>OW679200.1:111657089-111800894 GCA_940337035.1 Agriotes lineatus | reverse complement strand
TTATAAGTTATACAATTTGGCACTACTTTTGTACAATTATATT
The DNA here is from genome assembly GCA_940337035.1 of Agriotes lineatus. NCBI lineage: Eukaryota > Metazoa > Arthropoda > Insecta > Coleoptera > Elateridae > Agriotes > Agriotes lineatus. Next base: position 111,800,851 of record OW679200.1, on the reverse strand, counting down.
AAATTTTCTACATACATGCAAGAAGAGAAAAGTACAACAAATAGAGGTGGAGATTTTGATAGTTAAATAAAACTCACTCGAGGAGAATTTTTCTTACAGTGTTTTATAAAAATATTATATTCAGTGCTTTTGCCAATAAAAAACAATTTTAATACAATATGACATTATTTCCAGCTTATACAGAAACTGAAGGCAAATGTGATTAATACTTTAAACAAAAGTAAATACTGCCATAAAGAATATTTCAAAAACATTCGAATAAAGATACACCACCAGAACTCACAACTATAGTTTGTGTGCTGTTGTTTAAGCGTTTATAATAAAAGCGCTTTAAAATCCAAGAAAACTTTTAGGAATTTTTGAGTATCCCGATAAATCTTTTCTTTTTTTTTGTAATAAGTAATTAGTTATTATTGTCCTCGAAATTTATGTACCTATCTGTCCCAGGATTATTTCTCCTGACGTCATCTATATATGAAGTAATCAAAGAAATAGTTGTCTAGCACTTTTACATTTGTTGCCGTTTCATAGACAGAGAAAACAACAGTAATTGATTTCTGCTATCGTGCCCATTAAGTTACGACGTGTGTCCAATAGGGCCGGCAGTAAATATGAGTGAAACAGAAATAGTACATCTAACTTTGATCTGCCAGGCAAGGCCTTATAAATTTGGTTTATAAATTATTCCGATTGTTTATTTTCTGGTTTCAAGTGCATTTCTGCAGTTTTCCTGGCTTTCATTTGAATTATAAACAGTTCTTTTCAGAACTACTACCACTTGGGTTTTTTGTTTTGTATTAAGTATGCAGTCGGCTTCCCAAATTTCATGGTTAGGTTATGTACGTTTGTGTTCCCAGCCTATTTGTTTTGAACTTCTGGAGAGCAATGCCTGGCAAACGTTTAAATTCCCAGGTCCAGGCAATGGTTCTTTCGCTTTTAGAATACTTTGAATCAGAAAAAGTAAATGGTGGGCCGCTGTTACCACTAACTGCAACCAAGTAAGTAGTACGTTATATTAAATAAATTTAAATTTTAGAGAGTAGCAAATGCATTAAAAGTCAGCGAATCAAGTGTTACAACCAGCTTTAAATGATATCTATCGGTTTTGCTTCGCCGTGCAAATATAATCCACTTCAATAACTATTAAATTATATTATTGTGACGACCTAACCTCACTTTTAGTGTTGACTTACGACAACTGACCAGAAGTTTCATGATTATAGTTGTTCAATTACCAACTTGGTAGTTAATCTTAAGCCATACACATCCGCTTGTGACGTCAGGCGGAAGAATCCTGGGATAGATAGTATCTAACTGTATGCAACATAGGAACAATATGATTAGGCTTTCAAACCTATTTTGTTCGATTAGAAGCATAAATCCAGTGCTTCCCACCTTACAAGGTTATTTACATTGACAAATTCATAAGAATTTTGACTAGAATCTTATTCCATCTCTAAATTTGAGCTGATTCATTAACTTACTATAAAATATCCTGGAAAATTAGGATCTCTATAATGTTAAATAATTCTGTCTAGAACCAAACTTCAAGTGAGCCTCGGTAGATTTCAACTTAGGATGTAATTGATGCTGATGTATGTATTTGGATTTTTTTATAGATCTCGATCTTCATCTTCCATCATCCAGGAAATTGAATAAGGTTATAGATAAGGGATCGTCTATTTCAAAGCTTTCTGAAAGGTTTTCTTCCCTGAAATATTGGCTTGATGTTCTCCTAAGGGATTTTTGATACAACGGAGTTTTAGTCTTTATTGCAATTCTTAATATTTTACAAGTTACATCTAGCAAGGCTACGTTTCTGTAGTTTTTGCAACAGGTTTGGCTCTTTTTAAAACAAAAATAATTACTACTACGACTTAATCAGTCAGAACTTCTTTTCACATATGACCAGTATTAATTCAAGTACGGCTTTTAGTAGTTGGTTTCCTTCATATTTTATCAATTCAGCTGGGTAACATGTTTCACCCATATTTTTTCATTCTCGTATTAAGTTTCTATCCTTGTTTTTTGTTGGTACCCTCAGTTTCCTTTCGTGATATGTTAGCATGGCCATATTAGTACTGGGGCGGCAAATTTTTTATAAAAACAACAATCGCCATAGAAAAATTATGATTATGGCTTATGGATGATTCGAAAATCTCAATAGGACTTGCCACACGTGGCACAAGGCAAAAATTAGCCCATATCGACGGCAATTACCAATTATATTTCAAAGAAGCCTTTTCAACTTTAAAAAGGATGAAACACTTTTACAGAGTGTCAGTAACTCAAGACCTTTCCAGCGTCTTTGGAGTGTTTTCTATAGAGGGTGATTTGCCCAATAATATAAATTTTGATAACTTAATTACTTAAGTCCAACGTGTGGCTGTAAAAGATCAAGTATTCTTTACTCAAGAATATAGTATATAAAGTACATTTTTCTTCTATAATAATTTTCAAGGTCAACTTTCTAGGGGATAAGTTGCATTCCTGCAGGGTCCCTAGTTTTAATAATGTTGGTACATAGATTTTTAGTTGTTTTTTTGCACTAAAAAAATTGTCATTTTCACAGATATGTCATAATACTGGGTAAAACCATAGGCGAATAAATATCTAGACGTCTCGAATATATGACAAAGTGAATTCAATCTAAACCCGGTGGGAGCCTTGCGAAAGATGGCACTGTCAGTTATTTCTAATACTACTTGCAGTTGACCAAATACACTTTCAGTACGCAGATTTTCTACATCATTTACCTGGTCCACCTTAACGCTCAATCAGGTAGTAAGGCCCCTACTGGGCTACTGCCTTAACCTTAACATAGACGATAAGAATAAGGTGTTATTATAGTATTATTAGGTGTAGAAAGAAAAAAGAAATTTGCAAGCGTAGGTAATTTTGTTAACACAGTTTATAATTGCACACACAATAGTAGGTACATCTAAATTATTTAATCTATAAGGCCTTAACCCATACTTAAAGATGCATACGCTCTTGATGGTTGTTGCTTAGTCGTTAGATCATCTTGATAAAGATTTTGCAAAGTAAACAGATTTAATTATATTTACCTCCGGAATTTAAAACCCACTGCTTGCACCTTTCTTTATCTTTTTACAGGAAATCAAAACATGTGGAGACCTGGATCGGTTCGTTGGCTTTTCTCACAATTATTTCCCGGGGGACGCATGTTTAAATAATACTATTTAAAAGAAAGTTTATAATATACTAGGAAAGTTTAATTTGCATATGTTCGAAGGCACTGTTAGCAACGTTTGTGACCTAAATGACTTCAATGTCAATGTCAGCTTTAATTTTGCAGTGAGAAAGGACATCCCTAGGTGCTTGAGTTCTCACTCAGTTAATAATGCTGACAGGACGTAGCGCGGTGATTGTTACGACATTGTGGCCGACGGTGGCGCCGTCGTTAGAACGGCTCCCACACTACGCCATAAAATGAATACATGGGTTAGACGTCTAGATATTTATTCGCCTATGGTAAAACGAACAGCATAGTAAAAGTAAAATATTGCAAATTTATTAATTATTAAACTTGCAATATTTGAAAATAAACATAATGAACGTTTGATTCCATGTAAAAAAATGAAATTTGTCAAGAGTTCAAATTAAGTAACTTTGACATTCAAAATTGACACAACCATAATTTTGAAAAACTTCTACCAACACGAAGTATAAAAATTTCCTAGCCTTTTACTCACATATCTACCAACATTATAACACTTTGACAGTTATTATAGAAAAAAAACGTACTTTAGGATCTAACTTAATTATGTCGAAATATTTCAGGGTGGTAATCCTTAACCAATTTTAAGAAACGAAATTCAAATGTCCAAAACTTCTTTGTTTTCGATATATGTAGTTTTCTACAAAATATCGTTTTTTTCTTAGAATTTCCTTATTAGTATAACTATTTAAACCAAATTCGGTATGCAATACACTTGCATAAGACCCCTTAAAATGTTATATTGTCAAGCTCTACAATTAATCTTAGTGATGGAGATATAGGTAGGTACCTAATCCAGAGTTATAAATTTCGATGTCATTTCAAGGTAAGTCGTTTAATTCTAGACAGAAAGTATTCTTTAAAATGTTTTGCTATCCCTCATTGTTTCTTGGTGAATTTGATTTTGCTAATTTATTTCGTTGTGCTTTCAAAAAGTATCAATTTAATATTGAATTGGAGAAATCAAATCTACCAAGTAACTCTCGAGATATGGCAAAAATAGAAACTGATTACTCATAGTCCAAGTCTACTGTATATAAAATTTGGTTTAAATAGCTGCACTAATATGGAAATTATAAGAAAAATATGACATTTTTGAAAACGAAAAATCTTTGGGTACTTGAATATATGAACTTTTTTTCTTCAAATTGGCTAAGGATTACCACCCTGAAATATTTTGAAGCACTCACGTTACACCCTGTATTTTAAGAATACATTTTTTTGTTTTATTTATTTATTACCTACTTTTAATTTGCTCCTAATACCATTTCGTTTTTTTAATGTTTTGGTTTTTTATCATCATCATCTTCTTCCTCTTTTACATGTAGGTGTCTGAGGTAATTTTCTATATTACATTTCCCCAACAAAGTTTCACCATTTATAACGATCTCCTGCTAATATTCTTACCTCTTCCCATGTTTTTCCTTTATGTTTTAGTATCTCCGCTACGCAGTTGTTCCCATACTTTCTTAACTTGCCTTGTGTTATCCATTCGGATTGGGTGACCTGCCCATTTTAATTTCTTTTGCTCTATTTTGTTTTTCAGAGATTTCATTTTTAGTTTTTCTCTAATGTGCTCATTTCTTATTTTATCTACTCTTTTAACCCCTTCCACTTTTCTTAAACACCTCATCTCCGCAGCCTGTAGTGTATTTTCTTGTCTTTTGTTTAATCCCCAATGCTCAGCCCCATATGTTAGTATAGGTATATAGATCATGTTGTACACTGTTATTTTCATGTCTTTGGATATCTCTTTCTTGTTCATAAAATTCTTGTATATGGCATTATACAGTGTGGAAACAAAGTAACGGATAAATTCATTAACTTTGTTAATATTAATTTTTATAAAAAAACCTTGGAAGGGGTATAGCAATTTTAATTGTGGGACATCACTACAACCACCTTTATCTTGCTATGTCATTTGTTTTAAAAGTTATGAAATCATCGATTTTTTTGTAAATGACAACCTGTATTTTTTATTATTGATTTTGGTAGTACTTTTTATGTTGTTTTCAATGATATAAAATTTTCAATATTATTTAAAATGGTCTTAAAGTTAAATATTAAAAACCAATGGAATGAGCTAAATAAAACTAGTTACCTACGTTTGCCGGAAAGTCTTTGACGTCCCATTGGTATTTATTGAAATTTAAAAAAAACAATTGAAAAATACAATAGAACTCCATTCAAAGTTAATCCATCGGTAACTAGATATTTTGCTCATTTCATTGGTTTTTAATATTTAAATTTTAAGACCATTTTTCTCGATTTTTTTCAAATGTAACATATTGAAAACAACATAAAAAGTACTACCGAAATCAATAATAAAAAATACAGGTTGTCATTAAAAAAAAAAGTCGATGACGTCATAACTTTTAAAACAAATGACGTAGCAACATAAAGGTCCCACAATTAAAATCGCTATACCCCTTCAAGATTTTTTCATAAAAATTAATATAATTTATCTGTTATTTTATTTCCACACTGTATGTCCTTGTTGCAAAATTCTGTTTCCTATTTCTTCTTCCTGTGTTCCTTTACTATTTAGAATTATTTCCCAGGTACTTGAATTCATTTACTTCTAATATTTCTTCTCTGAGTCTGATACTGATTTCTCTTCTTTATTAGAGATGACCATTACCTTAGTTTTCCCCTTATTGACTATTAAGTTGTATTCTTTAAGTATATCTGTCAAGACATTTATATTTTCTTCATCTGCGAATACATATGGTTGTACAGCTCTCGCATGTAACCTTAGAAATTTCATGCAGCCAGCTCTCGGGTGCAATCGCATCATACCGTGCACTTCGGCTGCTTCCAAGGCCACTATTGGCTGGTGTGTCACTGCTGTACGTTCACCCTAAAAAGCTGACGCCAAATAAGTTTACACTTGACCCTTGCGTCTTTAAACTCTACTATTTTTTTATAGGCTTGTTTCCTGCAAATAATGTTGGTCCAATTGTTTTATTTGCAAGAACTATTGTAGATTAAATTATTTATAAAGTATAATAAAAATAAGCTCTTCCGAAGATATGTACTTTTAACTCGGAGTGTACGCTTACTCCTACACTGTATCGCATTGATGCGCGAAGTGAAACTTTTTCTAAAGTTATGATGCGGGAGCTGTACTTTAACTTGTTGTAGCTTGCAATATCCTATTGTATACTTTGTTGTTCGGTTCGGTTTTTTATCTTTATGTATATATTTCACGTCTGCTCCAATGTTTTTGTTTTTCAATAAAAAAATAGATTTTAAAAGTTTGCTTTTTTCATGTCATAACAGACACGAAATTTGTGTATTTTAAAAAATTCAAGCAGCTAAAAATTACTCTGCTTCTAGCGACAACTTTCCTTAATCGGACGCTGTATGTTGTTTCTTTATCATCTCCCTGGTGACTTTTTTTTCTCTGATAAATTCTTGGTCATTCAATCTGTTTTTGCTTGTACTGTTTCTTTTTCTATTAACTTATCAGTTGCATTTTACAATACGGCCTTAATTATTTTCCATTTTGAGTTTATTACTGGTTCATTTCAATGCTCAACAGCAAGTATAATCTGTTATCGATTTCCATAGCGTATTTCTTTTGTAGATCTTCTCTGAGTAGGTTTTCATATTTTAATATCTCTTCTAATCTTGTGTATTTTTCACTAGTCTTCCTGTATTTTTATTTTTACTAATTAATAGTACGAGCCCCCCTGATTCTAATACATACTCTGATTGCGCTTAGGTTCGATCCTAAGTACAATGAACATGAGTAGTGATACCACCGCAAAAATATTCTACTTAACTTTGACTAAGAATGGTATTCGAGAGAAAATTCAACAAATATAACTGTAAAAATTCATTTTGGGAGCAAATTTTTACGTGAGATTTGGATTGCTGCGAGTTCGTTTCCATAGGAACAACCAAAACGAAAAATTATAACTGTCATCATACTGAAAATGTCACAAAATTATATTGCCAGGATTACTAGTGGTTGTGTCGAAAAATTATGCCACTTGCAACCACTAGTGGTTTTTTATTGGCTGAAAACAGAACAACGCTACATTGTCATTGGTCTATTTGAATTATTTGACAGATGTGCTGAATTGTTAATTTAATTAATCCTCCAACGTATGTACATCAACATAACAAATACATAGTGAATTTATTCTAAAAGCCTTGTTACCAGTTAATTTACTACCAATATTTATAATCCATTCACTCCTTTTTTGCATGAAGGGCGGTCTTGGATTTTTGTTGTTAAGTTACACATGAACAGAACCGTAATTTTTATTTTGTTGTATAACCTGCACAACCTCCAAGAAATTTACTGTCATTTGACAGAACAGAATATTGTTGCCAGACAAACTTCTTACTTTGATAGTACAGCTGATTGCAAATAAAAGTGGGACAAGTCTTGAGACTACTTTTTGCGTTTTTAATAGCGTGTGAAACTTTCTCTAACTTATATTTCCGTAGGTGAATACATAAAATATTATTAAAGATAGAAGCATAAGAAAAGGAACATAATTACGAGTATTTAATATGTTATTGTACTTCATATTACACTATTACATATTAGCTGTCCCAGTTTTATTTGCAATCAGCTGTACATGTGGAGAAATATTTAAAATCTCAAGTATTGTAAGACCTTCCATGTACTTAATTAATAATGTTGCTAATTACACAATTACTGAAACTGGCTACATACATAAAAATTACTTTCATTTTCTATTCTGCTTCAATATGGCAACTTTGCATTTGAAGGTGTTTTGTCATGTTTTCTAACCTAAAACTATTTGGTAACCACAACCTCAAATGTAAACCTCGTTTAAACACAACAATAGTATTTAACATTACAAGCCAGGTAAAACAGGTTTTACTGGCGATAGGATTGGGATGACTGGCGAGCCGTAAAAATGGTTACCTGGCGTGTATTGTTGAATGTTTTATTTGTTCCTCACTTGTAAATAACTAGAAATTCACCATTTATTCAAAATGTCAAACTGACAAGCAACTAAATTAATCAATATGACACATACTAAGGAAGACAACTCTGGCTTTGCACGCTATCATTTATCTATGAGCACGCTTGTAAAATATAACTGGCTAGCCAGTAAAAAATTTACTGGCTAGCCAGTTAAGAAACATTTTCAAGGTGAATACAGTGACTTGATAAATTGATGTTTACAAGTGAGGAACAAATAAAGTAATTTTACACAGCTAAATTAGGGAAACTGTCATGGCCAATCTTCATGCCAAAAAGATGTGAACAGAGTTTATTCAACATCTTATTTCTTTCATTATTAAAAAATGATTTGTGAAGATTTACATACATTTAATTTATTATTCTTTTTCTTCATGACATTTTACTTTTATTCAAATAAATTCTGCACCATAAATTTTCTGTTCTCATTAGTTAAACATCTTTCTACATTAAATCTCAATGCTGAACAAAATAATCATATTTATATTTAAATTGTATAGTTAACATTAATTTTGTTTCATCCATCAATTTTAGGGATGATAATATAATTTTAAATGTTTTTCACTGTGTCAATAAAACCTTCAGTTGTATAAATCCAACAATAATTTTTCAAACATTACCAATGGTACAATAAAACTATTCATGAATATAAAGCAAGGCAAAGAACCCAAAACCAACAACAAATAAGAAAAAGTAATGCCACAGTTTCAGGGCTGCCTACTTGAGCCACTCAGGGCCTCAGAGCCCACTGCCAAATAGAACTTGTTGCGAAGCAGTAGCTCAAGGAGGCGAACCCAAGAAATGCACAAAAGTACAGTCAACTAAATAGATCAAGCCAATTTAACCAGAACCAATACGTAGAAACATTACAGAAATAAAGAAATTCCTTTTATCCTTACCAGTAAAATATCACTGACTATTGACCAGTTCAAGTTCAACGCTACTTGTCCAAAAAACAACAGTGCGAAACAAACGACCGAACTCACGGGGGCTGTGAACGTGCAGCCCAGAAGTAAAGGAGCCGAGATTAGCAAACCCGCGGCACATATTATCGGATCTACATTTGGGTAGCGTTTTATTAGCCACTGGCTGAAAAAAACGCCCAAAGAAAGGCCAAATATGCCAGCCAGCATCGTAATGGCGCCAAATGGTAAAGAAAAACTGAAACAACATTAGGAAAATGTGAGATATGCATACATCAATAAATGTTCAATTATACATTTTATATTTCTTCAAGAATAAAAGTGTTCAAATAATATAGCAAATACTAGCAACTCGTAGTTTTTAAGCCATAATCATAGAAATGTACTGCATATCTCACATGGTCATCAATTTCGATTTATAAAAACGCAAATCTTACCAAGAGGATATCGGCAACGATCGACCATGTGAGATTTAAAAATACTTCGCCCAAGAAGACGAAGATAAAGCAGGCCACGGTGCTGGTGGCAGCAGTGATGCAAGCAAAAAACATCATTGGACTTGATACAATCAAACCCACTGCACAAATGAGTGGATCGATGTTAGAATATTCGCTACGGAGCTTCTGAGCCAAAAGGCTGCCTGCTGGAACTCCTATTAGCCCCGAAATCATAGCTATGATGCCGAACTTATAGGAAACACTGTAAATACCCAGCACCCCTTTGCTAACCACATTTAAAGATTCATTTACAAACGATGTAGTGTGGAAATATTTATTAAAAACATAAATAACACAGGATGGTCCAATACTTTATTTTAAAAATATAATGAAAATAAGACTATTTTACTGAAAATAGTACATTTTTTAAAATGGTATTTTAAAACTTTGAGCCTGAAATTCTGTAAATACGCAACACACAGTGCAGGTGCAAGGCAACAATAATTTTAAAACAAACTACTCCAATAACTAAGATCGGAGCAATCATATTTCCAGGACGGTTTACTGATGAAATTGTGCTTAAACAGTGCAAAATGTAGTCCAACGTTGGACTTCAAGTTCAGAGTTTTAAAATAAGGACCTTGTATAATTTAATTATAAAATGTGATTCACAGATTGGATCCTCCTCACCTCTACCTGTATGTAAGTTCAGCATTTACTATGTGGACATTTAAAAATAAACCCAAAATACTTCCAGACTACATCCAAAATGTATAATTACTTTTAGTCAACCCATATTAATGTGGAATAGGGCGTTTCAGTGTAGCTGGTTTGGAGTGAGCCCATTCAAGTCTCAGCATTTTTGTGTGTTAATTGATTAATAAAACACATATTTAAATAAATCATACTCTTTTTTCAATTCATGTACTAAATCAGATAGTTCTAAAACAGACGACATTTAAATGTTTAAAACCAGCTGTGCTGAAACATCCTAAACCGAACTTTTTGGGCATTACTTGTGTACTTACTCATTTAACTCAACGTTTCCTTTTCCTGGTTGCAATTTGATTCCCATATAGATAAATTTGGGGCCCCACCAGGCTAGGGCTCCTGCTACAAATGCAACACACGTAAAACCTGCTGTTGACAACATAAAGCTTCGACTAAAAAAAAATTGTTAATCAGTAAAAACTGATGATATGATAAAAAATACTTTTTTGAAATATCCTTTACGTCTTCTCGCCACGATGTGGTTTGCATGTGGCTGCTTCCTTCGCTCTGTCCTCTTTCTGGGTCTTTGAGAACAAAGATAATAAGAGCGACTGCAATTGCACCCAGAACGGGCGTTACTCGAAGCCCCCATTGCCAGGAGCCTGCAATTCTGGCAGTCTCAGATCCAATAATGTAACCCAGACCACTGCAATGTTGAGAGGGTGCATTTACTGAAGAAATATAAATAAATCTAAAACTTACCTTCCTACTGGAATGGCAAAATAGAACAAGGCCAGCATTTTCGATCGAATGTCCTTGACAAACAGATCACTAATAATTGTGGGTGCTATGGTCGAATAACTAGCTTCTCCTATTCCTACTAAGGCTCTGAACACAACAAATACTGCGAAATTCTAAAAGAGACTAGCTATTATTTATCAAATGCATATGAAATGGCAAACTTACATTCATAAAGGACCCAATGAGCGTAGTAACACTCCACAAGAATACCCCGAACGCCATAATTAGTTTTCTGCTGTAGCGATCCCCTAGGTACCCAAATATAGGTGCAAAAATCATGTAACTAAGGACAAATGCAGTTTGGAGAAGACCTCCTTCAGAATCGTTTATATTGTAGTGCTTTTGAATATCTGTCAAGATACCTGCAGCAAAAAAAAACCAGTATTAACGTCGAGAAAAAGTTACAAAAATATAGTATGTACATAAAACAACGATTCTGCTATAAGCCAGCAATTTTTGGAAAATATAAATTGTAATAGATAATTTTAATAAATAAATAACTGATACAGTAGTCCCTTGAAAGAAAATATTCGTGAGCAGTTTTTTTTTATATTAAAAAAGTTACATTTAGTTATAACACTTTCAATTATTTTTATTTCTGCAACTGTTTATTGCATGGAACCAAAATACAATATTAGCAAAAAAATTCAAATGAGAAAATTGTAACTATGATATTTAAAAATACTAGCAGATCCATTGTAAATGCTTCCCAGTTGATGAAAATAACAACACCAATGGAAATTACCAATAAAACTATAATGTCTACAATCTGTATATTGTTTCATTAAACAAATGCTTTCTGCTTGCCAGCATTCAATTCGAATTCTAATAATGTTATTATTTATATATGTACGAGCAATTTAAACCCTAAAAAGCCATTCCAGCGTACATACATCAAACAAGTAGAGACACTCATGCCAAATGTTGAAACCTGTCTAGAGTGCCTGGGACAGTAACTCGGGGGGTATTTCGAAGCTTGACTATCAAATGGCAGCACACAGTTCTACCAATCAAAGCCAGTTACTGGCTCTGCTATCAATCATGATGTGATCAAGTAGTGGCGCCATCTGTTAGTACCATCGGAAAGTACCCCCCCAGGTCATCCAAATCGGAATTTTGACATCAAAAAAACCGACAGTGAGTGTCTCTACTTGTTTGATTTATGTACGCTGGCCATTATATAGACTATAGTATGTTTTTCGTTAATTAACTATTTTTTAAAAAGGATGGATTAATAGATGTCATTAATACACTGTTTTTGATTAATGCACTCTTTTTCATTAATTAACTGTTTTTTAAAAAAGGATGGATTAATAAATGTTATTAATACATTGTTTTTGATTAATGCACTCTTTTTCATTAATTAACTGTTTTTTAAAAAAGGATGGATTAATAGATGTCATTAATACACTGTTTTTGATTAATGCACTCTTTTTCATTAACTGTTTTTTAAAAAAGGATGGATTAATAGATGTCATTAATACACTGTTTTTGGTAAATGCACTCTTTTTCATTAATTAACTGTTTTTTAAAAAAGGATGGATTAGTAGATGTCATTAATACACTGTTTTTGATTAATACACTCTTTTTCATTAATTAACTGTTTTTTAAAAAAGGATGGATTAGTAGATGTCATTAATACACTGTTTTTGATTAATGCACTCTTTTTCATTAACTAACTTTTAAAAAGGGATTGATTAATAGATGTCATTAATACACTGTTTTTGATTAATGCACTCTTTTTCATTAATTAACTGTTTTTTGAAGAAGGATGGATTAGTAGATGTCATTAATACACTGTTTTTGATTAATGCACTCTTTTTCATTAATTAACTGTTTTTTTAAAAAAGATGGATTAGTAGATGTCATTAATACACTGTTTTTGATTAATGCACTCTTTTTCATTAATTAACTGTTTTTGTAATTTTGACGTTTTGATGATATTTTGCATGGGGGTTAGTTGTATTAATCAAATTTTTCACCACAAAAAAAGATTTTGTGGTCAACGAAAAAATTTTGTAATCAACTCGTTTGTTAATGGGCGATTAATAATCTCAACTATTAAAGGCACTCACTTGCTATCGCTCTTTCGTGCTTTAAACAGTTTCGATTATTAATCGTCTTCATTAACACACTTGTTGGTTAAATAACTATTAACAGTTATTTAACAAACAAGTATTTTAATAAGAGCGATTAATAATCGAGACAGCTTGCACGTTAATTGTAGAGATATTGTAGCGAATAACATACGAGTTAGTAACGTTTTTCCGTTGATCGTATATTATTCATTTGCAAGAAAATCTAATTTTATTCCATGAAAAGAATTTGACACTTAAAGTTTTTACATTAATGGTACCGGGTGACCATAAATGGTTGTGATTTTTTTCTTAGGTTGGCACTGTTTATGTTGGTGGCACTGTAAGTCTATGTCAAATTCGAGGTTAGCAGGTTACGTTTTGCGACAGTCTGTGTCAAAATTGACGTAAAACCTAACCTGCTAACCTCGAATTTGACATAGACTTACAGTGCCACCAAGATAAACAGATTTTTAAAAATCGTTCATTACTAAAAAATCATTCATTAATAAAAAATCATTCATTAATAAGGGTCATTAATAGACGATTCTCTATACATTAATGAAACCCATAAATAAACAATCAACGGAAAAAAATATTACAAAATCTCCTTAAAACATTACATTTATAGTTGACAACCTTTTAGGATTATTTGAACTTTTACATGTTCACACAACCAAGCTCGGGGCATCTAGTTTCAAAGGCGGTCAGCAGTTCCTAGCGGCAAGTGCAACTACGGAACTGAAGTGCATTACAACTTTCTATTTACAAGAAATTAGTCAATGAAATAAAAGAACGACGTATGAAAACGAATCTATTTGTTAAAAGAAATAATAAAAATCACTGCAGAAGTCGCAAAAGAACTCATAAAAAATGGCCGTTTTAAATATATCGAGTGATTAAATAAATTTGCTGCGACTCAAAATAAACGTAATATAACAGCTACCTCAGTCTGAAATTTATTTGATGACATTATATAGATAAAATTACAATTGCTAAATATGTACCTGAATCCATAATGACTGAATATATCAACAATGCACTCTGAATTACAAAAATGTAATTTTGTCATTTCAAAGCAACAGCCAGTTTAACAAACAGATTCAGCAATCAAATAACTGGAACATAACTTTTGTGAAGACAGCAGCCATGTTGGCATTAAAGGAAATTTGAAAAATTAAATTTAGTGTAGTACGTTACGCCGCATGGATGTAAACATGCTAACTTGAAAACGACATAACCTATCATGATTTTTATGTCAATTTGTGTGGAATATTTGTCAATTTGTATTTGCGGTCGCGTAACTACGCTGTCAGAGTGGCACACATGTCAACTACCAATCCTGAAGTTGAGAGTTCGAAACTCTGTCTGGCAAGATTTTTTATAAATTTTCTAAAAATGCGCATACAAATTTCTATCCCTTCTCACCTTTACATCTAAAATGCCACATTATCAGCGCTCTCTGTCCTATGCACACTCTCCGCAAACAATATTGATACTTTGCTAACTGGACTTTTAAACCGATTGCCTCGGTCTAGGCTTCGAAATAATTAGTTCCCGTCTCCCTTACAAATTATCTGTAGCTGAAATCGTCACATATGTAATGAATCTTTAAAATTATAATTAAGTTACATGCATAATGCGCGCGGTTTTATCTATTCGAAACTTCCCCACTAAAACCATGTTAGACGCAAATCAATGCGTGATAGTTTACTGTGTCTCCTCACTAGTTTGCATTCGCTATAAAAGCAAAAAACTGAATGAACACAGTCTTGCGTTTCTCTACTTACAGAACAGTCCATCCCAGCTAAAGAGTCAGGCAAGCACAGGCATTTCAATACTATTAGATGCTCCCCGATTCGGTTTTTCTCAAAGTGCAAAACCGTTCCAGTCCGGTTTTTTGTTTTCACTCACTGTTCCGAAAACCTGAGCCTAGGGTTTCCAGAATCCGGTCCCGGGATTCTACCACCAAAAACCGAGTCCCGGGACCACGGCCAGCCCAGGCGAAGTCCCGGGACCATTTCAATATGATTGCTTATACTCGATGTCAAAGAATTAGGACGGGTATTCACCGGCGTCCGACGTACTACTCATGCCTCTTGCACATTTTGCATTATTTGCGTTTTGCGTAGGCAGGAGAGGTATTGTTTCGGTAGGTTAGAATTAAACATGTGTGTTGTTTTAGCCCCATTTGCATATCTTCTTCTATTTATGTATTTGTCTGTATCTTTTGTTGGATTTAGATATATTTTACGCGTAGTCATGTGCGTACGTAGTCACAGTAAGGTAACTAAATTTGTAGACCCTTTAAAATTATGTGCGAAGAAGCTGAATAATTTATATTTTTGGGTTTCAAATGTTTTTGTTATTTATCTGCTCAAGCCTTACAATTTGAATGAATTCCGACTCGCAACCTACCTTCATCTACATTCAAAAAAATAACGATTTGAAGTCAATATGGCAACAATTTTATATATTGAAGATAATGTAAAGTTTGTTCCTATAAAATTATCATAATCAGAGGCAGCTTGACGAAAGGATTACACAAGCACTTTGAAGTTCAAACAAAAGCAAAAGATGAAGAGTAACATACATTTTTAGTACCAGAAGAAAGCAATGACGTTATAGACGAGCCCCAACGCAGATTATCAGCACATAAATGCTTTATTTAACTTAAAACACTTGTTTTTCTTTGGAAATTGCATTCGGAAATTTCAGCTGAACACTGTTTCCCTTTCGGGACTATTTTCGAGATCTTCGGGACTAGTCCCGGGACTTGAAATATAGCTCGTAAGTCCCGAAAACCCATTTGGTCCCGGGACTTGGAAACCCTACCTGAGCCGCAGCAGCTTCGACTTTGTGCCCTCTGGGAGCCGTGGTTGCTAGTTTGGTATGGAGATCCGGGTTCTGTATGCTCACTCAACCCGTATTAAAGCACTCAAGTTTCTTTTTTCCCAGTTATCGTGGATGTGAATTCAGGTTTTGTGCACTCACAAAACTTAGTCTGCAACAGCATTAATCTCTGCCCAAGTTCAAATCTTGTGCTCTCACGAGGTTCATATTTGAGCTGTGATAGTTTTCAATTCCTTCTTCGAGCGTGCACTATGTCATTGTGTTGAGAATCTCACCTACCCAATGCCTGTGTCCGCTCTTAATTTTATGTTTTGTAATTATTCCATACTTAAACCATTTCCTTACATCACGCATATGCATGGCTTGCAAAACCGGCTGGCTTAAATAATAATAATAATAATTTGAGTAGTGCTTGAACATTACTTTAATTAAACAGCTTAAACCTCGTTGGATTTCTATTATTGTATTCTCGCCTGGCATAATCTTGTTTTGTTTATTAAAGAACACTGCACCTACTTAAGCCTTCATCAGCAACGAGGGAACTACGGAGTGTAAGACAGTAACCTCCATAAAATCTGGCTAAGTGGTCATGGAAGGAGCAGCTGTGCTACCACAGCTCGCTACCGAACTGTGTATATAACATAATATGATAACGTCCATACCACACTAAAAGCTTTCAACAAATTACTATGACTACATGTACTTGCACCGTCTCATCTTGCTTCAAATATTACTGAGCTATGTACCACCGGTTTACCAATAGCAATATTTTATTCAAATTTAGCGCTCATTTATGGGAGGAGCTTCTACTGAATCTGTTCGTTAAACGTAAATAGTTCATACTTGAAACTGAAGACTTTTTTGAGTCATTTAATCGTGTTGCACATT
Organism: Agriotes lineatus; assembly: GCA_940337035.1. Taxonomy (NCBI): domain Eukaryota; kingdom Metazoa; phylum Arthropoda; class Insecta; order Coleoptera; family Elateridae; genus Agriotes; species Agriotes lineatus. The sequence continues at coordinate 111,783,953 of OW679200.1, read as the reverse complement.
GCACACATCACAAGTCTGATTTTGATGTAAATTTCTGTCATCATAATAGTTGTGTGCAATCACAATATGAATAATCTAGTGAATGATGCTACTCATGGCAAAAAAAGATTAATTTTTGAAGGATCAATCAAGCGCAAGTACTCTACACACGCGACCAAACGCTTTTCAGTGCTTTGCGTTAATATACCAGACAAAGCTGGCATAGAAATCATCGTGATAGGTTGTTCTGTTCTTGAGTTAAGATGTTTACATCCAACCAGCGTGACATACTCAACTTTTCTTAATTTTCAGAGTTTCATTTTAACGCCAAAGCAGTTGCTGTATTCACAAAAGTTCTGTAGTTTCACGAGGACTTTGAGTAAGTCCTGAATAATTGAGAGTTTGCGTCAAAAATTGCAAATTTGTGTAAAATAGATTAAAAAAAAAATAAAAAGCTAGTATTTATGACTTCCCTGATCAAATGATGCTTCTGTGGCTTAAAAGAATTTGTTAATAAAATTTACCTCGAGGTGGACCTGTAATTAAAGAAAAACCAGCGTACATTATGTAGCAATGAGGCAAGGATAACGCGTTAAATCTTTTAGAAACGGATCTTAGTTTTTTTTACTTGTGGATCATTGTTCTACCCATCCAACTGCAATGAAATCTAAACTGAAATGTAATGCAACTGCAAAACTGTAACCTATGATTATGGGTATTCAAAACCTTAAGGCTGGCGTTTTAAATAAGAAACAACCCACAATTATTCCTCTCTTTTTATTCTACTGCGGGGTGCTGCTATCTACATTAGTGCAGACAAATTCGAATTTTCCAATGTAAAAATGTCTACCTCAGCTATTCAACTTATACAAGGGTTTGTTTCTCTGCTGAGCAGGTGTGGGTCAAAGGCACAGACAGATGTTTTTTTGCAGGAGCACATAATTTTAAGTAAAATAAGCTTGACCCTTCGGTCACTATAATTAAACAGAAAATCTGTGAAATTTCAGGCATGGATAGAATAAACAGGACCAAATGATATTGAAATGATTCTAGCCAAATGCTGAATATGTAATAAATTAAGCAAAAAAGCACATACTACGTAAAAAAATTAATCTGTTGCAGTGTTATTTGTAATAATTATTTATTTATTTTTAGTAATTGTACGTGCAGATATAAACTAGAATTAATTTTTTTTTAAAGTTTCCAGCACCGGGATTCGAACCCGAGTCTCCTGACCAAAAGCCAGGTATCCTAGCCATAAGACTATTTCGGCTTATGCGTTTTCTTCCTCAACCAGCTGTATACTACGCGCTTGAATGATATTTAAACCAAAATGCACTTATTTTAATGGCTGAATTTTTATCGCTAATATTAGTTCAACAATAAATTATTATTCAAATATTAACATATTGGAAATCAGATGACAAATTTTTAATGAATTAATTTAATCATTCTAAGTGCTACAAGATGCTATCCAACAAATTATTTTTAAAATTGTTATATTTTGTCATGATAACATTTTTGAACATTAGTCTTTCAAAATGGCTTCTTATTATAAAACAGTTTTGTGTTGAATGCGATAGTTAAACTATTTAGGTGATTCTTATAAAACATCTATAAAAACAAAAAGTCGAAAAAAACACAAACAAAATCTTTCTCAAAAATTACTTCGAGAGAGTTTTGGAGAGGCCCCAAATACTCAACAGATGTAGAAAAAATGACAAATACAATTATTCTTAATGTGGAAAAAATTACAAAAAATGTTTTTTTTTCAAAAATAACTCCCAACGATTTTCAGTGACGCCCGAGTACCCTAAATGATCGAAAGAAGACCAAAATGGAGATTTCATTAATGCACTAACTCGAATTAAAAACTACATTTTCTGGAAAATAAATAATATAACTGTTATAACACTAAAAGAAACGTCTACTTCTTTAGCAGTAATGACTTTAGACGGTTGCGAAAAAATATTCTTTTTCAATCTAAAAATAAATACTCTTAAACAATTGTTTTCTTTATAATTCGTATTTCGGTTTAAACGTTTCTGTTCAGCTATTAGTTATTACGTATAGCAAAAGACCTACAAATCGATGTCACTGTATTGGTGATTTACCGTATTGTAAATATCGCATTTGTAACGTTAAATTTCCCGCCATTCGTGCCCATTGCAAGTTATTCAAACTCACGCTACTAGCCATCTTCACAACCTGACATTAGTCTTACAATGCCTGAACTATATGTGCGCTATTTGTGTGGAAATTGTATAAGGTGCCTACAAAACCAGCATAAATCTCCGACAATTGCCATTGTAATATTCACCCTAAATGGCAATCGCTTGAAATTTTTTAGAAAACACTTATTCTCAAAATTTAAACGTCAGAAACAGCTCAATAAGTCTTAAATGTCGTATATCCTCTATTCTGGTTTACAGCTTCTGTTTTCTCTTTTGCACAAGTAAATTTTACTGTTGAATGGTAGAAATATAAATGGAAAACGACTACAAAAGCGTCGATATTTTAAATGTAATTTTACAAGGCAAGCGAATCTTTTACCACTTATAAATAGCTTACGATAATCAGCCAACATTTGTCTTTGAAATAAAGTCTGGTTTATGTTTCTACGACGTGTATAACTTAATAATAAGTGTTTTCTATATAGCAATCCGTCCTTATTATTTCAGCATAAGCCAAACGCCAACCTTAGAGCATACTGCAAGTTGCAGATAACAAATTCAATACGCGGTAAGAAATCGCTAGAATATGCTTGCTGGGTTGTATTCGCGATATTTCCAAAGCATGATTTATAAGTGTTATCCAAGAGACTATCGCTAAAAATAGACGGGTTGGTGAACATTCTCGATGAGACGAAAAAATCAATCTTGTTCCCTTGGACAAATTACAAAATAATCGAATTTGCTAAATTGCTGATGCTAAGTTATTGGGGGTTGGTAGCAAGAATCAAAGTTGGTGAAGAAACGTACCATGACAGTGCCAATCGAAGAACAAGGTTTATCGACTGATTAGTTAAGTCTGCACGGGATTTTGGAAGGTGTTACTCGTAACATACCGGAAGTTCTGAATCAAGTGAAGGTGAATGTAGCATGGCTCAGAAAATTTCTTTTCTTAAAGATAATATCAATGACGTTTAAGTAATCATATCAAATCTGCTGATAACATTTATTTACTCAGTTATGTAAACGTAATTTCCTAGTTTGAATGTCAATTTCAACTTCAACTTCCTCTAAGTCTAACTTTTCTTGTTGCCAAGTGAGAATTCCAACTACGCGAGAGTTAACAATACTACGTGTTTGCAAAATTTTAGTTTAGTTTTGTCTCATAGGCTCACCAAACCACCAAAATATCCCACCAAAACTCATTAAGAACTTGGTTCTCACAGTGCGCAACCGGTCGGCGATTAAGATCCCCTCAGCTGATAAATCAGAAACCTCTGTTCCCGCTGCTTAGCTTCAAACCCGGCCCTGCTTATTCCCATAATGCTCCCCTAATTGGAAATTATGAAGTTTTAAAACACACCCAGGAGCGCTTTTAAGGCTGCAAACGTGGCGGAAGGGGATTAATTTACAATATTAATTTATATAAGTTATTAAATTAGGGGAGCCGTGATAATCCGGATGCTGGTGGCATGACCTCCTAACAGGGCACTACACGTGCCACTCCATCAAAACTGCTCTAATAGCTTGTGGGGTGTAGTACCTTCAATTTCAGAGCTCTTCGACGCTTGTATATTACGTCATTTGAACAATAGTTAATTTTTTAAGTAAAAGATTTAAACTACGTAGTTCTTAAAAATTTCAACAATTGCTCGACCAGATATTTTAGCAATTTAATTGCGACTCCAAGCACCGTGTATAATTAATCAAGAATTACGTCACGCTAATTGTTGTTAAGTGATGATGAGGCAATGATACGGTAAACGAAACTTAGGCGAATATTAATTACAATTTACAGTTGTGTGGAACGCACATGGAGTCATTTTATGGGCTGATTTTCATGAAAAGTGTTGGCACGATAGGTATTCTGAATACTGAATGTAGATCAAACGCGTTTCATGGCGAAGTTTGATGAGATGTGACTTCATCACTTCGACGTAGAGCCAAACAAACAATTTTTGATGAAATGGAAAGCCCCTGGATCTTCCCCCTTGCGCAAATTCAGAACAACTTTGTCTACTGGAGACGCCAAAGACATTTTATTAGTGGATTATTGCGCAAAGTAATTTCAAATAAAGAAAAAAGGGGTTGTATTGGCAAGCCTTATATTATACTCTTGCATCAAGAAGTATCGTCCCTCGAAAACAATTCAGCACGCAGGATTTAAAATACATACTCGACCATCGTCACTATCCTCTGGCCAAGCACTTCGAAATTTCTTATGTTTGTCAAATTTAGCAAGTTGATCAATGCTGGGCATGAAATTGAGAAATGGAAAAAAAATAATTAAGTACAAAACATTTGTAAAGGAGTTTACAAGAAACTTCCCTCACAAGGTCGCAAGCGCTACAAAATAAGTAGAAATATCTTGACGTTGTTAATAATACTGAAACAGTAAAAGGAAACACTTGGTAATGCAAATTACATCAATTTGAAAATTTTAAAACTGTGCATCTGGTAGATTTTAACTCGAGGAATCCCTTGCTATCCCTAGCGTTTTACCTTCTGGACCTTACGATTGAGTTATAAACGACGCGGTAACGATAGGACCATGTACGGTGTTCAATTCACTCTGTATCCGTGAAGTACACAATATACTTATTTCCATCATGGGTAAACACCTGAATAGCCTGAGCTATGTGCAAAGTATTACATTTATTCAACTAATAGTTCTTGAGTAAAAGTACAAATAGACAAACTTTTTTTCACGATTACAATTCTTCCTTCGTCTTTCACATAATCGAAGTAAAAACATCGAAGGCGTTGAGAGAGTAACAAGGCAGCAATACATAAAATAGTTAGAGAATCCAATCCGTTAAGACATAAATCGCTAAAAAAAGAAGTTTGAGGTTGCAAAAAATACGTACGGCTGTGGCTGAACGAGTGTTATATCAAAAATAAACAGTTCAATTCATACGTATACTGACATGTGGAAAACTAAAAATTCGAAAATTGATAAGAAGCATTAAACTTTAACTACATTAGATGCAAGAGATTGCATCACAGATGCGAACGAAAGTTAGCAAGTAAACTGCCTACAGTCACTGAGCAACTTTCATTTGTTTCTGGAGCACGACAGTCTTACTTTATTTAAATAAACCCAATGAATTGTCAATTTCGATTTTTTTAAATTACTTATAAAATTCCGCTTAGCACAACTTCTATAAATATAATTAACACTAAATAATGGGCGTGGTTTATGACGGGCTATCTATTTTTATATTATTGAGCACCGAAATCTACAATTTTCGCAGACTAAAGAACTTTCTTAAGGTTTAAATACTTTCATGTTGATCAAACTTAAGAAAAACACCCTGTACGTTCAATAGAATTCAACGGCCATTACTCTTCCGAAATGAGAATGCCACTTTTAACTGACTCACAATGCCCAAGGGGCGTCTAGTCCACATAAAATGTTTGTTAAATTTCATTGTGTTTATCGAGGGGAGTAGAAAGAGTAATATATGAGTGTTTGTGCTGTCTCATCCTTGTATTGTATAATGAATAGAAATTAAAGGATGGCTGGCATGCCATCTGCTTATTATGCAAACGCACAGTATTATAAAATAAAATTATACACATTGCTACTTTTGGTTTCAAGCTTTCCACGAAATGCAATTTTACTACTTGTTGCACATCAGTATTAAAAATTACATAACATCCACGTAAATCTAGAACAAATAAAAAAATTAAAACGATTGAAAATTCTGCGATTTCATATTCTGTTGGTCTTCAAAGACACTCCTTCATGTCAATTTGAAGAAGTCCTATTTCGTCATTATTTGTTAAAGATTCGTCGTTATCACAATTTGATTGCAGGTGTGTGTCCACTTAGCCCACTTACACATGCCAAAATTGTTTAAATGGGTTCTGATGAAAGATTACAAATAAATCGAAGTTCTGCGATAACTGTGAAAACCGAAAAGATAATAAACTCGTAGAAATATAAAATTCAGTTTGACTATTACTATCTATACTAATGTTTTAATAGAAATAACTATGTACTAAAAAAACTATAAATAACGTCATCAAGCTTTCAGGTCTGAAATAGTATGCGTAGAAATTATCAAGCAGTTATCAAAAAAAAAAAAAAAAAAATATACAAAGTGAGGTTGGCGTCGACATTTGTCAAAACAAAAAAATGTAATTGTCATTTTTTTAAATTATACAAAAAAGTCCTAGTTTAACCCAGAAATTTTTGACACACTTCCAGCTTCAAATATAAATTTGCTTTTGCTTAAAAGTTAAAGTGGTTTATCAAAGCTCGAAACACAAATGTAGAATATGGTAAATTTTCAAGAGTTTGATGTAACAATTATGTACTCGGTATAGAAACCAAATGAATTTTCTAGTTACGTTATAAATTACTAAAACGAAACACGAACTAGCATTTCGCCTATCACTGCAGGAGGAATATTAATAAAACAAAAATAGCATAAAAATTCAATACCAGAATGCATTGTACACGATTATATATCGATTTTAAGTGTTTATATAACAACTAGACACTGAACTAGCAGTACTCTGAATTTTTCATCGTTCGAGTGCTTTCTATTGTCTTTTTTTCACGTGAAATTCACATATTTTTATCTAGACGAACGGTACGTAACTCAGCAGAGCGGTTTGTTGTAACCTTCCTAGTAAAAAATTAATTTTACAAAAAAAATCCAAATGAGTGAAATCACAGTCAAAAATTAAAACGATTGTTTCAAAAACAGGTCTAGAATTTTTATTTAAAATTAAACCTGCTATTTACAGTTGGTCTCATTCTAAACGAGGGCAAATATGAAATTAACGTTTTTAAAAGCATAATATAACAAACTGTTCCGTGTTGGAACCCATCACAAGGCACAGCCACCAACAGAAAGTCACGCCGATATATTAGAACGATTACAGCCCTTATATTCAAACAATTTTGTTTAAGACAAAAAACTATAAGAAGTAGTGCATGATGTAAAATTTGAATTATTGGAAGGAACCAATGCAATAATGTTTTCTGAGATACTGGTTATATGTTTCGATATTAGTAAAATCTTTCAACAATATTTCAGAAACATTCGTAGTGTGAAATTTAGAAAATAATCACAATAGATTCAACCAAGGGCTTAAATTCATATTTACGTTAAACCACTTCGTTCGTTTAAAATCAGTGTGTTGGAGGAGCAGAAAATCATATACAACACGTGTTTTTTTAAATGTTATCAGTTATCAGTTACAGTCAATGAATGTGTAAATGTACCAAACCTCTTATAGTAGTAGAGAAGTAACAGAATAGTCGAAGGCGTAGTGCAACCTAGCAAGCAGCATAATACTGTGTTTTAGAGCTGCTAGTCGGCAGTGTTTCAGAAAATATGGTGATATTTTTCACCAAAAAAACGAATATCCAATTTATTGGGGCGTTAGAAGTTGGACAATATTATGATAGCAAAAAAACACGGAAATTTCGTAGTAAACAGAAACAAATAGAGATCAAAATGTACAGCGACGCCTATAATTGGCCTAACGGCCGAGTACAAAATTTAAAAAAAAAATAGAAGAAACGAAGAAAATCCTAATTGTTTAATTTTCAGTTTTCATTCGGCTACTATTGCCAATAACGCAGAGCTTCAGGAGTACCACCGCAAATTTTAATTTCAAATCTGAACGTGTTCTAGATACGTCTTCAAAGTTTCAAAATATTTTAATTTAAGTAATTTTTTTAAAGGTGCTTTCAATGACGACTACTTTGCTCAGTTTAAGTGCATTGTAGCGGACAAATAGCCACGTGCATCATTACCACGAAATCGACTAATTTTGGACGTAACGCTACGCGCGAATTGTGTCACGAGTGCCGAACTGCATCCGCAGTTGCAATGTAAGAGCACGCAATTAAAAACTTTGCGGCGACCTAATGCTATCTGCGAACAGTGGGGATCCGAGAGTGAACTGCAAGTAGCCCCGAAACCCCTTTAGGATAATAGCAATCGGCTTCTCGAGAATCGAGGGAACCCCATTGACAGTCCGCGTATAAGAAAACAAATAATAAAATCCTCTGACTAGCGCAAGTCGCTCGGCAATAGCGACCTAACACTTTCGCTGACAGACGTACGGCTTCGGCAAGACGGTAATAGAGCAATTGCCTGGCTTCGAAACCGGGTACCATGCCTAACAGCACAAAAAGCAAAGAAGCAATTGACGAGAAGCTATATAAGGACGGACAGAAAAGCTTCGAACCATTCAGTAAGATTCCATTCTAGCACAGACCATTAATTCGGTTTACAGTATTCGGGATTCCGTGTCTACAAGTCGTCTAGCCAGTTTCCGCGTCAAGAATTACCGCATTCGTTCACACAGCTTTGTCGAAATACCAGTGCGCGTTTTAATGTTAGCACAAATGGTTGTCTAATCGCGCCGTATATTTATGTATACCGTTCTATATGTATGTATTTATGTATGTGATCATTATTGAATCTTAATGGTAGATTCCTCCGGGTTATGCTGTGGTCGTCAATTTAAACTTGACGTTTCGCTGTCAGCTTCTTCAGACGTTTTCTCAACATTTAAAGATTATGGACAACGGCTGTGAAAGCCTGCATTCAATTATTGAATTTTGTTAAAATAAATAAATGGTTGTTGTTTTCCACAAGTAGTATCAATTCTAAATATCATCCTCACCCGTGGACCAGCAGCAACTTCAGTATGAATAATAGATGTACGTGTGTACGTAAAAGCAAGCTTCGCATAAACAATACAAATGAATACGTTGATGCAGTTGATGCAGTATTACTATACAAAATATATATTTAGCCCATTTCACCTTAAACCTTCTCATGGTACATGACTCGTTAGTCCTTGACAAACCAAACAATTTCCCCGCTTCTTCGATGAACAAGTTCCTTTTGATCACTTTAATTGAATACCATTTTGGATTTATTCCAAGTCCACATCGCAAATAAATCAAGCTGTTTTGCGTAACATTAGTCGGCGATTTTATGTGCCTTTAAAAGTTACATATACTTGTTACTTACAAACTGGACAACACGTCTACAACTAGTTTCATAGTTACGATTTATCGTTTGCTAAATTACAAGCGCTCAGGAACAAAAACCAACATTTTAATAGTTACACCCCATCACAGAGATAAAACAATCACAAATCAATTTTCTTGCTGAATGCGGCTGGTTAAATGAAGTACCCTTAAATAATACACTAAAATCAGCACCTGCTTGTCAACTATTTGTTGAAAAGACTTAAATTTAGCTTTTCGTATGCACTCAAAGAGCCAATTGTGTTTCTGAAATCCAACTGCAAAAACTAGAAAATTCGTCACGACATTAAAACGGTACTGCAAAAACACACAGTACATGTCTTCTGGTTCTTTTTCTGGCACATACAGTTCCAATGTGTATTCCATACTTCGCAGATTGATTGGGAATATAAATATAATCATCTATAGTAGTGATTCTCCATTTTCATTTGTTAGATCAAGTCTTTCAAACTACAATAATTTAACTTTATTCAGAATTAAATAATTTTTGGTTCAAATGCTTTGCACCATCGTCGTTTTGGAGATCGCGAACCACCAACTGCAAATCCATATGATTACATTTACATCACTTTTTTTTAATCTATTAGTATTCACTTTGCTTATTTCTTATGTATCAGCCAGTTATCAGTACCTCTCCATTCTTGAAGGTATTTGTACACAACTCTTAGTTTCGGGCATTGCAATTAGTTTCCTGTTCGCATAAGTGTTTGCTGATGTAGTTTGCAAACCTCCTGTGATAACAGAAACGCTTGTTTTGTCATTAGCTTTCATATTTCAAATGTCATTTTGAAATGTTGAACTGAATACTTCGAAAGAAGATTAACGTCACTCATTGAGAGTTAGTTGCATTTGAATAAAGCTGACAGCTATGACAGCATCCTCCATAACAGGCGTCATACCCATTCTCTCTTTCAGTACTCGAATAATTTCTTTCCTCGCAGTCCACTGATTTTTTTTTCTATGAACTCCAAATTGAAAAACTTCTTATTCTTCTGTATTTCACGGATTGGGATCTATAGCTGGTTCCGATACGTCGAAAACCAAAGCTTTGAAGTATTTTTATAGAAACAACCATAAACATAAGTCTAGAAAGACGACAGATGTTACCCTTTCGAAGGAGTCATAAAATTAGTCTCAAGTTTCGATTTAAATTTACTGCAATATGTAAAACGTGTAATTAAGCTGTAGCACGAACGTGCTCATATTTAAGCCGAGCCAGTAACAGACAACGTCCGTCTTATTTATAGCATCCCTAACTAGAAGAGAAACCGCGACGTTCTTTTAAGTGCTTTTTTACATTTATCTATTTTAGACAAACATCCCTTTCTGCTGCAAAGCGGTCTGGGGTCGTCTCGTTTCTGAGTGGTTACATTCCGATGTTATTTCCAGAGGCATGTTAGACTGAATGATTGATACTGTAATGCAAGCCTTTCCAGATGTATACATGATAGGTGCTCCGCCCATTTTATGAACTTTAACATGATTCAAGTTATGTTTTATTCTCTTATATAGTTTACTTTTCTATTTCAGTGACAGCTGAAGTTATGTAAAATTCATTTAAAATACTTTGCCGGTTCTGCTTTTAAATAAGGAATTAACTGTGTCTGTCTTAATGTCTATTGCCATATTCAGTTACTCATTTATTTCCAGATGTGCTAATAAGGCACAAGCTGCAACAAACCACGTAATACTTTGTACTGTTATAACAACTGTGACCTTCATTTTTTTGCTGAAGTATTTTCAACGCTCAAGGCTAAGCTTAGGTGTAGTAGTAGTAGTACCAGTTCAATACGACCCAATCTCCTATAATCTTCTTCACCCGCTTTAAAAGCATATTATGTGAAATGAAGTCTCCGAACAATAACAATTTTAACCACCTGCATGCAATATTGTTGTATATTTGGACGTGTTATTAACAATTATTAATTCGTGTTCACAACTTGAAGACGATTACAGGAAATTAGGTCCAATTCGACTAGTCACACTTTACTTTCTGGTAAAACCATTTCCATGGCGCTAACATTAATTTTTATTAATAAGATTTCAGCAGTTTTAAACAGTTTAACAGAAATTTCAAAAGATTAGAAGTCAATCTAACGATAGTCGGTGTAGCTTTGAGAACTAAAATTGAGATTTATTAATAGTTTAAACTAAATGTCATTTTAACTTGATAAAGTCCATTACACAAGATTTCTAAACACATTTTCAGCATTTAAATAAGATTGAGATTTTAATAATATTAAAAACGTTTTAACCACATTAAACCTCGATTTATGAGATTAAATTTACTCGTTATAATAAAAACGTATATTTTACAGTAGATTTAAGATCGTCTACTAAGAGAATTACAATAATTTTAACAAGATTATATGCAGTTTTAACGACATCTAAAAGTCAAGTTTGTGAGATTTGGTATTGTTTCAATTGCCCTTTACTAAAACTAGAAATCGATAACGAGATTCAATGTCCTTTTAATGAAACTAGAAATCGATAACGAGATTCAATGTTGCTTTAATAAAACTAAAAATCGCTAACGAGATTCAATGTCCTTTAATGAAACTAATAATCGTTAACAAAATTCAATGTTGCTTCAATGAAACTAAAAATCGTTAACGAGATTCAATGTCCTTTTAATCAAACTAAAAATCGTTAACGAGATTCAATGTTGCTTTAAGAAAACTAAAAATCGATAACGAGATTTAATGTCCTTTTAATGAAACTAAAAATCGTTAACGAGATTCAATGTTGCCTTAATAAAACTAAAAATCATTAACGAGATTCAATGTCCCTTTAACTAAAAATCGTTAACAAAATTCAATGTCCCTTTAATGAAACTAAAAATCGTTAACGAGATTCAGTGCTGCGTTAATAAAACTAAAAATCGATAACGAGATTCAATGTCCCTTTAATGAAACTATAAATCGATAACGAGATTCAATGTTGCTTTAATAAAACTAAAAATCGTTAACGAGATTCAATGTCGCTTTAATGAGATGTACTCGTTTAAATAAAATTAACTGTCGTTTTACCTAAAAGAGTCTTCGATTGAATTACGTCTGCTTAACACAATTAGTCTTTTTATACAATCTTATAAACCATTTTAACGCGAATAAAAGTCATTTTAACCGAATTCAAAGCAGGGGTTGAAAAAACCCGGGGTTTTTCAGAAAACCCCAACCCACTGGGCCCATGGGGGTTTTTTTCGGGTTTTTCCGGGCTCTTTCGGGTTTTTCCCGTCTTCCCGGGATAATGGCTCTTCGAATAAAAGACGAAACATTTTTTCCATCATCATTGATGCCGGATGCTGTCATCAATCAGTTTTGATCCCCTCAATGGTGGAAACTTGTTGCAAAAAGAACCGAAAAAATGTCAACCTTGCCACATGATTTTTGCGATTTTTTCTTAGGTCTATCTTCGGCGCCGGCATCTTCAGCTTCCATTGAACGATACTTTTCTACATTCGGACTTGTTTGGAGTAAACTTCGAAATCGCCTGGGGGTGGAAAAAGCCACAAAACTAGTGCAAGTGTACAGACATTTGCGCTCAACTGATACACACACTATTGACTGGTAATAATTAATTGTTCTTGCTCTAATATTCTGTTTTTTACAATCATTAATTATATTTCTAATGTTCTATTATTCTTAAAGGTAATTAATTGTGTTTTACTAATTTGTAATAAAATTCTAAAAGTTGAGGTGTTTTGTTCAAATTGTTTAACCCAAATTGTGAATCCAGGACCGAAAAAGTGGGTTTTTCGAGCGGGTTTTTTCACGTGGGCCCAGCTCGAAAAAACCCGTCGTGTTTTTTCGGGCTGGGCCCACTGTGGCGAACCCTGTTTCAAAGTGGTATACACGATACTTCAGTCGTTTACACCAGCTCCAAAGACTTTTAAATGACACTTAAAATCGTTTAACCCCTTTTAACGAAATTAAAAGCACTTACAAGTGTTTTCATCTGGCTTTAATGACTTTTTTAAAAAGTTTAACACTTGTTATATTATAAACAAGATTTGGAATTATATAAATGAGCTACAAGTCTGCTAATCGAGCTTTAAACGTTTAAAATGGATTAAAGTTGGAATTTGATTAATATTAACCCATTTTATCTACGGCCACCACTAAAAGTAGGCCTTTTAGCGCTAACTTTTTTCACTAAATGTGACGTTTTATAATTTAGCGTGTTTAAAGAAATCAGCTGTTTACTTTTAGCCCATGTGCTAAAAGTAAAGTGAGGTTATAAAACTACAATTTCGAACTGGAAGTGAAGTTCTAAAGTTATTCTAGTTACTTCTTGCGTTAGAGGTAAAGTGTTTTTGAAATATTTAACGCGTTATATAATTAATACCGTGAAATGTGTAGTATTAATAATTACCTTTGATAACTGACTTTGACAGTACTGGCTTCGCAAACATTCGCCCGCGTTCCAAGGCCTACTGTTTATTATGACATAAATTAGAAGTGTTGTAGATGCAAACCTTTGTTAAATCGATATTTATGGATTAATAACAGTAAAATTAAGGTCGTAGATAAAATATTGTATGCAACGCGTGCTAAAAGTCGTTTATGCACGAGGCATGTTATGAAACTCAACCTTTGGCTTCGTTTCATAATTTTCATGTCTCGTGCATAAACGTCGACTTTTAGCACTTGTTGCATAAATAGCTATTAACAGCTTTAAAACTGGTGTAAAAAATTTAAAGCTGATTAACAGTGAAAAAATTACGCTTAAACAAGATTTACGCCCGTATTCATAGTCGTTCGCCACCGGATCGCCGGCGACTCGCCAGAGTTTCGTTATGAATAGTATGTTGGCGGCACTGTACGTCTATGTCAAATTCGAGGTTAGCAGGTTAGATTTTATGTCAGTTTCTGTCAAAACTGACTGAAAACCTAACCTGATCACCTCGAATTTGACATAGACGTACAGTGCCGCCAACATACTATTCATAACGAAACTCCGGCGAGTCGCCGGCGATCCGCTGGCGAACGACTATGAATACGGGTGTTAATCGTTTCAAAATCGTTTAAACTGTAATTAGAATCATTTTTTAACAAGAGGACTTTTATAGTTATTAACGACATAAGGCCGTTAGTAAACATCTAACAAACGAGGATAAATTTGTGGGCCAGGCTAATGAATTTATCCGAGTTAGATGCGATAACGGCCGTATGTCGTTAAATATTTTACTTCGACACGAAGTGTACGAAGTATTGAAATTCCCTCATATCGAAAACCACTCTGAGTCAAATATCTCTAAAATTCGAGCCAACCGACTAATGAACCCACTATATCAAATCTCCGTCTCGGCGGTGCGGATCTTTTGGCGAAGATCCCAGCCCACTAGATCAATCCCCCGCATTGGGGGGTGCCTAAACGTGCTGTGCGGTGGATGTATGTTCGTATGTGTACACGATTCCGGTCGCCAGGAACCTTCCTGAAGTCTTGGATCGTTTTCATACGATAGGTCCTCCGAAAATGAAGGCAACATCAACTTTTGAGCTATGTTTTTTTTGATAAATAACTGGTTCATAGCATTTCATTGTATTAGCGAAACGGAGTGATGCTGAGTATCGAAGTATTTTTGGAAAGCACGGAAGGGCGCTTTTCTTGGGTGGGGGGTACCGTATATTTTCGTAATTGAAATTTTAGCCCAATTTAAATGAAAAAGTTAAATAGTATTAGTAACGCGTGTTAGAAAACTCGTTTTATTAGTCACCTATGGAAAAGAAATTACGTTTGGCAATACTGAACTATATTGATGGTGACACTGTTAGTCCATGTCAAATTCGATGTTAGCAGGTTAGGTTTTGCGTCAGTTTCGACAGAGACTGACGCAAAACCTAACCTGCTAACCTGTTTTCTTATTTCTTAACGACCTAGGCTGTTAAATGTATAACAGCCATGGCAGTTATAGTGAACTTTTTAGTTAGGTTGACAGTTCTGTTATTGACAAATAACAAGTAGGTGTTATGAAAAAACTGTATATTTAAAATATTATCACTGAGATTTAAAGTCGTTTAAACAAGACTAAATGTCGCTTTAAAAATATTTGATGTAAGTTACATGGAAGAAGTTTTGCTACTAGATACACGGAGGTTCTTTATGAAGGTGAATGCGGTATTCTTGAATACAGCAAAAGAGCTAATCTAATTTACGTAGTTATAAATTGTGGAGTCATCTATCAAGAACCAAGTAAATGTATTTATGATGGAGTGCTTGACTATTGACATTTTATCTGTCATGTGGGCCAAGAATTTTCCACTTCAATGCTTCAAACGTGGCTGATGAAAAACAAAACAAGTCCCTTAATACAATGGCATTTTTTAAAATAAAACGCAGTTGTTTTGCAATTACAAAATTGAAGCTTCCTACTTATTTACATATTAATTTTAACCAGGATGCGGGAATTCTTTACCACATGAATTGAAAATGTCATATTAAGCATCTACAGGCTGGTAGCCACCAATTACACTTGCAAATTTCATTGTAATTTCGATTGATACGCCGACGTATCGAATTTAGAGTCGGTTTCGCTGTAAAAAAACAACACAAATTTGCCGTTCCTGCATCGAATCTCCTGATACGGAATACAAACGAGGGAAAGTTGTGTATCGTCACGAACATCACAAGGGCTGTTATTCTGGAGTCTAAAATTAAATCCAGGGTACAGGTCGGATGCCACGTTCCTCTTGTTGACAAGACGTCTCCTTAGGGCACCAGCGTGCGGAAGCTAATAAAAGTTGTTGATAATCTGCCATCTGTTTCGGTAATCTAAGTAGATGAAAGGTACAATGGTGGGCAACATTTATCGCTTTGGATAGATTTACGTATTTTGTTATGAGCTGCCAATTTTAACTGTACCAAAGAAAACTAGCTAGTATTGGCATGGAAACGTCAAAATATATATTAACGATAGAAAACGGGAAAAGGGATAAGTAAATGGTATGACTCATGATGGATCCATACCCTAAAAACCTTATCGGTTAAAGCGGTTCTTATCATTATTAGATTACACGTCCATTAGCTTCGATATCGACAATTCCCAGGCCGCATTATATCAATAATCCACTATAATAGCCATGTCTTTCCCTATCCCCAACTTTTCAAATCTTAAGCCCCTCCAACTGCACTTGACAGCTATTTAAATTCTACGTCACTCTTTTTATTTTCTGAGCCCTAGACGCGCTGTCGCTCCTTGACGCCTGAACCAACCTTGATCCGAACACGATTAGCATTTATTAACCCACATATATTTCCTGTGACTGAAAACTTGGCACCATCTCAGACCAAGGAATAAAATTCCTAGATTCATTTACGTGCAGAAATTATTTCCATGATTCATGGATTTTGTTTGTTTAAATGAATCGTTTTTATAGTTATTTATGACCTATATAATTCAACTAAAATCAGCATAGTTATACCGTCATAATAAGGTGTTGAATAGAAAAATTATATGTCAATTTCAATTTATGGAAGCCAAACGCATTTCAATTCTTCAACAAAACACATCGATAATGCTATAGATATTTCATTGGTTCATAACCTTTACTTTTTGGTGTCCTTCATACCACGCGTAAAGTGCAACGGATGCGACTTACATTACACTCCCCTGGTACATACCGGGTGTCCACTTTCAAACTGGAACATAGGGATTTAACATCGGATTTAGTAGTTCCATGGATTCCCGCTCGCCAGCTACAGAATATATTTTGGTATCAATGGAGAGAGAAAATTATTGCGCATCTAATGATATCAAAAATTAAATTATTTTTATTGAAAAACATCTCTCACTCTACGCAAACTAAACCCACTGTAATATGTTTTAACGATAAAAACTCTCTTCGTTCGAGTAATCGTCAATTTTACAAAGTAAAAACTACTGAACTAACTCGGAATGTCATTGATGATATTTGAATAATAAATTAAGAGGCAATTCATATTTAAAAAACATGAAAACTTTTGATTATTTTTCAATGGAAGTTGACAAAAATAGTTTAACTTTTGATACCATTAAATGCGCAATCATTTTTTCTTTCCAATGATACCAAAACATTTTCTGTAGGTGGAATTGGCGAGCAAGAATCCATGAAACTGTTAAAAACAATATTATATCCCTATGTTCCAGTTTGAAAGTGGACACCCGGTATATATAAATTCAATTGTTCTGGATGGTGCAATACAACTCATCATTTCATATTTTCGTCAAAAATTCTGGTGTTTTTGCATTACAGCTGCTACTACATATATTCCTCGTGTCTACAGAACCACAGAATAATAATAACCAGAAGGATATCTTCTACAAAACCGCATTGATGTCGACGCCGACAACGGGTGACCTCGAACCTTTGTATTCCATGGGCTCTCCCCAAAGCCGCTACCTACACTTGCCGTTTCGGGGTAGAATTTCGGGGTAGAAACGTCTCAAGGCTATGCGGGGCCGGCGGTCAGGTAATACGAGATATCCTTCTGGTTATTATTATTCTGTGACAGAACTACTAATATTTATATACAGGGTAACTTCAATAGTACTTTTTTTCCTATAAAAATTTTGAAAGTCAAAGAATTTAGGGTTTATGTTGGCATTACTTAGTTTCCTTTAAAAAAATCTGGTGTGATACACGCACACAGTTCCTTTTACAGTGATCTTATAATTAGCCAAAAATTTGATTTAAAATTTTTAAGCATTTGTCAAAACAATTTCAAAAATTACAAATCTACAAAAACGGTACAAAATAGAGCGTTAGGTGAAGAGACAAATTTTGTCAAGAATTGTAAGCTGAATTCAAAAATGTTATAATATACCGGGTGTTGTATTTATAATGGGAGTTAATAAAAAAAATAGAAAAAAAACAAAAGAAACCCATTTTAGAAGTATTCAACTGGAAAATCACCCATCTCACATCAATACGCATTAAAAATATAATAAAAATGTAAAGTTTGAAAAAAATCGTTAGCGCCGTTTTTGAAAAAATCGAAAAAAACTGAAAAATCACAAGCGTAAACACCTACTTCCGGTTATGTGATTTTCTTCAAAAGCTTGCTGTCGCATCTACATAGTACAAAACTTATATACGAAGTTTTAACGCCATACCTCTTTTCGTTTTTGAGATATTCTGTTCACAGACAGACAGACACACAGACAGACCAATGAAAAAAAATGTTTTTTGGGTCCATGGGACTCTAAAACGTGAAGATTTGTTGAAAACTCAATTTCGAATTTTTGGGGCTAATCTAATACTTTCTTTATTTCATACTGATTTCAAAAATTACATTTTTCCGACTATTTATGGTACAAAAAATGGAACATTACAGTCTTACTACTTTAAAGTAAAAAGGAAGTGAAACTATGTTGGTACAATTTGTTTTAGTGAAGTGTGGTTAGTTGGTCCCGGCGGTCATAACAGCATCATGACTGTCGTTAGTGGGGTTGGAAGTCCCCATAAATGCACAGCGACGCCTATAATTGGCCTAACGGCTGTTGGCTGAGTGCGAAATAAATAAATAAAGAAATAAATAAAACTACAATTTCAAACTGGAAGTGAAGTTATAAAGTTCTTCTAGTTGCTACTTGCGTTACAGGTAAAGTGTTTTTGAAATAATTCAAGCGTTATGTAATGAATACAGTCAGATGTGGAGTATTAATAATTACATTTCGTAACTGACCTGACTGTACTGGCTTCGCAAACATTCGCCCGCGCGGAATGGCCTACTGAAATTAGAAGTGTCGTAGATGCAAACCTTTGTTAAATCGATATTTATGGATTAATAACAGTAAAATTAAGGTCATAGATAATAGCTATTTATGCAACAAGTGCTAAAAGTCGACATTTATGCACGAGACATGAAAATTATGAAACGAAGCCGAAGGTTGAGTTTCATAACATGTCTCGTGCATAAACGACTTTTAGCACGCGTTGCATACAATATTTTATCTACGACCTTAATTTTACCGTTATTAATCCATAAATATCGATTTAACAAATGTTTGCATCTACGACACTTCTAATTTATGTCATAATAAATAGTAGCCCATGCGCGGGCGAATGTTTGCGAAGCCAGTGCTGTCAAGGTCAGTTACGAAATGTTAATTATTAATACTCCACCTCTGATTGTATTCATTACATAACACTTAATTATTTCAAAAACACTTTACCTGTAACGCAAGAAGCAACTAGAATAACTTTAGAACTTCACGTCCAGTTCGAAATTGTAGTTTTATAACCTCACTTCACTTTTAGCACTAGAGTTAAACGTAAACAGCTGATTTCTTTAACCACGGTAAACTATAAAACGTCACTTTTAGTGAAACAAGCTAGCGCTAAAACGCCTACTTTTAGTAGTGGTCGTAGATAAAATATTGTATGCAACGCGTGCTAATAGTATATTATGTTATTAGGAGCAAAAGTTATATTTTATGTGGCGAGGCTGGCAGCCGAGCCACATAAAGATACTTTTGCTCCGAATAACATATAGTATTTTTTCTTCAAACGTTTCTATAACAAATTATTTACAACTTTGTGAACAAAATTCGAAGAAAATTACTTGATCTCGTCAGCGGCAGATAATCGTCAGATAAAGTCGTCAGCGGCAGATAATAACTTTATCTGCCGCTCGTCAGCGGCAGATAATATTATCTGCCGCTTGGCAATAAAGTGACAGTTTAGCATCATCAATCCAGCAGTATAATGCCATATTTTACTGCCGTTTGAAGAAAAAAGTCGTTTATGCACGAGACATGTTATGAAACTCAGCATTTAGCTTCGTTTCATAATTTTTATGTCTCGTGCATAAACGTCAACTTTTAGCACTTGTTGCATAAATAGCTATTTTCTACGATCGTGTCAAAATGACAACTTTTTGCACTGTTTCTAGTGTCAAAAGCGACGCTTGTAGCACTCTTAATATTAGCGCCCGAAATACGTCTTATTGGCACGTTGCCATTGGAGGCGTGTTTTAATACTAAATTAAAATACGTTTTGCCATAAGTTTGAGTGTCAACATAATCTAGCATAACCTAGAATATCTAACACAATGTAACGGAAAAAGTGTCACCGAACTAAGTTTTTATATTTCTGTTACGATAGTAGAAAAAATAGCGTCGTGCTTTTAAACTCGTCGCACGTAATTTAAAGGCGTACTTATACACTAGTAACATAATATACTATTCTAATAATAAAAAAAGAAGCAGTGTTACCAATTTTATCTTGACCTTGAAAATTTTTATAGGAAAAAAACGTACTTTAGTTAAGCAAATATTTTAACTTCTGACAGAGGACAGTAAAATAATATGATTAGTTCAATAATGTCTTGCACAAAAACTTTTAGTTTTCAAAAAAAGCAGGTTAAAGTTTTTCTAAAAAAGTTGAAGAGCCACGGATAAGTTTGAATAAATATAAAAACTAATTAATATCATATTAGACCTCTCAGCATTGGTAAAATTCATTGTAGGGTACTTTTCAAAAAGATGACGTTAACATGACTTTAAGACAAATGCTGCTTAGGTTTTTATTTATTACATTTATTCAAACTAATTTGTGAATTTCCAACTTTTTTAAAGAAACTTTAACCTGATTTTTTTTGGAAAATTAAAGTTTTACATAAGACATTATTGGACTAATCATGTTATTTTACTGTCCTCTTTTACCATTTAAAATATCTGCATAAAGATCCCCTATATAGATTGCCTGCAGGTACTAGGTACACACGGTAACTAGATACAGAGAAAGTTTAAAATTTTAATACAAACAAAACGGTCTCTGTATCTAGTTACCGCATGCACCTAGTACCTGCAGACAATCTGTATATAAAATATTTAGATTGAATTTGCCAGGAGAGGGAACAATAAGTACTATAAGTAAGGTCACAAAGATATTTGTGGCCAAAAGTTTGATAAATTTGTTTGCAAAAAAATGCTTTAGATACTTCACATTACTTCGAGCAACAGGTCTTGCAATATCCTGCAATTTTCTTGCATTTCATTATCACGACGTTGGTCTAAATAATCAGGGAATGTTGTTTTCCATATCGTTGAGCGTTTATCGTTTTCTCGAACGATATAGGACCGATAATCCTCACTCGTGAGCAAGCTATCGCAATCCTATTTAAGATCATCTAAACGCGCTTCATCAAATAAATGGGATTTGTCAGTGCTCCCTATTCATATGACTCGACAATTTCTATACCCGTTTACGTATAAAACCAAAGGCCATCAGAGAAAAAGATCACGTCCAGAGTGATTATTGCCCTCGACTTCGTCTCGGGCAATAAACTTCACTAGCGGTATTAAATGATGCACTTTTGTCCCTTAGTATATAATATACTATAAGCTAATGGGCCTTATAAATTTTATCGTTGAAAAGCATGTGTAATTTGTACTTGAATATAAAGTGAAGGGTCTATTTGTGGGATGTTTCCATGGACAGTAAATACAATTTATGATAAGATCAAATTATTAAAATCAAAATCAATTTAATTGAATTTACACTGAATGACAAGCCAATATGTCAGATTTAGTAACAATTTCGAACAGGTAAGTGCGAAAGAGAGAGAGAGCAGGTAGCGGGAGAGGGCTCAAGTTCCAAAAAACAAAATGCCTGCCATGCGTAAGTAAAACCGGGAGCAAATCAAAGTTCAAATTTAACTAACTAAATTCTAATATAATTACCATTTGTGCGCGCGGGAATCAATTCAATTAAGTAATTTAATTGGAGAACGCAATTTAATTAATTGCGCAATCAATTTGATATAAAACAAGATGGCCGCGAAGAGGCCCTTATTCTACTATTATTCTCTGCATTGAATAAACGATGTTGAATAAACCCAATCATTATTATTCACCTTTTCCCATTTCTAAAATACAGTAGTAGTATAAAGATGTTTATTCAATTTTGACAGTTTAAAGTGACATTATTAACTCCATAACAACCTTCATAAACAGTCTATGATTTACAAGTGAAATAAAAGTTAGTGTTTTAATTCACTACATAATTTAAAAAGTTTCAATGAAGAAAAACATATTTTTATTATTTCTACAAATATTTACATTCAATTATTCTTTCGTTTTGTAGTGTGTAATATATAATTACTAAAATTTAGATCAAATCGACCATGATGGACAAATTTATATCTTAAATTGAATATTTTTTAATTTTTTATTCAAAATTTCGTCAAAATTGAATAAAAACATATATACGCCACGTGAATTAAACATTGTTTAACTTAAAGATATGATCTCACTCGCACTGCGTGCTCGTGAGCTCAACATCTTTTCGTGAATAATCATATGTTTAATTCACTTGGTGTATAATATTTATTCATCTTGAAATGACAATTCAAATTGAATTTAAAATGTCCAAGTGTACAACCCAAGTAACTGTCACTGGACATACTTCAAAACTCCATAAGCTTCTTGTAATGAGTTTACCCTTTCTCATACTATATCTGGTACGTCTAACGTACCTCAATGGATGTGAGATTAAATTTATTTACTTATTACACACACTCAAATATGATTTTAATCCCTACCTTCTTGTTGCTAGAGTAATTCTTTAATCCCTAGGGATTAAAGTTCATTCATACCTTGATTTGAAATTAAAGGATATTAAAGGCTAGTTAGTGTAGTAAATAAAATATTGTATATAACACAGGATTAATTATCTTTATTCGCTAAGGAGATTTCAGTCCATCGTCCTACGGGCTCAGGGCTTTTAACCTTCCTTCTTGGCGATTAAAGCTCTATTTTAATTCCTTGTTGTATAAATATAATATACAGAATGTTAAATAGTAATTTATACAACTAGTTTTGAAAGTCATACTTTTTTCATAAATGAAATGAAAAGAACTTTCAAAACGTGTTGTACACGTATTTTTTTTTGCATAGTGATCTCTTGTAACTCGAAATTTAGTCAAAATTTACAAGTCAAATTGACATTTCAATAAAATAGTTAAAAAATGTAATTTTTTCACGATTTGCCTTAAAAAAAGTGGTACTTTCAATACGATTTTTCGTTAAAAAAAGACGACTTTTATGATCACTATGCAAAAAAATTGAATATTTTAAAAGACCTATTTAATTGACAAAATAAGTGTCAAACTCTTCAACAGTGGCGGCTCGTGATAAATGTATTTTAGGGCTCAGCAAAAAAAAAAATTAATGACTCACCTACTTTCCGGCCATGTTTTAATTCAAATATAGCAATTATTTTTAATTTTAATAATCCAAAAGAAAACATCATATACACAGAACAAAAATTATTCAAACACGCCAAAAAAAAAATGTACATAAGTGTTAAAAAATATAAGTAACTAGTTTTCTACGCCGCTTTAATCTTAAATAAACTCAGCGCAAAATATAAACTTGTTAAACCCGTTCCATTCTCCCTTTTTGTCCGTTTAGGGGTTATTAAGTTATTGGATATCCATTAATAAACATTAAAAATAAAATAATTTTAATAATTATAGTGCCTTCTACAGTTTTGCGACTGCGGGTTGAGTCAGATATGTTTTGTGAACGGCCGCGCTGCTTCTCATTGTTCTGCAAGTATACCAAGAAGAACTAATTTATTACCAAAACAGTGCTCGGAGCTCGAATATGTTTGTAAATAAGCCCGGTTTACTACGTGCGAGCTATAGCACAGTTCGCCTTCCGAGCACAGTGAAACTGCTGACCTCAATTGAGCATTTCTGCCCATAATTGCCATATGTTTGGGCCCCATTCCCGATCGCCCTCATCAGCTGCTAGCCGCTCCGTGCATTGATACCGAGCACATGTGTTGACACATAATTTATGTATTGTTGACATACTTCGCATATGTTGTTTTAATCGGTATCAAATAGCTGCCTCCGGATCTCATTACTTAAACCTTGTTATATTATAACGGTAGGATACGATAAAACATATTTTCAGTTATAGAATATGTAGTTACTTTTTTGTAATACTATATAGGCTGTTGACGGCTGGGAGGCTAGCACCCCTAAAAGTGCACCCGCCACTGTCTTCAGTAATACGAATGTGGGAGTTTGTCCGTGTTACCTTCTTTAACGATTAAACGTTTAATCATATGTATTTTCAAAACAGTTTATTACTAAAAAGTAACTCGCTCGCATCTGCTAGTGTTGCAAATTTCAAGCAGTAAACTGTTTTATTTGCGACTGTTCCAATTTTAACTTTCAAGATATGATACGGCCAGGTACAATGTACAGGAAAGGTAACGGAGAAATTATAAATTGCACACAAGCATTAGCACATCCTGACGTAACCAAGAAGCTATTATTACGAAATAATTATGGTCACGCTATGTAGGTAAAGTACTGGCAAATATTTAACTACCCATACTAGTAGGTACTAATGCTTCAACCAACCATTTGCGAAAATCTTTGATACAGGAAGTCTGGGAATATTTCCGTAGGTTATCGAAGATCCGGCCTGAGGCCGATGACGCTATTTTTACCGTTGGCAAGTCGGATATAAAAAATGTTCTGGCTACAATGTAGAATCGCGATGTGGTAGGTTAGTTTCAGGCCTACGCAAAGTTGAAATATTTGTGGAACAGCTCTAATCATGTGTGCCAAGGAAAACCTAAAATAATAGAGGCAATTTAGTTAACAAAATTTATTCGATAAAGAACAGTGAAAATAATTTTTAGAAACTGAAGTTACCCAAAATACAAAACTGTATTCTTCTCATTATAGTAAAAAATGTCTAAACTACTGCTCTTTGTATAAACTTCATACATGCCTAAGATATGCCGATTCGTTGGCGAGGCTTCCTTGCTATACATGACCATTCACACTTATTTGTTCAAGAAAATACACAAATGCTAATTTGTAATTTTTTGTAACTACCCACCTTAAAAAAAATTTATTTGTATGTAAAATACCTTACGATTCAAATAGGTGGCGAACTTTTACTACGTCTATTTTACTACAAGTTTAATTTCCAATTAAAATAAGAGAAAATTCAGGCCATTGACCTTTCCAATTTTGTATAACGAACTCCCATTTATCAGATAAGTGTATTGATCGCTAAGGTTTCAGATTTACTAACGTTGTAAGAAAGGTAAGAAAGATAAGAAAGGGCGTGGTAGGTAATATTTACCGAGTTCCTGCCGCTATTTACAAAGAAATTAGTAATAATAATCGAGAGTACAATCTGATGTAGTTACATAAAAGTATATATAGCAATGACGTTACTATCACTTTTTATTCTAGCACATGCTTCATATCAATTTTTTTAACATACACCATCAGAAGTTGAGATATTCTGTAACAATAACTAATGACAATTAGAACAGGAGAACATCATCAATTTTAATTAATATTTAATCGCCACGTACAGCTTGTAATCGACGATTTATAAAGACTAGTCGATGTTAATGCTTGTCCCACGCCTTGAAACCTTTTCAAACTAAGTACCACGTCAAACGCATGTCTAGACATAATCTA
Organism: Agriotes lineatus; assembly: GCA_940337035.1. Taxonomy (NCBI): domain Eukaryota; kingdom Metazoa; phylum Arthropoda; class Insecta; order Coleoptera; family Elateridae; genus Agriotes; species Agriotes lineatus. The sequence continues at coordinate 111,758,330 of OW679200.1, read as the reverse complement.
CATATTAATGTACTATTACGAAGCATTCTCAATACTATCTAATTGATTTTCTCACAAAAAGAAAATTTCTTATGCACATATTTGCCACATTAACTGGATATTTTCGTTTTCCTTAGCACCAAAACTCAACTTTCCCATATTAAGGCGAATTAGAAACTACACTTAATTAAGATCAAATTCTCGTACCGATGAAAGCACAAGAACATTGGTGCATGTACACATGTAGACTTCCACCACCGATCAAAGATATTTAGAGGTATACCTTATACAGTGTGTCCAAGATAAGGAGGGCCAGTATGGGGATCTCGGTAATGGTAAGAGATACAAATTTGGTTAAATGGGAAGAAAGTTGCGCAATTAAAGGACTAAAAAAATGACGTCCAGAAATCTTTGATATGATTTTTCGTTTTTGAATTATCTCAAAAAAACCGAATTTTTGGATTTTCTTTTTTATTTTTTTCTGGCGTTAATATTAAAGTTAGAGCGAAACTGATTAAACTTCTTTATAGCAACTTTTAGTGGACTTAATGATTACGTTATCAATTTTTTTATCCGACGTTTCGTCTTCGAGAAACCATCATCAACTTCATTTTTTTAAATACGGTCCTGGTTTTTTGATGCCAAATTTGCAAAGCCCTTGTTACTCTGAATTCAACAATGTGCCACATATTATGATTTAATTACGTTTCGAGCTTTTTTCTGATCATCATCAGAAATTTTTTTAGATACGGACCTGCATTTCTCATAATTTTGTAAAAATAAGTTCATACAGTAAGATAGGCGTTTTTAGATGCCGTTAAAATATTAAAATGCACATCATAATATCATAATTCTGATACATTAATTTAATAAGCAACCAATAACTATTAACAATAAACAACAAATAAATGAACAAAAGATAGGCAGAAAGAATGAGAAAACGAGGCTTGAAAGACTTGAAACAATGTAATAGGTATTTAACGTTTTGAAATAGAAGAAGAACTTAGAAGATTGGTTCTTGAAGCCTTTCAAAGTATAACGCCAGTATTATAATAATAAATGAACTTTATTAGCTTAAGCTATTTGAATACAGTGTACAAAAAACAAACTTAATTTTAATTAAATATTAAATAGGATATTTCTATGCTTAATCGAATACCAAAATAATTAACATTTATAACTTACCATTAGAAAATAACATAAATTAACATAAAATACCGATAACTTAACTAACATTTTCTTTTACAAATTTTCCACAAACCATTCTAAACTCGGATACATTTTGAATACTTTTTATATTTGGCGGTAGGCTGTTATATAATGTAAATCCTTTTCCTATATAAGATTTAAACAAGCTGTTATTTTTAAAAGTTTCTATATATACATTATTACAGTTTCTAGTAAAATGGCCATGTATGTCGCTGACATATTTAATATTGGTTTGTAAGTAATTTGGCAATTTGCCGTTTAAAACCTTATGTATGAACACAAGAGTATTACAAGCTATTCTTTGTTTAACGCTCATTAATTCTAAGGTGTTTAACATATCTCGAACAGGAGTGTGCCAATTACATTTTAAAATTGCCCTCATTGCTCGATTTTGTATTTTTTGTAGTTGTTGTATATCACAGTCGTATAGAGTGAATAAAAGTGAAGAGCAATATTCGAAATGTGGTGCAATAATAGATTTATAAATTTTCAGTTTGCTAAAACTACTTAAATACTTTGTTGTCCTGTTTATATAATTTACCTTTTTTGCATTTTTCTTCAGTAAGTAATTTACATGACTCTTAAAAGATAACATATCATCAATAACAAATCCGAGATATTTGATTTCCTTAACTTGTTCGACTTGTTGTGTATCTACATTTACTTTAGGGATCACCTTGTTACTTAACTTATTTAAGAGTGCTTTATTGCCGAGTATTATAAATTTTGTTTTATCGATGTTTAGTTTTAATTTACATGCACATAACCAGTTTGATATATTTTTCAGATCTTCATTTAATAAGTTTATCATATCTTCCAAATTTTTTCCACTAATATATAACATACAATCATCTGCAAATAAATGAAGTTTACAATATTGAATATGTAATTCCAAGTCGTTTATAAATAGCACGAATAAAATAACTCCTAACACACTACCCTGTGGAATTCCATGTTCATTTAAAAGAACATTTGATGTGCTTGTTCCTACCCTAACCACTTGACTTCTATTTTGTAGATACGAAGAAAACCATTGTAACACAGTGCCATTAAAACCCAGACGTTTAAGTTTTAATAAACACAGTTTTCTATTTACAGTTTCAAAAGCACGACGTAAATCTAAAAACACTGCCACAGAATACTTATCATCCAACATTTGTTGTTTCCAGTCCATAATCACAAATTGGAGCGCGGTTTCACATGAATGATTTTCCCTAAAACCAGATTGATGCACTGTAATAATATTATTTTTATTGCAATAATTTAAAACCTGTTCCTTCACTACAATTTCTAAAACTTTTTCGTAAACCGGGAGCATGTTTATGGGCCGATAATCACTGCACTTAGTACTGTTTTTAATTTTTTGTACCGGAACAATTGTTGATTTTTTCCAATCTTCAGGGAATACTCCTTTTTTTAATGATAAATTAATAACGTCCAAAAATAAATTTCCAATGACACTATTTATCATTTTAAGTGTGTTTACTGTGATTCCCTCGTCCGTTCCTGCTTTATTTGATAGGCTTTTGACCACCTGATTTAATTTATTCATACTAATTTCTTGGAAATTTTCAAAGTTTTGTTCAGGAACAACCATTTTTTCCAATATTTCATTAAAATTATCCATCGTAGGTATACTCTGTGCTATTTCAGATATACTGTCAATAAAATAAGAATTTAATGTATTTGCTATGTCCAAGTTGTTTGATATTAATTGATTTCCAGCCACAACTTTTATTTGCGAATTTGACGATTTGCAGTCTACTAGATTTTTTATGTTTCTCCACATCAATTTTGAGTTGCTTTTGTTTGCATCAATTTGATTAAAATAGTAATTTTCTTTAGCTAATCTTATTTTACCTACTATTTTATTACGACTAGTTTTATAACTATTCCATATCTCACTGCTTCCTGTATCTTTGGCTAAACGGAATAATGTATCACGCTTCTTTATTTCATCCAATATTTCAGTTGTTATCCATTTCCTAGGGAAGTTGTTGTTTGTTTTCTTGTGAATTTTAAATGGACAAAATTTATCAAGGCCTTCTAGAATAATTTGTACAAAATCCGTGCTAACTTGGTTTATGTCTGAGCATGTTCCATCCCAATAATGATCAAACAACCAGTTTCTGAACTCGTCTGTATGCAAATTACGATAACATCTGATTTTTAGCATTTCAATATTATTTTTTGGGGTTTGTTTCCCCATCACTACCTTTAATATGTTGTGATCTGTTATTTTATTTATACATGTATTTGAATGTTTTATACTATAGTTGTTAGATATGATATAATCAATTAGAGTTGCACTTTCATGTGTTAAACGTGTTTTTTCAGTAACCAGTTGTCTTAAGCCCAAGTTTGTTAGTATTTTCTTAACTTTGCGACCATAATAAGTATTACTGTCATAATCAATATTAAAATCTCCGATGATCAGCAAGGTATTGTTTTCCATTAGGTTTTCTATACATTCTTCCAAGCAGCTTAAGAACACTCCATGCGCAGCATTTGGGGAATGATACACCACTAATATCGTATACTTCTCGTCGTTTACTTTAAGAGAAATTCCTATCATCCAACAGTTTTTTTGAATTACATGGTTTAATACTTCCGTAAATGTTAATTCAGATTTCACATAAACTATGACTCCTCCTGTAAATCTACTCTCTGATAAACAAATGCAATATTTGTAACCATCTATATCAATTTCCTTGTCCATTATATCATCCGTTACACGTACTTCACTTAGACAAATAATTAATGGGTTATTTTCGTATATATAAACTTCTAATGCACTTTTATTAGCCAATAAACTTTGAATATTGGTATACATTATAAAATTATCATTTACAACTCGCAATGTACTTTTTATCTCGCCACATGACATATTTTTTAGTTTTTTGACACTATAGTGGGTATACCTCTAATGTATTTTATCACTAAATTCACTTCACCCTCATCTAGACGCTTTTTTAATTCGTCTTGCTCCTTTTTGTATAGTTCCTGTTCCATCTTTGTTTTATCCGATTGCAATTTGTATTTAGTAACTTTTTGTTTATTTTTCAGTATATTCAGCGCCATGCTCCTGTCCTTTAGTATTACTTTCAAGGGTCTTATAATTCCGTCTCGCTTTTTGCCAATACGAAATACTTTCAAGTCGGGATTATTTAGTTTCATTACTGGTGAAAATGCATCAATTATTTCATTTTTGTCGTGATCAATTCGAATATCGACATTTGCATCCTGCGACTCCGTAACTTTGTACACAATAACATTTTTACCTCTTTCTTGACGATCATGAACTTCACGCATTATAGTTTCAATTTCACTAACATGGCCCATATTTCTGCTTTTGGTGTCTGCTCCTTTTTTGATAATATTCATATCCGTTTGCAGCTGTTGTACAACATTTTTTAAATCCATCAACATTTTGCGAATATCGCAGTTTTCACAAAAGAATGTAATTCTTCTTTTAGCAGCCTTCAAACAGATTGCTTCTTGCCTAGATAATGCAGCACATGTGGTGTGGAATAGCAATTTACATAAATCACAGCATATTCTGTCGTTTTCCTCTACAGGACCACTATTACATTTGCTACAATTGGTCATTTTTAATACGTAATTTGTTGTTACCGTAAAAACTATGCGCTGTCTGAGCTAGACGTTGCCTCAGCCGCGGCTAACACTGTACTGTATTGTTGAATAATGTTTTAGATTCTACAGTTAGAAGATGTTATTTATGCATAGAGAATGATGGCAACCTTTTTGAATACCTTCTGTAAATTTAATACCTATTAAATGGTTTCAATGTTCGTTTTGTTATTCTTTCTGTCTATCTTTTGTTCATTTCTTTTTTGTTTATTGTTAATAGTTATTGGTTGCTTATTAAATTAATGTATCATAATTATGACATTATGATGTGCATTTTAATATTTTAACGGCATCTAAAAACGCCTATCTTACTGTATGAACTTATTTTTTACAAAATTATGAGAAATGCAGGTCCGTATCTAAAAAAATTTCTGATGATGATCAGAAAAAAGCTCGAAACGTAATTAAATCATAATATGTGGTACATTGTTGAATTCAGAGCAACAAGGGCTTTGCAAATTTGGCATCAAAAAACCAGGACCGTATTTAAAAAAATGAAGTTGATGATGGTTTCTCGAAGACAAAACGTCGGATAAAAAAATTGATAACGTAATCATTAATTCCTCTAAAAGTTGCTATAAAGAAGTTTAATCAGTTTCGCTCTAACTTTAATATTAACGCCAGAAAAAAATAAAAAAGAAAATCCAAAAATTCGGTTTTTTTGAGATAATTCAAAAACGAAAAATCATATCAAGGATTTCTGGACGTCATTTTTTTAGTCCTTTAATTGCGCAACTTTCTTCCCATTTAACCAAATTTGTATCTCTTACCATTACCGAGATCCCCATACTGGCCCTCCTTATCTTGGACACACTGTATACCAGATTAGCTACTTAATTTATTGATGAGCTCAGTATGAATGTCTCTCCACCGCTGATACAGATACATCTCCACTTCAAATTGACATTAGGTCCACCCAAATTCTAGAATCTTTTTTCGGGATTTTCGACTTCAAGAGATTTTCAATAGTATGTATTTTTAAAACCCGCATACAAATGAGACAGAGTCAATCTCTTCTTTGAGAAGATTTAGACACTAGGGTCCCAGGGTTGCCAAAGTCGGATTGGAAAATCGAAGTGGGCTGGCTAGGCACTAGATTTGTAGCCGTTCCGAGTCCCGAGGGATCGAATCCACATACTCTGGTGTAAAAATAGAGGCTCTACCTCTATGCAGCTTCACTGCTTTGCCCTTTCAAGTACAGTGTAATAAATATCATCAGGGGGGATCTCAGAATGTTAATGTATGTATCGTGTAGTTGTTTTTGGCGTAACGCAGAATGCTTTGATGGATATTGACAGATTTTTCAGGTTGGACATTTACGACAACCAAAAAGTGTTATAATTATTCATTACCATAATAATTACTCGCTAATTCTTCATTTATAAACACTGTTTCTCGTTGATGTTCAAAGTTTGTTGAAATATACCGAGTTTCAAAAGAAAAACGTTTACACCCATTTAAATTGCTCGAATTACTTTGATTTTAAACAAAATAATTGATCAGTTTTGGTTAAAAAGAATACACAAACAAGTGTTATAAACATCAACCTCCCGTGGACCGCTAAATATCCAGCTTTGTTGTCTTTTGAACATGTCTGGGACATATGGGGTAAAAGATATCTACTTTAGCAGAATCTCCAGGGACCCTTTCAGAGCTACGACTTCATCTCCAAGTTGCCTGAAATGAATGATCGCAAGAATCGCTTGATGAACTTATTCGCAGCATACCTAGAAGGGCAAATGAAGACATGCTGGGGTGGTACAAGAGGTTATTAAAATTTATAACTCTTGTGTTTTTTTATCAAACTTAATATATTAAATCAAAGTAATTCCTCCATTTTAAATGGGTGTTTTAACGTTTTTTTAAGTCGATATATGTTATGCTATGCGTAAATTTATTGTACCATTTACTTGACAGTGACAATTCAGTCCAATTTACTTGATCATTATGCTAATAGTACAATAAAGTGTCACTTTATAGACTCGCAACAGTTTCATAAGCAAAGCCTTTATTTTGATGCCGTCGAACATAAAAATTTACATAAATTTAAATAAATACCTGTTCGCAGTTGATGCGTCGGATTATTACCATTGTTATATCTAAGGGCAAGCGATCCTTTTAAGAATTACTCAGATGTCAAAACGGTTTGTTTATATCGCCTTCATCTTTTGGGCAAACTCACTTTCAACTCAGGAATAAATTTCAATCTCACCAAAATTACATACGTAGTCTAGCCTTCATTATAAACTATCCCGAAGTAATGTGTATATTGGTTTTGTAAACAGTTGAAAATGAGAACTGTACAAAATTTTGAAAATTAAGAGTGTAGGATTTTTAATTGATTTAATTGATGGCGTAGGATATATGAAATTACAAAATAATTGAAACAGATTAAAGTCATCTTTATAGAGTTGTGAAGCATTTTCTCTTTTGAAAATGCAGCCATACTAAAAGCGTTGCACAATAAAACTTAAAATATAAACTTTACAGAAAACGGAACTACAATATAATTTTCACACAAAACGGAAGTACTGAAGTAGGTACGCTTATACACGAAGTAAACGGAATTTATGTAAGCAATGATTAAGAAATAGTATTTTAACAATTTCGAAGTTAGAAACATCGCAATCTGGAAATTCAAACTTTTAACAAAATCTTGTAGGTAATGTTAAAAATTACGATGTGTTTCTTAGTTCCAAACTAAAATCGTTGCAACTTTAAGCAACTACAGCTTTTTGGAAGAAAACTATTCCCTAGCCTCCACAAACTACAGTATGATCGAAAACTTTTACCCTCTAGAGGGCTGTGGAATTATTTTGCCAAAAAAAATTTGTTGGCAGTCGTGGTAATAAAAGTCACATTGGCATTTTATATCTGTCAGTTTAAGGTTATATCAGGAATGTCATTTTAACAAATACCAACATTTTTGTTGAATACATAAAAATGTTAGTAATAAAAACAACTACAGCTGTTCAAAACGATTTCCTGCACTTTCCATACACAACACCACCTTGTGTTCAGTATTAAACATCCTGTAAAAGGTGATTCTGTCAAAAGTGTACAGGTTATAGTAGTACCTTTACTCATCACTGCCAACATAAATTAAATTTTTAAAAAATCCATAGCCCTCTAGAGGTTAAAAGTTTTCAATCATATAGGTATGTTTTATACGAGAGTGATTTCGATTTTGAGCTACCCACCTATTACTTCGACACGAAGTGTACGAAGTATTGAAATTCCCTCATATCGAAAACCACTCTGAGTCAAATATCTCTAAAATTCGTGTTAACCGACTAATGAACCCACTATATCAAATCTCCGTCTCGGCGGTGCGGATCTTTGGTGAAGATCCCAGCCCACAAGATCAATCCCCCGCATTGGGGGGTGCCTAAACGTGCTGTGCGGGGGATGTATGTTCGTATGTGTACACGATTCCGGTCGCCAGGAACCTTGCTGAAGTCTTGGATCATTTTCATACGATAGGTCCTCCGAAAATGAAGGCAACATCAACTTTTCAGCTATGGTCGTCGGAAAAAACATTTTTTTTTGTTTTTTTTTTGTTGATAAATAACTGGTTCATAGCATTTCATTGTATTAGCGAAACGCAGTGATGCTGAGTATCGAAGTATTCTTGGAAAGCACGGAAGGGCGCTTTTCTTGGGTGGGGGGTACCGTATATTTTTTACTTGTTTTCGCGTTTGTTATCTGTGACTGAAAGGTCACCTTACCGTATCTTTGTTGGATGGTATAACAACAACAAAGTAACAGGTCCGTTATAAAATATAACGGTACTTGGACTATTAAATAAAATTATTTTATATTTGCTTACTACAGAATAGAAACTCAACAGTAGTTTTATTTTTATAGTTGATAGAGAAAAGATGTTATAGGATACTCGATCGTTAAGCGCCTTATTGGAATGGGCCTCAAAAAATAGTAAAATTCGGCCCGTCGGGTCTCATATTTCTAACTTTTTCGCTCCCTGTTCTAAAACACTTCCCGATCTTGTAATGTAATTATGTACTATTATCTACTTCAGTGGGGTAAGTAACTTATTGCGTCACTCATTTGACACTATTTCCGTTATGCAATGAAATTCATTACATCACTAGTGGTGTAATTGCTTCATTAACTAACGGAAATAGTGTCAAATGTATGACGTAATGACATTTGCCTACTAAAATATTTCTGAAAATGACAAATCTGCCTTTTTTCTTAATGCATTTTATCTCAATTTTGGGCAGTTGTAGATAAAATTGTGTACAATACATAAGTGATAATGCATCATTAATATCCTGCTACGCATTAGTTTGTAACTTACACACATGTGTATTAATGATGCACTTATCCCACTTATATAGTACATAACTATTATGTAACGTAATGTACTATGCAAGACAAAAAAAACTGGTACAGTTAATATGTTCTGCTGTGAATCTGACTGCGTTAATATGGTTACTATGGATACTCTACTATTAATTTGAAAGTGTTCGAAAACATTACTTATTTATCTGTCAGAATTTGAGTAGGTAGTACCTGAAAATATTGTATGTATGGCTCCCCATTTGAGAGAGACTGATAAAGCCCGAATTGTGACCTCATTGGAAAACGGATGGTCAATACGACAGATAGCGCAAGAGTTCCATGTGAGTAAAACTACAGTTCTTCATATAAAAAAAAGATGGACCGAAGAAAGGACACTAAGTAGGAAACAGGGATCTGGTAGACCAAAGGCGTCTACAAGAGAAGATGATGAAGCACTTGTAAATTATCTTCGAGAACATCCGTTTGAAACAGCTATTCGAGCCAAATTGGAAACAAATTTTCCGGGAACGCATAGGACTGCTCTGCGCCGTCTGAAGTCCTCTGAATTAAACAATTATTCTGCAGCATCCAAATTCTTCCTAACAGAAATACATAGACAAAGGCGTCTTCAATTTGCACAGCAGTATATCGATATGGACGAAAATTTTTGGAACAACGTAATTTTTTCCGATGAAAAGACCTTCCAGTCGCATCATAATGGACGTGTTAAAATATATCGGCTCCAAAATACTAGATATTCCCAACAATATATGAAGGAAATTAAAAGCCGTGGGCGATTTTCAGTTAATATGTGGGCATGAATTAGTGTTCACGGTCCAGGTGTTTGCTGGGCCATAAATGAACGCTTTACTGGACAAGTCTATAGTACGTTGTTGGAAAATATCATGCTTCCATCAGTGACGCAGTTATTTCCGGAAAACTTTATTTTTCAGCAGGATAATTGTCCAGTGCATACATCACGCATTGTTTTGCAGTGGCTGGAAGACCATGGAATACGAACACTTCCTTGGCCAGCAAACAGCCCAGATCTTAATCCAATTGAAAATGTGTGGGCAATTATGGTAAGGAAATTATACGAAGTTAACGTTAGGATACAGAATGCAGAAGATCTTGCTCAAGATATCCAAAACATTTGGGAAGAAATTAATCCAGAATATATACGAAATTTAATTCATTCCATGCCACGACGTCTTCAATGTGTAATAGCGCAAAATGGCGGTGCTACAAAATATTAATACGTTTTTATTATATTATTGTTTGTGTCTGATTGTTTGTAGTTAATGTAAATATAATCTTAATTGTGTGTAAAAATAAAGTTTGCATTTGAATTTCTAACTTAATTGTCAACATGTGTAGCTGTCACTATGAATCAAAATTGATATAATAAATGCACGACCTGCTGCATTGTTTGACAAACGTCAAAGTGACATTTGTCACACAATTCAGCAGGCCGTGAGTAAATGTAATTGTTTAAAGCCTCGTTTAAGCTAATCAAATTATGCTAAAATCCCTATTAAGAGTTGTACCAGTTTTTTTTGTCTTGCATAGTACTATTACAACTCTTATATTTGTTTAGCAATCGCATTTAACGAAGCAAAAATTCTAAACAATAGTAAGTTGTCCATAACAACAAACTAACAAGCAGGGTTCGTAAATATTATATTTACATAAATATCAAAATATCGATATACTATATACTGCGTGACAATGAGACCAGGGCCATGCCTCTATCTCTTTTATTTATGAATGAATTACTTCGACACGAAGTGTACGAAGTACGAAGTATTGAAATTCCCTCATATCGAAAACCACTCTGAGTCAAATATCTCTAAAATTCGAGCCAACCGACTAATGAACCCACTATATCAAATCTCCGTCTCGGCGGTGCGGATCTTTTGGTGAAGATCCCAGCCCACTAGATCAATCCCCCGTATTGGGGGGTGCCTAAACGTGATGTGCGGGGGATGTATGTTCGTATGTGTACACGATTCCGGTCGCCAGGAACCTTCCTGAAGTCTTGGATCGTTTTCATACGATAGGTCCTCCGAAAATGAAGGCAACATCAACTTTTGAGCTATGGTCGTCGGCAAAAAATTTTTTTTTTGTTTTTTTTTAATAAATAACTGGTTCATAGCATTTCATTGTATTAGCGAAACGGAGTGATGCTGAGTATCGAAGTATTCTTGGAAAGCACGGAAGGGCGCTTTTCTTGGGTGGGGGGTACCGTATATTTTGGATTGAATTTGATACAAGGATACTAGCCATAATTTCGGATTGATACACAAATGTAATAAAAATGGCAGACTTCCGGTTTCACAAGAAATGACACTAACTTGGATTTTTTCGGTGGATCACCCTATATATTTTGTGTTTTTCGTAATCTACGACTCAAATTACATACAACAGTGTTGTCAAATATGCCTAGGTATTACACAAAAATATTTAAACAAATGATGAATTATTTTTCAGTTTTAGTAATTCAGTAATAACATTTTCCATTTAATGGTAAGATGACCTTTAGTATGTACCATTTAAAAAGTTTTTCTAAAAAATGATATTTAGCAAGTTTTCTTATTTAATTAAGGGTTTGTTATTGACCAAATTGATAAAATAACTGTTATTATGAGTTGCTGGAGTCACTTAGAACATATTTTCCACAGTCACGGCCTTCTAGGGTAAACAATATAATTTGGAAAAAAATTGTTTAAAAAACTTTAAATTTTGCAAAACGGTTGTATGAAATTTAACTCGTAGATCCAAAAAATTAAACATACAGAGTGATCCATTTAAAAAACCAAAGTTGGTGCCATTTCCGATTAAACCGGAAGTGGGCTAACTATATCTATCGGCCAATCAGAAATTATGTCCAATATCTCCATATGAAATTTTATCCAAATCGATCCATAAATCAAGAAGATTGTCACCCGGTATATCAGGCTGTTTCTCCCGGCGCCTCGTGGTACGGCTGCCACGGAAATAGTTGGTCCCGGATGTCATAATAACATCGTGACAGTCGTTAGTGGGGTTGGAAGTCCCCATAAAATGTACAGAGACGCCTATAATTGGCCTAACGGCTGCTGGCTGAGTACGAAATAAATAAATAAATATTTAATTCAGAATTAGGATATTTATTATTTTTTCAGTCCTTAACAAAAAAAAGAACAAGTTGAAGTAACTATGCAGTATTTTTATATTTAAATAAGTAGAGTAAATAATAGAGTAACAATGTCATTCGATTGCCTTTAACTGCGCCACAAGCAACATTTTTCTTTCATTCAGAAAAGTTTTCCTTTATTTCCTTTAAACATTTCTTACATCTAGCCCAGTTTCCAGTATTTGGTTTTAACCACATAGTCAAATTTTACTCACATTGTGCACAATTTTCGGCATTTTGGAGACTATTGCACAACAATAACACCTCAATTAGGACCTCAATAGTTCCCCTGATAATATTCAAGCAGGAATAAACGAATTTTCTTCATTGATATTAATGGACCGGTTGAAAGAATACAGACAATCCTTTTAAATTGCTTTGTTTTTAACGTGTACGTGTTATACTTATCAAAAACTACGCATATTACAGATTACTCAGCGATATCGCCAAAAATCAAAATAACAGTCACACCCAATCATACCCTTGCATTTTTAAGTTTATAGTATGGTTAGGTATAAAAAATTAATAAAAAATCACAAATATTTTATAAAAATCATAATATACATGTATGGGATATCTTTTAACTGATATACTGTATCGGCCAACCCTGAAAATACATATGCGCAAATTAATTTAATATTGGACAAAAATGTCCAGTTTGAATAATAAACAACTTCTAGCAAAAACAGCATGTCCAAATTGGTCACAATTTCGGGATTGTTGTGTTATCTAATAGTTGATAGCCATTATTAAGTATTCGAAATATGAAATTTTTCAAAAACAGCTAAGTAGCGAGATTTGAGCAAGCCAAGTTAACACGATTCTCCAAAAACAACAAATGTCCGCGACGCGACTTTCAAAACAAAAACAGCATATGTCCAGAACCTATGAAATCACACGTAATCTTTGATTTAGTTGAAATGGGCAAGTTTAAACGACATGGTGATAGCGAAGAAAGTGAGTGGCCCGAAAGAAAGAAGCGGAAGTAGCGTCGAGAGAAAAATAGCAGTGTGACTACAAATCTCAAGTTCGGGGAGAACATGTGAATCATGTTGGAAAGTTGATTAGGAGAGAGATTGGAAAAGATTGCCGGTAAGATTACGACTTTCTTTAAGTAAAAATCAACTATGGCCTACTAGATTATATTTTTAAATTTCAGTTGTAAACGCTTCAAGTGTTTTTCTAAAATTCCAAATGATAATAAAAAAAAGTGTTTCTGGAGACTTAATAATATGGCTAGCAAGAACGAACAGGACAGCCACCTATGTGGCTTGATAAGTATTTAAAATATTTTGAGAAGAGGTCCAAATGGCAAGGAAGAACCAATATGTTCAAGTCTAAGCACACATGGTATAACGGTTAGTAAGGTTGGATTACAAAACGGTTTATTGATAGTTGGCAAATCACCTCAAGACAAAAAGGTTACACACTCAAATAGACCTACTCAGTACCCAGAAGTTAGTTGGAATATTATTGAATACCATATTAAATCATTTCACGGAATGCAGTCACACTATTACTTCAGAAAAAGGCCAAATGTTGTGTATCTTCCTGAAGGTTTGTCTATTATAGTTGGCGTAGAGCAATTTGGTTAAACAGTCTTAAAAGCGTAAATAGTAATCCTATGTAAAACCCATTTAAAAGGTGTACTGGAGGTAAAATACCAGGACCCGCTTTTAAAATTATATTTGAAAAGTTTGAAAACACTACTGCCACGTTGTAGGTTTAGGAATAAATTCATATCAATTAACAGTCATTTATGTAAAATGTTTACGCCAGATACTGTTTATTGATTTGGATTTTCTAAATACAATTACAACGAAAGATGAGTTAAAATGTTGACTGAGTCCGGTTCCTTTAAATAAGTTGCTTGTAATGCGCTCATCTTCAGCTACCATCTTAAGACGGTTTAACCAAATAGCTCTACGCCAACTATAGTACCACTCGTTTGTAAAAGAGTATATGATAAACATTCCATATCCAGTTTATTGGAAGGTATTTACCACAACGTTTAATATAAAGTTCGGTTCCCCCAGATCGGATATTTGTGCAGAATGTCATACTTTGCAGGAAAGACTAAACTCGGCATCTGTTAGCTATGAAGAGAAGGCTCAAATTCACATAAGAAAGAAGTTGCATCAAAGGAAGGCCGATGCTTTTAACAAGATCAAGAGATTATGTAAAACTAAAGCTCAAACAGGAGAGATAACTTGCCTTACTTTTGAGTTTATGCAAAATCTCCCTCTCCCACACATCCCTCCAATCCTGTGTTCTTCTCAAGACAGTTGTGGTACTACGTTTTTAGAATTCATAACATGAGTACAGATGACGTATCCATTTACACCTACAACGAAGGTGAGTTCAAGAAAGGCGCAAACATCCGTGTTATTTCATTTTCTACTAACTTGCCATACAACACGAAAGTAGAGTATGCTCAAAAATTATTTTCATGTAGTACTGCTATGAAATAGTTCCTAATTTATGAATGCAAATATAGCTCACTTCAAAATCAATTGTTAAGTTTGACATTTAAGTATAAACATAGTTGCATTCATAAATTAGGAACTATTCCATAGCCAAATAATTTTTGATCACACTTTCGTTTTTAGTGATGGCTGCCCAGGGCAAAACAAAAATTATGTGATGCTTCACGTTTTATACACTTTGGTGTACAGTTTAAAAATGTTTCGATTTCATTATCTATTATTTTCCCATAAGAAGACACTCTTACCTTCCTAACGACCAGAATTTTGCCCTCATATAGAGAAGAAAAAATGGAAACATGGTATCACTGAAACGCCAGAAGAATGGGGTGATATAATAATCACAACACTAAAACACCCTTTTGATGACATGTTTAACATAAAAACATCTAAAAAGTAAAAAAAAAAGTTCATGGCGCTTCATTCCACACATAGGATTTTTTTTAAAACGACTGGGTGGGAATTGAACCCCGCACCATAGCACTGCAGTCGGGCCCCTAACCGCTCGGCCAGGCTGGCGATCATAAAAACTTCTACAGATCGATTCGATCTTTCTTGAAGACGCCAAAAACCAAAAGTCGATATAAAATCTATCAGGGTTATTAACATAAACAAAAAGTTTCCCTATGGGAGACTTAAAGATTTTTATAACAGAGCCTGAAGGCATTGTATTATTAGAAGCAAAACACACCTGCCAGCAGACCTTCCATTTCTATCGTTGTACAAAGACCCCAACAAAATTTCTGACAGTAAAATCAATAACCTAAAGTGTCTTCTACCGCTTTTGAGCAAAGAAACAAAAATAGATTTCTATGAGGCAATATTTGAGAAGCAAAAAAATACCTGCATATCTCAGATTGAGCACGATATGGACAATGATAATAATAGCAGTGGTTATGAAGATTAGTTTATAGTTTTTACCTTTTTTTAATATATACAGGGTGATTTTAAAATGTGTCGCCAAACTTTGAGGTATTATTCTACACACCAAGGCAAGTAAAAAAGTCCATATGAACATGTGTCCAAAAATCGCAAGTTTTCGAGTTATGAGCAATTTTTGAATTTGAGAAATAAATCGTAAACTATTAAAAAATATTAAGGTGGCTGGATTACTTGCTGTCAAAATCAAACAGTTAGGCGTCGTATCAAAATGTACACAACTACAGAATTAGCTGACATGCATTTTATGTATGGTTGGGCCCATGGAAATACCAGAGGCACGTTGTTTGCATGAAGAGCGGTTTCCCAACCAAAGAATTCCAGAAAGGAGTATGTTAAGCAGCACGTATCACAAATTTTTGGCAAGCAATGGATAGGCCGAAGTGGGCCTATTCCATTGCCGCCACGCTCCCCAAACCTTAAGGGTGTTCTTCCGTTTAGAGCACGGTTTGATTTGGAATGGGCGTAGCACTTTTTCTTGTGCTTAGTTAGTAGCAAAATACGTTTTGCTATCTGAATGCATTTTTATATGCAAGGAAAGAGGATAGAGGCACGAACTCATCACCCAAACGTTTCCCTTTCTAATTTATGGCCTTTTAAGCTCCAAAGGTTGGTTCGAATATCAGACTGACAGGCGTTCGTCAAGTCCACGTGGCTACCTGAAAGCAAGAGCCATAAACAACTTGACCATAAATTTAGGAAGCATATCCGCGCAGTTGAGCACTAACCATTTCTACTAACCTCGATATTATTTTTAAGAAATGCTAGTGTGCTTTTAGCAACTCAAAACAAAAGGTCAAGTTTTACTTTAACAGCAAGGGTCGATAAAGTAGCACTTTAACATCAAGGATAGATAATAGTAGTTTGTATAACAAGGCACTGAAGTTTAACTTTTTATCACGAATGTGGATTTAGTTGCAGAGGCACGTAAGGCCAAGGCAAATAAACCACATGAGGGATAAAACGGAACTTCAGTGCCGAGGTGTACACTATGTTTTATTTGAAATCGAAAAATCGTGAAATTACAACATTTTAACCAACTTTTGTAGGTTATGTTCGGTCGTTTGACGTTTATCTGTCGCCTCGCCACCTACAAAAAAATCGTAAAACAATGGATTATTTCACTGCCGATTTCTCGTATTTTAATGACGATTTCGGAGTAATTCACTGCCGATTTCAAATAAAGTAATTTATTCAATTTTGCCGTATAAAGTGACGTTTATTTGTTTCTGGCCTGCCCATAAAAGTTGATGTTTTATAAACACTCATTTAAATTTTTATTCCGCTAGCGATTTAAAATTTTTATTCCGCTAGCGCTTTAAAAATGTCAAATAAATGTCAACCAAAATAAATCAATAATTTATCAACAAATTATACGTAAGTACATTACAACTAAATTAACAAAACGACGTCCACGTCGTCAATTTTCATTTTAACCAGTTCTCCAATGCGACAACCGCTAGCAATACCCATAATAAGTATAGTCTGCAATGTAATTTTACAATTAAAAGGAAACAAATGGATCAATAATGCTAACCTTTGCAAGTAAATACTTCTCGTCCAGTGAAGTACGAATGAACCTCAAAATTTCGTCGCGGCTAAGAACTTTCGACTTATTGGGCTTAAAGCCTTTTGCGTTTTGCTTTAGGAGGGCTTTCACTTTCGGAAACCTACATTAAAAATAGATACAATTACTATGTCGATTGTATACACAATACAACAGGCTTTTAGCATAGAGCAATAACTCCATACCGACGATGGTTTGATTGTCTTAGATTGCTCCAAAATATAATTTAGTAACACCATTTCCGTAACTCCATCTGCGTTTTTTTCACTCGCCAGTCGCAAAATATTTGGTACACTTTCTTGTACAAACCCTTCGATTTTCGAGGAAGCAGTTGTTCCATTATACCATCGTCATTACCCAAAGCCTCTCTCGGACCATAAAAAACATCATAAGTCACTTCTTTGCAGAAAACACTTCGACACACGGTAAAATAGTTTTGTTTTCAATTTGTTTATAAAAAACTTCGTTGTTGTCAACGTCACGGCACAGGAGTCGTGATAATCATAAAATTCGCAAATGTATTTGATGACTTAATTCCGTAATTTTATTTTCAATATTGAAGGGTTTATATGGCAAAATTGAATAAAATGTTGTATTACACTCTCGCTTAAAATGAATGTTTGATTCGCAGTCATTAACGCGCTCGCTCCTTTGTCGCTCGCGCAGTTAAACTGACAGCTCATTAAACATTCATTTTAAGCGCTTGTATAATAAATAACTATTAATTTTTTAACTTTTGTTTAAATTAAATATGACAGCTTCGTATTATCGTAGCAACCCAATCTAGCTGCTGACATTTTGAAATGTGATTGACTGTATATTTTCTTTTGAAGTTGTTAAAGTTCTTGCTATAGAAAAAAAATATTGTATTATACACGACGATAAAGTTATTTCTATCCACTCTCGAATCATTAACGTCTCGACGTTAAACGATTCACTCGTGGATAAAATTTAACTTTATCCTCTTGTATAATAAATTACTATTTATTTTCCGCTGGATGTTTTGATTTATACGTGTTTTGAATTAATTTTCCCGGTATGAAAAACGCATTACTGATTCTGTGAAATACTTTAGTTGTTAATTATTCTTAAGAATATTTTTGTAAAAGCTTTTATTCCTGACGAATCAACCAACTTACAGTTAAAATAACCAAGTCGGGCACACAGTTTAATATAAAATTAATATATAAGTAATTTAAGGTATATTGTTGTTAGACTATAAAATAGACAGGTCGCTTTCATTATTCCACTTATTATTATCGTGCAACAGAAAAAAAACCGGAGAAACTTTTTTTGCAGATTTATTTTAATCACATTGCACGGAAATTACAAAGTAACAGAAACATCAAAAGGCATCTTTCCGATTTTCCTAGCTGTTCTAAAAAGGACAGATACCTGAAAACCCGAAGTGTTCGGTCGAAAACCGGTCATCTGGCAACCCTAACGCCCGCGGCAGCGTTAGCTGAGCTCCTCCCACGTCCACAGCCGCTAGGCTGTTCGGACACGCCTCCGCTCGAAAATATCGTAATGTTTTTGACAATTTTTCTCCCTTACTATTTGAAATAAATTTTTGCAACTACAAATAATGATCTTAAAAATATGAATCGAAACGCGGCTGGAAACTAAAATTTTTTAATATTTCTAAAAAAAATTGTTTTTGGTTTTTCAGGCACTTTTTTAAAAAAGCACTCCCCAGTCGCACTCCGGAATGATGAAAGTAATTAACCCTGAAAATTTCAATAAACTACACTCATTAGCGGCAGGGAAAAATGGTAAAATCCTAAACGCGACTGCTAAACCAGCCTTAATCCGTTAAGACTTCTTCCTTTGGGGATATTTAAAAAGCCTCGTGTACACCATCCCCATTAATACAGTAGAGGAGTTAAAGCAGCGTGTTAACGATGCCTGTCAAACTGTTAGAGGAATGCCAGGCGTTTTTGAAAGAGTAAGACAGTCATTATGGCGGCAATTAGACGTCTATGGGAGATAGGTGGTGGACATATTGAACATCTACTCTGAAGAAGGTTTGATTTCCCAAATTCAAAAATTGCTCGTAACTCGGAAACGCGCGATTTTTGGACACATGTTCATATGGACTTTTTTACTTGCCTTGGTGTGTAGAATAATACCTCAAAGTTTGGCGAAACATTTTAAAATCACCCTGTATTTTTAATTTTTACTTTAGTGTCGATGTTCCCAACTATATATCTACAACCAAAACTTTGATAATCTGTACCACAATTTGATGATCATTTACTTTTTCTTATGTTTGCAGTACCTATATATGGTAACTGAAGTGTCCAGATTTTTTCACGTTTCTTTGCTTTACATATACTTTTCTTCGCTGTAGAAATCTATTTGCGTCTTGTATTTACACGTTACTGTACAATTAAAAACAGCTATTGAGAGTAAACGCGAAGTGAAGAGTTTAGTTGGCTTTCTGAAAATGATTTACACATATGCTGTTTTTGTCAGATCTTCAATTCATTCACAATACAGTTTTGGAATTACGTGGGGTACTTTGCTCTGGTTAAAAGTAGAGTATTTTTGCCTCGATTTTCTCATGACATTAAGTACGAAGTGCGGAATTTTTCGGAGGTCGCACAAACACTTCACACCAACTATTTTTATCGACGCTCTATTGGCATAAGTAGACGTCGTTTAAAATCAACAATCCGGTCGTAGTAGTCAAAATAACTTTTTATGCAGTCTATTCCAATAATAACACACATCTATTTCTTGCAATTTCGAAATATCTGCAGTCGTTAATATATACTATGATGACGCTTTCCAATCAAACAATCCCACATAATGAATAAAGGATTTCTTTCACAAAATAAATTCTCATAGTATTAAATATGCATTTTAAACTATAACTGAATTACCTTTTTGAAATTTTGGAAATGACAATTCAGTTGTCGGAAAAATCACAATGTTTTCCAAAATTAAAGTAGTATTTAATTTATATTTTTTAATTTCAAGCAGCAATCTGTACGCTTTAGCAATTTATTATAGGCACTTCTTCAGAAAATTCAATAATAATGCCAAAATCTAAAAAGGCGTATTGTTTTAGAGGTATGATTTAAACTTATCTTTCTCAGAAAGAACATAATTGGCAAGACCAGTCTATCGAATTAGCACTTGTCCAAAGTGTTGCAGCTGCTTTCAAAGTGGATGATTATGATAAGATAAGATAATCCCTTTATCTACATTATATATTATACGAACTACTATTAGCTTTATCGCTAGCAGTGGAGATGTTATAACTATTGATAGAAAAAACTAATATTATGTTGGCTATTAACCACGAGTATTGTGTATTATGCATTTTAAAAGAAATTACAACCTCAGTTTTACAAGACTGAATATTTTTAATAAATGGTTTTAATTATTATTATTTTTATAAAATTAGCTACTAGAGCTTTTAACATCTATAATACTCTGTTTATAAAGTTGTTAGTATTCAGAGTGTACAAAGCCAACATTTATTATTGGAGGGTTTACCGATCGAAAACCATGTCAGTGTCCAATATTGTCCTAGATTGGTAAACCGTTTGCGATGCTTATAGCATTTTTGCACGATTTTACTATAATATATTATATTGAATTGTCAAAAATGACGTTTGCTCTTTTGTCCAGTCACTTGTGTGACATTTGTAAAAGGTTGGTAATTACTTACTATTCAGTTTTCATAAATGCAACTTACTGCCATGCAAACTCATTAAATGAACTAAAAAGCTTAATAGTGCAGAATAGTAATTCTTTATACGAGTATCATAAGCGCATTTTTTTGCAAACGTGATAAATTTTAAAGGGCGAGCCGAATAAATAGTTTTGACAGAAGTGTGCAATACATTTTTGTATTGCATAGTACGCAACAACATACTTTTGAAGTTTTGACGTATGGAAAGTGTCAAGCAATAGCCCACTTTAGAAAGTGGTGATCGAAAAAATTGTTTTAAGCTCTTTAATGGAACAGTATATTATGTATGTAAAGTATTAGCTTCGTAAAAAAAAACGCTGATATATAAAATTCTATCAAATGACAAAAATATGTATTTAGAAAACTTAATACAAATTTTGAATGTAGGTAATTCCAGAAAACATTGACTTTCAATTATTCTGAAAGTAACTTTAAAGATATTGGGTTTTTATTTTAAATACCCCGCAACGATTTTGAAAAAAAATGATGCCAAGTCACGCTCATGTGGGCCAAAAACCTGTTTGATCAGATAACAATTGAATGCGCCAATTCATTCGCCTAGCTACTATTATATTTAATTAGTAGCTGTAGTAATTCATTAAAAAGTTATAAATCGGTCTTTATAATCCCTTTTTCCAAAAAAACATCAATGTCCAAATCGATATGCCTAAATTCTTAGTGATACATTTGTCAATTCGCCTAGTCACCACTATTATGTTTATGTCTATTCAAAAGGATATTATTTGCAAACTGTGCAGTGTGCAGGTTGTAATATTTAATGTAACGTTATACAAGTTAATTGGGTAAGAATTGTTTCATAATAAGTGTATTTTTATTGTTTTGTAAATAGACTAATAAAGATGTATTGGTATACCATACACATTGTTGCGCTTGACTAGAACAAAACTTTAATTGGATCAGATAACACATGCAAAAATAATTGCCACATGACGGTTGAAATGACCATAAGAATTGAAACACTCGCTTGTTTTTTTACTATTAGAGACGTTCTATGGTCATACCTGGATTTTTGATGAAAATTAGTCTAGTAAATACGGCGCAAAATTTCAAAAATATCTGCTGACATGAAACCGTGTTACCACAAAAATACTTCGCCTAGTATACACGGTTTCATAAATTACGTGGATATTTTTGAAATGTTGTCCTTGTCACTAACATTTTATAGACAGTGGCTCGTATCGCAACGTGATCATAACTGTGATTAAGACTTCGCGTAATAAACGCAACGGATTTCCAAAGTCTGCGGAAGAAGAAGAAGATGATAACCTCACTTTCCAACAAATGTTAAATGACGGTTTATGTAAATAGTATATTATGATTTATGATACTAGTGTATAAGTACGCCTTTAAAGCACGTGCGACGAGTTTAAAAGCACTCCGGACGCGCTAGCGGAGTGCTTTTAACGTCGCTAGTGCTTTAATCTCTTATACACGTGTATCATACGCTATTTTTTCTACGATCGTAACAGAAATATAAAAACTTAGTTCGGTGAAACTGTTTCCATCACATAGTGTTAGATATTCCAGGTTATGTTGACCTTCAAACTTACGGCAAAGCGTGTTTTAATTTAGTATTAAAAGAATGGCAACGTGCGAATAAGACTTATTTCGGGCGCTAATATTAAGACGTCGCTTTTGACACTGGAAACAGTGCAAAAGTTGTCATTTTGACACGATCGTAAAAAAACACTTTTTAATTAAACTAAAGATAGAC
The DNA here is from genome assembly GCA_940337035.1 of Agriotes lineatus. Taxonomy (NCBI): domain Eukaryota; kingdom Metazoa; phylum Arthropoda; class Insecta; order Coleoptera; family Elateridae; genus Agriotes; species Agriotes lineatus. The sequence goes on along the minus strand of OW679200.1, from coordinate 111,735,584 downwards.
CTCGCCGTTCGCGGGGGTTACGTTCCAGAAGAATGCCGCGAAGCGCAAAACCGCGATGGACAACTACCACATAAATGATAAAAACGGAGTTACGTTCCATTAACTAGATTTATTTATACTATGTAACCTCAAAAAACCAAAACTTTTCTGCGTTTTTTGTCTGGCAAAGCTGAAGCAGAAACTTGACGCTTTGACGACATGGTTTTCCGAGTTTTAAAAATTAAACTCAATTGAATTATCGTCAGAAACACTCGAGAAGACAGTAAAGCTTGAACTAAAATTCCATACGTAACATAAGTCTGCCACTTGAATCCATTTGTTTATTTAAGTTATAATTTTACAATGCATTTCAGATTCAATTTGGGAGTAAGAGATTCAAAGGAATAGGCTCAATAGTGTGTTTACAAATTCGTGATAAATAATATTATTTAGGTGTTCATGACATAAACCGCATACGTCCGCTTTATTTACTTACGACCGGTCTTATAAAGGTCGCTAATCTGACGTTAACTTTAAATCGCTGTTAAAATAAACAAAAGCTCATCAAAACGTTGGTGCTTATGACATATTATTCATTAGTAAACACATTTTTATGCGCGTTTGTTTATTTCAACAGCGAATTAAAGTTAACGTCAGATTAGTGGCCTTTATAAGACCGGCCGTTTAGTGTGTGAAAGTTGAAACAGTTGGCAATTCCATTCGCGAACAGCAAATCAATCCGCAAACGGCAAAGAAAAGGGAGCACACAGGTGCCCCGCGTAAAATCAAATCAGCGAATCGCAAAGCCGCGAACGGCGAGATCTGTCTGTATAAAACATTTTTTTAAAACATGTATTTGTTCAAAACACTTTTATTCAAATTAAAAAACACGCTTTTTGTTTAAAACATTGTTGTTTTACTCTGGAGTTTGCGGATTTACCTACTTGTATTTAGTAGGCAACTCATGTAATTAGGGTAATTCCCTATGAAACTGAATCAGTATTATGAATAAATTCAGTTAACATATTAGTTTCAATTGAACTTTCAGTTACCGATTGCATTTTTGGCTGGACGCATGTTTTTATCGCATTTTTAAATAAAGCAGCATTTTAAAAATTTTTAAGCAAGACTAAAAATATTATTCAAATTTGATCCGAATCATGGCAGAAAGCAGATTAGATTCCGTCTGGAATTATATTATAAAAATAAAATCAGACAACAATAAATGCGTTAAGAGCAAAATGTAATTAACTTAGAAGAGAAATTACTAGTAGCACACTTGAAAAATAAAGTAAACATGTCATCTAAAGGCGTTTATAGAGTCCCTTGTTACTGTAATGCTGTATGCATGGTTGAACAGGACGTTCAGTAAAAATTCGTACCTCTGAACAACAGCGTTTCTTCAGTAGGGTCCCGTTTCATCATCAGCCATCGCCGTACACCAACGTGACGAAAGCTATCCCCTTCCCTACATACGGAAAGCTTTCTAAAGCAACCCCCCCCCCCCAAAAGATTTTGTAACTCAACCGTGATGACAATTGCCTATAAATGTCGCCTTCCTTCTTCCGTTCGTTAGAAAAGCTGTCTCTGGCGTGGTTCACACATTGAGTTACCGTGCTTTTTGCTTACCTCACGATGAAGCTCCTTATGAAAGTGATCGAAACGTTGAGTTCTTCAGCTCAATAACGAACTGTTTCATGGTGGATGGCAATTAAGAGCATGTATTGCTATATTACCCAGAGAAGAAAATGAGAATATTTGAACATTTAATCTAATTCCGTATACGAGTTTGGTATGTTCGCTTTTTTTTCCTTTTTAAATCTGCCATCTTTTAATACTGGAATTAATTTACTCCCGCATCTTTCACTTTTTTTTTTGGCTTATTATTGTGCCAACAACTGCATTTTTGTTTTCTAAACCTGGGTTTTGTGTTTTGTTTTGAGACATAAAGTGTTTAAATTACTATGTTAACAGCTTTTGTTTAGTATTCCTGCAAATAAAATATGAAAATTGTTTTTGTTGCTTCAAACTCGCATATCTCAAAAACAGTTGAATTTAGGGGTATGAAGTACGGTATCAAAAGAAAGCTCATTAAAAGGGCTTTTTAAAAATATACGGAGCGTGCAATTAAACAAAATCCGAAATTTTAACTTAGCAAATGTTGAGTACCTTGTTTGGTATTAATATCCAAAGCCACCATTCAACACTCGCATTGTAATTCACAAAAAACATATATTTTTTCGTTCAATTGTTTTCTAATACGTACAGCAGCCGGCTGAAGCAGAGTTTTTTTTCCCATAGAATCGTTAAAATCTCCCAAACAGTTGACGATAGATCCCTACAACTTTATATTAAAAGCTGTATAACCAAAAACATTTTAATAGTGTGTACCACCTTCGTACCTATAACTTTCACATAGGCGATTTTTATGTAATCCTCGTGGTTAAATATCTTCCAACCCCACCTCATTGCCGGACCCTGAATGAGTTTACTAACTACTTTCTGATTTCACGGGGTACCTATATTAAAAATATTAAACTACCTCGTGTGCGCTATCTGGTATTATATCTAATATATAGTTTGTATGTACTAACATGCACACAAAATATAATAGCAATAAAATGAACTGCAAGGTTATATAGTCCTTTTACCTTTTCTTTAATTTTCAATGTTAACGTTTCGGTTTGAGATTAGAACAACTGCAAGTACAGGAATTGAACGTTATTTTGACTTCTCCCCACTTATTAAATATTCTGAAGCCGGTTTATACCATGGGCTACATTAAACTAAAATTCTAGTCCTCAACCTCCACACCAAAGAAATGGGGACTATGTGTATTGGTGGTGGAAATAAAAAAACTCATATTTAGTGATCTTGATACACATCCAGCCCCTCGTTGTATGTTCATGTCAATTCCAAAACGAACTGTGATAATGAGAATGACCCCAAAACCGTACACATAACTACAATTGATGGTAACAGTCGATGTCGATACCATTGCTGGAGGAAAGGTAATTCACCTTTAAATTTTGCAGGTGACGCGAGGTCTGGCGAACACGGCATTGGCTGAGTGGGGATCAGGCGATGTTTACGTTTGTGTCAGTGTTACACGTTTATTTGAAGTTCGCTGCTATCGCTCCCAAGGCAATTAAGCCTATTTTATCTCGAGCATCCGGATGGTGTCGCCACAATAAGTAACTGATAGGCGATACCGAGCATCAGCCCATACTTACTCATGCACGACAGGCGATGATTTACTTCGGCGTGAGAGAGATGCCATGGGGAAACGTCCATATTTTCTATGATAGGCGAAACGAAACTACCACCGTAGTTGTATGTATGCCTTTATTGAAGTAACAAAGAGCAAAAAACTCGTTATAATCATCATAATTAGCAAGGGAAACAATAGCATAACATTAAATTTTTTATTGTGTTATAGTGTTTGCATCACATTTAATATTAGATCCCGATGAAATCGTAGGATTTCAAGGTGGGCGCCATGTCCAAAACACAACTCCCGCCACCTTTTTATCTAGGTAATTTCGTAATCGTTTGATTGGAGACATTTATTTCGAAAAGTAGTAGCCGTGCCCAAGGTATTTGATAAGGATGCCAGAATTTTCACTTTGAGAAAGACGTGCTAGCTAAACTATTGGCAAGCTAAAGTGTTATCAAAAATTATTTTCATCTACTATGGTTATGAAAGAACAAATGAATGCCTTTAAAATTGGATCACCTTATGTAAACTCTGTTCACGAAACTCCTGGGCTGTCAAAAATAATTGTTTTAAAATTTCTTGAGTGTACTTATAATAGTAACTTTTTTATGGAATGTACTTCAAATCTAGTGACTAAACTAGTAATAAATAAAGATAGGTTATGTCCGATGGTTTTATGTCAAAAGTAGAAAAATATTATTAAACGATAACAAAGTTACAAATTGGAAATATAAGTATTGAATGTTAAGTCAAAACGCACTTAGGGCTGTAGTGCTACAGAAAAAGAGAGAGAATAAGAAATTTATAGTGGATTCTTTTATATTTCCACAATCAGTCTGTTGTTTCAGAATCTGAAGAGAATTCCATGTCGGACTCATCAGTATCAGATTCAGTTAATGATCCGCCACACTGCAAGTGCCCATGTATTTTATCCAGTCATTTTTAGTAAGTCTTTCACAATGAGCAATACTGGGCTTAATAAAATTTAATAACTTCCCCTTTAGCTACGGTTATCTTACGTTCCGTCACTTTTTAACTAATCGATGGCTGTTTTGCTATTTTATAGCTCGCCGCTTTGTTTCACCGAGGTATAAAATTCGGGCTAACAATTTACCTTTCCGGCTGCGGTAGAGATTAGGGATGTTCCGAATATACAAAAATTCGTATTCGCGAATACGAATACCGAATACAAATACTCTTATGAATATTCGCGAATACGAATACGAATACGTATACATGACCTTGAGTGAAAAATATCAACATCAACATCGTTTTTGTACGCGCTGCAAATTTTAGAAATAGTGTGGAAAATAGTTTTGTTTTTTATTTAATGTTATAGAATGATTAATATATTAAAAAATGTTTTATTTAATGTATGAATACCTGTTTTATATTTTTATTAAAATTCTTATCTATATTTCTATAATTTTAATGTCAAATACTCGTATAATATTCGTGTTAATTTTGGCGAATACGATTACGAATACAAATATTCAAAATATAGCGAATACTCGGGAATACGAATACGAATACGAGTATTCGGAACATCCCTAGTAGAGATACTAAAGCAATTCACAATAATTTGTATTTTTAGTGTTCTTCCACATTTGCTCTGTAAAATTACTGAGAGCTCAACGCCATAACTTGTGAACATTATCTTTGGATGAAGGTTGGGATTGTATATGCTTGTTGTAATAGTTTTTTGCAAATGCCCATGCTAACTCTATGGGATTATACTGGCACTGGTAAGGAGGCAGTCTAAGAACGGCATGCCCATGTTGGGGTAGAAATTCATCAACAACATATTTTTTGTTGGTGGTGTTAATCAGTGGCCTTATAATTTCCCAAAGTTGGTGTTTGGTGCTGTTTTCATTGAACGCAATTTTATTTTGAGTCGGCCAATCTGTCATTTTCGATTTTTTTAAAGAAACAGTAGGTGGTTTGTCGAGGACTACAGAATGATATGGAGCATTATCCATTATTATAACACACTTCCCAGACAACTTGTTCAATGCTGGACGCAAGTGATTAACAATCCAATTCATAAATGTCGCCGTTCAGAGTTTTATGATAGTCTCGGTCTTCTACCTTACTATCTAAAAGAAAACTACACCCATCCAGAAAACCTAAATTACATCCAGCATGTAACACTGTAAATCTTTTCCCCTCATTTTTAACTTTTCTAGGATTTTCTTTAAAATCTTCACCATGCACCCACATACGCATCAAGATAAATAAAGTTAATTTCTTGTCCGTCTTCCAAATATTGTAAGTATTTTCTTAGAAAAGATACTTTTAAAGCTTTTATATGGGATTGTTCAGAAAGAATGGCCCTGTTGTTGCATTTTTTGTATCTATATCCTATAGCCCTGATAATTTTATAAAGATTAGTTCGTCCCATTGTGTACTCCAAATCCTGTGTGGCGTAATTGTGTAGATCATTTAAAGTAAAATGTTCTTCTTTCTCATGACAAGCATACATTTTCCGAGTTAATTCTTCTTTTAAAAAGCGAACATAAAAATCATCGCCAGTATTCTTTCTCTTTCTACCTCCTTTTTCTGAATCTTTCAACGGTTCGCCTGGATCATGTTGTTTTATAATTGCAAATACTTGATTTACGATTTATAAGATACATTTTTAAAAATAACGAATTGATTTATATTTTAAAGTAATATTGTAACCCACTGAAAATAAATTTACTGCTTTGAAACAAATTTTGTTTTTTGTTAATTTTTGACTATGCTCCTGCTTTTTTTCTAAGTAATAATTTACTACTGCTCTCTTTTCTCTTGCCAATAGTAGACAAATAAATCAAATGTTGAAATTTGGAAGTTTCAAAATTTTAGAGTAGAAAGTTACTAACAAAATTTTTAATTTGCTGCCAACTTAAATATAATTATTACAATTTGACAGCCCAGGAGTTTCGTGAACAGACTTTACTTCAAAATTGCTGACATCCGTCACATTTTGTATTTGTGTTATAATTATTCTTTATTTAAAATTTTAAAACAATATTTTCTAAAGAACAAATTTTTTATGATAGTCATATCGAATCTCGCAACATCTGAAAAATAGTCAAGAAATTTTTGACTTAAATGACCTCGGCAACCAGTGGCGGCTGCTCCTTAGGGGCGGGAACAGGGACGCTAGCCTCCCAGCCGTCAACAGCCTATATGGCAATAGAAAAAAGTAATTATTCTACCTCCTACCGTTATAATATAACAAGGTTTAAGTAATGAGATCCGGACATAACTGTTCGAAACCAAAACATGTAAAACCACATCCACGAAGTATACCAACATGACATAAGTTATAAGGGTCAACACACGTGAAGCTATGGCCGACATGTCGCGGGACACCCTGTATATGAGAATTAAATTACAATAGCAGAATGACTGAAAGATTAATTTAAAAATAGTGTGTTTAATACAAACGCATGCGGAATGAACACAAAACAAAAAATAACTTTTATCTACAACTGCTCGGATAAGTACTTATTACGTCACTCATTTGACACTATTTCCGTTATGTAATGAAGTACATTACACCATTAGTGGAGTAATGAACTTCCATTACATCACTAGTGGTGTAATGGCTACTGAAATAGTTTCAAATGAATGACATCATGACATTTGCCTACTAAAATATTTTTGAAAATAACATTGTCATTTTTCTTAATGCACTTTTCTCAATTTTGGCCAGTTGTAGATAAAATTGTGTACAATACATGTGTAATAATGCATCACTAATATACTTGGATGCTTACATACACGTATATTAATGTTGGTCTTGTCCCACTTGCATAGACTTACATAATCTTAGGACCTTTCTACCCTAGCGGGTGTAAGGTCTTCTATAGTAAATAAGTATTATTTAAATTGCTAACGTTTTTATATTACTAGAATCAGCAATTGGTAATCGATTGTACCATCCATATGCATTTTTAAGTTGAAGAAGTGCAGTTCCCTTGATTATTTTACTTCAAAATATGCGTACTAATAAATACCACAAGATACAGTGAATCAGTATAATGGACTTCAAGGAACAGTCAATATTAGTTCATTATAATATAACCTAGTATCCATCTTATTCGAATTTGATTCTTTTAAAGTTAAAAATTAATTTAAATTGGAAGTTGCAAAATAATACCCTTACTTATTAAAAGTTTAAACATTCGAAATGCAAAACATAAGATTATTCTGCAAAAATCCATAATTTTGCTTTGAATAACGTTTTTCCTTAAAAAATTGCCATTTTAAACAACTTGTATTTTGTTTAATTGATGAAGAATTTCACTTGCACGATCCCCTTGCTGAAAATATAAGGTTTGAAAAGATTTTAAGGCATCTGAAAATGTCACTTCAACCGTGCAACTTACTCCCCAATGGAATTCGATTTTGATATAATGGACGTTTAGCGAATTTTTCGTCCATTACAAATGAAAGTCCATCATATCCGATTCTATTTAATTTGCATAGGTTTAAACAATTGTTTAGTCGGGAGTCGGGACTTTGGTAACCAGTTCATTACAGACGAGAATCCATTACAAAAAAATTATAAGTGAACTATCAACTATACGGTATCTCTAAATAATTAGACAAATACAATAATTGCAAAGTTCATAAGTTACAATACAAACAAAATTAAGTTTTCGAAGTTGAGTTTTCAGTGCATTAAGACTACATTTGGATTTTCTTGTAAGAATCTCAGTAGAAATTTCAATGCTTAAGAATTTAAAAACGGAACTGCCGTGTATGATCTAATTTAGTTGATTTTAATTTTTTATTAGACCCGCTGCAAATAAAGCACCTCTCTATGTTAATCATTTTTACCAAAAGAATAATTATTATACAGGATAATTCACACCCGAAACCTCAAGAAATTATCTATACAGTTGGTTATTGCTGCACAACTGCTGCTTTACTATTCGTTAGTAAAATCCATACTGGAGTATTGTTGTAATGTGTGGTGGCTATTTTAGCAATGTTACAAAACAAGAATAGAAAACGTCAAAAAGAAAATGAAAAATTTTATTTTATTTAAAATGAATATTTGCAATCTGCTGCATTAGTTACTCTCAAAGATTAAATATCGTCGGTGTTCCATCCCTCGAATGTCGCAGAAAGCAACAAAAAGTTGTTTTTGTTTATAAAATGTTTAACCCTGAAGTAGATTGTCCTAAATTATTGGCAATGTGGGCAATGTTTAACATACGAGTTTCATAATACTTAACTAGAGATAAATCAATTTTACAAACATCGTGTCATCGTACGAACTATGGACAAAATTCACTAGTTGGAAGACTACCGCTCAGAAGATGATGTCCCTTCTGATATCGACATCTTTAATATTTCATTGTTATCTTTAAGCACGGCAACTAAGACTGCTTTGCAAATAAACAACATTATTATTTTTATTATTAATATCTTTTCTACATAATTTTTTTATTCTTTATTTGGTGATGCAATATTTGTTTTCACTTTTCATATTAATTAATTTTAATTTTGTTTGGATAATTGTAATTGGGTTTGTTTGTAACCTATTGTTATTCTTATTAATAACAAATAAATAAAAACCCAAATTCCCAAACCATCATTTCCCAAACTCAGTGTTGCGGGAATTACAGTTCACTGCGTTTATTTTCTTCTACGATATACAATAAATTGGGAAAGTAAAAACCCATAGAATGATAGGAAGCAAAATTAAAAATTACTTTCCGTGGAAAATAAAATACATAAACACGTACTAAACAAAAACATCGAGGATATGGTTGCATGGTTTAAAACTATGTAACCAAGAGACTCGAAAATTATTCCCACTTAGCCTCAATACTCATAAAAACAATAAACATCTAAGTAGATAGTTCTATGGTTGTCAACGTATTTCGCTCGGTGTCCCTCTACGAACGTTTCTCCAACCTCAATATTAAAAAATCCATCAAGGGCTTTACTCGGAACTTCCCTCGCAAGTGGAAGTTTTGATACTAACACTTTTGAAAATATCAAGGAAAAAAGAATTTAATTTGTTAAGGTGTTCACCCTGTATCTGTTGGGTCAAAAATGCGTCTATTTTCATCAAGGGTAAAGACCATGTGCAAAATAATACTATTATTTAACTATTAGTTCTCGAGTTAAAGCCAAATTAGACAAATTTATTTATATTTGACCGAAAGTATATTCGATAGCGAGCCAGGGAGGCATATAATCCGCATGCAAAATATCGTCTTCGCACAACAAATAGTTTTTGAGCTATACCGCCACAGACAGACGGAATTAAGAAAAATAACATCACGATTACAATACTTCCTTCGTCGTAAAACGAAGAAAGTAAAAAATGAAACGTCCCGAATATAATAGTATATTAAGTTATTAGGAGTAAAAGTGATGCTTTGTGTGGCGAGACCGGACGCGTTTGACTGACGAGAGTAAAGCCTCATTCACACGGGTTTAGTAAACAGTCAAGTTGCTGGAGCAAGTCACTGGCTTTTAGTAACTAAACTCGTGTGAACAGAGAAGCCAGTGGCGAGTAGAGTACTGGATCCAGTAAATGAAGCCAGGCAAGTAGATTGAAAACAGCTCCAACTTACTTGCCTGCTATCCTGTCCCCACCACATATTAATTCCAAGAAGAGAGACATTCTTAAGCACAATTTGTATTCTAAAGGGTCTTTTACATAGAGCCCGTTAAGAATTTGATCTGAAGCCCCTTGTGTAGGTCTTCTTAAAAGCCATCTCCTTGTCCACACTTTCTTTTTCTTGTACAATTCTTCATGAAGTATATCCAAACATTCATCCATGAGAAGTTTTGAAATATTTTTAATTACTTTGTTTAATAAGTTTGAGCGATCCATTTTACGATGATTTCACTCACAAACTAAAGCGAAATACTAAAACGTATGTGAACGGTCACTGGAACAGCAGCTGTCCTATCATAAAACGAAGCCAGTTACTTGCTCCAGCAACTAGACTGTTTACTAAACCCGTGTAAACAGGGCTTAAGCGAGGCACATAAAGACATTTTTATTCCGAATAGCATATATGGTCTTTTATTTTCAAACGCCCAAACTAATATAAATAAATATACATTTCAAAAATTACGATTTTCAAAGTTCCCGACGATCAAAGGGCCAATGTCAAAAATATAACGCTGATCAAGTTTTGACGTACTTTTATTCCGCCGGCGTAAAAGTAACCACTTCTATGCCTAAGCATAAAAGTAACGCATTTACCTTGTCAGTTAAGTCACATAAGTTGTCACTTTTATGACGTTTGAAAATAATTTTATTCCTGGCAAGATTTACATGTATAAATTACAGCATTATATGTAATCACAAGCAGGCCTACAAGAGCAACATTGACATTTGCCTTAGCCACATTGAGGTGCGATCGAGTCTTGTACTTCTACGACTGAGTAAACTAGCAAACAAAGAGTATAATAAATTCATAGTACAGTAGAGTATAGGGCACGGGAAAAAGCCACACTACAGCATGAATAGAAAATAACAGAAGTCCTAATACATACAGTGTGTTTCACTTGAAAAGCAGACATCCAAGTATATTCTCTAGTCAACTTTTAAAATTAATAAAACACTTGGTTTGAAAAAAGTGTTAGTTATTATAAAGCTATAAGTTTGACAACATTCTGCAAATATCTTTCTCCTCGTTCCTTTTCATAGTCCATATTCGCCGACGTGATAATCGGTGCTACCTTTCCCAATTATCTAAGAGGACTGGAAAATCTGAAAATTATACAAATTGAGGGCAATCTTTTAATTACTCAATTAAATCAATAAATAGTTAAACTTTTGTCGGTTTTCCCATAGTTTTCACCTGCACGTCTAAATAATGATCGGTAATGGTTCAATATTTAAGACTTTCTCCTATCCTCGAGCAATTTTAACATTTCCCTATTATTGTTTTGTGTTGTAATTACTAGAACCTGATCACCTGATATTCAAGATCTAAAATACCCAGTACATAAGTAATGGGATTGATAAAACTTTGCTGATTTACACTATTATGTGTCGGCGAAAGTACCGTTTAGTGTTTGCATATCTATTTTGACTACTTAATTTTTTGAAAGCACAGTTCATTGTTCTGTTGGCAACCTGAAATAGTTAGCATTCTTTTCAAACTTCTACTGGTTCTCATTCAGTTATTACTGTACTCGTACGTTGCAAACTGATAAATTTCAAAAATGACAAAACACATTTCTTATTTGCCGTCTTTTACATGGCTCGCTAAAGACGTCCTGTAATAAACATGCTACTAACTACATCTTCTGCCTCTCAAAAGTATAACAAAGTATAATTGTACTAAGTAAACACATTGCCATTGGTTTAAGCCTTAGACGTGATGTCACGATTAGCCACCTTACTGGCCTGTTTATTACAAAGAGTCTTGGCCCACTCTAGAGTTAATAAAAGGCACTATGTGTGAAATTTATTTTTCCTAGAACGAGGAAGCCAACGAACAGGTTGAAGAATTTTATCAGCCCACGTAAATTAGCTCAGGCCGGTTCTAATAAATAATTCCGTTCTTACCTCAAGTTACACGACACCATGATTACAGTAATTACCTGGATAATCACTGAACCAGTTCGCGATGCTCCGAGATTACTCTTTACTGCTTTAGTGAATTGTTGATGGCATTTTGATTGGTCATAAATTAAAGATACTACTGCCATAGATAAGTTTAGAAACTCAGACTGGCCTTATAGAAGGAAACCATTTTGCTCAGTTTCGTTATTATTGACTTGCAAGACTCAATTATTACTACAAATATATCTAAAATTATGTGGCATGTTACTCGCATAACGTCAATTGTGCCGTGAACTATAATGTTAATTTGCTTTTCCACCTTGGTGTATCGTACATTTAACTGTTTACATAATTTTCATGGTCATTCTTCAATTGATGCAATTAAACTCAATTAAGTCTTAAAATCGAACACGTAATTGCAATTTTTCCTCGCAAGATAGGTATGTATTTAGCTGCCGCCCAAATCCCTAACGATTTCTGGTGAAATGCTTCTTGCTACATTACTTAGCTAAAGAGCTCAAGAGGTTAAAAATGCACACTAATTATCTTCAAGGTCAGTTATTGAAACATTGTGATTGTATGTATTAATAGGTTGTCTTGAAGTAATAACATATTTTGATAATGTTTACTTCTACGTACGTCTACTTGGAGCTATAATTATACAGCAGCGTTATGATTTATCATTTCAGTAGTAAGATCGTCTTATCTTTTTATTAATTATTACTCAGAGCGTCTTATCATTTCACTATTAAAAACAATTGAATATGTATTTTGAAAGTTGATTCATTTTTTATACTAGTATTACGAATAAGCACAGGCAACTTATAGACGAAAATTTAAAAAACGTATTTTTCTTAATATTGAATTTTAGTAACTATGCATTGTAAAATGATAGGAAAATAGTTTAGAACCATAAAAGCATACAAAAGTTTCCACTGATTTATCGCTACAAAACATTAGAAGTTGCATTAAACGGGATCCGTAACTACTTATATCAGCAAATATGATTTATATTTTTTTCTTCGTTATCGAACCGTCTCTTTGTTTCTTTCGCCCATAGAATTATCTTGTCTGGAATTACGGCTCAAATATAATATATGGAATCATTTAGGATAGCTGTTATCAGGTTCTGCGTTTGATGGTTTCCAAGGTCCTATAGGAGACGGAAATGTAAATTGAGTCGATGAGATCGGAGAACCTCGGTTCAATATTTACCTGTAGGAACAAGATGCCCAAGTCGAAGATAAGTTGTACAATCCATATATCTTACTTATATTGGTTTCATGTTTCTCTGAATTCAATATGACAACATTAAGAAAATAGCCAAGTGGTATCAGTTTACTAACAACCTTGAAAATGTTAACCTAAGTCTTGAACAGTAAAAGGATCCACTAGTAACTCGAAATGGGGTTGTATATCACAGGTTTGGTGTTTTTAATATCTCTCCTCTAAGTCTTGAATCATATAGGTTTCAAATTCAAGGCTCCCTGTTAATAATATTCGATTGGGTTTGATTTCTGTATTTACATGTATCTCTATCTCTCTCTCATCATGATTGATGTGTTGGGGTCGATGGTCGATTATGCATTCAGCATTTCAACCCTCCCGTTAATAAATTAACATGTAAGGAAGAAGATATCTAAGTGATCGAAGATTATGAATGCAACTACAGTAACTTGAAAATAAGATGTCAAATTTGACATTAATTTAAGTGTAAACATAGTTGCATTCATAAATTAGGAACTATTCCATGGCCATACTAGATAAAAATAATTTTTGATCATACTTTACTGATGTCAGCGTAATGTACCGTTTGAATTAATTGCCAATTTTCTAAATCACCTAAACCACAATAATGTTGAAATTTGAAATGGTATATTTACTATAAAATGAATTAACTGAAATTTAGTGCATATACAGTCTGCTCTACAAAAAGGACCCAAGACTATAGTGACTTTCATTGTATTTTTACTCGAACAAACCATATAGTATATATGGAACGATCTTAGCAACAATTTGACAACCAGAAAAAAATGTAAACGTCATTTGTTGTGACGTCACCGACATTTTTTTTTAAATTGGTTAGTATATTTTTTTGGTATATGTATTCTTGTAGAGAATTTTATATTTTGTATGTACTTTTCGCGGATAAAAATATTTAATAAGGTTGTATGATGACAGTTTTCAAAAAAATGCACAAAACTAGTTCCGAGCTAGTAGACCATTTAATAATTAAAACTTCCGTAGAAACAAAATAATTACTCATAATCAAGTAACCTTAAAAACATTTGTTTAACCGTAAGGTAGTGGAATCTGCATAACCATTATAATGAGAACACTACTATTAGATATTATACCACAACGATGATAAAACAGAACTACAGAAATTACTCGAACTGTGAGCCATTTCTATGTATAATTGGCGTCGTCTTCTCACACTACTACTCGAATTAGTACACCTTCACGAATATCTGCGATAGCCTGTATAATTCGGTCTTTTAGCTCATCTGCGGTTTGGGGATATAGTAAAAACTTTGTCTTTTAATTCACTCCACAGAAAAAAATTCGAGCGAGCTTGAATCGGGGGAACGAGGTGCCTATTTAGTTGGGCCGTTACTACCTATCCAGTTCTGCCCTACCATTTCGTTCAAACAATTTCTAATAATATTGGCGTTATGGACATGAGCACCAACTTGCTTAAAAACAAATTCTGCCTCACAATTAGTTGAAGTTCCTCAAGATATGTGACTAAATCATTAACGAGAAGATGGCTATAACGCTCGGTTGTTAGTGTGCCGCCGATAAAGAGAAACATTCAAAACATGATCAATCAGTATTTTCCTCAAAATACTGTAATAGAAGGTAGACTGTTTGATGAGGTAAATAAACATAACAAAAATTTGATCCAAGAAAAATTGGCATTTGGAATAGGGTATTATCTAGAGAAATTGGTTTAAAATGGGTAGAAGTATTTATATACAAGGAGTATCAGAACTACGCGTGTTCATGTTAAGGTGTAATAGGATTCGCTATTTTTTTAAATTCCTATAATAATGATGACATTTGAGTTATTACTACATGAATTTCTAAATGGCAGCTTTTTTTGCAAAAGTTCCAAAATTAATATTTTTTATTATTTCTTCAGCAACCAGGCTACTGCACCATTACCTATTTTGATATTTTAAATATTCGGATATCGACAATAAAATTAGATAATGTACCAACATTTTAGAAAATATATCTAAGTTTCAAACTTCATAAAAGTGACAACTTATGTGACCTGGACGTAGACGTCAAGTCACGATTATCGTAATTTTTGAAATATGTTTATTTATTAAGTAACAAACGATTTCCGAGATTGGACGATGTTATTATTGGGGTCAAATAACTCAAAGTTTCGCCCACTTTCAGGAGAAAAAGCAAAAGGGCACGGTAACTAAACGTGTAAACCACGCCAGAAGCGAAATACTTCTAACGGTGGAAACGAAGAAAGGCGAGAATTTATAGGCAAGTGCTGCCGCAGTTGAGTGACGGTGGGCAGGGCTTTTAAATTAGTACTTTACACATAGAAAAAAGGAGAAAGCCTTCGTCCCGATTGAGATAAATAGAGTGTTTGTAAATCTCAAGGGCTTCGCATCTCTGTATGGACACCCGTTCTTCCTCAGAACCTTGAAGGATCTATAATAAAAGAAAATATCGTATGCCTAAACTACATTTAGTATTAGATGGGTGTCTGACCTATAGAGGTAGTCAAATCGCAGCCAGCTGTGTCTCGGAGAGCACGTTAAGCCGTCGGTCCCGGTTGTCATTTCGGTGACAGTCGTTACGTTACGACAGAGGCGCTCGCGCAACCTGAAAACTCTGACACCCTGCTTCCTACCACAAGCCATACGATAAAACAACTACTATTAGACTAATTATTTTGTGAAATGCTTCTCGCTAAATCTGAATCCAAACCTAATTTATACTTCCAATAATGTTTTAAAGTTACAAGATTGATTAGGAAATAAATTGTGATTGTAAGGTTGATTTGCACAGTATAAATTGTTTATCTATAACAATTTGTTTTACCATATTTATTTTTCCCTAAATTAAATTATATAGGTACCTACTTACTATGGTGTAATACAAGGTTCAACACAAATTCTTTAATAAAACAGTTTTCAGAAATGTTCCGGAAGGCTTGGTTTTCGATTTGGCAACCCTAATATCAACCCAGCGGTCTCTGCCTACAATTTCTTATGATATAAATAGCTATTTTCTATTTGTCATTTTTTCAGAAAGCCCCTCAAACTGATTTAAGCTGGCTAAATGTGTGCAGCGAAAGGTGCTTCAATTCTGATGGAAACGCAACGTTGTAAAAAAAGCTTCATTGCTGAAAGTCTTGGTGACCAATGAAGTTATTTATTTATTATTGAATAGAAAGTAGGCGGCTAAGCCGATATAACTTTCATCTGTGTTGTCTACATTCAAATATTCTATACATGAAAACATAACAAGACAACTAAATTCTGGAGAAGTTAATATACAATTAACAAAAGCAAAAGAAAAAAAAATACAAATCAACATGAAACACATGAAAAAACGAAAAAAGAAAATAATTTTGAAGAGAAAAAAAAAACAATAATTTTATGTAAATTTTAAACTATAGGTATAGGCTGAAGTTATCCAAAACGGATTGTACATCAATATGCAAATGCATTTGTAATATTTTAAAATTATTTAAAACGTATTCATATGGCGTCCAAGGAGTTTTTGAACGAATTTACACTTGAACTCTCGACTACACAGACAGGTAAACTATTCCATGATCTCACTATGCGATTTGTGAAAAAGTTAGATCGGCACGACTCGTTAGATCAAAATTATGGAACATTTTGAACAAAATTACTTATGACTTTTGAAAAATGCTACAAAGAAACGTTACTTAACTTAGTGAGTTCATCTATGGGTTAAAATTAACACACGTATTTCTGATACAAACCTTTATTTTTAATACCTAATGCAAGGCTTTAAAATAATGTCCTTTAATATAAGACACAGCAAAACAAAAATATTGTATTTTGTATATACCGTCCGTCACTGACGTATTTTAAATATGTTCACTTTAGTAATGATGGACTGATAGAAGTTCGCAACAGTTTAGGGGTTCCTCAAGGGTCTATGGCGGGGCTGTTAGTATTTATATTGCATAAAATTATGGAACAATGAGGATAAAAACAATATCTCTTTACTAGTCTACTATCTTACAGGGTTTAAAAAATCTAAAACAAAAATTAATACAGCTTTTCATTGTTTTACTGGCTACTTGCAATTAATAACCTACATTCGCGGAGAACCCATATTAAGCAGAAAAAGTTCCCAGTTTAAAGTTTATATTAAAAGCACAGTAACACCGATAAAAATGCCATAGTATACAGTTCGCTAATGTGTACATAAACAGATGACTAATGTTTAGAATAAGGTTGCGTTATAAAAATCAGGCTACGATTGTACTTGCCGACCTACGTAAAAAATTCTAAATATATTTCTATAGTGCATTAGTCAAAATCTAGCGTGTAACTGTTGGTTTAAAAAATGCATTTATAACTAATTCAACGTTTTATATCCTGGCTAAATCATGTATGGCCCGAGAGGTACAAACGTCCAAGTCATATCAATCTGTAGAGTTATTGCAAATCAAACTTCTTGATTAGCAGAGATATTGGAAAAATAGTTTTTGTAATTGAAGAATAATATGATAATTATTGATTCTGATCGCTGCCTACTTGTTTTTAACGTATTTTAAATTATGCACCCTGTATTTACACCTGTGCCAGCGTTACTCAGCCTATTAAATATTTTTAATTCTAGCACATTTATTACAAAGTAGGCCGTGAGTCGTCTGAAACAGCAAACAATAGAACCTACAGTATAAAACAACAGCAAACTGCTTTGACAATGCAATCAAAGGGAACTTGATGTACTGCACATTCCTAAACAAACGAAGTTTTTAGTGAACGTAAAATACTCCATCCAATAGCATTTAAAATATTTCATAGCTGAACACTAAACGTTAAAATAAAGTTACTTTTGGAATAATTTTATTGGTCATGATTGCGTATAACATTTTCATTTTATTTTTGCTATTACTATCGAAAATACCCAGCCATACAACGAATCTACACACGTGTTGATACACTACACCTATAAACCACACCGGCACCAGCCGGAAGTAAAAGTTGTAAGTTTGTGCTCAAGCCATGCAATATCAGTGAGTGACCTGGAGAGTAAAAAATTTCTAACAAGTTTCCAGCTCCTTTGACCTGTAGTGGAAACTGGCTGACCTCTTAGTTTAAATAAGTTTTACCACGAGCATTTTTGAGCTCTCAAAAATATACACCTGTTACGTGTGCATCCCTTTGAGATCAACAATCGACTCAAAGCTGGCACCAAATGAAACTATTAACAGCCAACTCACCTGCTAAAGTAAACCTGTCCATGTAATTAATTAAGTTGACGAAACACAGAATAATCACAGTTATCCAATCCAAAAGAGTCACATTTCGAATACTTCTGCTAGGAGTATCGTCTACTTCTGCATTTTCCTCACTGTCGTTCACCAGGTATTGGTGCGAGCGGTTCTGAGGAATTCCCGGCTCCATGTTGAGCAATTTAAGGGTGTAATTGGGCTGCTTGTCTAAATCCTGACCCGGCATGTCTGCACTTTTGGAAATAACCTCAATCCTCCACACGCACCGTATGAACGCGAATGAACACAATCGTTTGCACGCAACATCTTGGCGGGTGTAACCTTGCGCGTGCGCACAATAATAAGAAGTGTTTATGCTTTAACAGCACGTATGGTGTAGGTTAAATTGTCCTCCTGCAATTAAGTGAGCACGAAACGTTAATTATACACGGACACTGCACTACGTTTCTTTGCGTTACACGTCTCTGCACCCTTTAATAACTAAAACAGGCAGCGTAGCTCGACAACTAACCAGGAAGCCCCGCAACGACAATAACACTGCAAACAGCTGATCATGACGTTACCTGTTATCGCGTCAGCAAATCGCTGAACCACATCATTCGTGTCGATAATGCTGCCATCTACTTTCGTTATAAGGAAGTGGTGTAAGGCTTGTTTACTGTAGTAATCTGTAATATCTAAGAGGCCGTCGTCCGCACGTTTATATTCAACAGTTTAAAGTGACATTCTTAACTCCATAACAACGTTCATAAACAGTCTATGATTTACAAGTGAAATAATAGTTATTTATGCAACTAGTGCGCGAAATTATAGTTGGGTGCTTGAGAATGAAAGTTTTTTGACGAGGCGGTAGCCGAGACAAAAATCATTCCAAAGCACCAAAAAAATTTCGCGCACGAGTTGCATACAACATTTTTTCTCTAGAGACTTACTGAAATAATGAAAAAAAATAAGTAAAATCATAATAAAATACAAAAATAAAGATTTATTCTATCGCAATCTAATCTGTTTATTTATTACTACGGAAACAAAATTTATAGTTCTATGAAAATAGTGAAATAAGCATTTTGATAGTTAGCTATGAAATTTCAGGAGGCATGTGTATTATTAAATCAAAGAATCAAACTAAAATATTATAACGTGACAAGACACTAATGACAGTAACATTTGCTAAATTATAATTATTAACAAAATCTGTTACACATGGAAAAAGATTTAAGTTTGTCATCAAAACGAATTAATCTTTCGGAAGATGTAAAGTTAATAGTGGAAATGTGTATGATTCTCTTTTAGATAAAAAATCTCAGAATCCTTTAACGTTAACTGCAGAACTAACAAAAGTTCCTATATCTACTGTTAGTAATATACCAAACCTAAGGTTTAAACGAAAAGCTCAACAGCCAAGAAATGTTCTTAGTAAATTAACTGCTACAGAAAAATTAGCCATCAGGGATGTGATACAGGATGTACGAAAATAAAGAAGTGCCTACTCTAAACAAGATTCAAACAAAATTAGTGGATTGTGGTATTGATTTTTTAAATAAAAGTGATACTTTACGGTCTGTTCTTAAGGATATGGGTTTTACTTATAAAACAATCAATAAAAGACTCAAGATAATGGAATTCTTAGACTTACTACTCACACAATCAAATTTATTACTTCTAAAAGAAAATTTAGATCAGAAGGGAAGGAAATTTTTTATTTAGACGAAACTTGGTACGATACCCATGATATTACATAGAGAGTATTGGTGGATTCATCAAAAAATGTTGTTTGAATACTAGGGTTTCTCGTAGCAAAGGTGTTATAATTTTGCATTCTGGAAGTGAAAATGGATGAGTTGATGGAGCACTGCTACTCTCTGCTAAAAATATTAAAAACAGTTTTGCAGATTACCACTGCGATATGAATGCAGAATTGTTTGAAAGCTGGTTTAAAAATACATTGATACCAAAGTTACCAAAAAATTCAGTAATAGTTATAGGTAGATAATGCTTCGTACCCTAGCTGTCAAGAAGAGAAGAGCGATCTTATAATTAGTCAAAAATGTCATTTTTAATTTTTAAATATTTGTCAAAAATGTTCAAAAATTACAAATTCTTCAGAAACGGTACAAAAAAGAGCGTTAGTTGAAGAGACCCACTTTAGAAGTATTCAACTGGAAAATCACCTATCTCACATCAATACATATTAAAAATGTAATAAAAATGTGAAGTTTGAAAAAAATCGTTACAGCCATTTTTGAAAAAATAAAAAAAACTGAAAAATTACAAGAGTAAACACCTACTTTCGGTTATGCAATTTTCTTCAAAAGCTTGCTGTCTCTTCTACATGGTACACAAAACTTACATATGAAGTTTCAACGCCATACCTCTTTTTGTTTTTGAGATATTCTGTTCACAAACAGACAGACACACAGACAGACCAATGAAAAAAAATACGTTTTTTGGGTTCAGGGGACTCTAAAACGTGAAGATCTGTTGAAAACTTAATTTCGAATTTTTGGGGTAAATCCAATACTTCCTTTATTGTAAAAGGAAGTAAAAATTTGAAATTATAAAATTTATACACCGACATGGTTTAGAAGTGCCATCAAAATCTACAAAATTATTGTGTTTAAAAACAATTACTGAAAAACGATATTCGAAATCTTACGTTATAGATAATTTTACTCAAAAACATGAACATGCGATATTAACCGTATTACTGCATACTAAATCCCATTGAACTTGTCTGGAGCCAGTTGAAACACAAAGTTTGAGCTTTAAATACTTCACCAAATTTGAGCAATATGGTTTTAGATCATATTAAGCTAGCAGTAAATCAAAGTGATACTTGCTTTTGGAATAAATGTGTATAACACGTTATTGATATTGAAAATTCGTATTCGAGCAATGTCGAAGTTTCCCCATTAATAATAAATGTTAATGATGAAAGCGATACTTCAGACTGTCGAATACAGTGATACCTGACCTATTTTTAATATAATTTCGTTTTTCTTAAGTGTTTCCTACTGTTTTACTTTGCATTATAGTCCAAGAGCCAGCAACGGATTTCTTACAGTATTTTTAACAAGTTTGTAACTGTTATAGAAGGTCCCTTTGAATATACTGAGAAGGGAACCCGTAGTCTGGCAAGCCTACGGTGGTGGTTTTAGCCCCCTTGCGTAATTGAAAGGCGGAAAAACTGACACAAAACCTAGGAGTAATATGTTGGTAATACTGTAAGTCTATGTCAAATTCGAGGTTAGCAGGTTAGATTTTGCGCAGATCTGTGTCAAAACTGACGGAAAACCTAACCTGGTAACCTCGAATTTGACAGACTTACAGTGCCACCAACTTATTATTCACACGTTTGAATTTCCACAGCCCGCTGAGGATCAGTATTTTTTGGATCCCTCGATGTTTTACAGTAAATGGTTAAGTTTATTATGCAACTTTATGTGAATCTGGGGTAAACTTACCACCGGCGAAAGCGTTTGTCAATCTTTTTACTTACATAAGATATGATTACCTTTAACATAACAAAGAGCCGGACTTGTTATTATACTTTTTTCTTATTAATTTTTTCCATACTTCAAGAACGCAAGGGGGCCGAAATCATCACCACAGGCTTGCCAGACTTCGGGTTTCCTTCTCAGTATATTCAACGGGACCTTCCTTAACAGTTACACGCTTGTTAAAAATACTGTAAACAAACCCGTTGCTGGCTCTTGGACTATTAGTTTTACCAAGACGGTCTATATTGTTCCAGGCCATGACACTGGGCCTATAAAGTGACCTTTGGAATGGCCTACCACAATCTGGCAACATGGTTTTGCCAACCTTTAACAAAAAATTACTAAATGAACAATCTGTCAGTGCACTACCTATTTCTGACACATGCCAATTAAAAAAAAAATCTATAAAATCACTGCTATTTACATCTTAGTGCGGCACTTCACTGTTATATTCGATTTAAAAACAATTCCTAATGGGTAGGTAGCTACTACCTAATTCTCCATTGTTACTAATTTTGACTTTATCTAAAATAGTAATTTCTTCAAAATAACTTGCCTGGGAGCTAGTGATATTACAGTCGGAATAAATCTCTACATCTTATTGCTCTTTTAAAGGGCTTTTCACCACAACACTAGCCTTTCCAATCCGCCAGTTTTCTAAATGCAAAACTTCTCTCCATTTTTGTGTCACCGTTTTATTAGATGGAAACTCGAACACGCTAACATATGGAGCAACTGATCGTAACTTGACCTACAGCTTGGTACGCAACACTTCAAATGCATTTTTGTAACTTATATGAATTGGCGTGTCAACATAGTTTTTAATGTCAAATATACCTATTTCAAACAAACAAAACTTAGTGTGTCTTGGAATGGCCCATATATGTATTATACATATTGTACAGGACTATTATAATTTTTAATAAGCTTAATACTTACATCCTGTACAAGACTGATTAAAAGTAAATAAATAATTTTATAAATGGGTTCATTGATTGTAGTGTTTTGCCCCCTATAGTAATTCGCACATCTGCAAGTAAAGTTATTTATGGCTAGCTTTCAGTAGGCATGAAGACTCAAATCTGCAAGTTAGGTTCACCGACATGTTCATATTTAAACTCCCGTGTTACGCCACTGGGCTGTGAAATTAAAAAGCAGCAACATGCAGACTCACTACGCTGTCAATTTATCTATCAACAAATTGAATTTTCGTGAGGTTCGTTTCTGGTGTATTTACAAGTTAAGTAATTCAAAGGCAAATCTATGAACAAATTATCAGGTAATTCGAATCTTGCGCTTTATTAAGCGTCACTAGTCGTGTTTTGTTTTTAGATCGTTCGCGGCTTCCTGCGAATTTAATTGTTTTGAACGCATCCTTTCATGTGAAAAAACATAGCCTCAACTTACATTTTTACAATTTCTGGACCTCATGCTCTTTTTTGAAGTATTGTAAGACTGGGATTGGCTTCCTCTTATAGGACTCATTCCTCATGGTAAGTTTCGAAACTCTAGCAAGGATATTTACTTTGCAACACTAACCTGACCTTGTTTTGACTGCGGGAAATGGCTCGGAACAACTTCTCCTGATGCTCGCTGCTGGAAGCGGAACCCTAGGATGCTGGAACTGCTGCGGTGTACTCCTACACGGCGTGCGAACGTGGTGCTACCAAAATTTCAAATGCCTTACCTCAATTGTGCTCAAAATCTGAAGATCGTAAACTTCTCGTCGTTGGCGAAGTGGTTTGGAAGGTGGTCGCAGATGAAAATAATTTTTAGGTGATGGATCTTCACACCCACATTCTCACATATGCACTACAAACTCCTGATCACGATGGTATAATTATTTTTAATTTATTTTAATTGTAAATGGCTTAAAACTCAATTAATCTGAAGAGACAAATTAGACTGTCATGAAATAATTTTTACTCAATTGTTTCTCTTGGGTAGTTAACAACAATTGCCTATCTAAATTCATAATTGTGGATGTTAACCAAGTACAAATCAGTTACATTCTGTCCTTCTTACCTTTATTTAAAAAGTTCATAGAACTGTACTTATTCAATTATACTGATATGTAAATTTATTTAACACGCATGTAATAAACCCTTTGGTGATAAATTTGTTGAATTTTGATTCGCTTTACTTTGCACCAACCTCTTAATTTATGCTAATTGATATTTCTGTGACTCTAATTTACGAATTGAGCTCTGCCTTATTGCCATTTATTCTGAAGTAATTCCATTTAATATCGGCAATGCTTTATCAATGTAGTTATGAATTAAAATGTCTGATGTAACTTCTTGCAGTTGCCTGATTTACCCCAGTTCTGTGCTTTTTTGACTTGCTTTATTTATCTATGCTGCAAGCAGAGTTGAGTAACGGGCTAAATACCATCTCAATATATTGCTAGTAGGGCTACGGAACGCCCGAAAACATTACGGCGCCGATATAGTTTCACTTAGAGTATAACGCCTTTCGTGCGCATGCGTGAGAATTCGAACTCCGCCTTTACAAGCGAATTTTAAACTTGACCACTTCCCCATTGGGCGGACGACGAAGCAGCAGTAAAAGAGACAAAGACTACACGAAACAAAGGGTGGAAAATCGGCAATACACGTATTCCAAACTTTAGAGAAAACCTGGAAATTGAAATAAGTAGAATGAGAGAAGGAAACGCCAATGAAATGATGAATGCAATTATAACAGCTGTAGACAAAACTTTCCCTAAAAAAGGAAGGAGTAAGCTAAAACAGGGGGTATACTGGTGGAATCCTAACATCGCTTAAATAAGAAAATTTGCCTAAAAGCTAAGCGAAATAAAACCAGAGGTAATAAGAATAGAATCCTAACAACAGAACAAAAACAAATACTAAAGGAAAAATATGCTAAAGAAAGAAAAAACTTAAGTTAGCGATTTTAAACGCCAAAGAAGAAGCTTGGAAGAGGGTATGCGAAAAAGTAGAAGGGGATATATGGGGCACTGGGTTCCGAATAGTAACGAAAAAGCTGAGGTTTGCACCACGCATTACCCTAACAGAAGAACGTCAAAAGAAGATAGCCAAACAACTCTTCCCACGACACCAGCTAACTAGACGGAACAGTATTGAAGTAAATGAAGAGGAGGTAAAACTGTTCACAATAGAGGACTTAGAGGAAGTAAGGAAGAAGATAAAGATTAATAAGGCCCCGGGACCGGACCAGATCCCGCCAATCATTATAAAAGAAGTCGTCGAAACCGCCCCCGAACATGTACTGCAAATAATAAACGGAGAATTTAAACAAGGAAAATACCCCGATATATGGAAGAAAGCACGATTGGTCCTAATAGAGAAACCCAAAAACCTGGTGAAATCGAGATAAAATACAGGCCCATATGCCTGTTAAATGTCATGGGAAAAAATTACGAGCAGTTAATAGCAAGAAGATTAAATGCAGAAACCGAAGAAAAGCTATCAGTAAATCAGCATGGGTTTAGAAAAGGAACATCGACGATAGATGCAATGGAAAAGGTGAAAAAGGTAGTTGAGGAAATTAAAAAAAGGGCAGCCAAAAATAGGAAGCTATGTATACTGGTCACAATTGACATTAGGAATGCTTTTAACACCGTACGATGGAACGGTATACTAAATGAACTGGAGACAATGCAAACCAGTGCAACTCTAAGGAAAGTCATAGCAAGCTATCTGGAAAACAGAAAGATCTTAATAGGAAACAAGGAAGAAATGCAGGTAACCAGTGGGGTCCCGCAGGGCTCCGTATTGGGACCACTACTCTGGAATATTTTCTATAACGATATACTTCAACTTGAAATGCCACCAGGGGTAGAAACAATATGCTTCGCGGACGATACAGCCATAGTAATAACGGCCAAATCAAAGGAAGACATCATCGTAGTAGCAAACACAGCCATCGAACAATTAAAGAAAAAAATTGAGGAGAAGGGACTGGAAATTGCCGAAGAAAAAACTGAAGCGGTAATCTTATATGGGGGTAGAAAAATGAGTGAAGCCGTAATACAAGTGGGAGAGACCGAAATAACGACAAAAAAGGCGATAAAGTACCTAGGGGTGTGGTCTGACCACAAGTCCCACATGAAGGAACATGTAAAAGAGGTGACCTTAAAAGCTGAAAGGTCAATTGCCGCTTTAACAAAACTAATGTCAAACGTAGGAGGACCTACCGCGCTCAAGCGAAAAATACTGAGCAACGTTGCCCATTATATTATGCTATACGGGGCACAGATATGGGAAAAGGCGACAATACAATCAAAATACAGAAACATGCTGGCGAAACAACAGAGAAGAATAGCATTGAAAATATCAAGCGGTTACCGTACTATCTCGACAGAAGCTGTACAGGTCATAGCGTCGATTATACCTATCGAACTTCAAGTTGAACACAGAAGACTTTCATATGGAAAGGATGAACGAGGCAAACAGGAAGTAACCACCATAATAATTGATAGATGGCAAGAAAGGTGGCACAGACACACGGGGAAAGCCATATGGACAAAGAGATTAATTAGAGATCTTCCAACCTGGGTAAAAAGAAGGTACGGTAACACCGACTACTACGTAACACAATTCCTAAGCGGCCACGGGTGTTATAAATCTTATCTGGAAAGGTTCGCAATAATAAATGAAGACAGATGTAATCAGTGCGACACAAATACGGAGGACAACCCAGAACACACCTTCTATAACTGCCAGAAATGGATAAGGAAGAGAGAAAGGTTACAAACAGAAATAGGGACAAATATTAACCCAGACAATACAATACCACTTATGTTAGAAAACAAAAAAAAAGTGGGATGTTATATACAAGTTTATAAGAGAGATAATACAAGCCAAAGAGGCACAGGAAAGAGCAGAAGAACAATAAGAGAGGACTCATAGAAACAGAAGAATAAGAAACAAGAAAGAAGGAGAGAGAAAGTAGAATAACATCGTATCGGGAATATAAACCCACCCTGAAGTAATGCTACCGCGATTCCGGGGTGAGATCTTCTGAAACTAGCGAGGTGTTTTAGCTGGTAAACGGTGGTGAGAACCACCGGAGTCCAGCACTCCCGGGCGGGGGAAGAACCGTACGCTCGGGGTTAGTCCATAAAGAATTTCACCACCTGACAAAAAAAAAATAAAAAAGTGGACGTGACTACCTCCCTGGACTTTCCCATACTGGAAACTGTTCATATCGTCTTTATTCAACAGTCTTTACAACATATCAAAATTTCAACTCGATGACTCACGTCTTCACCGTGATAAGCGTTTACACTTTCACGTAAATTGCGGGTAAATATAAAAGAATGTGTAGTTCAAAACGTGACCACCGAGCTTCTGTAGATGGCGCCAAGTAGACAAGCCGCCACTGTGCTAGTTTATGTATTATTTTCCTCAAAACGGCTGTAGCACTGAGGTGAAATTTTCGAAGTATCTGGAAATTATATTTTCTAGGGCATACAAAATCGATTTTTTTATTTTCGCCGAAAAAGATTCTTTGACGCAAAAATATAACAACCGTTAGAATAAAAAAAATATTTTTCAAAAATAGAGGGGGGAGGGGGCCGGTGCGCTTACATATATCCACGAGTGTAATATTTTTTTGCATATTCATATGCTCCATTATGCACTGAGAAATTCAGTGAAAACCCCAGCTACCTATCTTGTTTTGTTTATTAATTCACGGGGTTTAAATTTTCAAACTTCAAAGCTTCGTAGAGGGCGCCACAGATAATTCATGAGATTCTTTAAAAAACAGATCGATAGCCCTTTTTGGGGTCTATCAGTGTATGAAGTTTAAACAAATTCCTGTGGGCAGTTTTTGAGAAATGATTTTTAGAAAATTTCCAAAATTTTGAAAATTTGTAATTTAGGCCCCTTAATATTTTTCAAAACACTTTTTATATCACCTCATGTTAGCCTTCATATACTATTCAGAAAAAAAATCAATTGAATCGATTCATCCGTTTTTGAGTAATAGGGCGTTAAACTCAAAATTTAAAAAAAATTATAGCGCCCTTCATTTTAAACCTAGCGAGTTCGGCAAAAAACTAACAGATTTGTCTTATGACCCTCTATCGTTATCCGCGATAAAATTTTCAAAATTTTAATCACGAAAACAGTGATACCAAAAAAACATGCGTAACTTCCGCTTCCGGTTTCGGATTTTTTTGAAAAGCTTATTTTGTCGATGAATTTTCGATACACCCCCGCATTCCAAAGCGCATCAAAATCGGAGCAATACTTTCCGCTGTAGGAGCGTCACCCACCCACACACAGACAGACATTTTTTAAAAACCACTTTTTTGGGTTCCTAGAGGCCCAAAACGGATATTTCTGTGAAAATCTCGATTTCCAAAATTTTCATGATTCCAAGACTTCCCTATACCTATGGGTATGGGAAAGTAAAAAGTATTACCTATATGGAATGGTCTAGCACACAATCTGGCAACAGAGCCAGTGTCATAGTCTGGAACAATATAGACCGCCTTAGTTTTATTCAATGATCTGTTACATAAATATTATAAACTGCCAAGTGTCATTGTAGTATTTTCTCGTATGTTTTGTATTTATTCAGTTTTTAATATTAAAAAAATGTTTATAATTACAAAGGCAAAATAACATAGCAAATATTCATTTAAGGTTAGGTTCTATTTGTCATTAGTGTCTTGTCAGGTTATAATGCTTTGGTTTTCTGATTTAATAATACACATGCCTCCTAAAATTTCATAGCTAACTATCAAAATATTTATTTCACTATTTTCATAGGAGAAATTATTGATATTAATTTGTCAGTTAACAAATTTAATCGGCGTCCTTTTTAAAAACCTACTTTTAAATGATGGAAATGTTGAAAATGGAAGAAGATATACCTTTTGATATTACGAAAGTGGCTAATAATGCAATTGCTAACCTATTACCCGAAAAATGAAAAGCACAATATGAAAATGCGTACAAACTATTTTAGGATTGCTGTTCGCACAAAAACGTATCAAAAGTAAGTGAAAACGTTCTTCTCGCTTATTTTGAGGATAAGTCCAAATCAGTTAGATCTTCTACACTGTGGGCACTTTACTCTATGTTAAAATCGACTCTGAACATTAAGGAAAACATCGATATGAGAAAATTTACGAAGTTAGTGCCTTATTTAAAGAAAAAATCTGTAGGACATCAGGCAAAGAAGTCAAAGTTTTAATTGGGCACCAAGTAAATCAGTTCATAACAGAAGGGGATAATAAACACTACTTATTGACGAAGGTAATTTTGCAATTTTTTAATAATTAACATGAAACCATATGAGATTTTTTTAGGTTTTGCTGATTATGGGAATTTCAGGGGCGTGCCGACGGAATGAACTTGTGAAAATGACAATTGATGACGTAGAGGCTGCCGGTCACGTATTAATAGTTAAAATACCCGATACTAAGATGAATGTTCCACGAACATTCATAGTGACAGATCTCAATCACAACCAATTCTATCGGAAGTATCTGACCCTTCGCCCAATTCATGCTTCAAATAGGCGTTTATTTTTAAAATACCAAAAAGGTAGATGTGTCAACCAAGTAGTTGGAGTTAACACCATTGGTTCAGTCCCATCTATGATCGCAAAATACCTTCAACTACCAAATGCCACAGCCTACACCGGCCACTGTCACATCTGCGACCAGCGTACATAAATCAATGTATGTACACTGTCTGCGACACTCCTCGCAGATGCAGGAGCGGACATGAGTTGCCTAAAGCGCAATAGAGGATGGAAATCCTCCAATGTTGCCGAGGAGTACATTGAAGACTCCATTGAAAATAAAATTAAAATATAAAAAAAATCTGGTTGTGAAGCTGAAAATCCACCTAGACGTATTTCCACTAGTACTAGTGCCGCATCAGCACAATGTACTGTAACCAAGAATATTAATGAAGTATGTGAAAACCAAATTGTAAATATACGGTACCCCCCACCCAAGAAAAGCGCCCTTCCGTGCTTTCCAAGAATACTTCGACACTCCGCATCACTCGGTTTCGCTAATACAATGAAATGCTATGAACCAGTTATTTATAAAAAACAAACAAAAAAAAATTGCCGCCGACCATAGCTCAAAAGTTGATGTTGCCTTCATTTTCGGAGGACCTATCGTATGAAAACGATCCAGGACTTCAGGAAGGTTCCTGGCGACCGAAATCGTGTACACATATGAACATACATCCCCCGCACAGCACGTTTAGGCACCCCCCCAATACGGGGGTGATCTAGTGGGCTGGGATCTTTACCAAAAGATCCGCACCGCCGAGACGGAGATTTGATATAGTGGGTTCATTAGTCGGTTGGCTCGAATTTTAGAGATATTTGACTCAGAGTGGTTTTCGATATGTGGGAATTTCAATACTTCGTACACTTCGTGTCGAAGTAAAAATCCTTTGGATGTTTCTACGAGTTGAATAAATATAGAGACATCCAGTGGTTGCACTATTAATTTTAATATTTATAGCAATAATAATAATAATAGTTAATGAGTTTTTGTTATATTTTAATAAAGCGATTTGTTTCATCTATTTCAATTTATTTTAAAAATGTTACCACTGTCGTCATGTACGAAATATTTTTCGTTCTAGTGCACGAAATACTTCGTGCACGTTGTCAAGATAAACAACTCCAATGTGACATTTTACATACTGAGATTAATGTAAAAATTTCATCATTTTTTGACGTTTATAGAAAATAGTAGTTTGTATACCACGGCACTGAAGTCAAGGCAAATAAACCACATGAGGGATAAAAAGAAACTTCAGTGCCGAGGACTACATTATGTTTTATTTGAAATCGAGAAATCGTGAAATTATAACATTTTAACCAACAATTGTAGGTTATGTGAGGGGTCTATAGTCTATTCAGTAAACATAAAAACACAAAGTGGCCTTTGATTTCAAAAATTTTATGAGTGTACTTAAGAAATTAATCTTTGTCTAGGAATGTACTTACAAAAAGTTACTAAAACAAATAGGTTAAGGGTGTGACATTTACTTCTCATCTGTCATAAACGTTGTAATTAACTACTTTTAAGGATATTATACAATTACTGTGTTGCATACTATTGACATAGCGTTTACTAATACGTGTTTTTATTACATTTTAGAGAAGTTCAGGTGAGAATTTCTAGAAAAATATTTACTTTGACACTGACAAGGAGAAATATTAATTATCATTTTTAAATTCAAATCTGTCTGTATACAGGTGTGGAAACCTTTGCAAAACAAAATACAGAATCCCTATAACAAAAATTATATGCACATACCAACTTGAAAAAAAATTAAATGTTTTTGTGTTTACTGAATGCCCTATAGTTACAAAAGTCACATTCTCCCACATAACCAAATTTTTGGAAATTGGATAAAACTTCTGTGCGATTATTATAAAATGTTATCGTTATAATTGTATATCCCAAAATTTAAAGAAAAACGAATTTGAGTAGTGCCTATCGTATATAAATTTAAAACATGCAAAAGCAGATATTTTAAGTTTTTGATTGGAGAATACGAGTTTTGTAATTGACATTTGGAGAATGTAAGTTTTGAAATTGACATTTTTGGAGAATGTAAGTTTTGTAACTCCCACGTGTCTAAGTCTCAGTAATATATTTTTCCCCAGCAATAATTTATTATTATTATAATAAAAACGTGAAACTTCAAAAATTAATAAAGTTTATTTCCAAAAATCGAATATAAAAATTTAAATTGACAAAATATTTAAATTCTAGGATCTGCAACCTCTTCTCGGGGCTCGCATATTATTTCAGCTTCTTCTATTTCAGATATATTTTCAGCATCATCAAGAACGTGTTTATAAAAATCCAATGCAAGCTCTTCGTTTTCTCTCCAGTCTATTCCGTAATGATTCGGCAAGAGAGTGTTAACATCGTTTTTCTTTTCTACTTTTAGAGAATTTTTCTCCTCTATTACCTTTAGTATTAACTGAAGTAGAGATTTGCCTCTCACCTACACTGTTTTTATAGTATGGCTCACCCTGAACCAGTACATCATTGTTTTTAGATGATCTTCTCAAAAGGATTCGTTTACATTGGTTAAACTTGAAATGCCATGTTCCAGGCAGTTTCATGATAGTCTCTTTAGCATCCTTCCAATCAAAATTCTGGCAATCAGTTCCCAGATTTTTACAGTGGCATAATGTGAAATAATTTTTTGGTATTCCTCTGACAGTAGTATAATATCGTGCCTTTTTATTTCTTTTTCACTTAGCCCGAATACTCTATCAGGTGGAATGTAATTGTGGCCAGTCACTGGAAAAATGATTTCCACTTCCTCAATGTTTCGAGGCGCAGAAATAATGAGCCATGAGCAAACCATTGCTACCAAAGTAGAATTTGTATTTTGGCCCCCACAACCATCTGACATTCACCTTATTTTGGTAAACTGCGTGAGATCAGCAGTTTGGAGAGTATCGTAGATGCATGACGCAATCTCCTTAGATCCCTTTGAAAATTGTTTTTCTGTCCAACAGTA
The DNA here is from genome assembly GCA_940337035.1 of Agriotes lineatus. Classification (NCBI taxonomy): domain Eukaryota; kingdom Metazoa; phylum Arthropoda; class Insecta; order Coleoptera; family Elateridae; genus Agriotes; species Agriotes lineatus. The sequence goes on along the minus strand of OW679200.1, from coordinate 111,703,360 downwards.
GGATGTTACTGTTTGGGGGTTGAGTTTGCCTTTCGAATATCCCTTGACAACAGTAAAATTGTAGATATAGACCTGCCTACTGTAGTAAGTGGCCTGATCAGGAACTTTCGGCAGAGGTTGATTTTTTTGACAGTCATACGTTAAAATCAACAGGTCTTCTTTATTTTCCATAAGAAGTGCATTGAAGGCGTTAGCTCTTAGTTTGTGTAGACGTTTTTGAGTATTTAGCGTTTGTTTTACATTTTAGTCTTTAGTTGTTCTAATTTTTTCAGTCAATTCCAAACACGCTGAACAAACGTCTGTACGAGGATTACCAAAACCAAGATTGTATTCAGTATTAAAGATTATTCGAAAATAACTTTCGGTTACTGGATTTCCCTCATACAGAACTTGGATGGGAGTTCCACGGCTGCATCTCTCGGCGCCTCGTGATACGGCTGTCACGGAAATAGTTGGTCCCGGCGGTCATAACAACATCATGACAGTCGTTAGTGGGGTTGGAAGTCCCCATAAATGCACAGCGACGCCTATAATTGGCCTAACGGCTGTTGGCTGAGTGCGATATAAATACATCCTGTACAGTTTCTTAATGTTTAGTTCTGAAGATAAATACATTCGTGATGAAGTTGAGGAACGACAATAATGAATCTCCACACACCTTAGCCTGTTTATAAAATCCATAACAGACTGTTTCTTTGGCTCATACTGATCCATTTTGTGACGTGTCAGTTGCAACGTCGAATTTTTTCTATTTTACCTAGTACAAAATAGTATATTGTTTTACAAGTGACGAAATAGTTATTTAATTCGTTAGTTCAAAAAAAGCATATTTTTGGGACAAATAAGTACCAAAAACTCATATTTTGTACAAATGTAACATAATATCTCTTCTCCGGCCGCTTGCAAGTGGAAATAATTAAACTAATGGACGTGTCACGTGACAAGTCAATTTTTTTATATTTTAACTTGTGCAAATATAGAACTATTTTTAATACAATAGCTATGGTTACTAGTAAAAAACTTCTATATAACCTTCTTTTAATCTAAATAATATAATAAATAAAAATATAGACTCATATTCCAGCGGTTAGAGAAAAATGTAATTAATAAGGTGCGTCTTTAATTCGTAATTGTTGTAAAAATGTCAAAATGTCAATTAGTAGGTAGGTACCTGAAGTATAAAATCACAAGTTGTTTATCTCTAATTTCATTAGCAATTTTTGTTCAGTCTTGATTGTCACGATTTGTGTTGTTACATTTCAATTAAAACAAAAATGCGTCTTTATCCCAACCAAAAAGTCGCAAGAAGTAATTAAAACAGGCGCGTTTGGCAGAGCGTAAAAAGTTGATGTATTTTGTGATTCAAGTGATGGTGTTAGTGATTGTTCCGATGATAACAGCGAAAATATTGTGGATAATACTTCTATTGAAAACAGGTTTTCGCAGTATTTTTACAACTAAGTGTAAAATGTGTAACAAACTAGATACTGTATCCACGGAAGATCCATCAAAAGATCAACTTGATGTTACAACGGCTGCAGTGTCAGGTAATTAATATCTTACCTACTTACTTACTCCTTGGCCCTTAACGGTTCTTCTAGAACCATGTGTGAGGAAGGATAAAGGGTTTGGCATTACGTGTTGGCCAAAGTTATATTAGATATTTTGCCGGCTGGTAAATATCGGCCTAATTTAGCTAACTAGTCGAGAGGGTCGGGGTTCCAGCAAAGCTGCAACAAAACTAAGGGAGATGGCGCCAGGTCCTCAACGTTGGCTAATCCTTCAGTCGGACCTTTTCAAGGTAAGAGATAAATCCAGCAAAAAAAACGAAGACCAAATAACTTATAACGTTTATTTAAATAATTAGTACTATAATGCAACACAATAACAATAACTAGTCGAACACGGACAGGCAAATCGACAAGCAAAAGCCATCAGAAATATACAAACAAATCAATAACACAGCAATAATCAAATATCCACACAAACCAATAAACAACCTAAAACACATTAAAATTGACAAAGGGCACTGCATCAATATCTGTAAACCATTTCATTCATGGACTAATAATAAAACAGCCTAAGTTGTAAGCTCTCGCGAACAAAGAAAACAAGTTGCTACTCATTTGAAAACGCAGGTACAAGAATTCGCAAGCACCCTGTGAGGCAGAGTGTGGCAAAATCAGAGCTATGCAAGCAAAAAGGCTAACTACAACCCCGAATGTTAGCTTGGGCTTAAATGTGACAGCGTTAAGATTTTGAAGGGTCGAAACCCCCATACGGTTGTATGAACATACAGGTCGAGGCGATTTCTGTCATAAAGTCATCATGCTTTTTATGACTACTCAAAACTACGGCTTGAATATGCTCCTGACAAAGTTAAAATAACAAGTTGTAAAATCGCTTTACGAATATCCAATATTTGAGCATTAAATTACCGCGGGTAGTCCGCTAGTTACAACTTATTGCCGAATGACGTTTATAAATCTAACCTCTGCAGCCAAATTTGCTAAATACAGTAGTTATTGTTTTGTGAAATACAGCTAGCCTGTAATCTGGGTAAGTTTAACTGTCCTAAAAGAGCTTAATAGCATAACTGAATGTTTCATTACGTTACAGGGGCCCAATTCAAAACGACCTTCATCACATTTGCGGCAGGCCAAGGGTAATCAAACTTAAACGTAGCACTCAATACCACGAATATCTAAAATCCCATACCATGAGCGTGGCTAATACAGCTGCCACAAAAATTTCATCTACGATTACATGAGGCGCAAAACGAGTTGAACGGTATGCCCTAATGCTACCTATACAATTAATTTACTATAACAAATACTGAATGAAATGCCTACAATGAACTAGGCGGTTAGTTCGCTAGCATAAATACACACCCCAAATCGTGTTTCGTACGATTCACACGGATGCGGCTGACCAGGGCCGAACTCGGGCCACCAGCTTCTCCGGAATACCTAGTGCGTCAAGGCCACAGGGAGTAGCAAAGCCTCCGGCTTCCAACAGCATAGCGAGCATTGCAGGGAGGACAGCGAGTAGGCCACAGGCAGGCGATGCAAGCACCAATTGCCCCAATACACATAACACCAATCGAGGCCAAAGAACCCATTCCAGGTAACATTTCATTTCCAGGGTGGAATAAAATGGCTAAAAATACAGGTTTTCCAGATAGATTACGGAGCTCAAAGGAGGAGATCGTAGGCAAATACCAACTACAAACCCTTAAGGTGTAATACAGCCATCTCGTACAGTCAGGTGTGCGAAGAGTGAACGTCCCATCAAATCCGTCCGTGACGAAGCGAATGCCGGTGATATCAACACCAATCTCCGGAACATTCCAACAGGGGTTAAGAAGCCTCCATATCCTTCCAACAATGAAGATGGCTATCAAAGCTGTGAGACTAGGTCTCCAAAAAGAAACGATTCACATTTACACGACGCAAGACTTCCCAGGAAATGTCCAGAAAAATGCTCAAAACCAACCCAATTCAGCTTATCAAAGTTCCAAAAATTGGAAATTTGACCAAAACCAAAGAATGCAGAGTGTGCTTTGAACTGATAAAGAAAGTGCTGTACTTCGTTTGAATTTGAAACTGATGCTAGTAGGGTTGCCTAACCATTCAGTGAAAATTATTGTATTTTTAGGAAATAAATGTAAATTGCCAAATCTGATTAATTATTTCAATTATTCTAAGGAAAATGACAAAATGAGCGTAACAAATCGCCTCTCTTTCGAGCTTCCCAACTTATTGACACTTGGATAGACTAGTTAGGTCTGCGCCTGGCCTTGCACTTCTTTCACTTTTCCTGTTATGCTTCTCCATTTGAGCCGGTCCTTTGCTAGCGTTCTCCATTTGTTGACTCCTGCTGCATACGTTCAGTTGAATGAGGTGGGAATGTTAGAACTGTCACCCCATTTTCTTTAGCAATATTTAGAGCATTTAAGGATACATGGCTTTCATGATTATTATACAAAATCAGTGATGGATTTTCCTTGCACGAGTTACTGTGTTGAACGAAAAGTTTTAAAACGTAGGTAAACAGCTCGGAAGTCATCCACCCAGATTTTGATGCCAAACTCATTGCCGCTGGAGGAGCCCCATAAAGCATATGTTGCTTAAAATGAACCCTGAGAAACGCTATTGCAGGAAGAAGCCAATTCCTTGCTTGTAACCAGGGTTCTTTGTCATCGCGATTACCTTGCTCACTTGTCGAGCTCCATTTTCAGCAATAACTTTTATAGGCTTCTGAACAGTAACCGTGACGATTTCATCTAAACTTAAAACCCGCGTGGCAGCTTGAAACCGTGGATTTCTTGCATAGACTTCTGCCAGCTTATCTAAGGTCTTCACGTTATGCCAATTGGCTGGCCATAGACACACGTTTAAAACCGCCACGAATGTAATACATTCGTGCCGGTTTTGAACGTCTGCATATGCGCAGCTATAAGCTGGGCATAGACACACGTTCAAAACAGCCACGAAAAACTACATTCGTGGCGGTTTTAAACGTGTGTCTATGGCCAACTATTGAAAGACGTAGTCCTGGAACGGCTGCAACCTTCAGGTGTCCTTAGAGATAAATTTAGATCTCAGAAAACGCCACATCAATTTCTCTCCTGCAAGTTTGTTTACACCCCAATTATTAGATATAGGCACATTTACTGTAGCCATTTCGAATGCTGCCTTTCTGCATTCTAAAATAGCAAGGCCATAAAAAATTTGCAAACATTTGACAATGTAATCAGCAAGGCACTTTGCTTACTCTACAGAAAACATTTTTCTAACTTTATAATTTGGTTCCATTGTGTTTCTTTCTTCCGTACGTTTTGTCCTTTTGGGATATTTTGCCAAAGTTTGAAAAGGTATGCCTTTTAGTTTTGCTGCTTTACAGATAGAAACACCACTGAGGACCTGTCAACCGCTTCAGACATAGTAGTTTCATATTTTTCTTTAGTTTTTGGCTCCTTTTCGTATTTTTGCCTGTTCGTTCATGGCAGTTTCACTTTTTATGAAAGTGGGCCAACACTGAGACACTGGTTACCAACAGTGAGGCATGTCCCACTGTTGGTCATACGTGCTTGGAAACTAAACCGTCATTTTCAAAACAATCAACTTTAATAAAAATATAAAATTCACCCTAAACCACACCTCAAGTATATAATGACTTTATCTCATAACAATCTTGCAAAAAGTATGAACTTAGCAGCCTAAATTGAGAATATTTAAACCTAAAATATATTATTTTCGTTTCCAATAAAACACACCATGCACTACTGACAAACATTCAAATGTAACTGAAATTTTTAACCAAAAAACTATTCTTACCAAGGTTGGTAATACTCCGAGACAAATTTTTGGCATACAAATAATTTTAATTATTTCAAATTTGCATGTCGCCATCTTGATACATTTTAGGTCGGTATTTTAGTGCACGATTTAAGTGAGGGTTACGTGGTACGCGGCTCTGCGGACGCGTCTTTAACGCAGCCGTTTTCCCCACTATTTAAATGCCCCAGTCTGAATTCAAGATAACGCGGGCCCCAAATGCGTATAAAAGAACGCGCTCCGGGCAGAATGAAGAACTTTCTAGTTCACCTTCCCTAACTGATAGCTTCTCTTAAGTCCTACCCTGGATTATACACAAGGCGCCGGTTCAAGGGCCGTGTATAAAACACCCGTTCCTAAAAACTCCAAACCAAACTTCGGCGCTGTCTGCGACGAGTTTCAGTTTTCGCCCGCAAAACATCCTATCCTAACCTGGTGAACGCGTGGCGCTGGTTCAAGTGATGAGCTTTCGCGTAACCCACAGATTTGGACGCCGGTGCTGGTCCACGTGACTTGTCCATCTTCCCCGTAGCATATTCCGACCACCCTGTATACTATAACTCGAAACCCTCAAGGAAAGTTACAAGTCTGGGGTTTGAAGTTTGAACGCTACTCGAATTATCCGACTTCCTGACGGTCCACGGTATAGTACCGAAATTAACTGTAGACACGAATTCACGAAGCAGCCGCCGAAACAAACAAACCAGAATTGTCCATTTCAAAATTATAGCAGCATAATCTGCAGAATCCAACTCGCCTTTGAGAATTTACGAACTCTAAACTAGAGCACTCCTATCACCCAATAACAATTAATTAGTTTCAATACAACACAGCAATTATTTACACTAATAATGTTTGTATTGTTCGCAGGATTAAAAGGTTAGCCATTTTTAAAACCTTCGCAAGAGGCAGAACCAGACTTGCAACGTCATTTATAGGTTTCCAGTTCAGCTCCACGAGCAACATGCGTTGCAGTAGGCCTTAGGCATTTAGCCGTCTACCCAGAAGAATATAATCACACTTCTACATAAATAGACATGTTGTTATACTTTATTAAGAACATTATTTTATTTTTAATATATTGTAGTGACTTTGATATTATAATTGTAAATGTAATATAACTAATTAATAAATAAAGTTCACCACACAATTATTTTTAGAATCTTGTTGCAATCAAATTTTGACTGATTAATTATTTATTTCTGGGTTCGCCAATTGAGACTGTTTATTTATAATACATCCATCTGATAATGAATAATACGCTAGCTCAACTAAAACATGAAACTCAAATCTCGGGTCTTGGGTTCCTAATTTGTCAATTTTAAAAGTTGAACGGTACGCCACTGCAAATATGAACTTGAACTTATATTTGAAACGCACTGTGCAGGTGCTACTAATCTGTCAGATATTCTGGCCCAAATAATTCAAACTACGCTGTCAGTTCGCGTGTGAAATGATTTATCAAAGGAATTTAATGAGCAAATTTATCAGGTAAGTTTTTAAATAATTGCGCCTTCGATCGGCGTCACTATACTCATTTGTTTTTCAGGTCGAAAGCCTCGCCTTGATTGTTTAAGGACGCTAATCCTGCATTTGTTTATTCTAACCTCCAAATGGCATCTTAAATTACAATTTCTGCAAATCTGACTGCTCATGGACACGAAATTCAATGGGAATCTAGTTCTGCAGCTCGGGTTCTAGGTATGCTTACTCGTTCCAACCCTCTAGCGCCGATTAAATTGGTTCAAATACACTAACCTCAAATGTGCAGGTTTGGAGCTGGTCTCGGAAGCCCTCTATGATGCGCCTCGCTGGAATCTTAGCCCCCAGGATGCTCAAACTGCTGTTGCGTGCTGGTACCTCTTGGGCGGAGCTGCTGGAACACCCTTGTAGGCTCAGGACTCCCCACAAAGCTGTAAACTGCTGCCGCGGGAACTGCAATCGGGACCCATTCTCGTCGAAGTGGTAGCCGAAGAGAAAATAATTTTATGCTTGCAATTTTGCCACCTTCATTTGTGTAGATGCACCACGAACTTCTGAATTTGATGGTACACTTTATTTTATTGTAAGAAAATGGTAAATATTAAAATATTTTAATTAAAGTAGGAGTAAAACTCAATCTGTCATTTACAAAATTTATTCAATTGTTGGCTGATATCGGTCGTTATTAACAAAACACCATCTAATATTTTAAAATAGGAAATGAACTAAGTTCAATGATGCTACTTATAAATTCAAATTGGCCTTATACTATATTATTTACAATATTATAAATCTTAAATTAATTGTCTTTTGAATTTCCGATTTTTCATAGTCTTAAAGCGCCACTCACTTCATTTTATTACACTTAACTGCCCATTTTTGTTACTACACTGATTCGTTTTTAAACACCAATATTGTTTCATATCCTGCTATCTTAATTTAAGCAATTTTTCTGCCGCTGTATGATTTTCTTTAAATTTACAAGTCTTGTTGCTGCATGTAATATTTGATTTGCCTGGCTTTTTTGTGCTCTTTGCATTATCGTTCTCTGATCATCCTTTTCCTTACCTTTATCTTAAAATGCTCATGAAATGTCCATTTCTAATTATTTTACTTTCTACGCTTCATTTTAAGCTGTGCATATTTTGAACTTTCTGTGCCAGTTTTATTAAATTTAGGTTCGGCTTCTACTTTGCCCAAACCTTTTATATTGTGCTTAAATTATATTACTGACTCCAATACGTGAAAATTGAGTTTCAATACTTGTCTGCTCATTCAAATACATTCAATGTTATTGGCCATTTTTGCCAGTGTGATTACGATTTGACAAATTATGTGAAATTTCTCAGTTGTATGCATTACCTCAACTCTGTGCTTTTGTGACTTGATTTTTAATTTTCTTGCACTGCCACCAGAGCTGAGTGGAGGGCTAAATACCATTGCAAAATGAGAGACGTTTATTGTCAATTACTTTTCTTTGGATGTGTTCACAGTACCATGGCCTAAGCATAGAGCTATCCAAGGTCCAATGTAACTGGGGAAATAAAGAATAATTATCCCCGTTGTGTTTCATTTTTGTAACGCCAGAGCAGAGACGTTACAATACTGACAATTCGTGTATGGTAGGTTGCCTCATTAAAAAAAAATCAAAAGTGCAGAAAAGTAATTCCTGACGTGATAAAACCCGGGAAATTTGTGCAGTTGTGAACATTTTTGATAAAGTACAAACATTTGCAACCAGCTTTTTATTTTCTTCTATTAGCAATTTTTAATGTCAATGGTGTTTCTCATCTTTCGTATTGTGGTGGTATAATGCCTACATCAATTGTGGTTGCATTGCAAACATACGAAAACTGAAGAATGATTCAAATAGGCCCAGAATTGGTATTCTATTTATTGCAACAATAAGTCACTGGTAAACATTGATAATTACATAAGACAAGATTATCAATAACTGTAATTTAATTAACAGAAGCTAGTATTTGAACAGAACAGTATCGCCAGGATTGCGTTCAGCTTATTTATAACAGTTTGTGCTTGGTGTGGCAAATGCATTTAATTTATGATGACTGACAGGTTAATTGTGTAACGTCAAGACAAAATAGTGAATTTACTTAAGTACAGAGGTGTTTGGAAGCGTTACAACAGATTTATGCAGCGTTTTGTGTTCATATCATTATGCCAAAAATCGATAACACAGCTAAACGGTTACAAAGCAGTGTAAAGAAGAACAGGAATGCAAAGAGCACGTGAAAAGCAACCTGCAACTGATAGAAGACTACAATACAGTGCTAAATAACTTGTAAGCCAGTGTTTATAAACTAAAAGTGCATCAAAGCAATCAAAGTGCGGTTAGAGTGCTCCGGAATGACATAACAAAAACAATTTAGTATTTAAGGAAAAACATTGTAAAAACTTACTAAAAACAGTTGTTAACTTGTTGCTGTGATACCTAGATGTTCAATTGTTATTGTTAGGAAAACCAAGCCAGAAGCTGTGTTATAATACATTTTGTACATTAAAAGTTATAATTTGTGCCAGTTGTTGGGTTTTATTTATTTGCCAGTATGCAGAGCCCAGTTGTGTATTATTTCATAAAGTTACAAAATGCAGTTCCAGAGGAAATTGATCCTGAAGCTTCGCCCATTTGGGTTGAACTTCGAAACCATATTTTGGCAAGTTGTGGTATTATGGCAAACAGAGATGCAGTGTGCAGAGTATATAGGGGGTCCTTGCTTGTGGCCTACGAGAAGGTAGCAGCAGTTAAAGGCGTTCCAAAAGGCCGGGGCGAGGTTGGCGTCCCTTGAAAACGTAATGTGAGTGCGAGGTCAACTTTTGAAGTCTGATTCAAGAAGGCTGGAAGCCGATAGAAGTGAACAGCAACGTGCACCACCTAGGGAAAACTTCGTTCGTGGTCCAGAAGCAGGTAGCAACTGCTAGGACTGTTCCAGAAGGAAATTACTTGCGTCGATCCATTTTGCAGCAACAGGAAATGGATTCGTAAAGAAGGAAATAAAACAGTTGCCAGTTAGCGTTACCTATGACGTAGAAACAAGACAAATGCAGGTTAGCTAAACAACTTGATTGGTTAAATTGCATTGTGATCACTTACCTGAGGCAAATTTATTAATTGTTGGGTCGATTTGTGTTCAAATTACGCTGGATTTTTGTCTGTTCAATCAACTCTTGTCTTCCATCAATCTTTAAGGTTAACTGTCACTCATTTGAAAGTGAGCATTTGCTATACTAGGATAAATTTTATACTGTGTGTTACAACCCAACCCTTTAATATTGAGGTCTCAAAAGCTAGCCGGCGCATTAATTTGATTTAGTTGCCAATAATTAAAATATAGGGGGGCAACATACCATTTATTGTTGCATTTAAATAAAACAAATCATAATTTTTAATAAGCCCTGAGAGAGCCAGTTTTTCATTAACACTTGTAGTATTTGTGGTAGGTAATACTTATTTTATTTATTCCAATTTATATGATTATAACAAACATAACATAATTATCACCTATAAAGTGGGACTTAATAATATTATCACTACAGTATATGTTTCTCCTATAATTAAATAATTTTGCCTGAAGGTTTCGTTCGTAATCTTCCTTCTTGAAGTGTAACGAACTTATACCCGAAGTTTGCGATGAATGGACGCTTTGGCAAATGTTTTCATTTCGACAGAATAAATAAAAACTTATTTCACTTTCACTTGTATGACCGTGATTATAAGCATTTTTTCAATCGGCCAACGAACAAATTACAGACATTTTTAAATTTGCCGTGCACCATATCATGCCACGGGTAACTTTTGCACCTCCTCTACGAATTGTCAGTGTCAGTTTTACCAACCTTGATTTTTACTTCAAGACACGACATCTGTGTACAATCGTATGAACTTAAGCAAATGTTAAACCAAAGATTTCTTCGCTGTTCCACTGTTGGCACTGTCTCACTGATAGGCACTCTTCTCTACCTTTTCTGTCCTAACTGCAAAGACCAGTAGTACTGCTTTGAGATGCAATATACACCATATTAAAAATAAGAGTTGCACTCCAATTAAAAACTTTCACACAACTGTAGATAAGTTTATATTAAGAATAATAAAAGTTAAATATAGTATCACAAGAAATACAGTTATAAATAAAATATCACACTACAGTTTTTGCAAATAATGTAATACACACACAGCGAGTGCCTATGAATAGTATTAAAGGTACAAAGAAGCCCTATTCTAGCACACATAGTCATAGTACTATATAGTCATTATATGTCTGCTTATATTTGAAATATAGTTATAATCCCTAACATTTATCTTCATTTATTTGCCTTCTAGTGTAGGCATAACTATGTGTTCGATTTACATACAGTTTACTAAAGTGAAATGAATTTGTAATAATTAATGATCAGCATGCCAAGTTTGCTAAATTGTATTTTTCTAAAAAAACATTAAAAGCTGGTATACAGTGATTAGTACATAGGGTTTCATTGTACCTATATTGGGGTAAACAACAAAATTTTTGGAGTAATAAATGTGAAAAGGTATTAAATTATGTAGCAGTTTATAAACAATAATAGTGTAAATCAATCTTAAAAAACACGTATTACTAGGTCAATATCATTTAAACATATGAAGGTATAATATTCAATACTACAATACAGCCTTTAAGCATTTCGATAATAAATAATAATCAGATGAGAATACTTTCACGTTAAGAAGGTTTGGGTCCCCGATTTTGGCCACTTCTGTATTTCCTCCCCTCCCCATTATGGTAATGATTGTTATTGGTGCCCCTTCTGCTTTGGTACTGGCTATTAGTGGCGCCCCCTCCATTAGGCATTAAGCTAGGGAGCGTGGTGCTGTCGCCGCCACTTCCTCCATTTCTCTCGACACCCCTCCCACCATGCCAGTAGGTTTGCGCATGTAAAGGGGGGAACCAGTTTCCCCGGTAGTGACCTGCGCTGTTGCCCCGATGGCGCCCGTTGTTGCTCCTGTTCTGTGAGTTGCCTCCCCTTTGGCCTTGGTAGCTGCCGCCTTCCCTCTGCTGATAAGCTGTGGGATTAGGGGAGCTACTAGACCCGGCGGATGTTTCACGGCGCAGCTCTGAGTTCTCCCTGCGCAATCTGCGGATGACGGTCTCGGCATCCTCCAGCTTGCGCAAGAGCTCCGGGTCTGGCTGTGTGGCTCGTTCTAGCTCTCGTTCTCGATCTCGTTCGTAGCGTTCTAATTTCCTAAAATTTTATTTTGGTGGTATAGGCTATTATGAAATGTTTTATCGGACTTTTTCTTGGGTGTTTATCACACGATGTTTTGGGAATTTTTGATCTACTCCCGTCCTCAGGTGAATGAACTCCAAACACTAACCAGGAGTTCATTCGCCTGAGGACGGGTGTAGATCATAAACTCCCAAAAGTGCGTGTGATAAACACCCAAGACAGTGGAAAAAGTGCAATAGAAAATCTCAGGTACTTACTTTTTTTGTTCTTCAACTATTGCCGAGAGGTAAGCGTTTCTACTGTCGATCTCCTGTAATTGCAGCTTGAGTTCTGCCAGTTCCTTTTCAAGTATTTCTACTTGAAGTGGTGTGATATTCACCTGCTTTGGGCTAGCATATACCTGCAATATTTGCCAGACAATTGCCAGCAGAAAGTGGCTAATATTTATCGTCTATTTACCTTGGGTTTAGCATCGTCTTCCGGAGAAGAAGGTGAACTAGGAATTCCTCCTTTTGTAAATACTAGTTGAAACTGAAGTTCTGAAAAATAAAATTTAGTCAGATATACATTATACCGACTCATACAATGTCAAAGGTTCAGATGTGCTTGATTTTTTTAATTGTCTTTTATAAATTCCTTCATGAAGTCGTGTTTTTTCAATATAAGTATATGGGTTATCATTAAAAGACTATTAACAACATCAACTCAGGAACAAATGGCGTATTATAGGTGACACATAAATGTCTTTTTAAACACAAAAACTTGACATGTTTCGAGACTTTTTTGTAAGTACATCATTATTCAACAAAGGCAATAAGCAAAAAAGTACAAGGACGCAAGACAAGAGAGGTAAAGAGACAATAGATGCAAGTAGACATAATAAAAGGAGCAAACAAAAAGAACATGGGACCAAAATAAGAAAATATCTAAAAGAAGAATAGTAGAGACATGGAATGTAGGAGGAATAAATTTAAAAAATAGTAATAGTAGAAAAAAAATTAAAATTACAGCATAATTATTAGCCATTACTCAAAAAAATAATAATAATAAAAAACAAGGAAGTATGAGGTGATGAAAAGGAAAGCTACAAGTTTAAAGTGAAGTAAAAAACTAGAAAATCTAGGATGGAGGCTTGATAATATTAAAAGAAAGAAAAAACGAGAAAAGACATAAAATGTATATTAGAAAAGATTTTGACAACAGAATTGGGATAAGAAACAAAAAAACGAGATATTGGTAATCACATACAAATAAAAAAAACAGCAAAGTACATTTGATATTTAAGTTGACTAGGAGTGCCTCAAAAATAGAACAGATGCCAGAGTCAAAACAAGGGCGAAAATAGAAAGTGCCTGTAAAAAATAGAGAAAATAAATGCAACTATACCTTTTCAACTTCAAATTGGTACTAATATAAATAGGAATAAACAATTTCAAACTGAAATAAACAATTTCAATTTGAGAATAAACAACTTCAAATTGTAACTAATCAACTTCAAATTGAGAAAGGCTTTTTGTTAACGGTAGTCTTTGGAAAATGACAATTACATGGTTGTGACAGGGCGGAACTAATTATTGTTAGTTGTTGCTGGTGTTCCGTTCTGTCACAACCATGTAATTTTCATTCTCCAAATACTACCGTTAACAAAAATCTTTTCTCAATTTGAAGTTGATTGGTCCCAATTTAAAGCTGTTTATTCTCAAATTGAAATTGTTTATTTCATTTTGAAATTGTTTATTCCCATTTGAAATTGATTAGTACCAATTTGAAGTTGAAAAGGTATAGAGTACGGACGTCCAAGAACTGAAGAAATAATGAATATTGAAAGAAAATGGATTTTTAAAATTATAATGGCAGCAAAAAAACAACAAGTAAACAAGATGCTGGAAACAAAGAGTGAAAGAAGAAATAGCTGTGAAAAGCTATGGAAAAAGAATTTATAGAGAGGAGGAGAAAAAAGGGACATATTTGCAGCTACACCTGGTTCTTTCGAGATACAATAGCGTGGCTCAAGTTTAGTTACATATCACTAGGTTACAAGAAAATAAAAAAATAAAGATTGTTTATTGATACTTGAAACATAAACATGTGTTTTAATTCCAGTATTACAATTCATATACAGGGTGGGCCGATTTAATCGACGCATCCGAATATCTCCGTTGGTAAGCCGAATAAAAAAAATTCTGCAGACAAAAGTTATTCAGAACGATGGGGGTCATTTGACTGTACTAATAGCTTTGACCTTGACGTCAACTTTCAAGGCCATTTGAAGGCAAAAATCTTTTTTTTTAATGGGAACCCTTATTTTTAATGCCGGATTCGGGAAGAGTGGAAAAAAAAATGTCCAAAATGATAGTTTATAACTCGTTGGAGTGACTTTGAAAAGGTCAAATTAAGGTTAAATGTTGAAAATTCGTCCAGAAGATGTTTTTTCGAATTTGGATGATTTAAAAAATATTTGAGTAGACTTAGGGGACAATAACCTTGACCATCTTGTCCTTTAGGTCAACTGTGAAGGCCATTCGAAGGTCAAAGTGATTTTTTTAAATAAAATTGCACGAATAGTACGTAACTTATTAAATGACAATTATAATGAGAGACGAATCGGACGGGGAGGTCCAGTTAACTGGCCTCCTAATTCACTAGACTTGACATCTCCAGATTTTTATTTATGGGGCTTCCTAAAAAATGCTGTTTTCACACAACGTCCAACAACTGCAGCAGACATGATAGATCGTGTCAATCAAGCTTGCGCAGCAATTTCCAAACAGACTTTGTTAAGAACAGTGCGACACTTTCAAAAGCGTTTACATTTGTGTCTTGAAGCAAATGGAGGCAACTTTGAACATTTGTTTTAATAATTATAATGCTAGTGATAGTAGTGAGCGGCAAGGGGACGGGCACAGGAAACAAGCACCTCAAACGTGAGAGGCAAGACGACTCACGGTAAACACGCACCCCAAACGTGAGAGGCAAGGGGACTGACGGCAAACAAGCATCCCAAACGTGAGAGGCAAGGGGACTCACTGTAAACAAGCACCCCAAACGTGAGAGGCAAGGGGACTCACGGTAAACAAGCACCCCAAACGTGAGAGGCAAGGGGACTCACTGTAAACAAGCACCCCAAACGTGAGAGGCAAGGGGACTCATAGTAAACAAGCACCCCAAAGGAAACAGAGCTTACTACGTCCACGTCGTTGTTTCTGGGTAATGCTAAAAGTAAGATTTAAGGACTATAGTAACATTTTTTATTTAAAAAAATCACTTTGACGTTCGAATGACCTTCACAGTTGCCCTAAAAGACAAGATGGTCAAGGTTATTGTCCCCTAAATCTACTCAAATATTTTTTTGCTCTTAAATCATCCAAATTCGAAAAAACAGCTTCTGGACGAATTTTCAACATTTAACCTTGATTTGACCTTTTCAAGGTCACTTCAACGAGTTAGAAACTATCATTTTGGACATAAAATTTTCCGTCTCACTAAAAAAAACCATTTGGACCTTCAAATGACCTTGAAAGTTGACGCCAAGGTCAAAGTTATTAGTACAGTCAAATGACCCCCCTCGTCCTGAATAACTTTCGTCTGCACAATTTTTTTTTATTGGTCTTACCAACGAAGATATTCAGATGCGTCGATTAAAATGGCCCACCCTGTATATACATGCAGGTAGTAAAGTTATTATAACAACCAACACGTCAGGGAGAACATCAGTATTAATAAGACATCATTCTAAAAACGATCACCTCTGTTTCGATGTCTTAGGTTGTCGATCTCTTTATGGAGACCTGCGAGCATCTGTGTGTGTTGTTCCTGTAGGAAGCGGATGTTTTGTTCCAGTTGCGCCACCCTTGCGGTGTCATTACCTTTTGGCGTATCGAGTGGGCGACTAACTACTTCAGCAGCTCTACCTACTGCAACTAACTCCCCGTTTACACCTCCAGATTTTGGCTTATTCACCTGTAAATGATAAAATAGTATTTTAATACTTCGTTCAATAACCACATTAAATTGCAACTGTACAGACTAAACCATAATTTTCTTCACGTGTAGGCAAATTCAGAGAAGCTTATGAGAAGAGTTGTTTGAATTTGTAAAACTGGAGATTCTATGTTCCAAAATAAGATAAAAATCCTTATAAATACTTTGAAATGGAATTTAACCCAACTCCACTTGAGCTCATTTATAATATTAATATTTACATATATAGCCAATTTAACCATGGGTATCTATTTGGTTAGCTTGCGCTGAGAATTTTCTGCATATAGCAGAGTGACCCGCGGTTCATAGTGCGCAGTTTTTGCTAGCGTTGCCAGAAGTTGGTGTTTTAAAGTGCGAAATAAATATTTTAAGGTGGCATGTGTCATTGGTGGTGCAACACTTGGGGTGTGCAATTTGCTCATTCACGCTGCTAAATTGTGCCAATGTCCAACAAAGTAAATTCAGTTCGAGGCGCTGAAATAACATCCCGACCCCAAGATATTGTTCCTGAGTCAGGACCCTGCACAATTCTGCAGGCTCTAAAAATAGCAGTTCAAATACCAACTGCAAGCATCGACAGCGAGGCGCTGCTATCCAGGGAGGTGCAACACTTCCAGAGCGGATTAACTCCAACTTCTTCAAGCAGAATGGGGATGCCTGCTCCAGGTGGAAAACCGTGGATTTGCACACAATTATTAAAGGTTGGTGCCCTTCATCTTTTGAAAGTAGGGAAAATAGCTACTTGCATCATAGTGCATCATATTATGCCTCGCACGCATGAGGCGAGTTGAAGCCGCGCCTAGGCCACTATTGCAACGCATGACTTCAAACGGCAGCCCGGAGCGGCAGTATTATATTACACTGTGAAACGCAACGAAACGCCGCGCGCGAAGACGGACTTTCATACAGTTAATGTTCACGTGTTAAAGACAGTTACTTCGATGTCTTTTTAACGTTGTTGAAATATAAATGTATTTCAGACAAAGTGATTCTATTATTGCCTGATTTATAATAATGTGTAGAAACCAGCTAAATGCCAGTATATTATACATTCTTAGTTCACACTGTTGTATTTAAAAATTGCCTGTTTTCTACATTGCTTTGTATGTATATTTAGAAACCAACATATACTTGTGTTACATTGATTGTGAGCAGATTGGCTTTTATTTGAGTAGAAGCTTGGGCATATATTTAGGGTTATTTTGTTTAAGTGCTTCAAATATAATGTCCACAAAAAACGGCGAGTATTATCTTTTATAAGACATAATAAAGGTGAACGTTCAATCTTGCTCCATCATACACCATATGCTGTTTATGGGCTTGCTTTTGCTCATTACATCTCTTTCGATTCTGTAAAATGTGCTTAGAGGTGAGTTTTTTATTCTGCAAAATGTCCGCTTTAGTGGGGTAAAATTAATTTAATAAATTGACTGTTATGTGGCAGTAGTGGTGCTGTGCTGTTTGTCTTTTTTACAGTTCAAAAACTGGATGAGGCTAGTTCAAGTGAACAAAAAGCATAAAGTGCTAATAATAATTAAGGAGGAAGTGAGCATAGCCTATAAAACCGAAGGTAATGTAGGATAGTCCAATATTTGTCGTGCTAAATTAATTCATTCGTTCATCCATTATCACTAATTAAAATTAATAAACAGACTTACTTATGAAAAACACATATAACTTTCTAAAAACTAAATACTGTATTGTAGTTCAGTGAGTTTATTTATACCATGCTTCGTTTATAACATACTATTATTTACGACCCAGATGTTACGTTATAATCAAATTAAACTATACAAATAGTTTCAATTGACCTGCGGTCATCTATCTGTGCATTAAAAATAAGAGAGCATTTAAATTAAAATACCTCTGAAGTTCACAAGTAAAAGTTGATAAGCAAGTTGTAAGCGATACTAAAAAAATCCATTTTTCAACTGTTTAGCCTAGGTAGTACACGAACAAATAGTTTAATAGTATGCTGTAGAAGTTCTCTAAATTCTTCTAGGAATATTTTAAGTATTTAATTTTCCGCATCATTTTCATGCCCTAGAAGGAAAGTAGGAGATACGTCTTGGTTTCGATTGCCGTCCCGGCTTCATAATGCGTGGCACTGTCAGCAGTCCTAAACTCGTCCCCGAGTAGGAAGGCTGTTCTTGAAGCGGGCAATTTTACGTCGACTCACGCCCACTGGCGTGATTTGGGCTAGTTGTTTTCTCTTTGAAGAAGGTTGAGGGATCTTAGGAGAATAGGACGTGTGCTCCAACTTACATGTTAAATTAAGTGGTACCATAGCCTTCAGAAGTAATCTTTTTTCCACAAAGACTTTTTGGTTTATTACCGAATAATTACAACTTCTGTGATGTTTAAGCTCTTGGGGTTCAGTTTGTTATTAACTGATTTACCGTCAGACTCCAAAAATCAATCTCAATCAAACCAGATTCCCGTATCGCAGGGAATTTTCCATTGGCCTTAGGTTTCTTCTAACTCCAGCTGGGGCACCAAGCATTGCATTAATTTGCTGTTGTTAACAACTGCATTATGCTATAAATAATTACTCCTTTACTATGAGTAATTTCGGCATGTTTATCGCCTCTTCCCGTAGATACAATATTAACACCTTTTGGATCCATTTGGGCATGTAATACTGTGACATTACCGTTTGGGAATTCCCCCCACCATAACAATAGCTTGATAACTGGCCAGCTCCGGCTGCTCACTGATTATGTTATCTAAAATTTTTGCGTGTTCAATCTAACATATTGTTTTTCCACTGTTTTTATCTCCGTTTTGTATAAGCGATATAAGCATCAAGTAGATAAAGGTAACGTAAATTTTTACAGCAAATAAGTCTTCAACATTCTCACGACGCTTTGGATGTTTCCTTCTGAGTTGGGGACATTGCAACCACCTTTAGTCTAGTGCCTGACGAACAATTATAATCATCTTCCACGTCTACCAAATTTACTTTTAGACGTAAATATCTACGCCTTCACAGTACATTGTTTATACAATAGGGAATAGTAGAAAGTGTGCGTAACTAATTATTATGAGAGCATTAGCACCATTATTTTATAGTTATTGATACTCGATAAAGGTCCGTTTCGATAGTGGAAAATGTAGTCTTCTTTCACATCTTCATTTCACACAGTGCCACCAACATAAATAAATGGCGCCAAAATAATGACCATTCAAAAACGTTCGATCATTTATGAAGACACTGCAGTTAGAGTATAAAAAAGGAGAGAGAAGTATGATAGAGAACAAATTTTGAAGTATTTGAGAGTTTGTATGAGATCAATAGTGCCGTAGTTAAAACTTTATTTAAATTTTAGGTCATATAGGTACTTGGATGCCAGAAGAACGTATTTTAATAATGTACTAAAAGGAAGGCTGCATATGAGACTGGTTTAGTAATTAAATAACCAAATGCTGATTTAAGAAGAACAGCTGTACTTGCAAGGCCAAGTGCTGTCTTATTGAACAACAGTATTACTTGACTACCAAAGCGATTTAGTTGAGTTTCCTAAGTTGCAGGTGTTAATTTGTTTATAAACATTTAACATCCCATTGCAAGATCATACCTTAGTAGAACGGCTAATTGGTTGAAAATTTCTAATACCTTTTCATATCTTCTTCAAGATTATTAACCCAGCACCACTTCTTTCTCAGATTTTGTCTCTTCTATTTGATTTCTTGAAAAGCAGTTATATCCACGTTACATCTTTCTAATTTATTTGAAATTTTATTCAGTTTTCCATGTTAATGGGTTTGGTTTTATTTTTGCTTTGCTTTTATTTTCTTGTTCTCATATTCTATCTTTGAGTTTTCCTTTAAATTTTCTTCACTGTCCTTTTCTAAAACCATAGTCGTTATTGAATTGAGTTTACTGCTATGAGTTTTCTTTCACCCTTCACTCCTATTTCTTTTAATTTATTTTACATGTTTTACTTTACTGTGCGTTAGCAGTTGTTAACCTACAGAAAAAAAGTGCTAATACTGAAATCAAAGAATAAATTATAAGGTTTACAAAACTATATAAAGACGACTTTCCTCCTGAAATAATCAAAGAAAGATCAGAACTTCAAAAAAAATCTTTGGTTAAATTTCTATAAATAGGTATAAAAAACTATAATATTGTTTTTGTTTTGTATTTTTTTGGGTCCGCAATAGGAAAATTACTTAAGTTTTATTTATTTCTGGATTCGCTGTAGTAACATTGAACAGTCATGCTTACCTACCATTTTCAAAAATAACAATATTAGGTAATAAGCAAATATAGAAACTGCAGACTATTCTTATTTCTATTAGTAAACACTATTAATATTTAATGCTGAACTTTCTGCACCTGAAACCAACTTTGCAACGTTAGGTTTTTGCTTCCAATTCTTCTAATTCTAGCTCAAACAAATTTGAGAAGATATACGGTTTTCAAGTCATGGCCAACCCCAAATTGTTTTATTAACAAACACCCGTTATTATTTGATCAATCTTATTACATAAATTGTTTGCGTTTGTGCCATACAAACTTTTACAAATATTGATGTTGCAACAGAAAGTTCATTGAAATTTCAACAAACAGTGAAAGTAAGTGTTTGAAGATATTATTCAGTTTGATCAACAAATCACTATTGATCACATTCCTAATGCTCTAGATATGAATTTTGGAACAGGGTACAAATACTCAAGTTCTGAAGAAAATACAATTGCTATTTTCATCAAAAGAACATTAATTTTTTAAAAATTTTAACCCAGATTTTCAACAATAAATCAATATTTACAAAGAAACTACCAGCTAAGCACAGAACTTACAAAGTCATTACACAACTCAGTTGCGTAATGAAACCATTACATAACTGAGTGGTGTAATGAGCTTCATTACCTAACTGAAATAGTGTCAAATGAGTGACGTAATGAGTTGCTTATCCCACTGGAGTAGATAAAATTAGTTTATTTAAAATGTTATCAAAATGTTAAACACTCATGAAAAAACGCTGGACGTAATATGTGTTGTAACGAGATACAAAAACTACAGTGTATTACAACAAATCCTTAACTCTTAATATTATCAAACTGTAAAGATCCTAGGCTTAAATTTCAATAACTATAAATAGTTATAATTAAAGCTGATATTATATGGCAAATGCATATTTTGTATAATTGTTATGCCGGCAAAAATTTTTGCATATGTATACTAATTATGTGAAAACAAATCGTTTAAGCCAAGTTTCATTTTGCATATTTTGCATATTTATACGTTTTTGAGCATATCTTCTGGATTTTGCATATTTGGTTATATTTAGCAATAATTTGTAATATATGAACTTTTTTTGTTTTTGTTTTGTAAAATTTACTATTTCATTAAATTTATTAATAAAATTTTTGTGTGCAATTGAAATATATACTTTCACTTTCTGCCGCTGGAGTGCAGTGCGCTTATCGAAATAAGCAGAGGAAAGGAGAAGTCCCTGTTAAAATATTTGACTATACGGATATCCGGAAGATACGTGTACAACAAGACCACAAGTTCATTGGCCCAAAATATGAAGATTTGACTCAACTTACCTATATACAAAGTTGCTTAGTTTAGCCGCTAGAGGTCTTCAAAAATGATTAGCTTTTTTAAATTTTTTCTGTGATAGATTTTATTCATTTTTTTTTGGCCATGTGTTTGTACCAGTAAACTACAGATTTTTGTGGAATAAACCGTAATTTAGAATATTATAGGGTGTTTAAAAACTTGGTCACAATAAATTATCCATCCATATTTTTTTAACCCCTAGTATAATCACTACCAATGTTTTTTTTTGGTGGATAGCTACTTTAATTTAGAAGCTATTTACTCTCTTACAAAATTTTAGTTGGGTAAACGGTTTAGCCACAAAAAAATATTTTCTATATTTCTACAAGCCTGAATCAGTAATTGTAACGTAACACTAGACTTGTAGGGATCTAGAATAGTAATTTACGATACAAGTGCGTAAAGCTAATCTTTAGCCACGAGTGGGGTAGTGTTAAAACGCTCGCTCACTCGTGTTTTAAGCCCAACGAGTGACTAAAGATGCTTTACGCATGTGTATCCTACAATATTTTATCTACGATAGAATCTAAAAAATACGGTAAATATAAAAAATATTTTACATGTAAATTAGAATTACTAGAAATGGGTCCTAATTTTGAGTGTTTTAAAAATTTTAAAACACGTTGCTACTAATTACATGCCTATAATGAAATTTTTTAAGCACTTTGCTATTAACGACGTAAACTAATGAAAACATGTTATTAAACAGTCGTTTTACAAACTTAAAACTGCCAACTAAAAGGCAATATTACACACTGTCGTAGATAAAATATTTTTTTGTGGCTAAACCGTTCATCCAACTAAAATTTTGTAAGAGAGGAAATAGCTTCTAATTTAAAGTAACTATTCAGAAAAAAATTGGTAGTAATTATACAGGGGGTTAAAAAAATTAAAAAAGGTAATCATTTTTAAAGCCGCTAGAGGCTAAACTAAGCAATTTTGTATACAGGGTGTCTCAAAATTGACGCCCGTGCTTCTGGGATTTGATTCAGGGAGCTAAAAGAACTTGAAAATAAATAGTGGAAAATTTTCCGTTTGCCTTTTGTTATCGAGTTTTCAATTAAAAACAAGAATTTAAGATATAAACTTTAAACTTTATTAAAAACGAATAATATTTGAAAATAAGTTATTTTACACATCTGTTGTCATAAAATGTGTTAGGTTGCCCCCTACTTCAAGGCAAACATTCGTATGATTTATCATTGAAGTACAAACGCTCTGTAGCATAATTTCGAAATTGACGCCACTGCAGCGTGAATACGAGCTACGACATCTGCAGGATTCACAACAGGTAAGCACACAAAACCGAAGGAAATACTTAACAATACGACAGAACGATTAATAAATATTCAACATCGCCATAGCCACCTTATTGAATTATGTTACACAACAAATTGGAGCGACTGGGCGATAGAAGCTATATTATTTACATTTTCATTAATAACTCGATAACAAATGACAATCTGAAAATTTTCCACTCTTCATTTTCGATTTCTTTTAGCCCCCTGAATTAAATCCCAGAAGCACGGGCGTCAATTTTGAGACACCCTGTATAGGTAATTTGAGTTAAATCATCATATTTTGGCCCAATGAACTTGTGGTCTTCCGTTGTACACGTATTTTCCGGACACTCTGTATAAACATAATCTCCCAGCAACCCCCACTTTTCCCATAGAAGCAATGTATAAGGAATCAGCCAATATAGAATCCATTTCAAGAGTCGAATTTCGAGTGTTGGATGAATAATATTCTGGCGGGGTTAGGGGAAATCTAATTTTTATGTTGGCTTACAACGTGAAGTTGGCGTTGGTAGTCCATGTGTATATAGTCAAACGTTAAAATAAATTTTTGAATAAAAATTAGATAAATATACTCATACAAAATAATTAACATTTTTACATTATTTAGAATACTTCTACTTATTTTTTTAAAAAAAATAGAGCATATTATTTGCATTTATTGTAACTTTGGGTGCATATACTCAACAAAATTTATACATATATATGCGCATATTTTTGTAAATTTGATTGCATATATTTATCAGCTTTAGTTATAATACTGATTTTTTATCCATACTCCTTTAGTTCTGCAATAGGAAAATTACATTAAAATTTTTATTTGTTTCCAGATCAGCTGTAGTAGCACTGAACAGTCATGCTTACCTACCAGTTTGAAAATAACAGTATTAGGTAATAACACAAATATAGAAACGTCAGACTATTTTTATTTAGATTAGTAAACACTATTCATATTTGATGCTGTTCTTTCTTCACCTCAAACCACCTACAAGACAATAGGTTTTTGAACTCCATTATTAGAATTGTAGCCCAAGCAAATTTGAATTTCAGGGTTGCCAACGTTTTACATTTTTTTGCTAGAAACAATGTTCAACATAGAGCTGGTACTTACACTTTAAAAACGTTGATCTTAGTCGACAATCTACAATTAATACACAGTTGATATAAATTAATTAGTGGAATTCATGCTATTTAATGGGCATTTCCCCACCCAGAAAATTAAAATTATTAAAAATCGAACATTCCAAGGAACAATCTTGTTATTAACATATTTTTCCTCAAAACGTTCCATTTTTAATAATTTTCATTTTAAAGGGCGGCGAATTATCCATTAAATAGCATGAATTACATCATGCCAAAAAAATGTTTCGGATATTATATTAATTAGTGAAGAAATGCTAAGAGTTTCAGTTAGAAAAACTCGACTAGCCCCAAGTTGATATCAGCAGTCCGTTTGTTCTATACATAACATACCCAAAGGCATTGCAAGACTTTAAAAAACGATCTCGATAAAAATACTAGCACTTTAAATCAAACAAAAAGGCAGGTTGATTATGACATTGGAAGTTTTTCCCGTCATAAAGCAAAGTTTCAGTCCTATAAAAATTAATAAAGTTCTATTCACTATATTTTAAGTTCACAGCTTCACAGTTCATAACTTTTATAATATTTTTCAACTGCCTCTGATCGCAAGGGTTTGATTTTCCAAACATTTTCCCCGCTTGATTCCAACTTTTGACACTGTATAAAATGGCCAATTTTTGTTGCCCTAGTAGTTGAGCAAAGCAGTAGTTACAAATTCATCAAACAAAATACACAAAAAAATTTTGCAATTCTCCAACTTGAATTATATTATGTAAACATTATAAAACGTAGACTGCAACCCTCTAATTGGTCTAAAATCTGAAAGATAAGTATTATTTTATAAATTTTATTATATTAAATGTTTTTGTGTTTGTTTGCATCTATAACAGGATTTTTTTCCCGAATGGCTTGGTTTCTTATAGTTTAAAATTCTTTCGTAATACTGTACCGCTATTATATTTTAACTAAACTAAATAAACACATGAAAAGTAATTTCTAAGAGCCACCGGCTATTAAAAATTATAACAGCCGCCGGCCGTTAAGGATTATAATGGCCGCAGGCCGTTAAGGATCACGTGAATTTTAAATTATGTCTCATAAATTGTTCTTCAAATGAATAAATTTTTATTACAAAAAATCTTGAACGACACATGGCCCATTACAAAATTCAACCACTTCCGCTCTTTTGAAAGAGCAAGATTAAAAGCTTATGCCTTATAGAAAAAAATCCGAAGCTGCTACAGACTGTTGCATTATTTATTGAGTATGCTGTATGCCACAATGACATTACAGCTGCAGGTAAAAAATTTTTACTTGCCTTAAAATATCAAACAACGAAGGCCCAGATGCTCGATGAGTATAGATATTTTTCCTATAACCATTTGATCAGTAAACAGCACATACATTCTAAATTCCACTTGGCAGTTTCATCTCCCAAGTGTAGCCACTGCCAATCACTCATATTGCACATACCTCTAAGTCGAGCAATGGATGATTAATAATTTGGAGCCAACTGTATGAGGTTGGGAGTTAAGTCATCTGCCTTTCTCTTTAGCTATATTCAATTTAGTTATGACTCACTATGACTAAAGACAACGTAAAAGATATTTTATCGTGGTCAGCATTTTTTTATTTGAAATTTTTATCCTTAAGGAATTACACAAAAAGAAAAAACAAAAAATGTGCCAACAGTTTTCAATATGACAGCTGTATCACAGCTTTAATTTTAGGGGACTTTTAATATATTCAATAAGAAGGAAATTGCAACACCCCGACCGAATTCCTTTCTTCTACTCATTTTTTTAAGGTCAAAACCTATTTTTCTTGTACTAGAATTAAAAATGTCTTCAATTACACAAATATTGAAACTGGCTACATAAATCAAAATAATTAAAGTTCTTGTACTTATTTGAATGTGTTTTGACATGTTTTCTAACCTAAATAAGTTTGGAAAGCATAACCTCAAATGTAAACCTCGTTTAAACACAAGAAAGTAATTTTTCACAGCTAAATTGTGGAAACTTCCATGGCCAGCCTTCATACAAAAATATGTGAACAGAGTACACAAACTGCGGCCTGTCTCTTTTCAACATGACTCAGAGCAGGCTGTAATATTAATACTCGTAATATTTTTTTCCTGAAATCGTCAAGAAAGCGGGTCATGTCAAGACTCAGTTTGATCTTGAAAGTGTCACTTTGCAGGACTAGTCACTTTTGAGATTTTTGCAAGACTAGTCATTTTACTTTACTTTACTTAGGTTACCGGTCACCTTCACCGTGCGCCTTGATGCGATAGAATTTTATTTTTAAATTTTTAAAGAGCGATTTCAGAAAAAATTTAATACATTACACAGCTGAAAGTGTCTATGCTAGACTCGGAGGCTTTGAAGAAGTAGTCGGACGCTTCGCGTCCTTGTATTCTTCAACAAGCCTCCTCATCTGCAAAGTATCACTTTTATGCCTTGTAATATAATATATTATTACAGTGTAGGTACCAACCCAACCTTAAAAATATCACTAATGTCACTTTTGACAGCTGTTTGGCCACTGCAAAAGTTATTACAAGATTTTGTAAAATACACTTCCAAAAAGCTAACAAAATAAAGTAATCTTCAGCTTTTGCAGCGTTTAAACAGGTGTAAAAAGCGACGTTGGTAAGACTTTTACAGTTAGGTTAGTACACTGTAAAAAAATGTTACAAGTCACAGCATGCTCTGAGTCATGTTGACAAGTTGAGTAACCCCTGATTGGCTAAAAATGTTTGTCTCACAAACTGAGAGTCAACATGGACTCTGATTTATGACTCATATTCTTTTTTGGGTATTTCGCCACTCTGCAAATTAAAATTATTAAATAACGTATTAAATAACGAACGTTTCGAGGGACAATCTGCCCTCGTTATCAACGAAAAAATTAAAAAGGAACAAGAAAACTTAGTTTTTTCACGGAGATTGAAAACCACCAACCTCCAATGAAGTTTCAGAGATTATCTGATTTATGACCACAGGGCAAAATTCTGCTTATAAAAATAATATTACCTACTTGTGATAGCATTTTACACAGGAACAGGTTTACTGTTTCGTGTAACCTTTCATGTTTTATTTCCTCCTAAATTTTAAGAAGTTTACTCTATTCTGAGCCCTGACTTTATTTATTATTTTTTTAAATTTTTTAAATAAAATTTGTAACTGCAGACCTTTTTACAAAAATTTTAAAAAGATATCCTGACATTCTAAGGTGATAACAAATTTAATAAAAAATTTAAGTACCATTGTACCCAAGAAGACTGTACTAAGGAGATGTAACTTGCTATGATGGCTGTATATAAAAGCGGCCCCAATGCCGGAGATAGCCGTCGCAGTGCTTTCGACAGTGTGTGCTACCTTTGGCCATTTTCGTTCATTTTCGCTGCCCTTCAAGAGTTGGAAACGAGCTAAATTAACCTATAATCGCGGTTAAAAGTCAGTTTACGGTTGTTAATCAAATGGAGTGTATTTCAAGTGTGTTATTAATTGTTAAAACATGGTCCGAATTTCCAGTTACACTCAGTAAATATTTGACATTGACAGTTCACGAGTTTTGTGAATGGATAATAGTACACGACGACTACCATATTTGTCTACTTTTAGCGGTCCGCTTCAAAATGCGAGTTATTTCTCCTTAGAGAAATCAACATTTAATATTATCATTAAATACTTAACCCCACAAATATTTTAGCCGGGCTCGTTAGCTCAGTATTCTGACTACTGATCTAAGGCAAAATTCTATGTAGAACTTTGACCAGATGACCAAAACAGTTGGTGTCTAAGGTACGTGCTACTTCGCATGCCTAGATTTTGTCCATTACAAACAAACAAATAAATCTTAACTACACCTTTTTATTTGTAATTTAGAAAGTGTAAGAAGTATTGCCAAAAGTGTAACATGGAATTCAGAAAAATAAATTGTAATTCAGAAAGTGTAACATGTAATTCAGGTTAGTAAATTGTAATTCAGAAAATGTAAATTGTAGTTCAGAAAGTGTTAACTGATATTCAGAAAGCATCATTTGTAATTCATAAAGCATCAATTGTAATTCAGAAACGAAGAGACGAGCTTTATATAGAATTATTATGTAGATTTGTAGATACGTACGAGTACGTACTGATGTGTGAAAAGATTGCAACAAATTTAATATTTATAGTACCGTTGATTTGTAAAAAAATCTTTGGGCAGATCTATCTCAATTTTTGTTTGTCATCTTTTGGTTCCAAATAAATTAACTTTAAAATTGTTCATCATAGAATTCACATCATTGTCATATGCAGTTTTTAAGAGCCTTTTATATCTGAGGGTTTTAACAATACATATTTGCAGACTTTACACACTACTGTATGTATGTATCTATATAGTAATTCTTCATAAAAGTCAGACCTTGGTTTTTGAATTACAAATGATGCTTTCTGAATATCAATTAACACTTTCTGAATTACACTTTACATTTTCTGAATTATAATTTACTAACCTGAATTACAAGTTACACTATCTGAATTACAATTTACTAATCTGAATTACAAGTTACACTATCTGAATTACAATTTACTAATCTGAATTACAATTTACTAACCTGAATTACAATTTACTAATCTAAATTAGAATTTACACTTTCTGAATTACAATTTATTAATCTGAATTACAAGTTACACTATCTGAATTATAATTTACTAATCTGCATTACAAGTTACACTTTCTGAATTACAATAAATTGAAAAAGGTGTAGATAAAAGACTTATTATAAAATATGCATTTGTTTCCTTTATACTTTGTGAAATCTATTACATCGCTCGCTAGTAACTCTATTTTTTCACTTACAGCTGTTGGTTCTAACAAAAAACCTACTCAACTTTAACAAAAAGGTGATAAATTAGGTCTATCTCATAATAGCATAACCACCCTTTAATAATGAAGTTAATGTAAGTAAATATCTTGAAATTTTCAAGACTTACAAAACATTTGGGCTCAAATTCGAGATCTGCGTAAAAGTATCTTAATAATGTCAAAACATCTTCGAACTATCGTTATTAATAAAATAACTGTATAAGAAATAAAATTAAAACAAAAAGTTGGTTTTCATGCTGTACTGAAAATTAAACAAAAAAATCTAGACTTTAAATTGGTCTGAGTGAGGCTCCATCTCTTACCATTTGTAAGACCCAATGTACAGGGCGCTCATGCTGGACACCCTGTATACCATATAAATTATACAATTTTACTAATTTTCCAATGATTACGTCAAGTGTAGTATTTTAGAATAAACATCACATCAAAATGAGACATCAGGCAAATCATCAAAAAACAAAAAATCAAACATTTTTCACAGTTCACACTGGTAACAATCCTATGCAACTGGCGTAAACGCCCTTAGCCGCAAAAATTGCGCAATTTATCGAAAATCTCGACTCACCTGACCAAAAGGCGCAACCGGGATCTTGACCATCACTTTCGATGCCATGTTGTCTGTCACGACTAAACGAATACACACAAGCGCGCAAAACCACGGGAACACCAGAAATCGCTCAATAAGTCGAATGAATCACCCCGTTAAAAATACGAGCGTTACAGCGTACGGCCAAGAATTACCTATTCACCGGCTGTTTGGAGAAAATCACGCAGGACCATGAAGAAGCAGAATCCGAAGACAAAATTTCGGGGCTTCCAAATCAGCGATTTAGAAAAGTCGCCAGCCCCAAAATGCCGCCGCCAAATTGATGCCAACACGGGAATTTTCTATTTGCAACGCGCGCTCACAGTGACTCATGGAAAGGCTTTGAATTAAGCACACCTACGCGGCGGACTTGTTATTGATTTCTTTCAAAATCAATCTAAGAAGTGTACGAGCCGAACTGTTTGTTCAGCTCTTCGCTGGTTTTGTTGAAAAAATTATTCGAATGTAAGGAATGATAATGTTTAAAAAGCTTTTAACATGTCGCGGGGTGCGTAATTTACTCAAAAATGTTACGCATTTTCCAAATGTGAGATGTGCGGAACGCCGGTTTTTGTGACCATTCTTACGGTGTTTATGGATTTAAATATACGAGGGTTGTTCAAAAAATTCTGACTCGGGGTCATTTACCCATCGATTCGCACCGGATGATGTTATGAAACTGCCCTATACCTACTTTTTAAACGAGTTTCCTCGAAACACAGGAATTATTTATTTCTTTTAATTTAAACACCACTTATTTACAAATACTGAAAAATAAAATAATAGAAATTACATCAGGATATCTATTCGAGTTTTTGTTGATTTTTTTTCTAATAAATCTTTCTACTTACGAGTCCATTAGCATATCATTTGGCCCACATAAATATTTCTATAATAATAGTAATAATAATAAATGAACTTTATTAGCTTAAGCTATTGAGTAGTGTACAAAAAATACAAACTTAAATTTAATTAAATAGTAAATAAGATATTTCTGTGCTTAATCAAATTCCAGAATAATTAATTTTTAAGTTACCTTCAAAAAATAAACATAAATTAACATAAAATACCCACAATATAAGTAACATTTTCTTTTACAAATTTTCCACAAACCATTCTAAATTGTGATACATTTTCAATACTTTTTATATTTGGTGGTAGGCTGTTGTATAATGTAAATCCTTTTCCTAAGAAGATTTATGCAAGCTGTTATTTTTAAAAGTTTCTATGTATACTGTAACGACCTTGGGATCAGGCCGTTGCAGACGCGTGAGTCAGTGGCCCGAATATTCGAGAAACGACCTTGGAGCCAGATGCGACGGATGAGTCAGCGTGTTGTTCTGTTTATATAATTTACCATTTTGCATTTTTTTTCAGTAAGTAATTTACGTGACTTAAAAATTAACATATCAATAACAAATCTGAGATATTTAATTTCTTTAACTTGTCCGATTTTTTGTGTATCTAAATTTACTTTAGGGATCACCTTATTACTTAACTTACTTAAGAGTGCTCTATTGCCGAGTATTATACAGGGCCGTAACTAGGCAAACTTTTATTGTAGGCCAGCCAACATTTTTGCGCCCCTCAGTACACTAACGATATATGTGGCAAAAAATACTAATGTTACTGTATGACTTCTACTTCTAATCTAATCTAAACATATTCAAAACGAACAGGTAGATATTCAAAAATAAATCAAACATTTTTAATCAAAATTTTAAAAACAACTAAATGTTAAAATAACAAAATGCAACAGAAATAAAATAAGAACAGAAAACAAGATTATAAATTGCAATTCTAATAAAAAAGTACATATTATTATGTAGTCAGTGGAACATTTTCTAAATCCTTATATATAACCGTATTGTGTACCTGCGTCTCTGTATCACCTTTTCATCGGGGGCATTTTGCCCATAATCGGAACGCCACTGCGTTACTTAAAAAGTAACGATAAGTAAATGCATTTATTAGTAAACGCGAGTTCGGATCCTATTAGCTGCAATGTTTTTTTAATTTTCAAATTCATGTAATGCGCTTTACTAAGTGTTTCGGTATTTTTAGCAGTATTAAGATTACCTATTTTGTAGATAATTTTGAAGACTCTTCAACTATAATTCGATCTAACAAAAGTTGTTTTTCTTGCAGCGCGCTTTCTGTATTAAAGACGTTGAAAATATTTTCTTTATAACTTTTTAATGTACAATTCTATTTTAAAAATGCGGAAATGATTTTAATTATAATAAGACCACTAAAAAGCTAATAAAGGCATGTCAATATGTTAAAATAATACAATATGAACAATTACATATTATTATGCTTAGTAACATATGAACATAGAATAAGGTACTATACTCACACCCACACTGTCACATTGTGTTGTAGTAATTAATATATTTAAAACGTGAAGATTTTTCTGTCGGCACCTAGTAAGAGACTTGCATATGTTAATCGAAAAGGTTTTCACAGTATTATTTTGCAACCAGTAGTAGACTGTAAAAAATGATTTGTAGATGTAAATTGTGGCGAGGCTGGTTCTCAACATGATGCTAGAGTGTTACGAAAATCATCATTATATCGAAAAGTCGAAAACTGTGAGCAAGTACATTCTACGATAAATACTATTTATTGGGCAATAATGCATATCTTTCAAAAAAGTGGTTGATAGCCCCTTTTAAAGACAATGGTTATCTGACGGATAACTAAAAAACTTTTAACTTTCGTCATTCTTCTACAAGAATGGTAGTAGAACATACACTTGGTCTGTTAAAAGAGTGCTTTAGATTACATCATTTTGAAAATTTAACAACTTCATTAATAGTAAAGTGTGTCATTGCATCATGTATATTACATAATATAAGTATCAATAAGGAGGATTTAATGGATTACACGCCTGAAAAACAAGATGTTGATTATAATGAAAATATAATCGCACTGAAAGCAATAGAAGGATGGGAAGTATTTAATATTATGTTTAGTTAATAAATAATTTAAGAAAATTCAATGTAAATATGTGCAATTATTATAATAATACAAAGTGAAACCCTTGTTTTTATAAGTACATTACATTACAAGGCATGAAAGTGATACTTTGCTGATGAGGAAGGTTGTTGAAGAATACGAGGACGCAAAGCGTCCGAGTACTTCTTCAAAGCCTCCGAGTCAAGCATAGACACTTTCATGCTGTGTAATGTGTTAAATTTTTTCTGAAATCTCTCTTTGTAACACCTAGCGCACGCAGGCTTCGGCAGCACGGATCTACACCGCTCACGGTTCCAGCCGTCGCCAAAAGCGGGCGCCAAGCGCACCGCTCGCTAGTTATGTTTCAACGGCGCTCGCTTGAACCCTCGCTCCCAGCTAGCCATTTGGCTTTCTTACAGCGACAGCGTCTTAGCAAGGAACAACACTGCCAAAGCTATTTAATATTGTATGTCATAGGCTTCACCAAACCTTATGCAAAAACAGTCTTGAAGGAAGCTGGAGGATTTTATTTTCTCTCAGGCATCTTTAAAAATTTAGAAATAGAATTCTATCGCATCAAGAGGCACAGTAAAGGTGACCGGTCACCTAGGTAAAGTAAAGTAAAAATGACTAGTCTTGCAAAGTGACACTTTCAAGATCAAACTGAGTCTTGACATGGCCCGGACGATTTCAAGAAAAACATTTATTTTTGTATTCATATTTTAACAAATAGTAATAGAAATTAACACTCAGCCAGACATTCAGTTGGATCTGTCCCTAACTCAACCAGATATGGGCACATTGTGCAAATCAAAACAATTCCATCATTCTCATTAGAGTCTTAGGTCCGAGGTTATACTTTATCGTTCCTTTTCAATACCAAGTGACATTATTGGTTTATCAAATGGGTAATTTATTGTGGATTTACAATATCAGATTTGAATTCGTTTTCAAATGTTTTGTCTTAGTACCTACTTAATGTTTCTTGTTATTGTTTTACGTTGATGTAGTTAAGTAGGTTCTTTATTGCTCTGAGATTAGTGGAAAAAATTACATTTTGAATGAAATAAAGCTTGATGTTTAACAATCCCAAATGTTTATGATTACTTTCAATCGTCAGTACTGCGGTCACTTGGTTTAGTACCTATGTAGGTGCCTTTATATGTACCAAAGACACCTTATCTGCGAAATTTGTGTTTTGAGAAAACGATATTGGACAATCTCCATCGCAAGATATTAAGTGGAAAAATGTTGTTTTTGTTGCTCAAAACAAGCCAAAAACAGGGACAGAAGAAGGTATTTAAAGTTCCAATTTTTAATGACTTTTGATGAGGAAAATTAAATTTACATCAAACTTTAAGCTATTTATAATTCAAAAAATGTGACAAATTTCTCTCTTAAAAAAGTGTGCTCTGCTACTTAAAAAGTTTGGAAAACACTGCCTTAATACATTTACGGCATCAGGTAGCTTGTGTCTATCAATCTCTGCCAATCCTGTCTGCTTTCTGCTATGTTCTCCAGCTCTTCTGTTTTCCCATGTCTTTCACCTATTTCTTCTATAATGTTTTTCAGCGTTTTTCTTGGTCTACCTGCTTTCTTCTTTCCTCTGATGTTTCTTTGTTGGAATTGATTTGTTGTCCTTTCGTTAATTATTTGTTTCTTCTCTATATTATGTTTAACCAACAGATAGAGTACAAGCCCCTCCCACAAGTGGGCGCATAATTTGAATAGAATATTGCTATTGGTAGCCGGTTGTACGCAGCTCAATTTAGTAAAAATTAAACAATTTTTTAATTCTCCCAAATTTTTAAATTGTAACGTTCAAAAGAGGTTTCTGTAATCTAATATGTTCCTCCCACTAATTAAAATTTTTGTATCTGTTCGTTAAACAAAGTATACATTGATTGTTACTGGTTCTTGTTTTCTTTTCCTGTCGAACTTGGTCGTATTTATGGTATATGATGGTAGAGTTGACAAAACTTCTGTGGCATACAGTACTTTTGGAATTACTATTTTGTTATACAGCTGTTGTTTGGTTTTTGTGTTGAGTTCTTTTTTGTTTAGAAGTGTCCTGTTTATTGCAGAATAAGTAATATAATATAATTATTTGCATTTCTTAGTTTGTTTACTATTTCTATATTTATTCTTTTATCGTTACTGATAATTGCCCCAATGTAATTGTATGTGGAGACTTTTTCTAGCTTTCTTCCTTTACATGTGATTTCTATGTTCTTCTCTTTTTTACTCCTCTTTATTTCCATAATTTTAGTTTTGTCTGTGATTATTGATATTCCTATTTTGTTTATTTTGTCCGTCCAAATAGTATTAGTAACGGATATTAGAAAACTTGTCATATCAGTATCACCTATGGAAAAAAATTACGTTTGGCAATACTAAAATGTATTGTTGACGACACTGTAAGTCTATGTCAAATTCGAGGTTAGAAGGTTAGGTTTTGCGTCAGTTTTCACACAAACTGACACAAAACCTAACCTGCTAACCTCGAATTTGACATAGACTTACAGTGTCACCAACAATACATTTCAGTATTGACAGTGTTCATGTTGAATAAATATTGATAAAATGTTACTGTTCTGTTATTTCTTAAAGACCTACACTGTTAAATGTATAACAGCCATGGCTGTTATGGGGAACTTTTCAGTCAGATTGACAGTTCTGTTATTGACAAATAATAAGTAGGTGTTATGAAATAGATATTAACGATACAAATTTGATTATGAGCATCTTAACGAAACGAGTTTGATTGCCAAAACGAGGCGGTGAGCCGAGTTTTGCGGTAATCAAACAAGTTTCGTTATGTGCCATAATTAAACGTGTATTGTTCAATATTTTATCTTCATCAATAAATTCTAGTTCAATGTATTTTTTTATATAAAAACAGTGAGGTAATATCTCTGAACGATACTAAAATTAATTTGGTTAATAGTCTATAACAACACCAATGAAAATAAAAGTTTTAACCAGTGAAGCAACGGATCTGTTATAATATGTCTCTTTAATGTTTAACTTAAATGGGGATTAGTTAAATGCAAGCTTTCACGGTTGTTGTCCATAATGGTACTTTCTTCCAAGTTATGCCGTGATCGTCGAAATATCACATTTAAATTGATGATCAAAGTATAATAAACAATATCTAATCTAATCTAATCAATAAAAAAAATTTGTTCTTGCGAGGAAAGCAATTTAATAAACACCAATTTTGTTCTCATGGTCACCCTTGTCCAAAAATTTATGATTGCAACATACTTCATGCTATTATCTCTATTTGCTAACGACAAGCACTCTACATTTTAAAATATACAATTACAGAAATGAAGTAAAAAGAGTTACATATGTTTTCGTTCAAAGAATAAAACCCCTGCTTTAAACTATATCGTAAGCAATGAATATTTTTATTATTATATAAGCAACTGCATACTCCATCGCATGACCAGTTTGCAGCATGCTATCACACATCGCATGACTGCTTGCTTTCTCAATTATTTAATGGATTTGCGGTTAGCATTTCGTTCCACTTTATCCCTAAAAGTATAGAACTTATTTACTCAATTGTGATCATTCTTTTGGATTTCAGTAAAGTCTCAGTAGAGCTGAGTCGTTACGGCACTATGTAGCTGTTCTACTGAGAAAACTCAGGTTCAGTTTTACTGGGTTACCTACATAATATAATCCTGTAATTCCTCAGGATAGATGTGCCATCTTGTCCTATTTTGAGCTAGAACTTTGGCTCCTCTATACGATTTTCCAGTTTTCTGTACATCTTCCAGATCTTTTCTATGTGATCTGAAGTCTTCCACCTTTTTGTGTTCCTTGAAGATTCCACTCCATAGCGCTTGCTTTATAATATTACCATCAGTTTTCTTTCGTGTGCCCGATCTATCCTCAATTCCGTTTAGCTATTTCGGCCTTTATCTTGCTGGTTTGTGAGATTGCGTAGATCTTCGTTCTGGATCTGGTCCGGCCCTTCTGCGGGCACCGGTTAACAAATATTTGTAGCTTCACTGTTAAAGCTTTTGTCAGGTTCTATGTCTCACAACCGTAAAGTAAAACAGATTTCACGTTGCTGTCAATAGTGTGGAGTATTGACTGGATCTCCAGACAGGATTGGTCATACCAAAGGTCTGTTGAACTTTCTGGATTCGGTTGACAAAGTTCGCCTCGGCTCAATTTTTTTTAAAATTATACTGCCAAGGTATTGTGAATTCATCGACTTCTTCTATGTTTAAGGTAGTAGACGGGAGACTCCTCTCATACATGAGAATCAATTACAAGCCGAAAAAGCTGTCACTGATAAACATGTATGCACTGACAGAAAATGCGGAGAAAGAAAACAAGAACGTATTTTATAATAAACTAGAGAAATTTACGGACAACGTCCCAAAACACGACATCATAATAATACTTTGTGATTTCAATGCACAAGTAGGCCAAGAACCATGCTACAGAGAAGTGGCAGATATAAGCCGTTCACGATCTTTTTGGGTCAGGTGAGGCTGTGACCATCTAGTAATTTTGTTGGCAGCACCTCTGTTGCAACTAAACTCCCTCATGGAAATTGACACTTTTTGTATTAGGTTAGGTTGTTTTCAGTTTAAGGTTATATTTTCTGAATAGGTACATTGTTGCCGGATATTCTCTAGTCTCCACATCCACTCGCGTTCTTTTAAATTTGGTCTGTTCTTTTTAAATTGGAAGTAGGATCGTTTGATGGAAATTTTTAGTTGCAACAAAATTATTTTGGGCATTTTGACTTTTCCTTTGACGGAAATTGAAATGATTTTTTTCACATTTGATAAATCATTTATTTTCTTACGAATATTAAAATAATAAATCTGGCAATGTGGTGGCAAGAAAATGTCGAACAGACACTGACAGAAAAAAAAGTTGCATCCGCTACATCACCGAATCAGTTAGTCCAACATGAAAAGAAAAAATCGTAGCCAACTCTGTCCCAAAAAGGTCGTGAACGGCTTATATGTATACAGTTCATGAACAAACAAACTCGAATGGAGAGTTATTCTGTAATTTTGCCGCAGCCTCAGATATGTTCATAATGAGCACGAAGTTCAAACGTAAAAGAAACCATAAAATCAGATGGATAATTCTGGGAAAAACTGATGGTAATCAAATTGATCATGTACTGTACTGGTAACAAAGGAGAACTGCAAGGCAATCAATGATGTAAGATCTTACAGAGATGCAATCATAGATTCAGGTCACCATCTTGTTGTCACTAAATGTAAAATCAAGAGAACAGAAATAAACAAAAAAAAATGAATTCAAAAAATGGAATACTAAAACATTAGAGAACGAAGATACTAGAAATGTCTACCAATATGAAGTGAAAAGAAGATTAAAAGAAAACCAAGTAGAAGAAAGCATAGAAGAAAAATGGAGACTGATAAAAGAAAGTGTGGTGAAGGCAGCCGAGAGCAGAATAGGATATGAGAATGGCAAGTGTAAGAAACAATGGTTCAATGGAGATTGTGAGCAAATGATAGAAAACAAACAGAAAGCAAGATTAGAGTGGCTAAGAACTGGAAAACCTGAAGACTCAGAAAGATATAGAAAGAGAAGAAAAGAAGGAAATAACTTATATAAAAGAAAAAAAACGGGAATGGATAGAAACCACAATGACAGAAATTGAAAATGAATGCAGAAGAAATAATACCGGGACACTATGTGATGAATTGATTGTAACAGCTCCACGTTGCGGTGCCTGTTTGTATTATTTATTTTTAGACAAAATTTGATAAGTTACAATTATGGCAAATCACCACACACACAATTCTCTGATTATATTTTAAAACTGTGCTCAACTTTGCCTGTCAGTAATTTAAGGCTAGTTAAAAAGAAATGTAATAATTAATTGCACAAATCAAATGGTTGAATGCCCCTCTTTCTATTTTATTTAACTGCAATATTCAATACGCTTAGCTCACGGCAAAACACAAAACTGCTTATCTCAGGTTAAGTTCAGAAATGGGCTATATTCTCAAATTGTAGGTTATTTGTCTCAACGTAGCTCGTTTGCCCGTTCTTAGTAGATAATTCACAACCTCGTAAATTGACAGATAAACACAAAATGGTTTGTGCGTACAGCGTGTATTTGAACGTTTTAAAATCGTGAAATATTGTGAGAAAGCATTAAGTAAATAATTCGAATATTCTAGAATGAAGTAGACCCTAGCCTTCGTTATTCTCAGGATGACGTAGAACTCACGCCAACTTTCATTTGTTTATGATGCTTGGAACTCCGCCAATTTTGCAAAACCGGATGACGCCGTTCGATTTTTGAAAATTACGGCGTAGCAGGACCCTTGGAAAAATGCTATGCCTCTTCAGTAAGGTTCAATATCGAATTTACATAGATTTCCAAATGCAACTCTTAAAATTACAGATGGATCCTACCTGGAAAGTTTTTGTGGTTGCTGTTCGCAGATGACGCTCCCAATTTTCTTCTGCTGGAGCCGCTCCCCTGGATGCAGATGTTGAAAGCGACGTTCTTGCGGACCCCGCTGATGTCCTTGATCGCTGACCTCTGGGATCCGATGCCTATTTTGGTCGTAGTCGATGATGGCAAATTTCAGCTACTTGGGCTGCCAATGTCCACTCGAAGATGAGGTTGGAAAATTTTACTTTTATGTCGTGGAAATCGCCACAAACTTTCCCACAGGTACAGTAATACTTGGGCAATAAATTGAACCACTTTTTATAATTGGAAAAACACGTTTATTATCATAACACATTAGCTAAATATGGAGCACAAATTCGACAAGCTACATTAATTTCTATCTTCAATTGTTCTCTTCTTAATAACAAAAACGCATCGAGTTGCTAAGATACGGTGTTCTTCTACTATTAATTGGAAATTAGTTTTGATAATATTAACCACAAATAAAATAAAGTTTGATTAATACATAAATTACAAATCTAACATTTTCTTAAATCTAAAATATTGTCTTTTGCTTATAACTAGTATTGTTGTACTCACAAACTTTTTTAATTTCACTGCTCTACTCTTTTACACTTTGTTTTTATTAATTAATGCATTGGTTTTTGAGTTCCCCATTTTCACGTCGCTTGCTTCTCTTCTGTTGCCTACATTCAGGATTGCTCTTCGCAAATTTTCTAGATTATCCTTGTCTTCATCTACCCTTCAGCTTGCTCACAATTTTCACTGTCCTTTGCTTTCATTGATAACTACGCTCATTTATATGCACATAACAACCTTTTGTGTCAACTACTTTCGTTTGGTCTGGCTTTACATATGCACAAACCTATCATTTTAATTATATTACTTTATTCAAAAGCCAAATTCAAACCCTCTGAAATATGGTTTGCTTTTGCGTGCCTTTATCGGACTAATTACTGCTTCTCGCATCTCATTACCAATGCATTTAATACTTTTATTATTGTTTACAATTGCAATTATATAAAATATCCTAACTCTGTGCTTTATTGACTTGGTTAAATATTTTGCACTGCTAACAGAGCCAAGTTGTGGACTTAATACCATTTGAATATAGATATTTGAAAGAAACTAAATGTAAAAACAGTACTGCACCAGCAATTGGGGAAGAGAGATGGAGACAGCACTTCGCAGAACTATATGAAGATGTTGAGGATACATTAACAGTGGAACATATTGAATACGAAACAGACACAACCCTAGATAATTTAGATATAGAACCAACCTATGAAGAAGTAGCTGAAAGCATTAACAATTTAAAAAATAAGAAAGCGACTGGCACTGACCGTATATGCAGCAAACTTGTAAAAATGGGAGGGACGGAATTATACAGGTGAATACACGATTTAATGGTTATAATCTGGAATGAGGAGAAAATGCCAGATGAATGGAGAAATGGAATGATCGTACCGATACCCAAAAAAGGAGATTTAACAAAATGTGTAAATTACAGAGGGATAACTTTGCTCAATGTCACATATAAAGTACTAACAACATTAATACAAGAAAGACTTAGTAAAAACATAGAAACAGTTATTGGTGAATACCAGTTTGGATTCAGAAAAGGTAAATCAACAACAGACACGTTACACATAATGGGACAAATCAATGAGAGAAGCTATGAACATGGAATAGGAATCCATATACTGTTTATTGACTTTAAACAAGCTTTTGACCAACTTAGAAGACCGAATATCATAAAAGACCTGGAAGACATAAAAACTCCAAAGAAACTGATTAAATTAACCAGAATGACAATGGAAAACTCAAGAGTAACAGTCCACACCGACCAAATCAATACTAGCAGCTTTAAAGTTAGCAGACGGGGGAGACAAAGAGCTGCACTGCGGCGCTGCTGTTCATGACGTCCCTGGATAGAGTAATCAGACAGTAGAATCACAATGGAACCATTAACACCAACTCTGTGCAAGTGATGGCATATGCAAATGATTTGGAGGAAGTATTTCTAAAGATAGAAGAGAAAGTTAAAGAAAAAAAGATTGACAATTAACGAAATAAAACAAAGTACATGCACTGTAATAGACTGGGAAAAAAAAGCTCACAGAATTAAAAATCAAGGACTATAACTTTGAAGAAGTTGAGAGAGCTGCAGTTTCTACGGAATATATAGCTTGTATATATATAATTATTTTAGAGCTGAAAACAGTGTAGGCACCTAACTTTTTTGTAGAGACAAATTCCTCAATTTCGAATATCCGTTTTCATCCAATAACAGTGTTTAGCAACGGATCATTCACTTTTACCACGGTAAAAAACATTATTACATCCTTTTTACACATTGAAAAATGCTGCGTCTCTCTCACTACATCAAAAAATAGTTTTTTTGATGTATAACAGAAAGTTCCCATTTTGGAAACATTCCTGGAAATATTCCCAAAATATAAATTCCTAGGAATTTACTATTTCTACTTCCTCACACCCAGTTGTTGGTGAAAATGTTATCTACTACAAAAGATCCAATACCTAGTTCTTGCTGAATC
Organism: Agriotes lineatus; assembly: GCA_940337035.1. Classification (NCBI taxonomy): domain Eukaryota; kingdom Metazoa; phylum Arthropoda; class Insecta; order Coleoptera; family Elateridae; genus Agriotes; species Agriotes lineatus. The sequence goes on along the minus strand of OW679200.1, from coordinate 111,661,963 downwards.
TCTGTATATACCGATTTTCCTTACACACCTTTTTGGTAGTACTGACGTCTTCCACATAAACAGATACTGGAGGTTGTCCAGATCTCAGTTCATCTTCTAACGTATACTGTTCACATTTATGTTCAAGGAACCAGTAACTAGCTGTGGATAACAAAGGTTTATGGATGCCAATAAATTTTGGCAACTTTGGTCATTATCAAACGTCTTTTATAATCGTACAAAGTCATTATTTGAAAAGCATGCCATGGCACTTTCATAAATCTGCAATAAATAAATTAATTAAAATATCTTTTATTTTTCTAACTCTAGGAGACAAATTGAGCTCGCTTGGGAACGAAGTTTCCGGGTACGAGATGTGGGGAGACGAAATATCCCGGGAACGAAATGTGGGGTACGAAATGTGAGAAACGAAATGTGGGGAACAAACTTTCCGCATCCCTATCCAACTGATGGTGACGTCACGGGAGTTTTCTTAATGGATGATACTGCAATGAATCCCTACTCTATAATTGGTGATAATATGTTATAAATAAATAATGTGTAGGAATATCACCACAAATACAAATTAGTTTTAATAAAGAAATCAATATACTGTCAATCTCATGACTTATTAAAATTTGTCCTTTGTATTTTACTGCATAACAAATGGTTTATTGCTTTTTCTATTTTATTTATTACCAGTCAAATTTAAAAATAAACGCTCCAGCTTAGCATGAGAAAACTCTGATCAAAGGGTTAGGTTGTAACATCCGGTATATTTGCTATTAAGTATAATTTATGCACAAGTATGGCAAATGTTCAAATATTCTGGTCTGACAGTTTAACCTTCAAACTTACAGCAAAACACAGATGGTTGTACACACAAAATTTCAGCGTAATTGAATTCAAAATTACCAACCAGCCATAAATTTCGCGTCAGGTAAATATGCAATGACTTAAGCAGTTCAGCTAACCTGTTTATTTCCGTTCGTGACGTAACAGCAAAGGAACGCGCTGCTGGTAATTGTTCAACTTTCTGCAATTCGATCCAAATCTGGCGCCAACCGCAAAATCAAGGGATGCTATCACAATAAAAATCCTCTGTAAGGACCATGGGGCTGGAAAACTCTCTCGACCTCATACAATATCTATTTTTGATGCTGCCAAAGCTGATGGACCCTCGAAACTGCTTTCCTGTTCAAATTTACCTTGAAAGTGAAGCTTCGTTGCTGGTTCACAAAATCAAAGGACAATTAATCCTGGATTATTACTGGCTTCTGCTTTCTGCACCTAGGCAGTATGGAAGGTCTCCTCTACATGCTGAACACAAAATCCAGGCGGCTCCTCACCCGAAAGTGGTTGAAAACTTGCCTCGATGTCGGGTACACTTGGACAAACTTTCAGGTCAACTTCCCTCTTCACTGGGATATTATAACACGATGAAATTCTACACACAGGCACTCTGCGGACTGGTGATTAATAGAAACAACTTTTCGACTCACACAACAAACCTTTATATTAAAAAAATACAATTTCTTACGAGCCAAACTTGCACACAGCTTTTTTTATTATGGCTTGGCTTGTCAATAATATCAATGGAATATCTCGTATCCTAGCAACTATTTACAATTTTTTTGGAAGTAAGTTTTGTACAACGTTTTACTTAGAAACCAAACTGTTTTTTGGTTAATTGTCAATCGTAGCACTTTATAACCTCACATCTCTGCTTTCTACACTTTAATTTTAATTAGCACCGTTTTCTCGAGTTCTATTAGCACTGCACTGTTGTCTTTATCCTATCGTAGGTTGCCTTATCAATGCTCTTTGCATTTTATGCTTCCTTTACACCGCTTTTTACCTTTCAGCTGCATTGGCGATTGTTGGCCTCGTAATTTTAACCCAATCGCTGCATATAACTTTTGTAACGTCTCGAAACATCTCTGAATCTTATTAAATTCACATTCTTATCTTGATTTTACAATATTAACTCAGTCAGTGGTCTATTATGATATGTTTTATTGGACTGTCGAGGGTGTTTATCACACGACGTTTCGGGAGTTTTTGATCTACTTCCGTCTTCAGGTGTTCCTGGTCCTAGTCCTGAGAAAGACTGATATTGTACGTCTTAATACGTACACTCGTGCCTACCCTGGGGTTTAAATCCGTGACTCCTAATCACTGTGATTACTAGTCTGTCACTCTTACCACTAGGCCACCAGATCGGTTATATATTTTAGTTATAAACTTATATATATCTTATCGCTGTATGCTCAGTAGACTATTTTTGTAATTCTCTGCGCAGTAGTGACATCCAAATGGGCTTTAGTTCTGCGCTAGCTTGGCTATTTGGTTCTACTGCCAGCGCTATGTATGTAGCATTTTTCAGCTTTCTACGGAACTTGTTTTCCTCTTTAGCTACAATTAATGCGTTATCCCATTGCATGTGGTGGTCTTCGTTCCAGACGTGTTCTGCGATCTTGGATTTGATGGTTTCGCCCTTTCTAATATTTTTGCGGTGTTCCGATAATCTCATTCGTAGGGGTCGTTGCGTTTCCCCTATGTGTTGTCTTCCACACTCGCACGGTACGCCGTAGATACAATTCTTTGAACTCTGATCTTCGTTCTGAGGCTTGGTATGCGTCATCATGCCTCTTAAAGTTATTGTGGACCTGAAGGCAGTTCTTATATTGAATCTGTTTCTGATTCTTCTCAGTTTGTCAGAATCTCCTCTGATGTATGGTATTACGACCGTGGTTGTTGGCTCCGTTTTCTCATCCCCTGCCAGTGTTGTATTTCTGTTCATCAAAATAGTCTACTGTGCATACAGCGGTAAGATATATATAAGTTTATAACTAAAATATATAACCGCGCTGGTGGCCTAGTGGTAAGAGTGACAGACTAGTAATCACAGCGATCAGCGGTCCCGGGTTTAAACCCCGGGGGTAGGCATGAGTGTACGTATAAAGATGAACAATAGCAGTCTTTCTCAGGACTAACCAGGAACACCTGAAGACGGGAGTAGACAAAAACTCCCAAAACGTCGTGTGATAAACACCCTCGACAGTGAAAAAAAATCCGATAAAATATATCAAAATATCAATTCTGGCCCTACTTAAATTTTTCTTTCATTATCATGTCTTAGTTATGCAACCAGAATTGCTGTGAGCATTAAACCATCACAATACATACTACTAACTAAGAGAACAAGACTCCTAAAGCATGTACACTGAAGTAATCAGTAGAGAAGCAAAAAACAGAAACAAGCAAGAGTACATAGGAGTAGAATCATAAAGACCGCAGCAAATGTGTGCGGCAAGCAGGCAGAGACCAAAACAAAAAATAATATCCTGGTGGACAGAGGAAATTAAAGCATTAATCAAGAAACAGACAGAAAATATCTTCAATCAAGGAAGCCAGAATACTACCAAACCTACAAAAACCAGAGAATTATTGTCAAAAATGCAGTAAAACAGGTGTGGAAACAATTCGGTGACTTCATGAAAAAATAATCAAAGGATCACCAAAAGCTCATCGCAGAAGGTTGATCAAGATGGAACTACAATGTGGAGACCTTCACTCGCATCCGAGTTTAATCATTTATAGTGCAACAATATAATTACCAAATAATTAAATTTAATTTGCATTTATTACAATTATTATATTTACAAAAATGTTATATTTTTTATGTAAATAATAATCAGGATACGACAATCGTTTTTAAAATATACAAAACAAAAAAAAGATTTGCATTATCAAGTCTATTGGATCCTCAGTTTAAGATAAGGTTATTCACTGATGAGAATTATACATCTGTCAGACAGTTACTTCTGTTGGAATATTTAAAAAAATAATGTGACAATGATAACTTATATGATAATAACGAGAGTACAATTTCAAATAAAATAGTAAGCCCAGAGTCCTAATTCAAGAAAGCTAAAACCAACCACAATGCCTTTCAGGACAGTTTTAATGAAATTGCATCTACAAAAACATATGCTGAATAAAAATTGCCACCAAAGAAAAATTAAATTGCCTCAGAACTAAATAACTACTACTTAAACTGTCCATTAGAAGTGTAAAACTATTAACCCATTTTAGCTTTAATGGGTCAAATTTATTTATCATCTCTTACAAGTAGCACATACAGTGAGCGACTATTTTCTGAGGCTGGGAATATACAACATGTTCATTAAAAAAGTCCTGTGGAAATCCAAACGTATGAATAATATATGTTGGTGGCACTGTAAGTCTACGTCAAATTCGAGGTTAGCAAGTTAGGTTTTGCGTCAGTTTTGACACACACTGACTCAAAACCTAACCTGCTAACCTCGAATTTTTACTTATCGTTCTAAAACGGTAAACATAACTTACTGATTTGGCAACAAACGCGGTAACTAAGTAAAAATCGTTCTATCTTGCAAAATAGTATATTACATACTGAGGTAGAAAGGGTTTCATTACTGTCGAGAGGTCAACTTTATCTCGAGACAGAAATGAAAGTTTCCACCTCGGTATGTATACTATTTTATTCGCAACCACTTTATTCTAAACAATAATTGGAAAAATTATTATATTATGATAGGACAGGTTGTGACGCGCATGAATGGATGAACGAGATTCCCAGTGTCCCTACCTACACAGCGGTCGGGAATGTACTTCCCGCATTCACTTCCTGCACTCGAGTGTCTTTGTAATCAGCAAGAAGACTGTACTAAGGAGAAATAACTCGCGTTTCGAAGCGGACCGCTAAAAGTTGACAAATATGGCGGTCGTCGTGTACTATTATCCATTCACAAAACTAGTGAACTGTCAATGTCAAATATTTGCTGAGTGTACCTGGAAATTTGAACCATGATTTAACAATTAATAATAACACACTTGAAATACACTCCATT
>OW679200.1:111613807-111656989 GCA_940337035.1 Agriotes lineatus | reverse complement strand
GTGCTAAATATGTATTATATTTTTGGCCATTGCATGTTTTAGTTTTAATTGGGTAAGGTTAAGTGGAAGAACAGCAACAGCCCTTATGGGCTATGCTGAACTTCGCCTTATGAATTTTCACACATGATTTGTTTTTATTTTTGTTTTCTTTATATTCTTTTGTGTGAAAATAAAAGACATTTATTATTTATTATTATTATTATTATTAAATAAGGTTGTTGAAGCTTTCCACAGCATCTTTGGGAGTTACAAATCGTACATCATGCATTTTATCCTTTAATGGAGGATAGAAAGTAATCGGAAGGTGCTAGGTCGAACTGTATGGGGGATACCTTAGCAATTTTAACCCGAAAGTCTCTAAAAATTATTTTGTTTGATGTGCGGTATGACTAAAAGCATTATCATGGTGCAGAACGATTTCACTCGTTGGGCGCCGTAAACGAGCTTTTTTAATAACGTCTGGTAGCCATTCTGTTGTGTACCATTCTGCGGTATCCGTACGTCTATTTTCAAGAACGACAGTTGTGATAGGTCCTGACTTTGAAAAGAAGCAAGTAATCGTTTTCTTACCAACTTTTCGAGATCGAGATCTGTTGGAAACATCCATTGTGCAGACTGCCGCTTAGATTCGGGTTCAAATGCATATATACAGTTTTCGTCACCAGTTATGGTATAAATCTATAAACTAGTTTAGATCTACCTTCACCATATTTCTTATACCAATCCACATGCTGTTGTTGTGTTTCTGTTAAACTGTGTGGTATCCACCCACAACAGACTTTTCTTACATCCAAATGATTATGTAAAATCTAGTTTATTGCAGTCATGCCAATGTCCAAGATGCTGTTAATAATTCTATATGTGACTCAATTGTCTTACTGAAACATTCTGCGCACAGCGTTTATGTTCGTATCGGTAATTACAGAAAGTGGTCTTCCATCGCAAAAATCGTCGCTGAGTGAATCTCGTTCAAGTTTAAATTCATTAAAGCAGTAATAAACAGTCCTCTGATGCGAAGGCGCTTGCTCACCAAAGCAGCACGAAGTTATACAAAACTTTCTTTCGGAGATAGGAAACTTTTAAAGTCATAGTAAATCATGGCTCTAAAATTCTCTCTCGTTAAATTCATTCTTGATGCACAACGCTTATTTCAAAATTAACTGTGTAATTACTGTTGCAATTATCAAAACTGAAGTTGAACTGTTACACTAGAAAACAACGAACATTTGTTTCATGGCAAGTTTGGTTTCCATGGTGCACTTGATCTATTGGTTTGCAGGAATTATGGGTGCTACCCTCGTAATACTACATGTCTGAGGAGCATATCAATAAATTATTTCTCGGTTCATAAACAACATAAAAAATGTATAGATTACTTCTTGCAGCTCAATGAGTTTGGCGGTAAAAATATTATTCCAGGAGAAACAGATTTTTTTGGGAAACATCACTTGCTTTCCATTTACACGTTTTTGAGTCACACTTTTTATTTTTTCTCAGTATCGCCGAAGCAAATACTTTCTTGAAAACATCAATATATTGCTATTGTGATTTATCTTTGTTCTGTCTTGGGCTAGCAACTGTGGAAATTCAAGCACCACACCATTTCTTTGCTTACATAGAACACTATTAAACATAAAATTCTGGATCGAACTCTTCAAAACTATAAACTCAACTCTTTAGGCAAGGCAAACATCCAAATAGCAAGTCACCGTAAGTCTGAACTGGATGAGCCTATAATAAAGGTAGCTAGCTGTATGTGCCCAGGAAGTAGTTAGCGATGCACTCAAGTTTTCGCCTCATTCACTTACCCGCATATGAAATAATTGCAATTGTATTTTTCTGTGCAGATAAATTGATCCTTTATTTATAGAAAACTTAAGAGAAATGAACAAAAATGGTACACAATTAACTAAAAAAAAATATATATTTAGACGAAAACAGTATTTTCAAAGTAATTATTAGCGTGGGGGTCGATAAAACCAAACCCTTACTTTAATTAAATTAATTAAATGGGTTAATAATAAAAGCAGATTTTTAAATTTATTTAACTTCTATTTTTCTGGGGTGGGCCAGACGGCACTCTGGGGAGGACCAGCCCCCCCCCCCCCCCCCGCTAGTTACGCCTATGTGTCTTGGTTATAGATCGGAAGAATGTAGGAGTAATCGAGCTAATGCAGAATAGCGAGTCGTAAAACTCATACCAATAAAACAATATATTATTAATTATTATTATAGTATTATAAATCGCCAGCAATCGAAAACAATAAAGGTGTACAGAGATATATTTCATTCATATCCACAATTACTTACTTATTGCACAAAATCCTTAGAAATCAAATAAATAGATATTTATGCATTAAGGGAGATATTAATATGTTTTTTCCCTGAGGTTGACATGTGTTACAGATCGAGGGTCTCTGACCCGAGGTCTATAAGTCAACCGAAGGTAAAGAACATGAATATCTCCCGTGGTGCATACAATATTTTATTTATTTCATACTGATGTCAAAAATGACATTTTTCGGATTATTTATGGTACAAAAATGGAACATTAAAATCCTAGTACTTTAAAGTAAAATTTTAAAGTTCAAGTACTTTAAAACTTATTTATTGTACAAAAAATGGAACATTAAAGTCCTAGTACTTTAAAGTAAAATTTTAAAGTTCAAGTACTTTAAAATTATACGTCAGTTGTTGACATGAAATTTGAAATGATTTACAACTTTTTATTTAAAATTAATTAAACTTGCAGTATGAAATAAACCGTTGTATTCACCACGAACGAAAAGTGTTTTTAAAGGTCCTCGCAAGTAATTCCGTCCTCGGCTGACGCCTCGGACGTAAACAACTTTCTCGTCTTTAAAATGCCACTTTTCGTTCTAGATAAATAAACTACTATTACTAGCGTATTGGTAAGAATAGTATGAAATTTCAAAATGTCATAATGACATTTAAAATTAGAATATGTAACTAACATCAAGGATTGCCTCATTGTATGGTTGCTAACATGGTGTAATAACCGGAGAGCCAGTGGCAATTCGAGCAACGGACGTTCTGTAAGGCTAAAAATTTTTTTGGTGATGAGTCATAACATGCCAAGTACATATACAACGACCTGGCAGACATCAGCCCTGCACGTCATCATCCCTTATATTTTTGAAATTGTCAATAAAATTAAAAAAAAAACTTGTCGCTGTAAGCTTCAAATTTTAATATGTTTTAGTTCATGGATTGTGAGGTAGGAAAAAAAATTGACAGGCGATTTCGATGAGCACTAGTACCTGACAGGTGAGTCAAAAGATGTGCAATTTTTACACATGTTTAAGTGAGTGATTTAGAAAACGTGTGTACAATGCCAGGCGGTTCTGGTTAGCATATGTCTTTGACAGGCGACGGAGAAGATGCTATGTGAGTGCGAGTGAGAGACGTAATGTCAACTTAATGGCGCGAGTGAGACAGTTTGTCTAACGGAAAGTTTGAAGGGTCTTATACCTGCTTCCATAAATAAACAGATTTTAAAAGAAAAATTGAGTCAGCTGCAATTCATTCTTGTAAACTGTACAGTCGTGTTTTGCTTTATTACTACGAATTACTGCGTTCTATGTTATATATTATTTTAAATTTTGTAATTTAAACTATATATTAATATTAATTGTGAAGTTTAGTTTGTGCATATCCAGTAGATATTAATATATAAAAAAATCTGGTGTGATACACGCACACAACTTTCTTTTACAGTGATCTTATAATTAGCCAAAAATTTGTTTTTAAATTTTTAAGCATTTGTCAAAAATTTTCACTATTACAAATTCTACAAAAACGGTACAAAATAGAGCGTTAGGTGAAGAGACAAATTTTCTCTAGAATTTTAAGCTGAATTCAAAAATGTAATAATATACCGGGTGTTCTATTTAAAATAGGAGTTAATAAAAAAAATAAAAAAAAAACAAAAGAAACCCATTTTAGAAGTATCGAACTGGAAAATCACCTATCTCACTTCAATACACATTAAAAATGTAATAAAAATGTGAAGTTTGAAAAAATCGTTAAAGCCGTTTTTGAAAAAATCGAAAGAAACTGAAAAATCACAGGAGTAAACGCCTACTTGCGGTTATGCGATTTTCTTCAAAAGTTTGAAGTCGGATTTACATAGTACACAAAACTTTATATGAAGTTTCAACGCCATACCTCTTTTCGTTTTTGAGATATTCTGTTCACAGACAGACAGACAGACACACAGACAGACAGACCAATGAACAAAAACGCGTTTTTTGGGTTCAGGGGACTCTAAAACGTGAAGATCTGTTGAAAACTCAATTTCGAATTTTTGGGGTGAATCCAATACTTCCTTTATTGTAAAAGGAAGTAAAAATAGTGTGCAGGATGGAATCCGAAAACGTTGTTTGTGTGATTTGTAACCAAAAAACTAATGACAAAACAGTACAATTTACAGTGACTACTTTGGATAAAAGCAAATCCTCATTAAAAATAAGAAAAGAACATAATTTCAAAGTCAATAACATTTATTTGCCAGAGGCGGTTGATGCTAGTACAGGTTATCATGTGAAGTGTTATAAAAACTTTCTGGCTGTGATGAAAAAATATCGCCCGAGTGAACCATCAATTTCATCGAATGTACCAGCATCATCATCAGGTATTTTTCTATTGACTTATATATTCTTTATTAGGTTTGATCTTTTAATTAAGCATATTTTTCATTCGGTTACTTGACAGAAATTCAATCACTACTAACTATATATTAGCAATTATTAATTTCAAAATAGTAATAAGTAATATAACAATAATTTTGAAATTAATGTGAAAATCTATGATTGAAGCGAATAATTAATAATAATTATTATTTTCATAAATAAATTATTTTGTGTTACAAGATAATTAATTATCGCATGATAATATTTTTTATTATTATTATGCCAACTATTGAATATACTGTTAAATTTATTTCATTTCTTGCAATATGAATAATTTAATATCATATCTTTTCTTACAGAAATGTCAAATATCGAAACTGAGGAGATCACATCTTCAGTAGTTACTGAGCAAAGCGAAGCATCAATATCTAGTGAACCCTCTGTCAGTGAAACTAGCGTTGACAAGTTGTGTGTATTTTGCCAAAATAAATATAAACGAGTAAAAGGGCGGTTTCAAACAGTGCATTCATCAGAAACAGAAGGTTTGATGCAAGCCCTGAAGATATTTGGCGAAGATAACGAATTTTATGAAAAAGTAAGCAAAATTTCGTCTCTCACTCGGGGTCACATAGCATCTTCTCCGTCGCCTGTCAAAGACATATGCTAACCAGAACCGCCTGGCATTGTACACACGTTTTCTAAATCGCTCACTTAAACATGTGTAAAAATTTCAAATGTACAGAACAAAGTTTATTTTAACCCTATATACTGCACATCTTTCGACTCACCTGTCAGGTACTAGTGCTCATCGAAATCGCCTGTCAATTTTTTTTCCTACTTCACAATGCATGAACTAAAACATATTAAAATTTGAAGCTTACAGCGACAAGTTTTTTTTAAAATATTATTGACAATTTCAAAAACATAAGGGATGATGACGTGCAGGGCTGATGTCTGCCAGGTCGTTGTATATGTACTTGGCATGCTATGACTCATCACCAAAAAAATTTTTAGCCTTACAGAACGTCCGTTGCTCGAATTGCCACTGGCTCTTGGGCTATAAAGAATACAAGGTGAAACGCTCCCGGGATGGGCAGTCGTTCAGAAAATAGAGGGGAGCTGTCAACCAATCCCAGATGGTCCTGCTCAGGAAATCCATCACGGCCGCGATCATGGTGTAACCATGGTTGCGATCGTATATGTTGCTGGCACTGTCAGTCGATGTCAAATTCGGGGTTAGCAGGTTACATTTTGCGTCAATCTGACACCAACTGACGCAAAACCTAACCTCGAATTTGACATCGACAGCGTCTTCAACAATACACTTCAGTACTACCAATCGTGCCATTTGTCGGACCATGTCCTATTGGTTGAATTTGAGGTCCGCCCACATTCTGCGGAACGTTACACCTTGTATTCTTTACACCATGGTTGCTAAGACGTTATTTGTAGTTGCATGGTTACCATGAGTTTGAGGGCTGACTTGAGTGACTTGATTAAGGGCCGGTTTTACAATGTAAATTTATGCCGCGAATAGAGATATTCCTGGTATAACCCGAAGTAGCTTGTTCTACAAGTACAGTATACATAAAGAATAAGCTATTCTTGGCATAAAATGAGGAATAACTTATCCGGTCGTTGTAGGGGCGTACACTGCGCTACCTATGGAATAAGTGATCAGCTGATGCATATTTCAACCTCAACTTCTAACAAGTTTTAAATATTATTGTTTTTTTTATAATGGCTGAGTATAATGTGCGTGTGTTTGAATTGGATGATGACGAGGAGATAATAAATTATATTACAAGACCAAGAAGAGCAAAAACATACAGCGAGAGATTCAATTATTTCTTTGATCTGGACTATGGACAATTTTTTATTAGATTTAGGTTACAAAAACCAACTGTAAAATTACTGCACCGATAGCGTTTATCGTCTTTATTTGGCATGATGCACTAACTCAAAGTACACAGTAAAATTACAATACTAGAACGAACTAAACTATGCTGCGAACACGATGCAATGCTGGGAATATTAGGTTATGTCTTTATCCACCAGTGTCACTAGATCTAAAAGTTTAGACTAGATGGCAATGTTTAACGTTTCAGCGCTACCAACGTTGAAGTATTACATCTTATCCTAAGAATAACTAACCTGGGAATAAAATTACCTGGTAGAACATTTACAATTCTATTCGAAGTCTAAGTTGTGGCATAAATATATTCCATGTGTAATTATACCCTGGTTAATACTAGCATTGTAAAACCCGCCCTTAACGAAAAACGAAATCGAAACGAGAGCCAAAATTTATTCGAACGATTATTCAAATAATCATTCGTTTATGCCCATCACTAATGTAGGTAGTAGGTTATGTTTATGTTTACATTTCGCGTCATGTCATGCGCCGTTAGTTTAGTCTAATAACTATACTTCTGTGCATTTTTATACGCATACTTACCTGAAAATTTAGAACAATTTAGAATAATTTAGATGAAAATCGTACGACACTCATTAATGACCAATAGAAAAATTAATTCAAGAACCGTAACCAAGACCACAAAATAAATTTCTTGGAAATTTTTTGTAGGTATGGATTACTTCTTTTTAGGGTTTGTGTCGTTACGATTTTCTTACCGAATCTGCATTCGAGCATTAATTCATATCCGGAAATTATTTTTCGTGCATTCCAACAACGTCCTAATTTGCCCTCGCGTCCCGCTCGTTCAAATTAATACGACGTTGTTGAAACGCACTCAAAAAAAATTCCGGAAAGAATTAATGCTCTTATGAGATTATATGTGAAAATTTAGCAGCCAATTTTTTATATACAACGGTGCTTAATATTTTTATTTAGATGTACAGTGGTGTGCAAATAAATCTGGGACAGTTTTTTTTTCACATGCAGATTCAGTTAATAATTGAAGAATATCTCCATGGATTTCCTGCTATCAGAAAGAGTTACATTAAACTTGAACAGGTACTGAAACCCGTGACTCTCTCTGATAAGAGGAAATCCATGGAAATATTCTTCAAATTCTTAACTGAATCTGCATGTGAAAAAAACACTGTCCCAGATTTATTTGCACACGACTGTACATGCAAATTTAGTGTCGTCTCTCTACTGCCCACTTATTTTGCTGACACCCTGTATAGCCTATTCTAAAGGCACTTTTGAGAATCTATTTGATTTTATTTAATAAGCATTATTTGGAATGTTTGAGCATAATGTTTATTCTTTTTCACTTTTTAAAGTACTTCTACGAACATTCAAATATTCATTGCAAAGCATATGGAAAAACCATTTAATTCCAAAATATGGGTGTGCTTATGTACTACTGTACTAGTTACTAAATTCTATTTTATAAACTGTGCACTTAAACTTTTTTTTATTTATACTAACGTGTTTTTGTAAATACGCAGAGTGTCCCAAAACATACTGACAGTATTTTAAGGATAAATTTGGGAACTTATTTAGGGCCAGTTCTACAAACCAAGGATAAAGTTATCCGTGGAATAAATACCCTAGAAATAGAAACGATTGCTGTAACAAAGGAAACTTGTTACGGTATCAAAACGACTTAACGACACCCACCCAAGTTAAGCATCGCACGACTGGATCAGTCCTGGAAAACTGGCACACTTGCCCTGAGATTCGTTAAAGCAGACTAAAGGCCTCGGCTGAAGCGCTCAGGGAGTCGGGCGTGGTTCAAACGGTACGTCGTTGGGCAAGCGTGCTAAGACATATACTGGGTACGTCAAAATTATAAGGGCGCCACTAAGCGTGTAGTAAAGGTGTGACCGAATAACCGGGCATAGACGGTCAACGGTGGCGAAGTATTCAAGATACTCCGTCGATAAGGGTACTCGCGAGCTGTAAGCTCGGACAAGAATTTCGTGACTGAAAATACTGGGATTGCAATATTGGGACCTTTTGGCCGCGGCTGCGCAACGACCACACCTACCTGCACGCTCCGATCTCTCAAGTCCCGTCGTACACCAATCTTTACACTGAAGGGCGCTATCTGAAACAGAGCATGCACAAGGCGAACAAGAATAATACGTCCCTTAATTAGATATGCGTCTATTGGTCGATTTCTACATTCGGGCAGCAAATCGTGCCGCCAAACGTATGTTACTTTTTAACTATGCATCAGCTGATGGACGCGCTAATGCTAATGAACAACACAATATGTGACTGGCCGCGGTGGGTTCGTCACTTAACATAATAAAGAACAGTTAGAAATATGCGCCCCAAAAAAAAAGGGAGCGCTAGTTCACGATAACAAAGTATGCGCCAGTCTGCAAGGCGACGGGAGCAGTGTAGCTGTTGGCAAAACACGGCGCCGCACAAATGTGCGACGAATTAGTTGAAGACCTAATTCACTAGGCAAAGGGGGCAGCGTAACTGCAGTATTCGGCCAAAAAAGGTGCTAACATAGCCTCGCAAAGGTATGCGAATTTGGAATATATGCCAGCCAATGCTACGCCGCTCAGGCAGTCGCTGAATTAGTTTAACACCCGATAAGCAAGGCACAAAGCCCTCGCACACTAATTTACTGAACTGAAAGCTAGCAAGACCGCATCACAAAACGTATGCGAAGAGTTCCTTAGCTATTTAGGCGGTTCAGCACAAAGCTCGCGCACATGCAATTACTGGGAGGCTCGTAAAGTAACGTCGTAAGGCATCGCGTGCCTCGGATCACCACACAGAGCCGCAATGAGCAAACAAAGCGGGCCTCAATCCGCCCACGCAAAAAGAGCACAAACACAACCTCGCTCGCATGAGCAATAGCTAATAGGTATAAAAGGTTTCGTTTACAAGTACCTTATTCCGCAGACGGTCCCTGAGAATGGCGTGCAATCGGTTGGTAGTAGGCGGCAGTCCGGGGCGTTGAATCAGCCGCGATACGGCATTTGGGGCAAACGGACTAGGATCCGCCAAATATGGCGGCCATGAAAAGCACTTCTACGAGCGCAACGACGGCGGTAAAAAGAGGTCCAATACGTCCTGCTGGATAGATCCTCGAACATCGAGTTAAAGGGGAAGACCCCTTACTTACAGAAGCAGAATCGGACTCGCAAAGCCCATCGCACCCACGCCTTGAAGTGATGACTGCCACTCGCACAACACACAACCTCTCTTGTCTGCAGTTTTTCCGGAACCCGCGTCTGCAAGTAAGCCGGGTGACGCTATGCTTTTCCCCCGCGGAGCAACAACCAATAACGACGCGGCGTCTTCGCAGGTTCAAGCCAGTTCCTCGCGTCTTAGATGGGCACGCGTTATACAAAGGGTGAACTGAAAATGGTTGCAGCGAGATCGCTACGCCCATACACAGGGTGTTCGGATTTGAATGGGAAAGAACAGAGCTGGTATTTGTGAATATTTGCTAAATGAAATTGAAAGTGCTGACCTCCGATTTGAGATACAGACAGACTGTGCTGAAGGTTTAGCTACGCTACTTGATTGCCTAAGGCTGCAAAATGGCTTAACAAACTATCACAGTTATATAATATAATTGTACGAGCATTCAAATATTCATTGCAAAGCATGTGGAAAAACCTTTTAATTCGAAAATATGGGTGTGCTTATGTACTACTGTACTAGTTACTTAATTCTATTTTATAAACTGTGCACTTACAGCTTTTTTGTTATTTACACTAACGTGTTATTGTAAATACGCAGAGTCTCCAAAAACATACTGATAATATTTCAAGGATAAATTTGGGAACTTATTTAGGGCCAGTTCTACAAACCAAGGATAAAGTTATCCGTGGAATAAATACCCTAGAAATAGAAACGATTGCCGTAACAAAGGAAACTATCAGAATTATATAATACTAGCAACCAGTGAGACAAATGTCTCATTTAATAAAACAAAAAAGACCGTTTTTCAAATAGAACGCGTATTAAATAAAAACAATAATATTTTTTAAAATATTTTATTTTCTCGAAAACCGGAAGTGTCACGTGACTGAAATTCGGTTACTGACCTGACATGACCATTCCAAACATATAACTTTCATAACTTTTTTCTCTATCTCTTACGGTTTGGCTGCTGAAACAGCGTCCCGGACGGACCAGCGTCCCGGACAAGTCTATTATATATATTGCTATGGTACATAGAGAGAGAAAATAATTTAAATATATCGAAAATTAAGTGCAAAGAATGGAATAGTATTCGTATAGTAATCATTGAAAAAGGCTAGGAAATATTATAATGCAAACAACTTAATGTTGCAGGATAATGAATCAAAGTCCTAATATAAAATGTCTAGAGTGTGGCATTCAATTTAAATAATCGTAGTCAAGAGATAGAAAAATATGTTTTAGGGGATTATTAAATAAACAAACTTGAAAACTGAAATGTAAAGTATTTTTCGACTAATAAACTTTGATATACTCTAGTCCTATTTATCTAAGAACTATTTTGGCATGATAAATGGACTATACATGAAAGTTATGTGGTACTGAAGTGAAAATATAACTCGACAATGTAAATGAATTTTACATGGTATAACTACAGGAGTGCAAGTAAATATAAAGATAAAATATAGCAAGAATGGAGGATCAAGATTATTAATTGGAACTATATAATAAAACATCAGTAAGAGTAACGATTTGGATATAATTGATTGGAATTTTAATACAAAGGATTGGCGATTGGACGTTCTGTTGGGAGTGTTGATGCTGTTTGGAGTTTCTGTGTGCTGTGCCAGAGGGTGTTTGGACTTGGTGGAGAACTGTCATCTTCCAGCTTAGGACGAGGTTGCTGTTTGGAGTTTTGTCACAACAGACTGGGTCCCATTGAACGGAGATCAACTTCCTGACGACTGAGGGAACATACATGAGGATTTGGATTGTTAAACAACGAGATTATTTTGAGGCTACTCACAGCTGGACAGTTTGAGTCGACAACTTGATGGATGCAGCGAGTTTACAAGTGAGGTGATTAGTGTTTATTTACAGATAGAACTGAAGGAAACAGGCTGATTCAAGCTACTTGGAAGTTTGAGCGTTGCAGGTTAGTTAATAATAAATACTTGCTAATGTTATCTGTAACAAAGAACATTTAAAATTGGTTCATTAAGACAAAGAAAGTCATACTTACGAATTGATTTATGAATTTTATATAATTTGTAAAGGATCTTGATTAGTTATCTGCACAAGCAATTGCAAATGACATAAATGTCAAATTTATTGAAGTTTTAACATAATTCAAATTACAATTAGATTACTTGATATTTCAGAACCTACCCCTGAGTTGAGATACATGCTATTCCTTTTTATTAAGGTTAAAACCATTATTATTAAACGAACATAAGTCTATAATCATAGCAATATACTAGCAGTCCAGTGAGACAAATGTCTCATTTAATAAAACAAAAAAGACCGTCCCGGACGGACCAGCGTCCCGCACGGACGGAAATCACGTGATTTCTCAAAAACCGGAAGTGTCACGTGACTGAAATTTAGTTCCTGACCTGACATGACCATTCCAAACATATAACTTTCATAACTTTTTTCTCTATCTCTTACGGTTTGGCTGCTGAAACAGCGTCCCGGACGGACGGACGGACAGACAAGTCTATTATATATATATAGATGGATAATTGTACGAGCATTCAAATATTTATTGCAAAGCATGTGGAAAAACCATTTAATTCGAAAATATGGGTGTGCTTATGTACTACTGTACTAGTTACTTAATTCTATTTTATAAACTGTGCACTTACACCTTTTTTTTTTATTTACACTAACGTGTTATTGTAAATACACAGAGTGTCCCAAAACATACTGACAATATTTCAAGGATAAATTTGGAAACTTATTTGGCCGCTTCTACCAACGAAGGATAAAGTTATCCGTGGAATAAATACCCTAGAAATAGAAACGATTGCTGTGACAAAGAAAACTATTACAATTATACCTCAGATAGCTTATTCTAGTTACCTATACCTATACTTGCATCGTAGAACCGTCCCTTAGAGTCCTAGACACCTAGATCATTGTCTACCTAATTTATGTTTATTTCATTATTTAGGTTGCCAAAATTTGAGTTCAACAGTTTTATTAAATGAATAGTTGTTAAATACATTGTTAGTATTTTAGTTAAAAAAATATTTAAGTTAAAGAAAGAGAAGTAGAGAAAATATTACAAGGAATTCTATCACAATAATCTTTTTTACTACCTTTTACAATAAAGGAAGTATTGGATTCACCTCAAAAATTCGAAAGTTTTCAACAGATCTTCACTTTTCAGAGTCCACTGAACCCAAAAACATATTTTTTTTCATTGGTCTGTCTGTGTGTGTCTGCCTGTGAACAGAATATCTCAAAAACGAAAAGAGGTATGGGGTTGAAACTTTATATATAAGTTTTGTGTACTATGTAGATGCGACACCAAGCTTTTGAAGAAAATCGCATAACCGGAAGTAGGTGTCTACTCTTGTGATTTTTCAGTTTTTTTCGATTTTTCCAAAAACGGCTCTAATGATTTTTTCAAACTTCTCATTTAATTACATTTTTATTGTGTATTGGTGTGAGATAGGTAATTTTCCAGTTGAATGCTTCTAAAATGGATTTCTTTTGTTTTTTTTTCTATTTTTTTATTAACTCCTATTTTAAATAGACCACCCGGTATATTATTACATTTTTTGAATTCAGCTTAAAATTCTAGACAAAATTTGTCTATTCAACTAATGCTCTATTTTGTACCGTTTTTGTAGAATTTGTAATTTTTGAAAATTTTTGACAAATGCTTAAAATTTAAAATCAAATTTTTGGCTAATTATAAGATCATTGTAAAAGGAAGTTGTGTGCGTGTATCACACCAGATTTTTTATTGTTGTCGACGCAAATAGTTGTAATTAATTACACTTATTGAGATAAATAAAATGTTTCGTAACTAAGATACTAATTGAGTTCCCATACTCATATCTTGTTTGGTAACATTTTAAAATTGTTTTTAATAAATGAATGCTTGCAACTTGTCAGTTTATTACTGTGATATTAAATTTATTGGCTTCCTCTCTTTTTTCCTTCTCATCGAGTTGAAATGAAATCGTTAGTGGAGGGAACATGGCAAGACTAGCCGTTGGCCAAGGTGTTTACTAGAAAACTCTTTATCGGTATTAGTAAAAGATGTGCTTTTCAATATTACAATATGTTATCAAGATGATGGAGTACCACATTTTCTGGAAAGATAAGCTGGAGTAGGGGAGGCCCATGGTATGGCAATGGTGTTTGCCGGACCTGACTAGATTTTTATCTTTGGGGTCACATGAAACAGATTGTTTATGCAACTAAAGTGCACACAGTGGGAGAATCATGCCAAAGAATACAGCAGACTCTTTATTTGTATATTATACAACACAATGGAGATAATTTTGAATATTTGCTGTAAATGAAATAATGACAATGTATTAAAAAAGCTATATTTATTTAATTAAATCCGTTAGAATCAAATTGTAATATCTGAATTATTATGAAGTAAACAATAATTCAGTAAGCAACGGTCTAGGAAATCTTTGAAATATTGCCGGTACATTTTTCATTTCAGTTACAAAGTTGTCGCCCTTCAAGTTTAGCAGCTGTGGCTACATTTTTTAAAAATTTGAGGTAGAAATAAGCATACAATTTAAAAAAAAAACATTTATTCAACTCAGCAGTACAAGTTACCCTCCTACTATCAAAAATACTTTGTTAATTACCCTGCAATAAAAATATTCCATTTATATGTAAATATTTCAAGTTTCTTTTAGTAAAAACCAAACATGGTGAAAAAATTCTATTATACTTTATCCGTGTTTCATAGCAACAGGCCAATACATGGTATATTTCATAGTCATAGTTGAGAAGTCATAGAGTACGGACGTGTCGTAAAGCTTCACGTTACATAAATTATTCTACGTGTGTTTACCATTGCGAGCAAATTAGTTAAAAACTGCACATTTCGTATTCATATAGTGAAGAGCGATGAAATAATATGTGATACCTGTACTAAGCCTATCCACACTGTATGTACTGGTCTGTCGTGATCTAAGATAAACTGCATCAAGGATGAAAGTAGACTGCTGTCATATGCATGCCCCTCATGCAAAGCCGATAAAGATATATTCAAACAGCTCAAAAGCATTGTCACCCAGCTTCAGGAAGAAGTACAAAAACTAAAATCTGGTACCTATAGACAAGGGTGCGATGCAAATCAAGATTTCACGGAAGAGTTAATTGCAGAATTGCAAGATCGTCTACATCGGGAATCTAACATTATTGTTGTTTATGATATGGCTGAGTCTAAAAAAAACCGCTGCTGAGGAGAGAATTGAAAATGACTTTAAAACTGTGAAAGAGTTGCCTACTGACGTCGGATTCAATAATATTGTTGTAGAAACAGCAAAGGTGTACAGGCTAGGCAAATTTAAGAAGCGCAATACGAGGCCGGTGAAAGTAATTCTTAACAACAAAATGTCTGCTATACAGGTACTCAAAAGTAAAGCAAAAATGCGTAATGAAACTGTGAAGATTTTTGCGGATCAAACTCAAAAGCAAAGGGATTACTTCAAGACGATAAAAAATTGATTAAATAAATTAATCGAGAAAAGTGTGGCAAGCAAAACTATTAAATTTATAAATAAAGTTCCAACTATAGTGGAAAAAGTATCGGCAGGTGCTGACGCAAAAAAACAATTCACAGTGCAAAAAAATTACGTTGTAATTCTTCTAAATCGTGTGTTGTGTATTAACAAAATGTTAGAGGACTACGAACAAAATTCACCAATTTTTGCTTAAATTTATTAAATCATGAGATCGACATTGTTTTTTTAACCGAAACTGGCTTACATTGCAGATTCAAGGATGGTGAATTATTTGATACAAACAAATTTAACGTTTATCGCTGCGGCAGGTCTGTGGACTCAAAGCAGCAAGAAATTGATTTTGTATATAACATTTTTAACTCAGAAATACATTGTCCTAAACTATTGGGATTATTGAATATATGAGTTCCACAACACTTAACTAGAGATAAATCAATACTACAAATATCGTGACATCATACAAATTATGAACAGAATTCACTATGTACTTGGAAGACTATGCCGCTCAGTAGATGATGTCTCTTCTCATATCGACATCTTTAATATTTCATTGTTATCTTTAAAGAGGGTACTAAGACTGATTTGCAAGTAAACAAAAATATTGTTTGTATTATTAATATCTTTTCTATATCATTTATTGGATTTGTAATTTTTTTGCATTATTTGTTTTGTAAATTGATAAATAATTGTTAAGCCATTTTGCAGCCTTCAGTAATTGAGTTAATCATTTAAGCTTTCAGAACAGCCTGTCTGTATTTCAAATCCGATGCCAGCATTCTTAACTTCTCATCACATATTCTAACAATTTTTGAATTCGAACACCCTGTAGATTGGCGCAGCTGTCTTCTTTTCGTCGTTTTAAGCCACCCTTTATAAAGCACGTGCTCGTTAAGCGCGGGCAAAACTAGATTCGGCCGACGGAGACCTCGCATCGCGATTGGTTACTGCATCGCTTGGGTACGCTTGGCGTGGCTTCTTCTGGCAAACAGAGAGTTCCGAGAGAGCAGTTGACTGTAACGCACGCAGCGTTGGGTGTTGAGTATCGTTGATTACGTGGGTGTTTGGTGCATTCCGATGGCCTCGTTCTGCATCGTCTTTCCCGCTAAACCGGGGATTACACTGGTAGGACGGGTGGAGATTCCTCGATCTTACCATCGCTTCGGGCTCATGTGCGAGTCCCATCCCAACTGACGCCATTTCAAGGAAGATCCCGGCCCATTATGCTCACGTACCGCCCCCGCATTCAAACCTAGGCCCCTGTCGAAGGCATCGCCAGGTAGCCTTCCACGCTTCGCTCAAGAGACGTCAAAGACATAGGTATCGTTGTAAATAATTGTGTAACCTATTAACTATCCTTCATGTGACCTGAACTTAACTCGTGTATGTGCTAACGTTGTTGTGCATGATTCACTGCCCGCAGAGCGACTGGACTGTCATTTATGTGGCCTAAAGCCAAGCTAATTTTCTAAATTGCTGCATTTCTGATCGCCGTTGGTGTGACTAATGCGCCAATATTTATGTGACTAAATTTTGCCGCTATTGCTGTAAATTCATGTACTTCGGCCGCTCGTATTCAAAATGAAACGTTTGCTTTGTGTATGACCTAAATTTGTGATACAGTTGCTACAAAATTCATGTACTCTGGACGCTTGTATTCATAACTAAACATTTGCTTTGTGTATGACCTAAATTTGCGATGCAGTTGCTACAAAATTCATGTACTTCGGACGCTTATATTCGTAATTAAACCTTTGCTTTGTGCGTGGCCTAATTAAGCGACGCTATTGCTCTCATTAGCATAGAATTTCGGCTTAGACCGCGTAGTATTTGTATATGAACACCCAGCATTTTCTGGCTTAATGTGCCTTGCACCTTGTGAAGTCGAGCAAAAACCCGCGCGATGGCCATGCTCTTTGGTGGCTCGTGTTGTTTGAGTATCTTGAGAACGAGGATACTTAGGCAGATTTGGCCGTTTTGCTGTTTGTGCATCCATATTCACTACTAATATATAATACATATATAATACTACGCGGTGTGAGTGAAAGTCGCTCTGATGATGCAAGCTGCAAGGTCTTGCGAAACGTTAGTGAATATGGATGCACAAACAGCAAAACGGCCAAATCTGCCTAAGTATCCTCGTTCTCAAGATACTCAAACAACACGAGCCACCAAAGAGCATGGCCATCGCGCGGGTTTTTGCTCGACTTCACAAGGTGCAAGGCACATTAAGCCAGAAAATGCTGGGTGTTCATATACAAATACTACGCGGTCTAAGCCGAAATTCTATGCTAATGAGAATAATTCGAGTAACCGCGAAAGCCTCAAACAATACATGACGCTATTGCTGTCAATTTATGGACTTTGGCCGCTCTTTTTCGTAATTAAACATTTGCTCTGTGCGTGGCCTAATTAAGCGACGCTATTGCTGCCAATTCATGGACTTGGGCCGCTCTTTTTCGTAATTAAACATTTGCTTTGTGTATAGCATAACCTTGCGCCACTCCAGCTGGGGCCATATATTAAGGCCTAGAGTAATTTCGGTAACGTGTTTGTTGCCACTTTGTAACGTCAGACAATAGATGTATATTTGACTAAGGGACTTTTTATTGTGTTCGATCTGTGCATGCTCTTTCCAGGTTAAGCATCTTAGTGTAACGATTGATGTACGACGAAGCTTGAACGTTAGAGCGTTGCAGGTAGGTCTGGCGACGTCGCCGCAGTGGCAGCGAGTACCGACATAGTAATGCAAGTATTTCTTTCCCGAACTTGTAATCCGAGCTCGACAGTTCTCGAGTACCTTCCTGACGTAGTACCCTGTGTGCTTCTCGTCCCGTCTAACCGTCCAGGTCCGGTTATACGGTTACACTCCCACGACATGCCTGGTGGCGCCCTTTTATTTTGACTTACCCTGTATATGTCACACCACGCTTGTCCAGTGACTTACTGTTTGAACCACGCCCAACTCCCTGAGCGCATCAGCCGAGGCCTTTAGCCTGTTTTAATGAATCTCAGGGCGAGCGTGCCATCTTTTCCTGCACTTAACCAGTCGTGCGATACTCACCCCGCGTGGGTGTCTCTAAGTCGTTTTGATACCGTAACATAATCCATATTAATTTGTTTCACTTCTCATATAAAATAATGTTATTTTTGTTTGAATAACTGTAATTAGGATTGAAGCCTGTTGTTATTCTTATCAATAAATAAATAAATAAATACATATTTACTTAAACAACATTGTCACATTATTGCTAAAAAAGTACATTTTATTTTACCGATAAGAAAATGTGTATCCTTATCTTCCGTACTTGTTTTTGTGTAATATTCTCTCCATGTGTTCACAATTTCCTCTGTCTCTGTGCTTAAGATTCCGTTTTTATCTGCAATACTTCTTATTTCTTCGGTTTCTTAAGATTTCATCACTTTCCAAAAACTGTGGTATTTTCCCCTTTTAAGAGTTAAATTTGCTCTCCAAATTTTTTCCAGATTTTCTTTTTTGCATTCTGCAGTTCATTCTTTTAGCTTCATTTCTTCTTTGGACATATTCTTCCCAATCGTATACTGTTCTTGTTTGGATGTATTTCTTCCATGTTGTTTTTTCTGCTTTACGAGTTCCTTTAGCTTAACGTCTTTATTTCAGTGCAGTAAAGCGACGAATTTTGAAACACTTTGGACACGTCACCAGAAGGAATTACGACAATCTTGAAAAACTGGTTGTTCAGGGAAAAGTAGAAGGGAAACGCCTTCGAGGGCGTTCCCCAAAACGTTGGATCGACCAAGTCAAGGAATTCCCCTCAAGACAATACTCGATGCGCCTCAGACAGAAACAAATGGAAGAACATTGCCCAAACTACAACTTAAATAGCACCCATGAGATCACGACACTTCAACTATGAAGTACACGACCAGAGAGAGATGTATATTTTTTCTCCATAGATCTTTTTCGCTTCTTCTAAGTGTTATTTTAAATTTTGTTCATTTCTCATCTAGTGTTGAGTTTTATTTTTCTCTTTCTCATTTTATTAGTGCTTCGGACTACTTTTATTTCGTATTCCCTTTTTAATCCTTCGTTCTTAAGTTCCACCCGTCTGATTTTAAAGTGTAGTTTCTTGCATTCTGTTGGTTTGAGGGTATTTAACTTTGTCTCTGCTACTATTAATTTATGATCTGTATTTAGCTCAGCCCATTTATTCACTTTTACATCTTGTATTAGGTATCTTTGATATTTGTTTGTAAGTCTACTGTGTAGTCTATCAGAGATTTTATATTTCTCACTGGTACCTATAGTCTTTTTTGTTCATGAAATCTATTTTCAATTACTAACTCGTTTGCTACTCAATAATTCAGCATTTTTTCTCTATTAGAGCTCCTACCTTCTTCACCATAGTTCACCATACAGTTTACTCTCCTTTGTATGTCTCTGCCTATTGTTGAGTTCCAGTCTCTACGTATTGTTATATAACCTACTTTGTTTTTTCTCTGTGTCTGGCAACTGCGTTTTGTAATTCTGAGTAGAATTCTTAAAATTTGTATTCTTACTTACTTATTTACTTAATCCTGATGCCGGTTGTACCTTTCGGTGTAGGCGTGTTTGGTTAGACTGTCTTGGGTTCTCTTCTCGATAGTTCTTTCCATCATCGTCTGTCGTTCGCTAGCCGAGTTACTTCGCCCTAGTTCAGCCCTCTACTTTGTATTGCTCCTTTCACTTCTTCTTGCCACTCTTTTCTTGGTCTTCCTATTTTTATTTTTCTATTCTTGTCTCGTATGCCCTGTTTGGCAGTCTTGTGCTCTCCATCCTTGTTTTATCGGTTTTACTTTGAGGTTTTGTATGTGTACTTCATTCTTGATTCTGTCTGGCCTAGTCCGGTTTTCTATTTTTCTTAGGAATTGCATCTCCATGCTTGCTATCTTGCTTTGATGTCTTTCTGTTGTTGTCCACGACTCGCTCAAGTACGTAAGCACCGGCACTGCAACTTTCTTATAGATCTCCACCTTTGTCTGCGTAGGGATCTTTCTTTTCCAGAAAAGTTCGTATCGCGTTGTATAGTCGTCCTGTTGCTTTTATTCTTTGATCTATCTTACTGTCGATTTTGCCATCTTGTATTACTACTCCTACGTACTTGTACTGTTCTATTTGTTCCAGTTTTGTGCCGTCTATTTTTATGTTGTGTTTTGGTTGTTTTGTGCTTATGACTATCGTTTTACTTTTCTCTTTATTGACTACCATACCCATCCTTTTTAGTTCCGTTGCGTACACATTCATGTTGTGTTGTAGCTCTCTCTCGCTCGCCCCGGTAAAAGTTAACTCTGCTATTTGTATCTTTTCCAGTGCCCTACTGTGAACAGTAGCGGACTCAGTACACATCCCAGCCTTAGTCTCGAACTCCTGCGACCCTTGATTATTGCATCTTACGCAACTTCTACAACACTGATACAGAGCCTTAACTGCATGGATCAAACTTTTCTCTACTCATATTTTTTCTAGGCATCTCCAGACGTCATTCCTTTTCACTTTGTCAAAAGCTTTTTCTAAGTCTATGTAGCATGTAGCATATGTGTACGTGCTTGTTTGTTGCTATCGCTTTTTCGTTTATTTGTCTCAAGGTGAATATTAGTTCTTGCGTACTTCTTCCCTTCTTAAATCCTCATTGCGCTTCTTCCAGCATTCCTTCTACCTTTTCTCTTATCTTTTGTTCTATGACCCTTGCGTATAGTTTACCAGGTACCTACTTAGGAGAGAGATGCCTCTAAAATTTCCACATTCTCTTACGTCTCCTTTCTTGTATATGGGTGTTATTATTCCTACTTGCCGGTCACGGAGTGTGCGCCCTTCTTTTAAACACATATTTATTAATTACTTTCAGTAATTCTTCTTTGGTTTTGTCTCCCGCTTGTTTGATCATTTCTGGTGTAATCATGTCTTGTCCTGCTGCTCTGCCGAGCTTCATTTTTAATATTGCTTCTTCTAGTTCTTCTCTTGTCACATTTGTTGCTTTGTTTCTTGTGTTTTCTTGGTATTTTGTTATGTTTTCCTTTGTCGTATCTTGTTCTATATCCTCACTGTTCAGAAGTGACATGAAGTATCTTCTCCATCTTTCTCTTATTTCTTGTTCTTCATTTAGTACTCTCCCTTGCTCGTCCCGGATATTCTTAATTAGAACTTTTTTTTGTCTCATCTGTTTAATTACTCCGTAGAATAGTTTCTGGTTCTCTGAATATGCGTTTTTCATAGTGTTTCCAAATTTTACCCAGGAATTTTCTTTTGCTGCCTTTATGTTTTCTTTGACAATTGTTCTGATGTTTTTGTATTCATCATAGTCTTCAAGATTTCTTGTCTGTAGGTATTTTCTCCACTTCTTTTCTTCTCCTTTACTATTTTCTTTATTTCTTCTATCCACCATAGTGTTTCCTTTGGGTAGTTGTTGCTTACTCTCGATGTTCCGTAGGCTTCTTTTCCTGAATCTGCTATACTCTTCTTAAAACTCTCCCATCTCTCTTCTACTGTGCTTTCTTGTATTACTTTCGTGTACAGTATTTCTTTATATTTGTCTCATACATCCGGTTTTTTGAGTTTGTGGTTATTTATTCTTATTTGAACTGCCTTCTTTAGTTTCTTCCTGTTGTAGTTTCCATTCTAATATTACCGTATGGTGGTTGCTGCCTATCTCAATCTCCGGATTTACTGTTACATCCTTTATTGCTTTCCATAGTCTTCTTTGGACCAAGAAATAGTCTATTATTGATTTGGTGCCATTGTTATGATATTCTCGTGTTAATTTATGCTTGTCGTCGTGTGTAAATTTGGAATTTGCTACCACTAGGTTGTTTGCCTGACAGAATTCTAGTATTCTCTTCTCGTTTGTATTTATCGTTTCTTCGCCTTGTTTTCCTAGATATTCTTCTACTCCTTTGTTATTTTTCCCTACCCTACCGTTGAGGTCTCCCATAATTATTGTTTCTTGTCCCGCGTTGTTTACCTCCTCTTGCATAGAACTTGTTGACTTGTTTGGACCGTACGCAACTATTATTGTTATTGGTTGTTTTCCAAACTTCATGTCTAATTTCATAATTTGTTCGTTCTTATAATTCACCTCGATTATGTTCTTTATTTTATCCTCGCTGATTATAAATCCTAACCCTGCTTGTGTGTGTATTTTTTTTACATCCATTACCCTCCGTGTATTCTTTTCAGTCCTTTTCCTTTCATTTTAGTCTCAGTTATCCCTAAATAATCTATGATCGCTTTTTTAATTTCTTTCACTATCTCTACTTCTTTCCCTCTGCTTCCTCTCACGTTCCATGTCTCTATGTTCATTACTGTTTTGTCTTTTGTTGCGAAGTTTTCCGTTTTCTTAGTTCTTTTCCTAGCAATGTTCGTCGTCTTTTGTTCGTCTACCGTTTGTATTCTTAGTTTTTTGAGTGGTGGGTTCTTTGTTCCACCTCCGCTATTCCGTTCTTCTCTGGCATCCATTGATCCATTTGTGTTTTTTGCCATTTATGTAGATCTTCTGGTAGCTTACTCTTGTTTTATTTCCTTTCGCGGATTCTTTTCTGGCTATGTTTCTTAATTTATAGTGTATTTTCCTTTCTTCTTTAGTCAAATCACTTTCAATGAATATTATTCTTCCCTTGAGCGCTTGCTCTTCATTACCTCTATTTTCTTGTTGAGGTTTTCCAGTTTGGCTACTATCTTTCCCGTTTTCTCTTTTAATTTTATAGGCTTCCAACACTTCTGTATCGACCTTTAAATCTTTCCATATAAACTCTTCCAGTTCTTTTTCTATGTTTGGGCCTTTTGTTTCGTACCCACTTATTACTATGTTGTTTTTAAGCTTTTCTCCTA
This sequence comes from Agriotes lineatus, assembly GCA_940337035.1. NCBI lineage: Eukaryota > Metazoa > Arthropoda > Insecta > Coleoptera > Elateridae > Agriotes > Agriotes lineatus. Next base: position 111,633,901 of record OW679200.1, on the reverse strand, counting down.
TCTTTCTAGTGCTTGCTGTAGCACTTCCATTCTCTTTTTCGGTTGTTTATTTTCATTTTCCCATTTATCGTCTCTTTTTTCATTTCTCTCTCATGCTTTCTTATCTCTTAAGAGTTTTTCTTTAGTTCTTCGACATTTTCCATCACTATTTTGATTTATTCTCTTTTCTCCTATTGTAGCCTGGTGATCTTATTATCTTTTCGTTTTCTCTTGTGTTTCCCTTATCTTCTTCTTCGCTGTCTGCCGTATCTCTCTCTCTTTTCTTCGATTTTTCCTGTTTGTTTTCTTTTATTTCTTATAGTGGTGCATAGATTTGTATTAATGTCAGTTTTTTGCCTATATTTATTTCCATGTCAATTATCCTTAAGGATATGGGGTTCCAACCATTTCCTCTGTTAATACTTATATTAGGAAAATTAAATAGTATTTATTTTAATAGATCATAGAAGTACAATTTTAATAAGTAATAAAGAACAGAGGATCAATTTCGTCTGGGTGGCGAGAATAACACTAAATAGCAGCACAATTTCAAACAGCTCAGAAGTGACAAAAATCTGCTGCCCAGTTCATTTTCTGTAATATTTAAATTGACTGGTTTACATTCATCTTTAATACCGGAAGAGTTAATCAGCTTTGATAAAAATTTCAATAGTTTAAAAAATTATTCATCTACCGAAACAATGATTGATGAGGATGCTGTATACTCCAGTGATAGTAAAGATGAAGGAGATGAAGATGTAGAAGATTAAGATTCAAAAAGTGAATTTGTTTTAAGGAAACATATAATCTGCACTCTGTGACTTATTCTGACCTCCATTTGTGAAATACTTCTTCTTCTGCTTCATAAATTTGTTTGTCTTTTACCATTTGCGTACAAGGTCCCGGGTGGTGTAGTTTGAACAAGCGTCCACGTTCGATCAGTAGAGTTAAGCAATGCTCTTTCTGGTCAGAACTTGGATGGGAGTTCCATGGCTGCATCTCTCGGCGCCTCGTGGTACGGCTGCCACGGAAAAAAGTTGGTCCCGGATGTCATAATAACATCATGACAGTCGTTAGTGGGGTTGGAAGTCCCCATAAAATGTACAGCGATGCCTATAATTGGCCTAACGGCTGTTGGCTGAGTACCAAAAATAACAAATAAAAAAATTTACTTTATAATGCACTTAAATTTCTTGTGAGAGGGTTTTTAGCCAAGCAAATATAATTCTTCACAGACTGAGGTCTTTATTAGACCAGGAAAAACTGAAGGCATTTACATTAATGAATGTTAAATCAAACTTATTAAGCGATTTGCACTATGACGAAGTTATTGAAGCTCTAAGAAAAACATCTCCCAATAACTAAATAGGTTACTGAAGGTCAAAAATGTTGTGAATATCCTTAATTCGAGCACTTTAATCTCCTTGGGTAGGTTTTCTCGTGGCCCTTCTCGCCAATGAGTGCAACTAGTATCAAAAGTTCAAGTTGGTATCACTGTCTTAAAATAGTAACCACAAATGAATATCGTTTCTCAAACATTTTGTATACAATGTATACATATTATTTAGAGATAGTAGGTTAAAGGAAATAACAGTCACAAATTAAGTGCAAATATTTTATTATTGGTGCATTTATATGAAGTACAGTGCATTTATATGAAGTACATAGTGAGAAGCTGCTTAATTAAGTACATTACCTATTTATTTCTGAAGTAAAATTTCTTTATAAAATGTCCAACCTAAATTGTAATTAGGTACAACACATCTTGTAAATGATTACCTGTTTGTAGTACATTCAATTTATGTACAGCATTTAATTCTAATTTTGAATTTTTATCATACAAATATTCGAGTTTAAGCCATACAATAGGAGAAGACTACTTACTCTATCACAATTTTTCTGATACCGCCCTACTTTTAAACTAGGTCATACTTACTTACTTACAAATTTCCAATAACTGATCTAGTTCAAAAGTAAAGTAGTATACTACACTTCGCCACCAATGCTAACTACCTACTGTAAATGCTCAAAAATGGTGAACTGTTTTGAATATTGTTCACAGCTGAAATATTGGTATTTCAAACATTCTAATTTTTATTATATCTTCAACTTTACAGTTTTAATTCCTTAGGACATTCGAGTATCTAGTTGTTGGCATTATTGTACTTGTATAACTAACCTATCGGTGCAAATATCTACAAACTACTCCACCAAATACTACTCTTAGCCACCTTAAGCAACACTTGTTCTTTCACTTGCTAATCCTTTATCAGAGCTCGACTTCCATATTGTTCTGTTATTTGTGAATGGAATAAATCCAATCAAGATGCCTGCTACTGCAATCCAGGCACCTGCTTGCCAAAACGACTGTTCCCATGTTCCGGTCAGATCAAAAAGCAATCCTAGAACAGTTCTTATTTAGACTCCAAGTAGAAGTTGTTTTTGGACAACTTACCTGCTAAGGGAGGCCCTAACAAATTTCCTATACCCTGACTCAGCAAAATCAGTCCATATGCATTAGTAAAATTGTCCAACGAGATGAGTTCCACAAGAATGGCAGGTGTGAACGAGTAATTACTTGAAAAAAACAGGCCAAAACTTGCTGCCGATATCAGCAACATTGGATAATTGTCAGTGAACAACATCATGGATGCACAAGAAATTCCACACAGAACCAAACAAACGGAGTAGGTTTTGGTAATGTGCAGCCATGGCTGATCTCCTGCCCAACCCAAACCAATCTGTTAAGGGAAATTACAATTACTGATTTATAAATTGCTAAATTTGTTAAAACTCACCATTCCAATAGTGTTGGTAATACCGACAACAGAAATAATGAAAGAAGCCTCAGATTCGGTGTAACTGTGTTTGGTCAGATGTTCGGCAAGGTAAAAATAAGGCACAATAAACCAAGTAAACAACAGTGTTGTGGATACAGACAACATGAGAAAATGCAACTCCAAAAAGAGGGAAAAATCTGCGATGCTCTTCAGTATCTCCACAAGATCAGTATACCATTTCTAAAATACAATTGTTTGTGAGCTCGCTAATAACGAAAGGCATTCAAAATATGCTCTTACTTCCTCATTTTCCTTTGCCAACTCTCTCAACAACAACAACGGAGGAGGAGGAAAAGAGAGAGATTCTCTCTTTTCCTCCTCCTCCGTTGTTGTTGTTGAGAGAGATATGACAGAATGCTTATGAAGCTTAATGTTTTTCAAGTAATGGCGAGCATTTGGACCACACGTTCTCAACATAACCAAGGAATCTGTACGAGTAAGAGGTGCGGCGTTATGATGATGAACGGCAAGTTTAGTGTTATTGTTGTTGTTAATTAACGGCTGCTGCATTTCGTTATCTTCCGGTACAGAATCCTTTAAAATAAGCAAATTAATAAAGCACGTTGCATTAGTCTTTCCCTACATACTTGATGGACAAACTCTTTGGTGGGGGAAGTCGGTTTTAGAGCTTTTTTCAATTTCATGGACATTCTCACTGGCACTCTGGCAGTTATGGCAGTTGCATCTTCAGGTATCTTATTTAAACCTTTGTCGGAGGTACTACGGCATAGTAGAAGACTGGGATAGTTTTCTAAGATTACATTGTACAGTCTTTTGTTTGAACTCAATTGTTCTAGGACTTCTAAAGGCACCTAAACGGATAGAATATATAATTAATATAATTTGACTTCTAGTCGCGTCAATGTTCTTACCGTTTCGCTTTTTTTGAGGAAAGTTGGCAAGTTGACTACAGATCGAAAGCGTTCTCTAGGTATGGGATCTTCAGAAGGTGGCGAAGGATCCATAGACGTAGCTAAGGTTTGCAAGATATATTCAGGTTTTTCTCCACACTTCAACATCTTTCTGATTTCTTCTACTCCTGGAAAGTCCGACTCCGAGATACTCCTTCCAGAAATAGACCCAGTACTAGAGGCATTTTTGATCGATCGCTTTCCAGTGGATAATGCTCTAAAAATGGAGGTTTGTTAGGTATCACGATCACAGATATATGATAAAGAAAACGTGACCAAGAGTCAAAATATGTAAAACAGCTGTGCAAACTGTGTGTGGGTTGCAAACCATAGTGCATTATTGCAATTATAAGAATTAAATGGTAGTTTATATATTTAACACATGCAATAATATTTCTGTTTTCACTTTTACAATCTGGAAATGTGAAATCGTGTAATTACAGTCACGTAATATGAAAGTTTCATTTATTAAATAATAAAATGCAGTACGGCCCCACCTTTTGGCATTTTGCTAATTTGATAGTTTTTTTTTAGTTTCGTTATATTCAGCACTTATTTGAGTCTATGAACTGCGACAGTGTGACTTTATTCACTGTGATTCAGACTTTTTACAGCATTCTTTTAGAGATTCTCAAAAGAAGTATATACCTACTTTTTGTCTAGTATTTCTGGAGATATAACGGAATTTATTGGTCTCCAAACATTCAAATAAAGGAAGAGACGAGACAATTTTGCATCTACAACGAACTTTCGAAATAGTTCTCTAAGTCTTCAAAAACGATAAAAAAAACATTTCAAATAACATTAAAAATTAATGAAGAAAATATTTTTTTCCCTAAAGTAATCACACTTTCCCTGATTTGTTTTGCTGAATAATTAACCCATCTGTTTCAGTCCTTGGACACAGCTTACTTAAAATGGTCCTTACTAATTGGAAAAATGGACCAAGCGTTAAAGAATCGTCTACAAAATCTACTCAGACTGCTTAAAAACATTGAAAATAATACTGTAAGCCATTTTATGTCTGCATTTTGTAAAGCAGGAATTATACGACTGGATCATGATTAAGTCTTCAAAGATGTTGCCAAAAGAACGCAGAAAATTGAGAGTTTCACAAAAGTTTTTATGATAGTTATCCTATCCATCTATCAGAATCCAGATAAGGTCGCTAATGGGCTAATGGGAGACAAATCACGAGATGCTGCATTAATCAAAAGAAACCTTGCAAATGTCTATTCCAGAGTTGTAAAGTTTGAGATAACCTTCTATAAAGTAGTTCCTATAGGAGATATAGCTAACACCAAAAATTATGACTAGCTGTCTGTGGGTATTCAACTAAGAAGGCAGAATCGAAAACAAATGGTAAGCTAAATTCACTAGAAAAATTCCTCAGAGCGCTATTAAAATTCAATAATTTCGAAGTACTGGTTCCATGTACATTTAAAATAAAATATTTTGTTAAAGTGTAGGGGAGTTCGGGGTTAACTGAACCTTGGGGCTGATTGGACCATTGCATTTAAACTAATTTTGCATGTTTGAATTTCCCACCAATATTTGATTTGGAGTCCGTACGTGGATGTTAGTATAGTTGACGTAGCAAAAGTCGTATGAGTTCCACAAAATAAAAATGAAATTTGACAGGTAAGAGTAATTATTTTTTGCTACATAATTTTTTTATTATAAGAGTAATTTGTGGAAGTGTAAGTTTAAGTTTCTTTGATTTTAGCATTTCATTGCCAAAAAGCTAGTACAAAGCGAAAGTGCAAGTGCAAGAATGTAGGGGGTTCCCGGGGAACATGCATGAAGAACTGCCATGTGTTTTGGGGTTAAATGAACCTTTAATGGTTGGTGTTAAGTGAACCGGTCCAGTTAACACCATTTTAATTTTTCTTTGTAGAAAATGCTGAGAAATCGCAAAACGCACTACTGAGAGTCGTTCCTATTCAAAAGAGGAATTACAAAATGCAGTAATAGTATATTACAGCCCGAGATGGGAAGTGTTTCATTACTGTCGAGAGATTAGTTAGCTGATTGAGACGCGAAGCGTCGAAACCAGCTATTATCTCGAGACTAAGGAAACTTCCTGTCGAGGTTTGTATACTATTTTATTCGCAACCACTTTATTCTAAACAATAATTGGAAAAATTATTATATTATGATACGTTAGGTTGTGACGCGCATGAATGGATCAACGAGATTCCCAGTGTCCCTACCTATTCAGCGTCGGGAATGTACTTCCCGCACTCAAATGAGGTCAGGAATGTTAACATTACATATATGGTTGCGAATAAAAATAATTATTCATTGTGATTTCACTGATAGACAGGCATCAACAAGTACTGGGATACCACAAAGTACATAAAACCGTACGTGGATAAAGTTAGAGCAGCAGATGATGCAAACAAAGTTAACTTTCATCTTCAAAATGAACATGCAAATGTTTTTACCATCGAAGAAGAGCTTTTGCTTGTGAATTGTGAAATATATAAAAACGTCAACAAGACGTCTGACATGTTAGTTTGCAGTTATAAATAATAAGGTGATCAGACCCAATTGGGAACACAATAAAATGGCAGGAGGATGACTGTCTGATCCAGTTCAGAAAACGCCATAACTTATCTTTACGTACCCCAAAGCAGACATTAAATTGAGCCACGAGTTTCAACAGGTCTAATGTTGAAGCATTTCATAAGAACTTGGGCCATGTCAAAAGAAAGTTCAAATTTCATGTAATTTGGTAAAAGATATTGTAACAGTCAAGTTTCTGCCGATTCCTTACATGATAAGATTCTCTTCTAGAAAAATACACTTAGATAAACTCAAAATTGAAAATAAAATTAAATAAATAAAAAATGCGGTCCAGTTAACCCCAACTTCCCCTACTGTTAGTCTAACAATTTTTAAAAACTGCTTAAATATATAGTACTTAGGGCGAAAAATATTTTCTGATATGTAATTGTAAGTAAAACCGCTGTTTTTATTTTGAGAATTATGAAGAAACTGTTATTCTTCAGTTCTCAAGAAATGAAAAATGTTGGGGAATCAGAAATCCCAGCATCAGCATCAGCCATAATTCCTTGGGAAGGGTTAGAAACTCGACCTTTCGTTGTATAAGTGGGGCCCTACTGTAAATATGTTTTATTTTTAGGTCTCATGAGATAAAGAGAAGTGTATTCACAAGTAGTGTGAATGATCTTTCAGAAATCAGCAGTGCATAACCAAAATTTAGCAAATAAACAATATGATAAAAGATAATAAGTATCTGGTAGCTATACAAAACATTTTTTGCAAAACAGAGCATTGATGCAAAGCACTAGAACTAAATATATCTGACATGTAGGTCATTCTTTTGTTATCTAAAAACATACTAAGTAAATGTAACTACTATAGCATGATTGAGGAATAAGTTAAAATATTACTCTACTGACATCAGAGACCACATAGAGGTGCAACAAAGGTGGCTGACGTCTTATCATATGTTCGCACAGCTATCCAGATGTCTCAAGAGTGGTACAATGCTGCAATGGCAAAAACTTACTTGTTCTGTTCTTCTACTGTTAACCACTCAGGATCCCTCATGACGGCTCCACAAACGCACATATTTAAGAAAGTTCCAGCAAGCAACAAGACGGTACCTCTCCATCCATACTCCTCAATAAAAAACTGTGTCATAGGAGCATACACAAAAGTGCCAATTCCTGTACCACAAGCCCCTAACCCAACAGCCAGTGATCTCTTTTTGTCAAACCAGTATGCTATAGACACTACAGCAGTAACATAGCACAAACCCAGGCCAAGACCAGCAATTACACCAAAGGTAATGTACATCATGGTGATGGAATTTGCATAGGAACTTAGAACGAATCCCAATCCTGATACTAAACCACCAATGATGGTCATTGACCGACATCCGTACCGATCAACAAGGGCACTCATAATTGGTCCTGTCAGTAACGGCACAGCCATGAAAAGACTCCCAATCCACGCCGTTACGGATTTAGAAGCACCAAACTGGTCAAGAAATTCGATGTATAGCAGACCAAAAGAAAAACTGATGCCGTCAGCAATCATGGAGACGACTAAAGATGAGAATACTACAACCCATCCCCAACCGCCATCGGGAATCTTAGGCTTTTCGTCTGCATTGTCTTCGTCCACACTCAAACTGTAAGTGGAAGAAATGATGGAATCCTTTTCCATGTCCTCAAACTTAACTTCCAGCAATGTCGGCTGAGTGGGAAGCTTTCCATTGGTTTTGGGGTTGTCTTCGGAAATCGGCACTTTTGAGTATGGCGGTGGTTTGACAAGAGACCCATTGGTGATCTTGACGGGAGTGGTGTTAGGAGAGATGGACCACCCCACTAATGGAGCCAAGCCGTTTTCTTGTTTATCGAGTTGCGGCTCCATTTATTAAGTAGCTGGTGATTTGTAATAATACTAACAATATCACAGACAAAACAGTGCTTTTGAAATGGCAGTTCCTCGTTCTGATGTTTTTCAGATTGATCTTATCGACGTTACTTATCAAAGCCTTTGTGTGAGGGGGTATTTATTTACTGATTTTATCTCAAAAGTATGTCTAGCGCGGACCAGTTCGCTTTGGACTGGTATCCAGTCTGATAACACCTAACGTATTCGAGTGCTTTTAATACTTTCTTTAAACAAAACAAACACGTACAGATAAATATTCTAGCGATACTATGAATAATACTGACGATAATTCGAAATACGTAAAGCTGCTAGCCGTGTTTCGCCCGATTGGTGCGAATGAAATTCAGTTAGAATGTGAATTTTCTAGACTGGAATTGCTTAAAACTGCATCCAGCGCTTAGACCAGCTTTGGAGTCTTAATCTGGGGTCTCGGCACAGGATGGGTCGTCTGGAGGAGGCGGTCACAATGCGGGGTGGCACCACGTTCCTGATCATCAAGAACCGGTGGTGGTAAAAATTCACAGAAATAAAAGACAACTTGTGTGCGTCTACTGGTCTCAATAAGTCTTCCTCAGTGCTGCTCTTAATCTATTCGATTTTCTTCTTTAATGTCCAAAGCCCTCGCAAGTTGCTTGGATAACTAGTTCTGACGCAAGGCAGATCTGAAAGGAAAACATTATTTTAATATCCAAGTTACTGAAATGGTATTAATTAATAGTTAAGAAAAGAAAAATGGAATATTTTGTGGTTTGAAATATACTTATGTTTGATTAAGCAGCATTAGAACAGTTTAGTGAAGGTACCTGTTTAACTGCTCTATATAGTAAGGAGAATAAGCAACAATGTAATTCTTGAATCTTTTTTAAAAAAGTATTCTTACCCTTAACTTTTTATTGTTCTCATTTAATGCATTATTTTAAAGTTTGTTACCATTAAATATTGCGAAAGAATCCCTATATATAAACGTATGTTGTGACTGCATCGATGGGAAGCAGTTCGTCCACGATCAGCCGTGCTGTCTCTGTGTCCTTAAAAAAATACTATAGGTGCACGTTCTTGGACGAGCGATTAAAACGTCTGACTAGCAATCAGATTCCGCTTGGTAGCGTGAATTTGAATATCATCGGTTGCATAATTTTTTTTCTTTACCAATTGATGAAATTCGAATTACTAAGTGTTCCCCTTACTGTTTCAGTATTATTAGTCACATTAAGATATTTTTAGCTACTTTGTGCATAATTTTGGTCACTCTTGCAGTACGCTTTCTTTATAAAAGATGTTAAAACAATTTCTTTCTTAATTAAGAGTAAGTCCAGCTATGTGGTGGGCTCAAAAGCTAATTACATACATCGTGATGGTGGAGTAAAATCCTAACAGCATTATCAGAATAAAAGGACTATGGGTCAACATCATGAAAACGGCATATTTCTATAACATAACACTGTATGCGAATAATTTCTCCAAGAAATAGTATTTTAAAATCAAAAATTTTCTATATTTTTTTTTACTTACACTGCCATAATCCTCATAGGGAGTACGAAGCGAGAATAAAATAATATTTTTATGGCTTGGTTGTTAACTTCACCGCTTCTTGTTTTAGATACATTTTACTGTATTAAAAAAATAGTTAGCTAGATTTGAAGACACTTTTGTTAATTCGCGTGCAGAACCATTTGTATGACACCATTCTGACAACCTATGTCATAGAGTGGTGCCAACCCGAGTCTCTGACCAGTTGAATTGTTATAGAGATAGAGCTCAGGACAACTCGAGGCTCGATCTAAGCATTTTATGCTGGTTCCAAAGTATTGTAATTATGAGACTCCATACAATTAACTGTCCGAATTCTAATTTGGCTACCTGGATTATCGCACTTCACAATTGCATTAGTAAACAGAACATAATGCCTGCATAAGATTGCAACCAGCTTATGCGTCATAAGCTGAGTAAAATGTTTTGGATTTGAATTCCGTCAGTTTATTTTTAAATAGATTATACAAAGTTTAGACTTAAACTGCATATTTTTTAATTTTGACGCATAAAAATTGCCATTAAACAAGGAAATTATTTTCAAATAGTCTGTAATTCATATTTACAATGTAAGCGAAGCGCGGGGTTGCAATTAATAAAATAGTTAACAATATCTAATCTTGCTGTAATTGCATACGTTCATAATCATATGTTGTTGTTTGTATGTACACTTTATGACAACTATTGCTGTTAGAAATTATAGACTTTCAAAATGTAATAAAACTACAGGACACCTCGTTGTGAAATTAGCAACCATTTTATACTAATTATGTCGGCAATTATGTTTTATAAAATTCAAAAATTCAATATTGCAAAATTTTAAACATTATTTAAATTTCATATACATAAAAATAATTGTAACACTTTTTAGTTGAGCTGCAAACTATGTGTAGCGTAGCGGTGATGAATGGCCTGAAAACGTCTTTCGTGCAAGAGAAGGCCATAAACTAAAATGTGATTTAAAGTGCATTACTAAATCAGCTAGTAAAAGTGGAATTCGTGATGTGACAGTTTCGAGAAAGTATCAATTGTACGCGTGCAATAAGAAACAGTTGTAACGTCAAATGTGATTTGTGTCGTCGAGTTGAACAATCAAAACTAACTTGTCTAAACGTCACGATGCAATTTCTAGCACAGGCGGAGCTATGTCGTAAACGCAGGGATATCGGCCAACAAAAGGGAAGAGTTGCGTGAATACTCTTTTGCTCCAACTAACAATAGACCAGGCAAAAAGAGAAAGTCAACCCGGGTGGACAATACAGTCGTAAACGCTCGAAAAGGGAAAGTCCTTTTCGACGGAAGTTATTTCTACCTCTTGTCCTACAATAGAGCAAAGGTACTCAAAAGAATAGGAAATATCCCTTCCATTCAGGCACACCTATATAAGCGCAAGTAGCTTAGTTTTCGACATCACTTTACGTAAAATCACTTTGCGTAATATCACGTCTTCTGCATATTCCGACTTGTACCATTTTGGGCAAAGTCGAGGACCAAGGCCAGTTTCTAAGGTCTGTTATTAATAAATAATTCAGTATCGAAAACCAGGCTACTCACAATTCGTATTTGTATTTTAAATTAATATTAACGAATTTATATATGTTGTATTTTGTTCGTGTGTTCTAAAGTAATAAAAGGAATGTTATTGTTTTCCACAAACGGTTGTATTTTACTGAACTTAATTCCACAGAAATAAACAACATAATACTTCCAGCGGGAACCACAAAATTGGTGGCCCGCGACTAAGAAACTAAATATGGAATGTTTCATAGAAAAAGCTGTAGAATTCTAGAAATAGATTGAAATTACCTTCGATAGTAATGAAGAATATTATTATCGTAGTGACAATAAAAAATATATATAGCAAGTTCCATACCAAAATTTAATAAATAAAACTTGGATAAAACGTGAGAAAAGTTGAAATTTTCAAAAAATTCAGAAACGTAAACTTAAAATTGTGTCACTTACACTTTACATCTTACAACTTCTTATAAAGATGTATCATGGGACAAAAATAAATTCAAAATATCAAGATATGTTCTATCGGACTTTTTCCACTGTCTAGCTAGGGTGTATATCACACGACGTTCTACTGATGTACGTACAATATCAGTCCTTCTCAGGACTAACTAGGAACACCTGAAGACGGGTGTAGATCAAAACTCCCGAAACGTCGTGTGATATACACCCTAGGCAGTGGAAAGAGTCCGATAAAACATATCATAATAGACCACTGCCAAAAAAATACATTCAGAGAACAAAATATCAACATTCATTTGTCAATAACAAATTAAAAGTTTACATTTTCAAAAATTCGTAGCGCCTATGTCTTTTAAACTACAGTTTTCAGGAAAAAATTGTCGATAGCCACTATACTTTATTTTAGGATGGTTATTGACTTACCAATTCCCAAAAACACCTTCAAATATAAATTTTTAATATAATCGGCCAAAGCAGACTTAGGACAGTTTTTAAAATGACACATGAAAAACAAAATGTTCAGGAATAATCTAATATGTTTTTTTTAAATGATTCAGCAATAAATATGATTTTGGTCTATTCTGCTTATTCTTAGAATCCACTCACTTTTTAAATGTTTGATAATATATGTTGACATTTTCCTCTTATCTTTAATTAGCGTTTTCATCTATTTTTTTGATATACTTCTGACGCATATTTATACGTATAATGACACAGAAAAAATATTTATAAATGTTCAAAAGATATAAAAGCATATGAATTAACTAAGCAGGACTCGTTTGATGTTCTACTACACAACAGTACCTATCTCAATCTGCACAGGTCCAGTCCATTTCCTATTCTGTTAGTGTCTGCAAGCTAGCTTGAATGAGGCGAATTTCCGCATAAACCAACACTCCACAAGGCGAAGTGCCTTCTCAATAATTCATAGTTACTCGGTGTTAACACCGAATCGAAAAGTTCGTGCCGTGTGGCAGTTTGTAACTGCGAAATTTGCCCTGATATCGGTAGATTTTAGGTCTAAACGTGCGCCAAAGTTTTTCCTCTGCCAATTCTATTTAGAGGTTTGGGTACGCGAGCATCGAATGATTTTTGACCTGTTCGGTATTTCGACATGAATTCGCAATAGCAAGGCAAATTTATATTGTGTCTATTTCACATTTATAGTAAAATTAGTAAAATATATTTCTCGTTTTTGAGGAAGAATAACAGAACTTATCTGAAGGTCAAACTTACTGAGACTGAAAAAACGGATGAAACAGAAACTTTCGCTCTCAGTTTACATGTATGTTGCTGTCACTTAACGTTTACTTCTCAAAGATATATTACCTACAAGTGCTTTTTAATTATATAAGGTAATACTTCAAATTGCAAGTAAACAGATTATGTTTGTGCATAATAACATATAACACTACTTTCAGAAGCACCTTTGACCTTCACCATCTGAATGCAAATAAAGTTTACATTTACCTTTTACCAAACAAGAACCTTATTTGTCTACAGTTTGCCACCCTAACGACAAATGGAGTTCTGTTCAGCACCAAAAAGAAATAAAACATTTTCCTATAATTAATTACCAGTGAAACAATATTGCTGCATTTATATGAATAAAATGAACACGACGATAAAGCTACGTCAGCGTCGGTCGGTGGTAATTGAGCATCAACTAACTTACGATTGAATATATGATTATTTGTGTTTAAAACAGTTGCAAGTCGTTTTATTCAGCACTAGCTTATTATTTTCCTAAAAGTATAGTATGTATAGTACATTTTTTTCTATAATAATTTTCAAGGTCAACTTTCTAGGGGATAAGTTGCATTCCTGCAGGGTCCCTAGTTTTAATAATGTTGGTACATAGATTTTTAGTTCTTTTCTTCCACTAAAAAAATATTGTCATTTGACAGATATGTCATAATTTAATATCGCTTGCTTAATTTTTTTATTTAAAGTATTTCTTGGTTTTCTTTTTTTATCCGATTTTATTGATGATGATGATGATTCCATGTTAAAAAAAGAAATTTGTCAAGAGTTCAAATTAAGAAACTTTGACATTCAAAATTGACACATAACCATAATTTTGAAAAAGATCTACCAACACGAGGTATAATCATTTCCTAGCGTTTTAATCACATGCCTACCAACATTGTAACACTTTGACAGTTATTATAGAAAAAAAACGTACTTTAAATATTTGTTACGAAATAAAATTTATTGCATAATGTTGGATATATTTTTGTAGACGCACTTCAGTTTTTGGTTCTAGAAGAACCTGACGTAGTAGAATACGTCCATAGAAGAATATATTGACTGATAAAAGAGCTTACGCCTGTTTTGGGTGTAAAGTAAAAAAAGAAAAGTGGCTGGAAGCTTGTCAACAGTAGATGAATAGAATGGCACAATACACTACAGCTACAAGAAATTACTTTAAACCTATTTAAAATCAAATGCTTAAACCATTCGCCGTGTTATTATCAGTAATTTCAGATTGCCCCTCGTATAACTCAAGGTTCAATAACAAACAAATGAAAGGTTAGCAGTGTTGACAAACACTTGCTTAAAGATAGAATTCCGACATTTAAATTGCTCTATGTAAATTCAATAGTTTTAAATTACAAATTTCCCTACTGTTGAATGGAAATCATATAATATTTACTAGCTATCCCACTATGATAGTAGTAGTTTCTTGTATAAAGCAATTTTTAAATTTATATCTATTAATTACCGCTATTTTAAATATCCAGTGTAGTTTAACATTGCACATGTACAGGATGTTTATGATAACCGCCCCCCATGTATGTGGATAGAAACTCGATTAAATTAGTAGAAACGTAAAAATATCAGTTTGTAGCAACAGGCTAACCGGAATTAATGAGGGCAACACATTAAAAAAAATGAATTTTCAAAGCTTCTAAATAAATAAATGCAGTTGCATGTTTATTTGTTTATAATAGAATTTAAAAATACTCGTTGTTTTGTTTGCTGGGATAATTGTTATCAAATTCATTAATTTGTATCTACAGTGTTTGCATTCAACATTAAACTTGTTTATCGGGGAGAAGTTAAAAGTGTTTCCACTGTTCTTCACACTAAAAATAAAGGATGTAAGTTATAAGAAAAGCTACAAATAACGAAACCATACAATTATCGTAACTATAAGTAACTATAATATTAATCTGATATGTTCTGATTTGTTCAAATGCACACTAATTGATTTCAAAAGAAAAGTTTCGTTATTAATTTAGTTACATATGTATAAAAATATGTGTGCATTTTTCGCATTTTGAATTGTACATTATTGAAGTCGAAGTTGGCACTTATTTTACTGTATACTGATGTAATTTTTCTAGGTTGTGAAAGGGTAATTGTGTGTAAATATGCTTAGGTACCTGTTACTTAACTGAATTATGATAAATAAGTAAATAAATAAATAAGGAGATTAATACAAAAACTTTTCAAGTAGCCATTTGTTTCCATTTGGTATGCTGAATAGCTGTCCATAGCCTACTATGTAAAAGTAGAACTAAAAAATATATTTTCGTAAAAAGGAATCAATAATATTATTTTATTTTACTCAATTCAGGTAAGTAACAGGTAAGCATGTTCACACACACTTACCCTTTGATAATCTACCACGAAATTGCATGAAAGTATTTAGCAAAACGAGATCACGACACTTCAACTATGAAGTATACGACAAGAGAGAGAGATATAGCAAAACAAGAACCAACATTATCTTAAGCAATGAACAATGCATAATAGGAAAAACAAATTCTGAAATGTATACTTACAAAGTAAAATATTAGCATTTTTAATTAAACGAATGTTGAAATTTTTCTTTTGAACTCACTAAGTGTACAATTGAACAAATCAGGGCATAGTGGATTAATATTGTAATTATTAAAATGAAGATAACGCATGTGAACTGAAGAATTAAGTGAGAATTTATTGTGCAATAAAGGTGCCGTAAATACATTGTTGCTCCTCGTCATCCGTAGTAGAACCCCAAGACGGAACTCAGATAAGTGGAAGCATTATAAATTCTCTCGTTGACGCAAAACCCTGGGATAATGGCAGTTAGCGCTTTTACTAGGAAGGAGTTCCAACCCAGTCAAAAGGGGCAAAGAAATCAATCTACTGACGCAATATAAACACGACCAGGGCATTTCATACGAGTTATTCATTCGACGACAGTCATTACATTTCGCTCATTCGATTCCACGTCAGACATTTCATTCGTTCACCGAGTTCTGTCTAAATACCAGAGTGAATTTAACTAGTATTAGCACAGCACGCTAGTTATTAATCGCGCACTGTAGGTATTTTTGTATGTAATTATGTATGTGTGTGAGTATTATTTAATTTTATTAAATAGTGCTGTTATCCGGAAAGTATTTATCATTTCCAAATACTACAGATATTATCATCAACCTCGTTAGTAACCCGGCAACAAATTATGAAATTTATCCATTGTGCCGGCAATACCAAGATTGACATGAGTGATAAGGTATATAAACTTCATTGTATGAATAAATTAAAAGATTGTACAATAACGTGTTAGCAGTGGAATTTATCAAAACTGATGTACTGCATTAGTACATAATACGACGAAATTCGTAAAATGTAGAAAATTATTTAATATAATCCAGCTGTTACCAAAATTAACTGGCTCTAACATCTCCGGCAGTTGAGGCACTTTAACTTGAATAATAACAAACTAATTAAAAGCAGTGGCGGCTCGTGGAGAAATTTGATGGTAGAGCCAATCACCGAAAAATGCATTTTCCACCCCTCACAGACGAAGGACAGTCTCCGATATCCCGAGATTTAAATACAGCAAGCGCTTGATAACGTAAACACCGGATAATAAAAACATCGCGCTAATGTAAACACAAAATTCATACTATAGGATCAAACAGAACGCCCGATAACGTAAACAACCTGTACAGTTCGTTAACGTAAACAGTTCTTGGCGACGGTTAGTCGCCGATTTATGTAGGGGATTCCCCTCTGCGACACAGCTGAGTCGATCGGATGGGTGTTTATGATGCGTTTGCATTTCATTTTAGTCATTGTTGAACATAGGCGCTAATCTATGCAGAATAAAACAGCAGCTTATTTTTCTTATTAAAAATGTGTATTACTTATCGCTGTCATAATATGTTTTGTTTTTTATTGCGTTATTAAGCGTTTCTTTTAATAATGTGTTTATTAATAAAATCACGTTCGCTAATGTAAACATTTCGGCAATGAGAACACACTTGGTTTGAATTAGTTCACGTTATCGAGCGGCTGCTGAATGTCGCATATGAACTGGCAAAATGGTCTGCTTTTCTTGCAGCTCTTAAAATCCAGAAAATTGCAGAGAAAATGTAATTACATTTACATTTTTGGCATCATAAATATAATCAAATAAATTCGCTGATAAATATCCGAAATAAAAGTCTTTACAAACCCTCATTGCAGAAAATTTGTGCAGGCGGAATTTTAAGGCTGAGACGGAACTATGAAAATAATTGAGACGTGAGCTGCATGTGACGGAGTGGGGACGCGATACCGATTGCCGGCTGTCAACGAATTTTAAGACGTTTTTACGTTTAGCTCAATATTTTATTTAAAAATTTACTAAAAACTACGATTTATACCACAACGCTTTCTAAACATGTTAATTACTCCTTTAGATTTTTTATTATTTACCGAAAAGTAATATATTCGCACAATTTTTACGTTTTTGATGCAAGGCGCTTTTTAGGGGAAATATTTTTCATTTTTAATTAATGTCTATTTAAATGGCTTCTAAAAACTCTAATCTAGCCAGCTTAATGAATTACTGATACAAAAATCGTGTAAATGTTCTTTTACAGTTGTCTAAATGAGGAGATTTTTCAGATCATATAAATTTGATAAAGAAAAATTGTGCGAACATATTACTTTTCTGTAAATAATAAAAAATCTACAGGAGTAATTAACATTTTATATTATTTGTGCCAATTATAAATCTTAAAGTCTTCATATAATCAAATTTGAATTTTAAAATTAAGTCTTGGTATGTGAAATTTTGAAAAATATTTTAAAAATTCAAAACTTTATTTGAACTATAGTTAAAACAAATTAGATGTTTTCTGGCTTTACGATTGTTAAGTTATCTAAAACTAACACACTTTAAAAAAAATCTTATGGAAATATAACTTAATTTCCGAAAAATAGTACTTTTTGGATTTTGAAAATTTCGAAAAACCCCATTTTCTAAATAAGTAAAATTCACTCGGTATATATGATAGGGGCTAAATCGATTTTTAGACAAGCACAAATTATTGACGTAAGAAGTTTTGTGTATGCAATATACATATAATAAAAATAAGATTTTATTTTATTATTAATACATAAAATAATCTTAAAATTATTTCACTGACCTAATTAAAGTACAATTAATACAGTTATAAATGAAATTCCCAAGCTATTTCACGTAACACAACGTTTCAGACCCTAGCACCATACTATTTACACTTTATTCTTGAAATTAGATGTTGGTAGCATTTAAAATAAATATTAAATTATGTAAAGACCTACAAAATACAAACGTGGCCAATTTCATGTTGTATAAAAAAATGAAAATTATGTACAGCTATTGTTAATACTAAAAGTTGATAATTGCTGAGCATATTACCCATCAATGTTAAAAATACATTTTTAAGTCTGCCAATTTTAGGCTATCACAATATCTTAAAGCATCTTTATACATAAAAAACTTCTACGCCGCAAATGTTAAAATGCGAAAACATTGGTCATCAATTACAAAGAATCGACGCAAAAATATTTTCATGTTATATTTACCTTGGCACCACTGCTGACAAATGTTTCATTTTAAAGGCTGAATCTGGGATTGCTGCCAGTATATCAATTCATATATGTTTATAAACTAAAATTGCTAATGGAAACATAAAAAACCAAAATTAAGGCTTAAGACAAGAAGGCTAAGTGCATATTTCACTATCTATAAAACAAAAATTTGAGTCTCATTTTAGAAGAAGACACGGTATGGCAGATGTTTTTATTTCAATTAATCTGCTTGTCTTTACTTTACTATCGAAAAGGTCCAGTTAATTGAAGTTCCGGTTAGGATGTTCCCTAATTAATTTAATATAGTCCATTATTACAGCCTGAGATAGCAGAGCAGGAGTAAAACAAATAAAAATATTACGGCTATCGATTCGCAATGACGTCACGACGCCCGCCCACATTGGCGTCGCGTCGCGACGATGGCAATTCTCGTTCTTCCACGTTTCATTATAACGGACATTTTCGCAATAAAAGCGTACATTCATTAACTTCAAGTTTAATAATGCAACGGGCGATTGGCCGCCCCATTCAATTGGAATAAATTACGACAATTAGTTCAATAAATATTTAATTTTAATAATGGATTGTCATTACGGAAACTTTCCTAGAACTGTATTTTACAAGAAAGTATGCCGTTGGTAAAATTCAGGGCGAAATAATCCATTGAAGAAATTGAAATGGGAAAAGTCAGGGACTTTCGAAGCTAATTCGTTTATCACTTCTAACGACGTACTGAGTGATGTATTACTGTATTACTTCTCTACTGCCATACGGGGTTTGATGCCCAATTTTTAAAAATCACGCACAATAAATACTTTTGAAACATGAGTATACCGTAAGAAAACCAAAGCTAATGGGTACCTGCATTTTAATTTCAACCATCACAAAACAGACAGGTGTTGTAAAAGGTCTTTACGACAGAGACCAAGTTGTTTGATCTAATACATTAAAAAAAAATAGAAAGAATCTATTATAAAACGTTTTAAAAAATAATGGCTATCCAGAGACTCTTGTTCGGAATATTTTCAATACACGAAGCAATATCACGCAAATACAGAGAAATGTCACTCAAAAATACCTCGAGGTCAGTTCTTATAAAAATTAAACCATTCAACGAAGAACAGCATTGAAAGAATTGTATAATATTCCCTGTGGATGCGGAAAATAGTATATCGGTGAAACATCCAGGTCTTTAGAAGGCATGGTTAAAGAATATAAAAATGTAATTTAAATGTACCAGTTTGAAAAATCTAAAATTGCGGAACATGCTTGGAATACTGACTTATCCGCTTCCTTCTTGTACTTCACCGTATCGAGGGTTTGTAGGCTTAAACAATAAACATTCCACAAAATGTCTTCCACTTATTCTTCTTTTGGCACGTATCTTTGATTATTCCCAGTCACTCCTGTTTTTGAGCAGTGTCGTCGCTATTTCAGCATTCCTAATTCTCATATTGACCTCCGCCCAATTGTTCCCATTTCCTATATACTTTCAACTAAGTTAGTTTCTATCATTCTTATGTGTTCAAACCAACCTACCTACTTTCTTTCAATTATCGACATATAATTTTCTGTTTCCACTCTTT
>OW679200.1:111596407-111613707 GCA_940337035.1 Agriotes lineatus | reverse complement strand
GCTGGACGATTATGTGATAATCGAAGGTACGGATCCTAAGAAAGCACGAGGTTTCGCATAATGATCCGCGGAAGCATGATAAGTTCCGCAGATAATGTAAGCCCGAGGAAGCACGTGGTTCCGCAATAGCCTAGCAAGATTACGGTAATTACTTTACTGTGAAAGATCAGTAGCCTCCGGGTTTTTACCGACTCTGTACGTGTTGTAGCGATAGTTACTCTAGTGTACTACTATTGGGCAGTACTAGCAAAAAGTACCGATAGCTAACCCAACCAGTGAAGGCAGCGATGAGGTGCCAAAGAGTTGATGCTGACTGATGTAAGGTCAAGTATTGTAACGTCACTGCCAGAAGTACGGTGGGGCTAGGGGAGGGCGGTCACCCCCGGTGAGTACAATGATTATTATCGATGAGATTTACAGGTCCGTAAGTTTAAGTTCTTTTACATTTAACAGCCTGCCTTCGCCACTGGGCTAAGGAAGGCTCAAACATGCACTGTTTGCACCCTGTCGCCGCCTTGTGGTTATGGGTGAGTAGAATCCACCACTTTGACATAATTCAAAAGTATAGAAATCTGAATTTTAATATAACACACAAAAACGAGTCTAACATTTTACGCAATCGGGATGAATGCGTTTCGTCGTTCTCGGTCTATTCAGACAAAATTTGACTGTCGATTTTTAAAGATTAGATCAAATAAGTAGTCAACTGTCAGTATCGAGCAATTTACTGGAAATTGGTCGCTTTTTCTTGTTCATTTTTAATTTTGTGAGGTGGCGAAATATCCAATAAACAGCATGAATTATGGCAGACCACAAAAAGGTTTTAGAAATTACCAGTATTACAATTTATTTTTTCAAAATTTTTAGAAATTTGTTCTAAAACTACCTAATATGTCGAACTTCACGTTAATGGAATTCTGCTTTTAAATATCGACATAACCATAATCGGCAACAGATAGGACGTAGAAAATGTAAATAAAAACAAGTAAGTATAGATGCACATTTGGCATAAAGATCAAACGAAATATTTTAAAATATTTGGCAGCTTAAACGCAATAGTTTTATTTAGATTCCTGTTAGTCATAATTGGTCGAAAGGTAGGGCCAGCTCCAAAAACTGCAACTACGCCACTGACTTCTTTGCCAACGACGTGCCCAGCGATACCGAAATTCCTGACCTATTTATTTCGTCGTAACTTTGGCAGTTGATTTGTTTCACGGTTATCGCATAAATCGCATTGTGGGAAGCAAAAGTGCCCAAATATGTAAAAAGTAATTTTTGGACTTTCTGGGCATAGATAGATGCACTATTTGACGGTTTTCAGTATATTCTTTTGTATCCAGGTGTATAGTTAGACTTTCCTACATAAGTGAAACTGAAGAATGATAAGACTATTGTCATATTTGTACTCATGTAACGAAATCATTTTAATATTTGTGGGAAATGTCAGTGTCCACCCAATATTATACCCCGGCTGTGCCCTTCCACAAAGGAGATTTGAGAAAGTTTTCTTTGCAACTCTTGGCTATAAGCTATAAATCAACCGGGAATTTACAGACTTCTTTTATCAGGGACATGTGTGGGAATAAGAAATGAAGTCTAGCAAGTGAGGAGGTGAATGGACGAGTGATCGATATACATGAGACTGGTTGGACGTCAGTAATTTCTCAGGAAAATTCTTATTGTCAAATTGAGGAACTAGGAAAACACTACTACGTGATACCTTCGACATACTGCTAGCACAGTTCATTACTATTATAGAGCAATTTAATCATACTTCGTTCAGTGAAGATTGTAATAATTTATATTAACGATATCTCGGTATATTAACACACTGACGCAAAACCTAACCTGCTAACCTCGAATTTAACATATATTTACAGTGCAAAGTATTTTTGAATTTTTTTCATTTATGTCCTTTTTACTTCCCTCATCTGAAAGACGAAGGAAGTATTGTAATCGCGAAAAAATGACATTCCGAGATTTCTCCAGATCTTCACATTTCAGGGTCCCTAGATGACAAAAAACAAGTTTTCTCAATTGCATCTGTCTGTCTGTCTGTTGGCAGTATAGCGCAAAAACTATTTGTCGGAGGAATACAAATATATACAGGGTGAACACCCTAAAAAATAAATTTTGTTTATTTTTGCTTGAACTGAGGAATATATAAAAGTACTAGTTTGTACATAGTGCTGGTTTTATCCTAGCCAAAAATGGGAATCAACAAATACAGAATAACTGTTCTACGAGACAAAAAGAAACAACGAATAAGTGCCTTACGTTACATAGACCTGGATCCCAAGAATTGCCAGCGCGGGCGTGGCGTAGTCAGCGCAGCGGTGGTTCACCGGTGAACAAAGGAATCCAATGTTCGGGCTCGTTCGCAGGCACTAGTTCGAATCTCATTAAGGATAATATTCTTTTTATTTAACAATTGAATTTAGTATTATTAGAAACGTAAAGATATTTTTACCCACAGTTTCCTTCGATTTTTTTAAATTATTTAGTGTCACAACGCCTCTTGTCTTTATGAACTTATCCTC
Source organism: Agriotes lineatus (assembly GCA_940337035.1). Taxonomy (NCBI): domain Eukaryota; kingdom Metazoa; phylum Arthropoda; class Insecta; order Coleoptera; family Elateridae; genus Agriotes; species Agriotes lineatus. The sequence goes on along the minus strand of OW679200.1, from coordinate 111,611,164 downwards.
ATACAACTATAAACTAGCCCAGAACAATGCCGCCTTGGCAATTGCATTTGCTTGCAGAAAGCGGACCGCTGGGCCCGTGCCCATCTGGAAATTTCCTGGTTTCTCGGTTGTCTCATCTGCTCCTAATTCTGAGTAGCTCAAGATATAATATTATGTCAACAATATTAAAACATTGTGTTTAACCGTAATTTTGCTAAAGGAATATATGTTTATCGAAAATACAGTTTTGCTCAATTTTGTGTCACAACGTCCACTGAGAGGGAAGTTTTGAGTAAAGCCCTTTACAGATTTTTTTATTTTAAGATCTACTGGCTTGTTCTCGTGTAAAAGATAATTAGGGTTTTGATTTTCCGTTCAATCTCAAAAATGGTAATATTATTTTAGCTATAAGGTGTGACAATTTCGAAGTTTTTTCAGAAACTGCCGCAAGATTTTGAAATAAGAAGGATAACAACATACACATGCTATTTCGTATGATAAATTCAAACGATAACTGTTTTTGATGTGTCCGGGAATGTTTTTCTCATTTGTTTGTTGAATATCTTGAAAAGTGGTGAGAGTAGGCGCGCCAATACACTTTGTGATTAAAGGCCACGCTTTGGAAATTTAGTTGCAATGGATCGGTTAACTGGTGAACAAAGTGCCAAACGGGTTAAACCAATCCTTTCCATGGAAGTTGTTCGGACCATATACCAAGGAAAAGTGATATCTAAGCGGGAAGATATTAATTGGTTGACCAGAAGTACAGATTGAACACCCATGAATTTCTGTCATCACTTTTGGAGATATTCAAAGAATAAATGAGGTAAACATTCTCGGACACCCTGCGACTGGTGAATTTTCCCATTTGTTCAATCCCAGTACGCTTGTGGCAATTTTGTGTTTCTTCTGGTTGTTTTTCTACCTCTGTTAAGAAACTGTTTTTTCTTCATTCAAAAACGTCATTTCGCCAGCATTGGACATGGTTAACATATCTGAGGACGAAGAAGCTGATTATTCATCTTAGTCGGTAATCGAGTCACCCCCAACATCAATATCACTAACTGCTGAAGTTTAGCTGCACTCAACTTTTTCCAAGCCATCTGTGACCATATAGGGCCACACAGTTTTAAAATAAATCGCAGCTGTGAACTATTTGTAGTACAAAAAGTGTTAAATAACTTATCGATTTAGTTTCGCAACTCTGACAATGCAATCACTAATAGACATATGGGTAGAGGAAAGAGACAATACAGCAATACAGGAGTAGCAGTAAATATAAAAAGTGCAGTTATACGATAATAAATAAAAAAGTACATAATAGAAAGAGAAAATTTACAAAAATAACCTGAAAAGGAGAACAGCTTGAACTAGTAACAACATATGAATAATACCTAGGAGTCATGATTATAAATGACGGTAAAATATACTTAGAGCTAACAAATGGAGTTAAAAAGCTACAAATATATATTACTCGCAATACAAGATAATCTTTGCAGAATAAGAAATAGATACAATAATTATACTTCAGGTGTATAATACAATGACGATAGCAGCGCTATCATATGTAAGTGAATCATGGGTGATGCAAAAGAAAAATTATAGCAATATATTACAGTCAAAAAGCACCACGCTTCGCATGCTAAAATCCCGTGCTAGCGCCTTGACGGCTTACTTTTTGAGGTCACCGAACTCGTTTGGCGACCTTCAATTTATACGAGGAAAATTATCGATCCGTTATTAGAACGTAATGAGGTCATGTCGATTGTTTGAAGTGGTTTTTCATAGATGTGCGACATTAATTTTCCATCCTCCGCATGCTATATTGGCTAATCCCGTTCTAGCGGCGGCGCCGTGGTGGCTTACTTTTTGATATCACCGAACTTGTGTGGCAACCTTTAACTTATACTAGGCAAATCATTTATCAGTTGTTAGGACGTAACTACGTTGTCATCAATTGTTTGCAGGCGTTCTTACAGGTGCGTGACGTGTTTTGTTAATTACGGGCTTGGCTATTTTGTTGTTGAGGCGGTTTGGTAATGATTTCTGAGGCCAGTTTACTCCCGTTGTCGCGGATCTTTATAGGTCAATTTAAAAGAAATTATTGGGGGTTTGTCTACCCATCGTAGTTGATTGCGGATTGTTATTGACGTGCGTATTGAGTTCTGGAGCAGTGAACTTAAGAGCCGACCCTAGAGTCGTTGAAGGTTGTGTTACTGTGTACGGCAACCGATTTGCAAAGCTGAGGCTCTGTTGTTAAGTGGAGGCTCTTGTTGTTGTTTCCCATTTATTGTTGGAGTTGTTGAATGCTACTTCCATAGTTTTACATTTGTTTTCTGAAACCCTTTGCCGAGGCCTCGTCGTATATCCGAGAACTTTTCTTGGTAGCTGAACGTTTCCGATTATTGCTCTTTGCTTTTCCGTGCAGTTTTATTATTCTGGGAGTAACTAAATACGCACCTGTGTACATTATTCTTTCTGTAAGCCTAGATTCATCATTTAAGTTTTACTTGTGCTTTCACCGAACACACTAAATATTTACGTTTGTGGCGGTATTTTGTTAACCTCCTGCTATGCTTGGTTTATGGCGTCACCGTAAACTTACAATTACTTGCAAATTTAACCTGCCTATCTAATACCAATAGACTTGCTAGCGGCTGAAATGCTTAACTTTGTTATGTGTTATGTTAATGAAATTGCTTGGATAACTCTTGTTCGTTGCGATTTCTTGGAACCTATCACTGCCGCTTTAAAACTCTGATAATTTATGTTACAACAATAATTGGCTGTATTAGTAGCTTGCGTCTGTAGCGCTGGTTTACTTAACTTAGGCGAGTGATTGTAATTATTTTGTTGCACCATAATCACCGTTCTTAATATAAAGATATAAACCTGTTCATATTAACTTTGGTTTTACATATTACCAATGCAAGTAATTTATGTGATCTCTTTGAGTCTGTTTCAGATCGTTGCAATTTTTAATGAGTTTAAGAGTTCTCATAAGCTAATAGATTTATCGGTTGTATTGAAATACTCTTTGCCCCTCCCCCCTCCCCCTGGTGATTTTAACACCCTTTGATAATTTTAGAAAGTAACCGCACGCCGTCTTCAGTGTAGTTAGTCGGCTCTCCGATTCGTACATGTAGCCTGAACTTTGTTTAGTATGATTTGAAGCTGGTCATCGTAATTTAGTCTGATTAGTCTGGGGTTTTGTTCTAAAAATGTATTTACCGTCCATAGCAAATAACCGCAGCTGAAATTAAACAATTTAAAAAGATTGCAGGCAAGATTATCAGAGTACCTGAACCAAGAACTAACATCACAAGAAATTTTACTGGTAAGGACACATAATCAGATGAACCAAGATAGACTAGTAAGGAGTGTGATGGAAGTTAAAGGAGGACCAAGAAAAGGGAGAGGAAGACCAAGGAAGACATCGTTGGAACAACTAGAGGAGATAGCTAGAGCCAAAGGGGAAACAATGAATGAATTGAAGGAGATGGCAAGGAACCGGAAGATTTGGAAGAATTGGGTGAAACGCTGAAGACTGTCAAACAGCTTCCGATATTATATAGAGCAGTAGTAATGTCAAAACGTTGACGGATTTCTAAAACATCTAAATGCCTGTGCACGGATTCGTCCAAGATCTCGCCTCTCTCAAACTTCTGTATTCGATTAATCCGAGACTCATCGTTATGATCGATTATAAGACGTGATCGAATTATCCACAAGCCAATTTCTCTGGATTGTTTCCCAGTCGTTCCTGTTGCCCACGTTCCATGCGCAGAATTTTAACTACTGTTCTAGTTCTACTGGTTTTATCCCAGCTACTACAAAGAATTTGGGGCCTTGCAGATCCTAACGTAACATGTTGGTATTTAGAGGGTTCAAAGGAATTAAGCTAAAAGTTGCTTTAAATAGAGTATTTACATAATGTTACTTCTACTTATATCCATGCCTTTTTAACGTCAATAGTGGCCAATACCTAGCAATGAGAGACTGTTTTCCGACAGCAATTAATACGACGAAGAGTAGACTGCTTGGCGGAAATATCTTTAACACCATAAATAAATTCTTATGGAGAAATTTGATATCAAATACACGTTTGTATACAATGATAATGTTGGTATTGTGATGGAGCACATCTAACATAAACTGCATATTTTTTTAACTTACATATACATGCTTCTGTATAAGCCCACTACATTGAAAATAACACCACTGAACGTTTAAACAGCTGCGAGTTTATTCGACTTTAAATACCTTTTTGAACGATATGAACTTGAGTCTGAAATTGCTACTAAAACCAAAATTATATGAATGGACATACATAAATCCACACTTAAATATCAATTTACGTCCCAAATTGGTAGGCAATAAAGCAGCCATGTTTTATGGAAATACATCGCATATGTAACACTAAAACAGTATGTGAATGACAGCACTAAACACAGTTCGGACTGACACTTGAAGTTAGTAAACTCTGTAAGAACAAGTAAAATTAAAAAAAACCTGTTACTTATTTGTATAAAATACGAGATATTAGAATTTTCAAATGTTATATAACCTTTTTTAAAACTTTGTAATATCCAATATTTACTCAGCTGTAAGCAGTACTGAATTAATTGCACGCAAAAAAATTTGAAAATATTTCTTACTGTGCTAAGAGAAGGTACAATAAAGACATCCATTTCTTATCAAAACGTGTAATCTTGTACTCTAACCCGCCCAAGTGGTTCTTATTTTGACGATTCACCAATTAATCCGAGTTAGTCCTGATCTGAAATATCCAGTCAGCTCTGGACTCGAACGGTTATTTTCGGCTAGAACGGATTTAATTGCATCATTAGAAATTAACAAGCACGCCTGTAGCGATTAACTTACATTTACATTGACGCTTTGCGATTGAGCAATGAAAAAACCAGTAAACAAGGTGAGATGCTTTAATTCCGATTAGAGGAAACTTAAAAATATGTTTATTGGTATAGGGCATTTGCTTTGCTGTGTTTATGGAGATTTATCTTTACAGATTCATATTTCAGTTTTTTATTATTACTGCGCATTACTGCAATTTTACCTGTTATATTATAGCACCAACATCACTAAAATAATACGAAAATTTCAAAAAACTCTTGACAATCAGAAAGATACGGCTGTAAAATGAAATTATTTTCCTGTTTTTCCTAATGTAACTGAAACTTCTTTACCTAGATCTTATTTATATTTAGTACACAAATCAAGACGTGATCAAGACTCAGGTATGCAACTTTACTTGCACTAAATTGTTGTAACCTACAGCTCAACAGATATTAGCTTCCATGTGGGTAAACGATGCGCAGCAGCCGAAATGGTCGAGTAGTGACGGAGTTCATTTACTTCGTAGTCGTCTAACTGTGAAAATCAGGTACATTCTAGTAAAAAGTTAACGCAGTGGAGCGATGGTATTACTCGAACTTCAGCTTGTCTCTGTTCCTCCTACTGCTCACTTTTTTCGCAACGCGCAGCTCGACATGTACTAATATCTGTTGGACTGTATAAGCTCAGAACCGAATTTTTCATGTTTATAATCGACCAATAGATACATATTGCTAGCCTTTATATCGAGAGATAAAAAAACGGATCCTCAGCGGGCTGTGGAAATTCAAACGTATGAATAATATGTTGTTGGCACTGCAAGTCTATGTCAAATTTGAGGTTAACAGGTTAGGTTCTGCATCAGTCTGTATCAAAACTGACGGAAAACTTAACCTGATAACCTCGAATTTGACATAGACTTACAGTGCCACCAACATATTATTCATACGTTTCAATTTCCACAGCCCGCTGAAGATCAGTTTTTTTATCTCTCGATATTACGCAATAATTAATGGTAATGAATAACATAACCAGCAAGAAAAATATTTATGATAAGAATGTTCAGTAAGTGTAATAATTTAAATTTCACAATTGTTAATAAATAGCATAGGCCATGAAAATAATTGCATAATGACATTTTTGAATAGCTTTATCTTTGTTTAAAACATAATAAAATCAGAGCAGGCTTGGCAGTTCATGTAACAATGTGTAAACTGTAAACAAAGAATTGGGGTAGTTTCTTCGAAAGCTTTTTGAGTGAATGTGTCCTGGGTAATTTGGGGAAGTTTTGCCTTGCATTGGGCTTCCGCAAAGGTAAAATACAAGGCGTAGAAGTAGTCCAGTGGAAGCTATGGTGTTAAGGGCGTATTCTACGGAGGTCCAGCCAGCTTTATAAGTTCCTGTACGAGTGTATAAGCGAGCAATGTACGTGTAGTGCAGCGGAGACCTAGATTTGAGGCCCCAGCTTCATTGGAAGCGGTTCAAGAGGTGTCCAAGAGCATCAGCCGATCACCAGGTGGGTGTGAGCGCAGATTTGAGCCTTGCTTACTGCAGGTAACCAACAACGAGTGGCCCAGAGCATCGTGGGAGTTCTAGCGAGGGGTAGGTAGCCCTATTTTCTTCGGAGAAGCCATCAAAAGGTCAGATTTGCCTCATAAAGGTGTTAGTTTTGGGAATGTGCTTTCTTGCAGTACTTTACCGCATCACTTCCGGTTAGTAGCGTGGGTAGAAGTGTTTTGTTTATGACGCGAAATACTTACATTTCATTATGATCGCATAGCAACAGAGTTAATTGCGAAACATCGAGAAATTAATTAAAATTGTCAGCTTGTTTACGTATTCTCGAAGCAAGGAAGCCATTTTGGTTTTGTATTTGTTCCTATCAGTTAAATATATAGCCCAGTTGTCATCCTATTACATAAATATCGATATACAGAGCGCTTACAATTAAAAGTTTATTTTAAAATAGGACCTTAAATAGTAATTCATATCCAAACGTAGTTAATTAGTAAGGATAGCAAAAGCAAGTTCATAGTAGTTTTAATTAGATGTAGCGTCCTCACCCTGAGAGAGAGAGAGCGAATTAATTATAAATATACGGCACCCCCCACCCAAGAAAAGCGCCCTTCCGTGCTTTCCAAGAATACTTCGATACTCAGCATCACTCCTTTTCGCTAATACAATGAAATGCTATGAACCAGTTATTTATAAAAAAAACAAACAAAAAATTTTTTTGCCGACGACCATAGCTCAAAAGTTGATGTTGCCTTCATTTTCGGAGGACCTATCGTATGAAAACGATCCAAGACTTCAGGAAGGTTCCTGGCGACCGGAATCGTGTACACATACGAACATACATCCCCCGCACAGCACGTTTAGGCACCCCCCAATACGGGGGATTGATCTAGTGGGCTGGGATCTTCACCAAAAGATCCGCACCGCCGAGCCGGAGATTTGATATAGTGGGTTCATTAGTCGGTTGGCTCGAATTTTAGAGATATTTGACTCAGAGTGGTTTTCGATATGAGGGAATTTCAATACTTCGTACACTTCGTGTCGAAGTAATAATTATAAGTTTAGTCAAATATTAGCCAGGCACATTATTACAAAAGTGAGATATTAGGACTCTTTTAATTTATTCAAATAATCTAAATAATTAAAAATCATATCAAAAGCTCCATTATAGCCGTAAAGGGCATAAAACTATATATGAAACCCTAACATTATCAACTAATGCTTCTTGCTTAAGTTGTGTTTTTAATAAAATATTTTTTAAATAGTATACTGGTACTTTGGCCCCTGAATGACATTGATCGATTTTTATAATTTTAGTGAACCAAAATATAAAACCAATTTGTTTCGGTGTACCAAAATAAACTGCAGCCGCGCACACATTTACAAATGGACAGATTAAAATTTAAGCACCATATATTTATTTATTTAAATTCAACAAACAAAACACTATCTTACACGAATGATACGTGAAGCTATAGAAATAGAAACACATTCAAATATTATAAATAGGAGAGGGACTCCCGTCATTCGCGATCTAAAGCATCACAGTCACAACCCTTCAGCCGGTCACGCACCGCCGGCGCCGACTTAAAGTGCACTGGACTCGTAAAGTGGGTTTTAAATGCCTATCTCTAGCACTATTTTTACTCTGACAATGCAAGCTGTAATGCTGCATGGATGCATAAAACGCAAAAAGGACAAGTCTGTCTAAGTACCCTTTTTGACAAGGTACTCTAATAACAACATCGATCAAATTATGGATGGTTTGTAAGTTAACGAAACGCCGATGAACATAATTACTGTAAATTTTTTTGTTTGGGTTCATAACTTTGTCCGCGGCATTAAAAAATAAATTTTCCTGGAATATCCAAATAGCAGGAAATTTGCAATTTCCAGTTCTTATCAACAATGCGTTGCAGTATACTTATGTTGGCTAACTTGTTATCTTTAATTCAATACAAACACACGTGTTGTAGCCTTGTAGCTCGCACTATAATTGACACATTAAGTGATTGTGGAAACAAAACACTCCAGTGAGTAATTCTGTCGGCAAAAGTTCTTTAGCCGATTCACACGCGAGGGATCTGTTTGACTAATTGATAATTACTTTCGGGGTATCGCTGCTATCGGCTGTTAAAGCTAAATGAACCGTTTCTTGTGATTGGTAGTATAAGAGCCATAATATTTACATTTGATAACTAAGAAAATACATTATAACCAGTGGAGGCCCGCTATAAGAAGCCAATGAGCCATGGCTCTACCATAACAAACCAGTAATGTAAGCATTTTGTTATTCTAAAACAAACATTTTGTTTATTTATTTTTCATCATTCTTTGTATTTTAAAGCTTAAACAAAGCACAAGTAATTTTTATTTCATGAATATAAACTGTGCGCTAAACGCTGCTTCTTTTCACGTTCTAAATCGAAGCGGGTCCTCAGATTTTCGACCGTTTATAGATTGCAGCGGGAACCAACGGCAAGAAGTAGGTCAAAATAAAAGGATATTTTAAGATTCAAAGGGAGCCGCCTGGCTTTAGGCCCAAGCAGTCTTGGCTGCCCCGGTCTGCGATAGAGCGTGTGACGGGTGTCCGGTTACTGATGCTTGCTTACAACTAACACACGTAGGTGTCTGATAGAAAAAGCCTGAATATTAATAGTAGAGTGCTCGCTTCGAAATATTTTAATGTTTGTGGTACAAGTGTGTAGATACAAGTTAAAACTTATACAGAATAGAAACTTATATAATAGTGATTTATAATCCTAAAGTAGTTAAAAATTAGAATGGGTAAAAGAGGAATATTTTTGAACACCGAGATGATATCGTCATAATATAGACAAGGAAATAAACAATATTTTCATCTAAAATTTAAAATTAATTTTGTACCAAATAGGTTTTTCGATTTTTCAAAACTTACAGAATTAATTCTCTCTTACGGCAAAATAAAATAATTTCGGCTTAAACCTTGGAAAATTTGATGTGAAAATTAATCATTTTTGTTTTTACACCACATTTTCTATAAAACTACAGCGTAAATCGAAAATGTGTATTCTTTTAAAAATTTGACTACATATGTTTAGGAGGCGTTGGGGATAAATCATAATTGTTACTCAAATTTGAGACGAAATATTGAATTAAATGCAAACAAGTCTAAAAATTCGGCTGATAGCCGAAAGCCGGCATCGCGTCCCCACTCCGCCACAAAATGTATCAGTAACTACCATGATCTAAAACTGTTTTGAAGTACGTCTAAGTGATTTTAAATATGAAACATAGTGGCATAATATATTCCAAATAGTATCTTATCATGTATCAATGTCATTTGTATTTCTTCCTATAACAGTCGAATGGAGTTTACTTTTCGTTAATGCTCTGAAATGCATTCAACATTTGCAATAGAAATTGAACTTTAATACGTCGGTATTATCTATTTCACATTTTTACAAAACGGTTTTGAGTAAGCTCTCTAATACTACCTATATATCTTAACTTTTGACATCTTTAAAAATGTAATTTTTATATAAGTGGCCAAAAGACGGACGTATTTCTTGAGAAATCAACATAAATTTCAAAATTTTATTTTTTCTTTTAATAGGGAGTATGTACTAACTGTTTTCTTAAAAATATTCAACCTTCAGAAGTATTGTTTTCCATCTTTACCATTTTTGCAAATTTTAAATTGTTTCGCAATCACTGAATCAATCGTGACCAGCTGAAAATTATATGGAAGGTCTTGTGAAACTACATAACTTTTGCGAAGATGGAAACCACTTTGGCGTCAGAAAATTAATCAAAGACGAGTATGTCACATCGGATTGATTTAAACACGGTAAATCGAGAACGACATAACCTATTAGCATGATTTCTGCGCTAGTTCGTGCGGAAAGAACAGGAAAGCGTTTCTTTGTATCTACTTCTCGATTTGTATTTGGGTTACTAAATATAGACGTTAAGCAGTTGCGTAATTACACTATCACAGATCACAGTGGTGTTAGTGGCACCCTGTTAGAATGCCGACTCTGGGGTCGCGAGGTCAAATCTCGGTTCCGGCAAGATTTTTAAAAAGTTATCGACACCCCAATTATTCTCACCTTTAGATCTCAAATGCCACATTATATGCGCTCTTTACTCCATCCGTATTATCCCCCAAGGGTGTTGTTAAATTGTTAATTTGATTTTAAACTGATTTCTTCCGCCAAGGTTATGCAATACTTCTTGTCTTCCTCGTAAATTCTCGTTAGCCGAAATCTTCGCACATACAGAGCAATCATGTGTATAACATAATATGATAACGTCCATACCACTTTGAAAGCACAGTTTCAACAGATTATGAAGATTAATGTGTGTCTCATGTTCTTTCTTGATAGGTTTTCAGTTGTTACTTACACTCACGTAGATAGACACAATCGATACGTCTACATCCAATGCAATTAACAAATAAGTACACAAGAATATACTGCCTGAATTCAAATTAGCATGCTAACAGTGAATCGCGCTCGCTGGATAGCCGTGAAAAGACAATCACCCCAGGGGATAAACACAAATTCTATGAATTCTTGCTCGGATGGTGTTTATATTTTGCTCCTGCCCCATTGAGCAATTTAAAGGATTTACGACATCTATTCTCGGATGCGTCAACGATTGTGTCTTCAAGGATAGATTATTATCGTTGGCCAACTGCGCCAGCGGCTCCTTTGTGTCCATCCTTGTGGTGTCGAGTTTTACGACCTCAACCCCTTTCTTAACAGAACAGCCCGTCTGGCGTGTGCCCAATGAGCTAAGGCGGATTCCCTACAGCTCGGACTGGACGCCCCTGCAGTTTACTAAGACGTGTCAATTGCCAGTGCTCGCGTTAATTGCCAGTGCTCGCGTTAATTGCCAGTACTCGCGTTAATTGAGCGAGTTCGGACATTTCATCGTCAAAGTTTCTCATATTCTTGCGAATTTTGTCGTCTTCAAGCGAACCTCCTGCTGACATATGACGGTCAGGTCTTCGCCGGATGTTGCTCACATTTTGCGATACGCGCTTTTTCCTCCAGCCCTTTCCGGGGGTTATTTATGGCCGCTGTGTAAAACTGTTTCTGACCGCTATAGTTTATACTTTTTGGACATGATTTTTCAAGACAACATATGAAGTTATGAATATTTAAAAAAGTAGATCTTCCAGCATAAATTTTATAATCTAGAATGTATAATTGCCACGGCGAACAAATCGAGTAGCATATGCAACACAAATTACCAGTTGCAATGCTGCCTGGATTAATATTCTTATAATAATTAACTTAGATTTAGAAAGACAGCAAATCCGACAAAAAATAATGTTTTGTGGAGTATAATGTTTTCCGGCTTACTCGTGCTTGGTGGAAGTTTCGGTTTGTATCATAACGTCAACAAATTATTTAATGTCAATGGAAATTATGTTTAATTATACGAATCGCTATATCTAATTATTATTCATTCATTATCTTTAGTCTCTTTTACCTTCCGCATCGAGGACCATTCATGCCGCGCGGGAAATGCAACTGAGATAATGGGCCCCTTAACCCCCTTATAGATTATTATTAAAGTAAGATCTAGCCAGCTTTATAATATGTCATTTGGGTTGCATATAATACTCTATTTATTCGTTGTGACAATATAGTATAGAGTGAGCGGATGTGAGTATGCGTTTCACCAATAAGCTATTTTTGTGTAACTTTTAAAATTAGTTTTATTATCGTATTCTTTATTAAAGTTCGGATACTGCATTCCATATAGGAGTATGACTTGAGGCTTGTAGGGCAGTGATTATTAACAGCTTAAATAAAACTTGTAGATGGGCTTGCATATTTAAAAAATGAGTAGACGTATGAACCAGTCGAAGTGATAGATCTCATTTTTAAAATTAATTATCGGGTAACACAAGATTTAAGAAAAACAGAACAACAATGTTAAACTGTGTGAAATAACCGATACTGTGAAGTTGTGCAATTCGTCATACATTTAATGTTTTCTAAAAAATGAACACGGGCAGTCGTATTTCAGTAAACTAATACTTTCATTAATAACTACGCTAACTAGATGTCAATATCCCTTCGTATTTTAAGTACTCAATTTAAAAATTAATATTAATGTGACGGTACAAGGTTTAAAAGGATTCCTGTGTTAGATAATTATCGAGTGATAAAAGCTAGAAAACCTAATATACAGTCAAGTAGTACTCATACGAGTTCTATTTCGAGTAAATTCAAACATGATAAAATTAATTATTCCAAATACAAAACCAGACAGCTGCTTATTAAAATTGGCATTCAAGAGAAAACACTTTTGAAGTGGCATTTATTTCAATTATAACCATGAATTTAAGCAACGATTCATAAACGACACTGATGCTTGCACTTTTTGTTGGTCATTGTCTACGTAGTCGACATCACAAGGGCAAAGCAACCACTACTGTGACCTTTAATTGTGGAAAATTTATAGAATTTTTAGTGACCGTTTCCCGTATCTCATATTATCCAGTCAAATGCCAAAATTTTTTCAAAATTCAGCCAATCACGTGTTTTTATAATGGCAAAAAATTAAAATATTCGCTTGGGATTTTATCAGTTTACTTTACCACTTGTATCCATGGCAACCACCAAATATGTGGTTTTAATCAAGGCGGTATTTCAAAAATGTCATTTAAACTGTCATTGTGCATCAGTATAAATGTCGGATTCACTGCATACCGATACAAAATGGACCGATATTTGGGAAATAGTCCACAAAATGTATTTCGGGCTCATGATTTTGCTCGAAAAATTTGGTCAAGTTAGTTTGTCTTGTGACATTGCCAAAACAAAAAACCTTTGTAACACTTTTACCGGTAAATGATTTACCCTTAATACATTATTACTGAATATAAATTTTGTATACTTAAGCTATGCACAGGTATTTCATATTGACTGTTGATGTTGCCAAGTCGCAAAGTTATATAAAATTTGGAACGTATTGTTTGCATCTATGATTAAGCATACTGATTATATTAACGAACGATCGTTGGTTCTGTTATTTGACTTGAGGTTTCGAACAGTCATTGAAGCACATAAATTATATTGTAGTAACTGGCAATAAGTAAAAGAGACCTGCAGATAATTTATTATAATAATAATATTCAGGTGTGATGCATAATAATAATAACTAAGTATATAATGCATGACTTTATTGGACGAGTCTATTTTATGGCCGAACGACGTTTTTGAGCGATATCAATAAAGAGGACGAATCAACAAGTCAAATTATGTACGAGTTGCATACAAAGCTTTACGTTCGACTACAAACATTGAAAAAAAATCGATTATATAAATTTAACGTCTATTCTGTGACAGCTAAAATTTGACAGTAGAGTGCCTTGAAAGATATTAACAGATTTTGTATGATGAACATTTACGACAACAATAAATGCATTATTCATATACATTAACAAAATAAATCGTCGCTTGTTTGTAAGGACAATTTTTGAGTCTGTGCTTTTCGTCATTTTTCCGCTTTTGTATTTCAAACACTAGTACTTTTCCCGCTTCAAACTAGGCCCAAAATGATAGTTTAGCTATGTTTTATAACTATTTTTTTTCATTTCAACTCGTACTACCGTCTCCCGGTCCATTTAATCATATCTTGGGCAAACTATTATTCAAATTCACATGTTGCTGCTTGCCGCATAATTAACGCCTTATCTTAATTACCAGTTTGGCGGCCCATTTTTTGCGATTTTTACGGTTGGATGTCAACTTATTCAGTGCCGGCGTATCATTATTCCCGAAATTCTGATAAAATGTGTTGCACAACTTGATGCAATACTTACGCTTTTATGCGAGTCAGAGAGAGAGAGAGAGAGAGAGAGTAAGATAAGTAGCGCAAACGCCCTAATTGAGGTCGTAATGAACCTCCCCTTCCCCATCTGAGTCTTAGTCGGCAACTTTTGTTACAGCTCATCGTAACATAGTTGGAATAACGGATCCGAGAATTTTCCGATTTGTGTCGTTTTATCGGGCAACTGACAGTCTACGAGATGTTTATGATGCAGTCGAACATAAAGAAATTTCAAGATAATCACCTTCAGTCATGACTAGGTTGATATTGTGTCAAAACATATTTTTCAATCTGTCAAAAATTCAAACATTTAATTTCTTCAAAATGTGTGTTTTGTTTATTGCGGTCTTGCCAAAAGTCTTGTATGCAATACGTGTGCAAATATGTTTAGCGGCTTTGTGTTTTTCGTTGCGCGTTGTCTCAAAACATTCGAACTCAGTCCATAAAACTAATTTTTACAGGCTAAATATTTAAATGACTTCTACGATCGTGTCAAAATGACAACTTTTTGCACAGTTTCTAGTGTCAAAAGTGATGTCTGTAGTACTCTTAATTTTAGCGAGAGAATTTAGCTAT
>OW679200.1:111347265-111596307 GCA_940337035.1 Agriotes lineatus | reverse complement strand
ATGTTCGGGTTTTTGTAAAAAAACTTCACATTACTTTTAATAGTGATATTATCACAGAAAACAATTACTTATGTTGCACATTGGTTGTGTTTTTTTTAACTACGAACACAAGTACATTTTATTTAATAATAAGGTGAGTTCATTACTGCCCTGCTGAATGGGGTCACGGTCACCCACACACCGTTTAAACACACCCTTATTATTTCTGTGATGATGGTCCTACATTTTAAATGCGACATACGCCGCGGGCTATATCTAGTATTTTTTACGTTTACGGTGTTTTATGCATTCTATCGTAAATAAAATATTGTACTATACACATGCGTAAATCATACTTAGGCACTCGCGGCTTAAAACGCTCGCTCCACTCCGCCCCACTCGTGACTAAAGACTAGCTTTACGCACTTGTATCGCTTCGTTGCTAATATAAAAAAGCTTAGAAAGAGAAAAGATACATTCAAATGAAGATATGGCATCATAACAAAAAATTACAAAACCTACTGTATAAGAGATAATTATTTCTTTTCTAGGATTAATGAATGTCGATCTGAATTTAATCATAAAATAATGTCTGCCTTAATCTTCATTAGCTCTAATTTCGAAAATACGCAGATACAAATGATGTACAGCGCTGGAAAATTGAATATTTCTATAAAATAACAAAAAATACTTTCTAAAATAACTATCAGTAAGCATATGCCAGATTAGAAAGTAAAGTAGGTTACAAAGTACCACAAAATATTGGACCTTTTCATACATATAGATAAATCAATAACCTAATTTAATTAAAAATACATAAAAGCAGTAAATATTTAATTCTCATACCACTTCTAATTTCAATGTTATCGTATTTACAGTTTATCGAATAATTTTGTAAGTAATTGCAAGGTATTTAGCTCATTTTAAAGTGACATTATATCCTATAAGAAGACAACGTAACTATGTAGCTTCCTGTGACTTTCACAATTTCTAGTGATTTGAATTTCTAAACACATTCAATTTTGAAAATTAAAGCCCTAATACCCTCGCATGTAAAAAGCAAATCCATTGAGGATATCTGTGAACTACCTATGCACACCCACCCAGAGAAATTCGATTCTAAAACCTGAGTTTTCGACAAGAGCACGATATCTCTTAATCATGTGCACAAAGACAGCACAAACTAACAAGAGATCAGATTATGATCGACAAACAACCGGGTTAACATTCACAGCTTATGCCCAATTTAAATTTTTACTTTAAAAAAATAAAACTTGACAGGTCAAAATTTTCGTTACAGAGAGTAAAATCTGCAAGTAGACCCAATTAATATGTTAAAATATAAGGAAAGTGCAAATTTTGTTAGAACTCTTTTCGTTTTGGAATTACAGACGTAAAAAGATTTAGAATATAAAAATTTATATGGGGCGTTGCAAGAAAAGTTCCGTATTTTTATAAAGAAATCGTATGGTTAGTTTTTAATGCTAAAATGAAAAAACTTTATTTCCCAACTTGCGGTGGTTGGGATGCAACAAATAAGCTTAAGGAGCAAATCTTATAAAAAACGGTGGCGCGCCTATTAACACATATTTTATAAATAGTATACAAAAAACTTGTGGCCAATTTGGTAAAGCAAACTGGTAACAATTTACAGCTTTAAATTCTAGTTGTTAAGACCTGTCATATGACACCAAGAAATTAAAAATATCTATATTCAGTTACTAGTAAATAAAATTGAAAAAAAACGCCCCTTTTTAAAAGGTATAGTTTCCGAATAAACTGTTTTTTTAGTCCAGGAGGTATATTTTAGAATGGTGCATTTAAAGCGTTTTTTCACTGAAAATCGTGCGCCTCGAAAAACGAGCTGTTTCTCCGGGAGATTTTCAGACCCTGAAGAATAGTTTATATCTGGATGATATAATCATAAAAATGCAAATATAAAACTTGAATAAAATGGACACAGCCGTTCCAGCTGTTGTTATTAACATGTATTGTGTATTCATTTAAAAAAAATTCAATTCACATCAACGAATTTCCGCATACACTAAACAGCTGATATGAGCGATGTAAGTGCCATCTACTTGCGATTTCTATTCCAACAAACCTGCCAGCCCTGAATTTGTTGTCGTTTGTGTAGATAATCTTCAAGATTCACAATAATCCATAAGCAAATTAATGCGTTCGATTACGAAATATAAGTGCGGCCTCTGCGACGCACCAGTAGGTCCAGTTCAAACCAGTTCGCAATTTCTCTACCTACTTCGCAGCCGTGCAGTTTCTACAGGCAAGGAATGTGAATGAACTGCCAATGGAAAAATACTGGACGTCGGAGGTGAAAATCGCCAGGAAGTCGGAAACCACTCATTCTACCACCGAATACCGCCCATAGCACTTCGTGCTTTATGGATTTACTCGAAATCTCACGCACAGAATTGTCGGTTTAAAAATAAACGCCCTTTTCTGGCAGGTGGACAAGGTTAAGTGTTTCGTCAATGGCCTAGTAATTTTCTGTACCTTGTTGGGCTAGAATTGTATGGTAGGAATTATTCCAATGCTCATGATCGATTTGAAGTGATTTATTGAAGCGTTGGAAAAGTGAAAGTCTTCGATACAGGAAGAGGAAATATGTGAGATACCGCATGTTCATGTGATTTGTCTGTAAATAAAATATAGCACACTGTATATGGAAATTGCACTTGTAACAGTATGCTAACACCCTAATGCGCCCTATCCACATTTAAAAAATCGTATGTTTGCAAGTGATACGAAAATCAATAAAAACTCATGTCCAAACAGGTGAATAATTTTTTTTTTAAATAGAAACAACATACAATGGTCTTAGCCCCTCATCAAGGACAAAGTACTACTCGGACAATAAGTTTCGTACAAACGAAGGTTAGGGTAGGTTGTCACCATAATATAGGCAAAATAATCTCGTACTAATGTTTTCTGATATAGTATAACGTAATCACGCATCCAAAATTTCGCGAACAATTATTATAAATAAATTAATTATATGGAACAGCTACGAATGATAACTAATAACTTTGCTTGGACGCATTGCTGAATTTACTGAAATTCATTTAACTTGTTTATGAATGTTTCTTTAAAGCGAAGCAATGTAATTTATTATACATTTTATCTCAATTATTATTGCACTTCAATGCTATAATATCGTACGTTTAAAAAAACCTAGTCGCAGCATACCATGATCAAATTGAAGTTTGCCATAACTTGATACATCCATTGAAGCAAATGAACTACTCAGAGAGAACTAAATTACATCTTGATTTGTTTATATTATTTCTGATAAATAGCTTTTTTATGTGTATATATGGATAAGGTTCTTTATTATTATTGTTGTTATTGTATATTCATGAGTTTCATTTTCGAATCAATATTATTATTATTATTATCTTGAAATATTTTCTTAAAAATACACAAAACACTTAATAAAAACAATTGTTATTGACTGTTGTGATTTTGTTGTGTAAATGCTATATTATTTTCCTTTTTGCTTGACACAATTACACTTAATGCAATGTAAACTTTTACGTATCACAGTGACAGATGTTTTTATAGACAAAATGCAATCTGACATTCACCTACAGACTTAAGTTAAGACATGACTAGATTTTCTATCTTTCTTTCCAAGGCCTGCCCTAAACGAGTTTTTTTGGAACACACGATACAATATACCCCATTCACTCCATTCGTGATTCTATATGAATAGTCTTACCAGCGGGCAGTATATTTAGTTATAAGAAAAATCGTGGGTGATATACCCACACAACTTGCTTTTAAAGTGATCTTATAATTAGTCAAAAATTTGTTTTAAGCTTCCCTACTACATTACTTATATAAAAAAACCAAAAAATTTTTAGAGGTATTCAACTGGAAAATCACCTATATCACATCAATACACATTAAAAATCGTTAGAGCCGTGTTTGAAAAAATCGAAAAAAAACTGAAAAATCACAAGAGTAAACACCATTCTTCCGGTTACACAAACTTGCTGTCGCATCTAGATAGTAGGTACACCAAACAAATATGAAGTGTCAACGTCATGTCTCTTTTCGTTTTTCAGATATTCTGTTCACACACACAGACAGACAGGCCAATGAAAAAAACATTGTTTTTTCGGTTCAGGGGACTCTAAAACGTGAAGATCTGTTGAAAACTCAATTTCGAATTTTTGAGGGTGAATCCAATGCTTCCTTTATTGTAAAAGGAAGTAATAAAACATTGGCAATTTATGACTTGTCAAAAGTACTTAAGTTGTATAGTACTTTTAGATTTATTCCACACAATAAGTACAGTATCAGTATTGATGTATACTTTGTCACGCCGCTGAAAGCTCTTAACAACTAATAACACCAATCTAAACAAATGAGCACTCTTCAAAACAAGGCAGATAGCGAATTGTAAATACCCATTGCGCTCAACGGGGCCCACTATCTAAACTTCTGCAGTAGGGACTGGGTTAACAGTACATATTGCATTACCTTAATATAATTTAGATTGTGATCAAACACTTAAGTAACATGTAAATAAAGTATTAGCTTGTCTGTCGCCTCCAATATCGATCACAGCCAAGAAAATTCATAATAACCCATTCCCCAACAACCTTCCGCAAAAAGACTCCACCAAGTAAAACCATCAGCAAAACGAAACCAATCCATAAATACTATCCACCATCCACAAAAAGTTCTATCACAAAGAAAAAACCCATAAATACTATACACTATCCACGAAAAGCCTACACATTAAGAAACACTCATAAAAAGCATATAATAAAAATACCATTAGCTCACAAGAGTGTCATTGATTTAAAAACGGCTTGAATACGCCCTCTCCAGTGTTATGAATAATTCGGAGGTGTTGATTTAAAGAACATATATAATGAAATTGTATCACAAAGCTGCCAATAGCGAGAATCACATAAGTTACCAAACATCGCTGCAGTCATTCAACTCTACCGTCTATGCGATATCCCGACACTAACTATTCACAAATAAGAATCGGGAACAATAACGATCACTCAGATTTTCCACCGAAGTCAAATCAAAACGAAATTCCACGAAAACCTCAACAGAATGCTAATTTTCTGCACCAAATTGTTATATAATATATATTTCCTATCACTGAGTGACAAAAGCACACATAGGCTAATACCAACAGAATGTTATGTAATGACACTAGAATCCCCGATTCAAACTAAAAGTTGTCCAATATTACCTCCAAACGTCAAAATCAACGGATAAGTAAGCACCTTAATTGAATTCTTTAAACGGCTTATTTCGTTCAGCAAATCTTCACTACCAACAGACAGCACGCAAAACTCGTTGCATAAACGTACTTAGTAGTCCCGATCTTAAGCAAAACTGCTATTCCATGATGACTTACAATTCGTATCTTTTTTACCTTCGTTTTATACTCGTAGCAATTAAGTGCGTTTAGGGCAACTCCGATGAAGTAGAATACAGACTAACGTCAAGATATGCGCAACAAATCTCCATATAGTCGTAATAATTTACTGTACTCAGTTCAATTATTTACAATAACTTCAATTCACTTCACTAAATGATGCTTTTTTTAATTAACAAATGTGCCTTATACCGTTAAAAAATCCACATCCTGCTCAGAATCGCAAATGGAGTGTGTTTATATTCTTACAGTTCTGTACATTTTCCTACCTACTGTTGATTTTCTTTAAGAATAGGTAGTGTTAAATATACGACACGACCGCAGGACACCAGTCGAGACGTTCCAATGTATACGCAACTTGGAGACATTGCTACCAACATTGCCGCGTCTGGCTTGATATCGTTACTCAAGCGTTGCCAGGCTACGTAAACTTTCGCGAGAGTGGTGATTTTAACAGCGTACATACATCAAACAAGTAGAGGCACTCATGCCAAATGTTGAAACCTGTCTAGAGTGCAAGGGACAGTCACTCGGGGGGGGGGGGGGTATTTCTAAGCTTGATTATCAGATGGCAGCACAAAATTTTACCAATCAGAGCCAGTTACTAGCTCTGCTACCAATCATATGTGACAAAGTAGTGGCGCCATCTGTTGGTACTATCGGAAAGTACCCCCCCAGGAGCCGTTCAAGGTCATCCAAATCGGAATTTTCACATCAAAGGAACCGACAGTGAGTGTCTCTACTTGTTTGATTTATGTACGCTGATTTTAATTCAACGAATTAGTAAAAGTTATTACAAACATCTAAATAAATACATATATGCTAACTTTTAAACCCCACATAGTTGCATCCTTTTTAGTAAAAGCAGTAGTACCGCTTGCATAACGTTGTTGCTAGTACAAAGTGTCCATATAAAATGATGCATAAGGAAACATGGTCATCACCAGGTTACAAAAAATGAAGAAATCAACTAGACCACGTTGTAAGAGACGCACAACATGCAAGCAATATTTTAGATGTTAGGAGTTACAGAGGGGCCGATTCCCATACTGACTGAAAAAAGGATAAGGAAGGAAGCAGCGTTAAAAAGAGAAATTGGAAAAACAAAGAAATAAAAAAACAGAAAGCAATGGATGAAGTAGAAACGAACTGGGAAGACATAAAAAGAATAATTATAGAAACCACAGAAGGCGTAATAGGAAAATAAAAAAAGAGCACAGGAAACATTTATGTAAATGAATGATAGATCAAAGAAACAAAATGAGTAGAGGAATATTAAAAGATTATCAGAATGAAAATTCCAATTTTTATGAATGAAAGGCAATTGGCTCATACAAATAGTAAAGAAATGCAGAGGAAGTATCAACAGCAAAAATTGGAGCGAATGAAAGGCAACGTCTGAACATTTTACAAAGGTTAAGAAACAAAAAACACGTTTTCAACCACAGACGACGGAACTATGAAGAAGAAAAGTTACTAGGCAGTAAAGTGTATATAATTTGAGGGTGGAAGGAGCTGTACTTTGGAAAATTATTAAACCCAGAGAATCTTAACAATGTCCAAACCACACACGAACTATGGGAAGACCAAGATATAAAATATACAGTAGACCCACTTGCAAAAAAAGAAGTTGAACAAGTTATAATGGCGCTAAAAACCACAAAGCAGCAAGCGAAGATGATATGTCAGCAAAGATAGGTAATAATGCTCCCTTCCCCCCCACGAAGAAGCAGCAGATATAATGTCTGGAGGTAAATGCCCCTAAAACGAAATATATGGTATCTGCAAAGGATTTAGACAGTTATAAAGAAGATTTCTGAGGCTTTCACGGCCATTGTCATTAAGTAACAAACGACTTCCGGGATTGGACCGTGTTATGATTGAGATCGAAGAACTCAACGTTTTGCCCACTTTCGTAAGGAGCTTCACCAGGAGGAAAAGGCAAAGAGCACGGTAACTCAACGTGTGAACCACGTCAGAGGCGAAACTCGACTAACTATCGGAAGAAGAAAAGCGAGAATTTATAACCAAGCGCCGTCGCGGTTCAGCAAACACCGTCGCGGTTCAGTGGCGGTGGGCGGGGCTTAGGAATTAGGACTTTCCACATAGAAGGAAGGGGAAAGCCTTCGTCCCGATTGAGATTGTTAGGGCGTTTGTAAATCTCAATGGCTTCGCGAATATTTCTGCTAAAGAAGAAAGAGGATTTGCAGATGATGGAAGTCTCGTCAAAAAGGATCTTATGGCCAGTATTACGCTGGTGTTTGGCGATGGCTGATGATGAAACGAGACCCGACTTGAGACAGCGCTACTGCTCAGAGATGCGAGTTTTCACTGAACGACCTGTTTCACCAATGTATACAGCATTACAAGAGCAAGGAACTCTATAAACAAATCCTACACAAAAACTTTCTGTTATCAATTCGCTTGTACACCGGGCTGTATCCATATCCCAACCCGATAATATCCACGGCGCTTGGCTATAAATTCTCGCCTTTCTTCTTCCGATAGTTAGTCGAGTTTTGCCTCTAACGTGGTTCACACGTTGAGTTACCGTGCTTTTCTATCCCTTCCCTTACAAAGAGTTTCGCCTCTGGCGTGGTTAACACGTTGAGTTACCGTGCTTTTTGGTTTTTCCTCCTGATGAAGCCCCTTACGAAAGTGGGCGAAACGTTGAGTTCTTCGATCTCAATCATGACACGGTCCAATCCCGGAAGTCGTTTGTTACTTAAGTTATAAAGAAGTTAAAGAAATAACGGTGAATCAGCAACAGTACGAAAAAACCAAAAATTTCAAATATTTAGGTTCTAATTAACGAAGAAAATACATAGAAGAAGTCGAGGTTGAATAAAAAACACATTATAAAATAAAAAACATAGTTACGTACGTAGCGGAAACTTGGGGTATACTGAAAGTGAAAGCAAGAAACATGGGAAAGAAAAATTCTTAGAAAGACATGTGGGCCAGTGAATGAGAACTGAATGATGAATGGGGGCTGAGCATAAAGATGGTTGGAGCAAAAACAGCAGGGGTAGGCCAACATTAAAATGGACGAAGAGAGCACAAAAAGATCTAAAAGCAGTGGCGGTTACAAAGTGGAAAGAATAAACAACGAATAGAAAGGAATGTAAAATAATCGTAACTGATGTTGACACATTAAAAGAAATTAAAAAAAAGGTGGAAATGGTTTCATTCTGTGTGATGTGCAGTGGGTGATGACCGCCTCGTAAAAATATGGTTTAGGAACCCCTTAAGAGGACAGCAAAGTTCTTCACAGGCAGCAGGACCTTAGAATTTGTATGTCTGTTTTCCATTATTTTCTGAATCAAGTTTGTTCTTCTTTAAACTCTTCCTGCCTGCTTCATTATTTCTTCTAAAAAGCAAAAAGATAGATAGCAGACAAGAGTAAACAAGCGATAAAGATCTTCTTTCTTCAAATCATTTTCCATCTCCCTCATTGTTTCTTCTGAGATGTGAAAACGTAGATCCCGTAATGAACCAGTGAAAAATTCCAAAGTAATTGCTGGAGAGCTAACAATATTGTTCCGTTTGAGCTAGTGTTTCAGCGATTCAGTGTTTTTGATCTTGTGTCTTGCATCTCTATAAATCTAGATTCACACGTAAAATATAATGTTTTCCTGCTTTTTATTTCTTATGTCTGTCTCATTTATGGATAGTAAAATCCACACCACGCCGGTCCCGTTTAAGTGGATTAATTACTGTAAATGGTATTTTTACGACCGATAAATTAAATTAATATTTTCTACTTAAATAAGTTTTGGCTGTTTTTCAATGTGTTTAAATTACTCAGGTGCATACATCGCCTATATCACTAACTAAACTAAATGATGATTTTGATATTTCATAAAATGCTCGAGTTTTATTCCAATTAACCTTGTTTCCATATTTTAAAATCTGAATCCCGTATAGAAACTCTGAGGAAGACCCCCATGTACACCTATATACTAAATCAATATAAACCGGTGCTATTAATACTTTTATCTTAAAGTAGTAGATTCATAATTAGACCAGGAAAATCAGAATGCTCACGGACACTGTATATAAATAATCTAGTAGGGAAAGTATTTTTAAAAATAACTTTTACGAACTAATTTGAAGTGGGTAAGTAATTGCGTGTCGAGTGAATTTTAGCAAGTCAGTTTTTTAAATCTTTCGAAACTAATTGCTTCTTTTAAATAAAACATCTGGAACTAGCCATGGCTTTGTAACTTTATAAACAAAATAGCATCTCGTCAAATAGACTCATAAATATTTTTTGTTGGTTAAGCTTGTTGACGATCAGAAATTCCTACAAACTCACTTGAATTTGATCAAAATTGCTTAACAACATCTGTAATTCTATTTGCTAATCTTCTTATCTCTTAATATATAATTATTAGGCTTAAAACAACATTGACCTAGTAACTAAATTGCAAAGAGCCTTCGAAAACTATGCTTGTGGTCAACACAAGAGGTGAGTTTTTAAAATTTTATAAAAATCGATTCGATAAGTTCTGCAACCTCACCTACCTCCACATAGCAGTTAAAAATCACCCTCCCAGGACTCTAGATGTCAAACCCCTGTTTTTACCACATTTTTAATGCTTCCCTAATGCTAATTCGATTAATGGTTGACAAACTATCCGCCCCATGAATTTAAGGCAAACATTAAGAAAAGAATGATGAAGCTGACCCAGATGAAATGACTAAATATTGTAAAAATGTTTCCTTATCAACTAGAAGAGCAGGGTATGCAATATACCACTATACCAATTGGAAGCAACAAAGTAACTCAGATTTTTTCAAAATGTTAAGATCAGTTCGTAGTTTGAAGAGCTTACAATGCAAGGCTACTACATCTCAATTCTCAACTCATTATCATTAAAGAAAAACAGCTAAAGGATGCAATCAAAGAAGCTAAATGCCAAGGTCAGTCAACTGTGCAGCCAACTTTGACCTACACATGACAACGGGAGAAAAAATTACCAAAATAAATTAATCAACTTCTAAAGTCATAATAAAGCAAGGGGAAGATTATTTTGGTGTGTTGTATGAAAGTGTCATGGAAACACCAGTAACATACTGAAAATGGATGGAGTGACGATAGCAACCTTCTTACGTATCGTTTCAAAGGAGTTTTACAAAAGTTTACTATTTTCATAGTATTTTTATAACAATTTTAATATCTTTCAAGTATTTATAACCAATTTTTATTTTGTATTGATTTCATACTAGTTCACAATAACTGCAAACTAATTCACATGTTCAGCTATTTTATTA
The DNA here is from genome assembly GCA_940337035.1 of Agriotes lineatus. NCBI lineage: Eukaryota > Metazoa > Arthropoda > Insecta > Coleoptera > Elateridae > Agriotes > Agriotes lineatus. The sequence goes on along the minus strand of OW679200.1, from coordinate 111,585,623 downwards.
TAAATTTATCAGTAACTCCATTGCATTTTATAATCATTTTATATTATCGTATCTATTCGTAATAATGTCAAGACAATGATAATAATTTAATAAGCATTTTATGATAATTTCATAGCATTTTGTAATAATGTCAGGATAATGTCAACAATTTATCATAATTTTAAGATAAGTTCCTAACATTTTGTAATAACTTCAAAATAATTTAATTGTATTCATAGCACGGGGCATTCCAATCAAGGCATTTGTACTGTTATTATACCCGTAAACAATTAGGAGCAAATTCTTAGAAGAAGATCCGACATTAAGCGTGCGGAGAATTTCTATGCGTACTGGAATATCCAGAAGTCAGGTTTATTATGCACAGATAAGTACACCATTATTTTACGATAACCCAGTGTATTGTCACTCATTTGGTTATAGATCAATACCATTATCAAAGAGTTCAAGCTCTGGGAAATGATGCAGAAGCTCATTTGATTTTGTAAACTGGATTCAGAAAGCTATTCTGCCTAATATTTTCTGGACTGACGAGGCTTGCTTTACGAGTGGCGGAATTACTAATTTTCATAATTTTCATGAATGGGTAAAAGAAAACCCTCATTTAAGGCGACGCTCTCATTTCCAACCAAGATTTAGTGTGAATATGGTGGCTGGTATCATAAATGGTCGCTAAATTGAACCATTTGAATTATCACAACATCGGAGTGCTGAAAGTTAGGAAGATTTTCTAGAGAATTCAATACCGATATTACGGGAAGATGTCCTGTTAAATATTAGACATGAAATGTGGTACGAGGAAGATGGAGCACCCGCTCATGCAAGTTTAAGCGCAAAACCTTGGCTTAACACACATTTTCCAGGGACATGGATTGGAACAGGTGGTCCAGTGGCATAGCCACCCCGTTTACCAAATCTAACTCCCATGGGTTCACATGAAACAGTTAGTTTATGCTACAAAAGGCCGCAGATACTATTCGCAGTAACTCACAAATTTCTGGATTTCTGTTGTCAGAAAGAGCTACAGATTTCATTTACCTGTCAAAATTTAATGTAATTCTTTCCGATAGCAGGGAATCCATGAAAATATTCTTCAATTCTTAACTTAACCTACATTTGAAAAAAACATTGTCCCAGATTTATTTGAACAGGGCTGCACTTATTAAATATGCACTACCTGTACTTTAATGACATACATTAAAATACAGATTTTCTTTAAGAAACTACTAAATTGACCAATAGCAGCACAGCATTTTATTGCGTAACCTTGCCTACATGCGTTGTTGATATTTAACAATCGAGGTGACAAACAATTTCGATTTGCAAGTTTCATATAAAATGTTTGTTGATCTACGCACCTGGGCCTGATATTGTGGAAAACAGGGATTAAAAAGTTTATTTGGTAAATTCACTTTTATAAATGTTAATCACAAATTATAAAATCAAGAATAACTCGTTAATAGTTGAGTTTAGGATACGTGTTGACTTAGACTTTTTGACTCTAAATGAGTTATCCAATTGATTCCTAAAATAGTTCTGATACGTTTTGGGACATTCTGTAAAGTTCAAATAGGTTCATAGATTAATTGTAACTCATTTTCATTTCATATGATTTCATATAGATACATGGTGCCCACGAGTCAAGTCAAGTTTATGATAATATGATAATTTCATAGAATTTCGTTACATCACGGTGATTTCATTGTTATTGTAATTTTATTTCAAATCTAAAAATCTGGTGTGATACACGCACACAACTTCCTTTTACAGTGAGCTTATAATTAGTCAAAAATAGATTTTTAGGTATGTCAAAAAATTTCAAAAATAAAAAATTCTACAGAAACCATACAAAATAGTGTTCAAAAGACAATTTTTTTCTAAAATTTTAATCCGATCTCAAAAATGTATTAATATACCGGGTGTTCTATTTAAAATAACAAACTTGATAGCGAGTTTCCGTATAGCCGGAAGTGATATTACAGTCAAAATATTGTAGTTGTAGTCGCTCTTACACATAAAATCCATGGCCAAGGTTTCAAATTTTCAATATTAGTTCTTCATAATGCCCTATTAAATATTAATTAATAAAAAAAAAGAAAAAAGACACTCATTTTAGAGGTATTCAACTGGAAAATCACCATCAATACACGTTTGAAAAAAATCGTTACAGCCGTTTTTGAGAACATCGAAAAAAAAACGGAAAAATCACAAGAATCAACGCTATACTTCCGGTTATGCGATTTTCTTCAAAAGCTTGCTGTTGTATCTAGATAGTACACAAAACGTATACAGTGTCCGCCAAAAAGTAGGCATAATAAGGGAAAAAAATTTATTTTTTATTTAAAAAAAAACTTTTTACGTCAATAATTTGTGCTTGTCTAAAAACCTATTTAGCCCCTATCATATATACCCAGTGATTTTTACTTTTTTAGAAAATGGAGTTTTTCGAAATTGTCAAAATCCGAAAAGTGCTATTTTTCAAGAATTAAGTAAGTTTCAATTTTTTTAGATTGTGTTATTATTATAGCTAACTGAACAATGTGAAGGCCAGAAAACCCCTAATTTTTATCAACATGAGCTAAAAATTTATTTTTCAGTTTTTTAAATATTTTTCAAAATTTCACATATCAAGACTTAATATTAAAATTCATTTTTTTATATATAGACTTGAAAAATTTATCATTGGAAAAAATAATATAAAATGTTAATTGGTTCTTTAGATTTTTTATTATTTACCGAAAAGTACACGTAGTATGTTTGCATAATTTTTACGTTTTCTCTGTAAAGCGCGCTTGAGGGGAAATATTTTTCAATTCTAATTAATATCTATTTAAATGGCGCCAAGAAACTCTAATCTAGCTCTGTTAATGAATTATGGTTACAAAAATCCTATAAATGTTCTTTTACAGTTGTCTAAATTAAGAGATTTTTTAGAACATGTAAATTCGATAAAGAAAAATCTCCTCATTTAGACAACTGTAAAAGAACATTTACAGGATTTTTGTAACAGTACTTCATTAACAAGGCTAAATTAGAGTTTCTAGAAGCCATTTAAATAGATATTAATTAGAATTGAAAAATATTTTTCCTAAAAAGCGCCTTGCATAAAAAACGTAAAAAAGATGCACACTACTTTTCGGTAAATAATAAAAAATCTAAACAAGTAATTAACATTTTATATTATTTTTAAAAATTATAAATCTTTAAAGTGTTCATATAAAAAAATTTGAACTTTATTATTAAGTCCTGGTATGTGAAATTTTGAAAACTATTGAAAAAATTGAAAAATTAATTTTTAACTAAAGTTACAAAAATAAAGGTTTTTTGGCCTTGAGATTGTTCAGTTAGCTAAAAATAACACACTCTAAAAAAATCTCATTGAAATCGTACTTAGTTTCCGAAAAATAGCACTTTTCGGATTTTGACATTTTCGAAAAACTCCATTTTCTAAATAAGTGAAAATCACTCGGTATATATGATAGGGGCTAAATAGGTTTTTAGACAAGCACAAAAAAGTTTTTTTGAAAAATTAAAACTAAAAATTGTTTCCATATTATAATGTGAAGTTTCAACGTAATACCTCTTCATTTTTCAATGAAAAAAACATGTTTTTTGGGTTCAGGGTTCAGGGGACACTAAAACGTGAAAATCTGTTGAAAACTCAATTTCTGATTTTTGGGGTGAAACCAATACTTCCGTTATTGTAAACGGAAGTAATAATGTGATTGTAATGTTAACAATAATTTCATAATACATCGTAAAAAAATCAGAATAATTTCATTGCGTTTCATAGCAAATTCGTAATTTTGTATTAGTTCGTAATAATGTCAAGACAATGATAATAATTTAACAGCATTTCGTGATAATTATTGCATTTCATAACATCAAGATAATTTAATAATAATTTTATGTATTTTTTGTAAATTAATTTCGAATTGTAATAATGTCTAGATAATGTTAACATAATTATTGCATATATCTGTCAAATGACGTCACTCCACCAATCATTGAACTCCATGCGAGTACTTTCAACTAAACCCCAACCACTTATCCATAACGTGTGTTATATGACATTTTTGACAACTTATCGATAATGCAATGCCTCTTTTAATGATTTATGCGATAGCCACAATAGTCACGCATATTAATTTCGTTGCGTTTTACAGAAATTTTATGTTTTCATTTTAGCCAAAATAATGTTAACTTTTTAGAGCATTTCGTAGTAATACCAAATTACGAGAACATTGTATAATAAGGTCATATCATTTCGTAATAACTTAAATATCCTGACATCAGTTCGGGAATCATCGATTTATAATTTCGTATCATTTCAAGATAATCTGATCATGTGCATTACGTGACGTTTTCTTAATAATTTCACTAGGCACAAATCGTTACCCTGTTAGGGGACGAGTCATTAAAAACATATATTTTAGCGAAATTTTTATGCAGAAAACCAGCACTTTTATACATTGGCAATGGTATATAACTTTCGCTTCTGGCAATAGATACTACAATTAATATAGGGACTACAGAAGCTTCCAGGTACTTAAAACGTGTTATGTACTTCTATACGTAAAAAAATCAAACGTGCATTATGTTAAGATAAACATTATTACGAAACTGCTATTCGTTCAAAGAGATAGTCAACTGCTATCTGCTTTGATAACATTTGAAACAAGCAGATTTCGTGTTTATTTCAATGCAATTGTAGTCACGACAGACACAATTATGTTGGGAGACTGATATAATAACTAAGATAATTGTTAGCTTGAGGCATCTTTGAATAAACGGAGCTATTAATAGTGTGGTCGGTTACATAACCGAAAGGCAGTTCCAACTACTCCATAGCCAGTTTTATTAATATCATTACTTCCACTTGTCGCTTTGAAAGCACAAGTGGTCGAATTAGCACGCTAAATATTGAATTTCTCAGTAAAATTACTATCTAATTCTAGATCTTCCAAAGGTTCACGTGATCGAGCATGTTCAGATAGAAGCTTAAAACAGGGAAAATCGATGCTGAGGTCCCCGTTTTAGAGCGCTAATAAAATTGTAATTACCCGCAACTCCAGTTCTCATAATCAGCTGAAATTTGTACTCTGTCGACCAAATCGTGCAAGCTTAAAGATAATTACGCCAGAATTTTGACTAGAGTTAACGGTGGATAAAGCAACGTCACAGTTGCGTCAACTATAATTCTTTTAGTATCACTCTCACAATAGATTTTTGTTGCTGACTGACTGGCTTTGTCTAAAGTCGCTCCCATACCTGCACATTTCGGTAAATACTTTGGTACAGTTGACTAAGAAAGGTATACTCCTAAAATGGGAGATTTTGGAGAACGCTACTTGATATTCAAGTGGTTATTCTAGAGCTTCTTGTCTAGAACAACTCGGCATGTTTTTCGATTTAAAAGATCCCCAAATATGTTTCATAACATAGCAGCATGGAAGACTATTATGCTACCGTTTTGTGGGTGGATATTGGGTTAGAAAGTATATTATATTTTCCGATAAAATAAATTGTATTTAAAACAGACTTTTTTATTCTATTAAGCATGTAGGTATATAAAGTATTGTGTCTCTATGTCGAAATATATTTCATAAAATTTCACATAACGGAAACGAGAGATTTTTAAACTTTGCCCAACTGATTATTTCCAGGGCGGATACGTATACATCAAAATATAACTACCTTCTATTTATATTTTTTTTAATGAACAATTACTTTGAGCGGCCTTTAAATGCTTCCCAAATATCGTTTTAAAATTTTTAAATCAAAATATAATAAATTCGTTAACACCACTCGCTTCACGGTTTTAATATAATCATTAAAACGGACTTAAATATGATTCAAACGAACCTGTATATCCTTTAAATGACTTCAGAAGTGATTCAAACAATTACAAATATTATTAAAGCGAGATTGCATTTCCTTTAAAGGATTTAATATAGTTGAAGCAGCTTTAAAATTAATTCAGTTTTTACTGAAACAAATTTTAACTCAGTTTAAAAGACTTTCAATCTCATCGAAATATCGATGAAATAATATTAATTCTTCTATAAACGACTTTAAGAAAATTGTCTAATCGTATTAATTCTTGTGTAAATGGCTATATTTCAATCGACTTTAATCTTCCTGTTAACCACTTTAAATATCGTTTAATAACTTAACGGTTATTTAAATTTCGTTCAAATGACTTTAATGCTAGCTTAATGAGTTTACATGATTTTAAATATCTTTGAAACGACTTAAAATTTCTTTAAATCGACTTAATATAAATTTAATATGATTTTAAATATGCTTCAAGTATTGTTCCAACGACTTTCAATCCCAATTAAAGGCATTAAATGTTCTTAAAGGGGGTTTAACCTAGTTTGAAACCTTTAAATATTGTTTAAACAACTATAAATCCCATTTAAATAATTTAAACCCTTTAATGCTTGTTCAAACAATCTGAATCTCATTTAATTAACTTTTAGTCATTTAATCAACGCCGTTTAATAAGTTTAAAATAACTTAAAGAGGTTATTTAAATATCGTTCAAATGACTTTAAAGCTAGCTTAAATGAGTTTACATGATTTTAAATATGGTTGAAACGATTTAAAATACCTTTAAAGCGGTTTAATATCAACTTCGCATGATTTTAAATATCCTTCAAGTATTGTTACAACGGTTTCCAATCTCGTTTAATCGACTTTCAATCTCAATTAAAGACATTAAATGTCCTTAAAGGGTTTTAAATCCTATTTGGAACCTTTAAATATTGTTTGAACAACTATATATGCCATTTAAATCATTTAAATGTTGTGATGATTTGCTCAAACAATCTGAATGTCATTTAATCAACTTTTAGTCATATAATCAATGCCGTTTAATTAGCTTAAAATATTGATTAAATGACACTGAACTCATTTAAACATATTTGAAACGGATTGCAGGGTTTTATATTTTGCTTAAATAATTCTATATATCTTTTAAGCGAATTAGATATTGTTCAACCTATTTCAACTTTAAATATCGTTTAATAACTTAAAGAGGTTATTTAAATATCGTTCAAATGACTTTAAAGCTAGCTTAAATGAGTTTAGATGATTTTAAATATCGTTGAAACGATTTAAAATCCCTTTAAAGCGACTTAATATAAACTTCGCACGATTTGAAATATCCTTCAAGTATTGTTACAACGATTTCCAATATCGTTTAATCGACTTTCAATCTCAATTAAAGACATTAAATGTCCTTAAGAGGTTTTAAATCTTATTTGGAACCTTTAAATATTGTTTGAACTACTATAAATGCCATTTAAATCATTTAAACGTTTTGATGATTTGCTCAAACAATCTGAGTGTCATTTAATCAACTTTTAGTCATGTAATCAATGCCGTTTAATTAGCTTAAAATATTGATTAAATGACACTAAACTCATTTAAACCTATTTGAAACGGATCGCATGGTTTCATATTTTGCTTAAATAATTCTATATATCTTTTAAGCGACTTATATCGTTTAACGGATTAAAAGTTCGTTTAAACGCTTTCAAATATGCAAATTTCAACCTCGTTTACCGACTATGAATATATTTCAAACAACGTTGAACCTTCTTTCAACGACCTTAAATATAGTTCAAATAACGTTCAATCTTGATTCTAAAGTACTTTAGCGTGAGAGGGGACAAAGCTGCGATGAGTATTTAGACACCCTGAAAATAAAAATACTGAGAGGAACATTTTTAGAAAGAATCGATGCCGTTACGTACTAAACGATAATGTTTTGTTTGTAGATAAACATTTTATGAATATTTTGATATTTAGTGTGGCAAAATACCCAACTGAACTATATAATTTAAAAGAACTAAAAAGTCGATTAAAAGTGATGACATAGATAAATTGTTCTTCTTGTCCCCCCCTCCACTCTTAATCACCGTCAAATGGTTAGACCTTTTCAAAATTTTATCAGAAACGCAAAATTTCGAGCTAAGGAGACATTATCTATTGTGATACTACGTCATTGGAATTTAGGATGAAAGCAAATATTACTTTGATGGCTACGTAACAGTGATACCGCATTATCACAATTCCATAATAAAATAGGTCGAGATAATGCCATGGCTTGATTCTGTAGCAGTAATCTATATTATGGGTACTCTTGCATCAGACAAAGCAATTAAAATAGGGGTATTTATGTGCAGTATAGCATCAAAATATAAAAATATTTGTTAGAAAAATATTTTAAAAAAAGTTATGTTAGATAACATTTCAATTTGTGAAAGGAACCAGTAGAATATGTGCAAGCATTTAAAAAGATGGAAGCAGAGATGAGTCGATGAGTCTAATTATACTCTATTTCTTCCAGTAAAAATTCTTTTTAGTTACTGAACATATTTAAAAAAACATCACGCAGGTCAGCTTGATATATAGGTAAAGTTACTTGCTATCAATGAACCACGTGCCTTTATATGAAGTCATTATTGTCCTTATAACAAAATGTATTAACACTTTCATTGCTATTAAATGGGAATATTTCCGTTGCATTTCGTTACATTACTAAACGACATTGAATTATTATGTGTATTGACTATTTAATCCCAAAACTGCTTACCCGAAAGCCTTTTTCCCCCTTTACGTAAATCACTAACTGCACAGAAAACACATACAAGTGAAGAGAGGTCGGTAAAAAATAATAAGTCTTAATTTTTGTATTAACACGTCCTAATTTTTGTACTAATAAGTCTCACAAATAGCAAATAGCTTTTTAATTTTTGTAATATAAATAATAAATAAAACAAGCGGCAATATATATTTTTTAAGAATTGGCATAAATCTATAGTATATACTGAGCTTGATAATGTTATAACGATTTGAATGTGCTTAATTAGCGCTAAGTGCTATACCGAAAAGTTCACCTTCCTGTTGAATAACAAAAAGTATAGTATTCTACTGGCGTGTACTGGTTATTACTCACTCGGATAAATTACGACACTCGCCTTCGGCTCGTGTCGCAAACTGGCCTGGTGAATAATCGCTGTCATTATACAATCGTTGAATAATATACTATTAATACAATGTCGTCATTTTACTTCACCTTTAATTTCACTTTCTTCAGAGTACTACTTCTACACTTTTATGTTCAGTTTCAATGCGTATTGTCAGGTGCGTCGTTATTCGAAAAAAAATCGCTTTATATAATTATGGCAAGCACTGACGAGCATTTGTTTGCAATTATATAAAACTAAAGCTGCTTTCGATGACGTCAAATTTTTGCTTATCTATCACTGTTTACCATTTATATAATTGTTTCAATTTTAGCATTTTTTAAATGAAATAATACATAAAGCAAATAACAATGTCATACGACTATAGCTAAATTATTCTAAAGTAAACTCTTTCCGCCTGTTGAACTATTTAAAGAACGACAGTCAAAAATAATTTGTCCTGTAAACATCTTAAGCCGATTTGCTAAATTCCATAGGACTTTCCTATTCACATATGGGAGCAGTTCAATAAAATTAACACAAAGCGGAGCCGCAAATACTCAAAAACTATTCTAAAACGGGAGCTAGTGGTTCCAGTCATTCAAGTTATTTTTATTCAATGAACGACCAAGACCTTTCTTTACGTTGCCACCGTGGGCGTTGTTGTTATTGACAGTCTACGTCTTATAACTGTTTTTTTCAAAAACAGATGTCTCTGGCTCACGCTCCTATAAATAGGACTGGGAATTTTCCACCATCGTTGGGTTAGTTATCGAAATGTTAAATTTAGTCCCGGGACGTTTATATTTAAAAATAGTCCCAGTCACGTCAGTTTTGGCTATTTTTACCAATATAAATGATATTTGCAATTTTGCACAACGTGAGTAGCTTGATTTTATTTTTCTATGATCACCGAATTGTTCTACAGAGTTTCTAAAAACTAACGCATAATGACGATTCGTTTTTAATTATGGGTCGGATTAAAAACGACCTGTATAGAAGTAGTGCATATACTGTATGGAGAATTTTAAATTGGCGTTCAACATTTTCAGTGATCTTTTGTGCTTCAAAGTGTAACCTAGGTTTTTTCACGTTATTTCGACTATGGCAAATTTTTGAAGAAATTTCATTTCAAGGATCCAACTGTAGAGGCAAATAACTAAATTTAATATAAACTCCTCATTGCATTACCACTCTTTCCAGTAAATTTAGATAATTCCACAATGTTTTTAAGATAAAATCGTAACAGCAATAATGAACTGACTTTATATTACATTTTGTATTCTGTTATTGCCTAAGTACGACATGAACTATTTTAAAATTTTTAGTTATATCGCTGATTTCCATTGTTGATAATTTTCAGATCAAATTTTCTTATCAATATTGTTAACAAAATTGTTAAAAAGCAAATTTTCATTGGCGAAATGCTCATCCGAAAAATTAAAAAAAAAATAAGTTGTCATAACATCGAAACAAGAGACAGCTGATAATTTTCAAGGTCATTCTATATAAGCTGTTTACTATTAAATAACTTATACAAAGGTCAGTTTTAATTCTGAGCAATAATTAAAAACAAATCATTATGAGTTATATTTTAAGCACTGTATGTGCAACATATTTAGGTTAAATGATCAGACCAATGTTGCAAGACAGGTAACAAATTAAATAGCTGTTTCCAAACCGCAAAAATCTAAATTAAATGTTTAATCATAATGTAATGGCGTTTTCAGGTAAGAAAATTCAACAGATGTCAGCAGTACCCAATCAGGTCACAGGAACATTTCGTTTTGCGAAGTTGGTATTGTTCCCTTTAATTTTTCAATTTATATTGGATAGTTTTATAACAGTCCTGGCAATCAGGTATTGAAAAATCCCTGAAATAACAATTGTTTGTGGCGCCACCTAGCTGAATCTAATGTAACCTAATTAAACATTCTTTCATAACATGGACTTACTATAGACAAAAAATTTATTGTGGTCGCTGAATTGGTAGTAATTTATAATATAAGAAATATGACTAATTAATAATATTCAAAAATTCTAGAATCCTGACATTTTTACCGAATACTAAAATACCAACTCAGTTTATAATATCAAAATACACACTGAATATAATTTTTTTCATTATGAGGGTTGAATGCTGTAATGTAACATAAAAGATTTTTCTTTTATAATTCGACATTTAATTTTAATACTTTTTAGGTAATATTTCTCAACAAAAAACGACTGAATCGAATTTCATCGATAATCATTACGGTTGCATAGCAACAGCCGGCACGAGTTTTTGTTTGCTCTTCATTTGTTTCTGTTGTTCGCACACCCAGGGCCCGGGTTTCAGAACTCTCGCTTTGATTGTCTAAAACTGCAATTTTTATTTTGCGTTTTGTTGACAAAACAAATGCCAGTGGAGGTGTTTAGTAAAAATGAAAAAATATAAAAGTAACAATCGCGCGACAAAATTAATGTGCCAGTTACATAAACCAAAATTAAATTGCAGGTACCCTGGCGATTGTTGTGCGTTTTGTAAAAAGTCGAGTCCTAAAATCGAAACATTTGAGATTTTAAGGAACGATTAATTATCAAAACAAAAGACAGCTTCGCAAAATCATTCGTATATTTCGAGCAAATATTTTTATCATGTTTGACAGAGTTATATGATAATTACAATAAACAAAAGATAAACAGTCGGCACATATCCACGCAAACTCACCTCGATGATCCGGAATTGGCAGGGTCGCTGCAATTCGAAGCCTTGAAGTTCTGCACCTGATGGGAACAGTACGGAATGCGAACTGCTGCAATCACCGACCTGAACGGCGGTTCGATCTTGCACTTATTGGCCGATCTGGTGCAACAAAAACAAAATTCTGATATACGTGTTGCCTGACTCGCAGGCTGAAACTAACCTCTGTCCCAGTTGGCGTTGCCTACACATTCGTTGGGCGTGGTGGGGATGCTCTGCGTAGACCGCGACGCGAAGCGATTTCGATGCGACGAGAGGGCTAAGAAAAATTAGTAAGATTATTTACAATTTGCAGTACTGTAAGACTAAACTAAGACATTAGAAGTGAATAATAAATACAGACTACAGCAGTACGTCTTAAAATGCCGATCATATATTTAAAGGAGTCAAAAACTTCTTATAAGTATTGTTTTCCTTAGCTTCTAAATCAAGCTCTCAATTTAAGGTTTTTTGGTTGTAATCATCATCATCCATTATTTTATTAACGTAATTTTGGACACAGAGCATTAATAGGTTTTTAATACTTTTTAGTTTGGCGAAACCTTCATAACAAAAACCATATTTTTCTTTTATGTGTTTTTTTGAATACTTAAGCGTGATTTCAGATTTAGTTATAAATTAGTTTTACATTTTTAATTAAAGTAAATACACTATAATACAACTATAATAAAAAACTAAACAGGAGCTGAATCATGTTAAAATGGCGAGCGGTTATAAAATTTACTACTACAACAATTAATCATTATACAATTGTGATATTCACTATTTAACTTGTTATCATAACTTGTATTGTGAGTCACTTTGTTTTTGTTAAATGTTATGTATAATGTAAACGATTAACTACATTTTTCTTAGTAGTCCATTCGTTGTGTATCAAGATGCCATAGACTGAAAATATGCAAGTATTTTTAATTCCATTTTTGTCAATAACAAATGAAAAAAACAATTGGCTTATATCTAAACTTTTAAATGTCATAGGTCAAAAGGTGACATAAATATTACTATTATACCGATGGGGTCAAAATTAAATATCACAGCAATGAGATCACATGAATAACAAAATAGAATGCTCGAGTAAGAAAGAGAGCCTACTTTCCCTACTTACACAGTTGTGGTTTCGGTACCCAATTTTTAAAGCGACTGGGTGGGCCGCCCACCCGTTGCCAGATGTGGTTTGGATTTGATATGTCAATAAAATTAGATCGCTTGTTTTGGCAAGCAAAAATTTTTGTGGTCAAGCAATGTGCCAGGTTGATGTGAATCACTGCAGTTCAATGTGCGTTTCGGTTAGACTTTGGGACATCAGTGGCAGAGGGGATGCACCAACTTAACTGGCCATTCTTAGATGGGTCAGAAAATAGCAAAAAAACGGATTTGTCTACAACAAAAATGTTAGAAATGAAAAAACTAAGAATTGCATTTGAGGGTTTGTAATGCAGCATACCGTAGGATTGATACATTTCATTTAAATAATATCCAGCTATCTAATGTATATCATGTGATGTAACAGTTGTATGTTTTAACTGGTGGGGTTGTAAGGGCAACAAGAGGGTTGTTTATATTTAGTAGCAACAAAATATCTTGAATTTGATAATCTACAAGAAATAGTCACATTAAGGGTTAAATTCCCATTAATTGTGAAAAGTAATAATTGATGGTTTGATACGTAGTAGCAATATAGTATTCTCTACGATCAAATTTGACTTCAAGTCACAAATACTATTCAAATATATAATTCAAGATTATTTGATTCCATTTAACATGGTATATTACTACTAAGCCAGTAAAATCGGTAAAAGTGAGTATTGTGGTATGCTATTGAACTGTCTATCCATATAATAGAGGTTTAAAAGAGCTACAGCGAGCTTTGATTTGGTCGGGAACAACCAAAGGAGATGTTTTCTGACTAGAATTTATCCAGTTAGGAGCTGAGGTAGAGCATTCAGGTACAAGATATACAAACATTGCCCATTTCTTGCGAAATATTAAGAAAGTAAAAAGCAAGTTTGCTGCGGCAAATTCTTTTTCTAAATTGAGTAGTGATTCGAGTACTTCTTGGAATTAGGTTATTTTTAGAATTTTTACTTTAATCAAGTTTGGATATTTAACATTTGATTAAAGTAATTTTGACAATATGTATTTTGTTTTGTAATGTCAGATGAAACTTCAATGTGCTACTAACAAACTGAAAGTATGAATTTAACTTTGTGAAGTACCTGAAACTTGTATTTGATTCATAAAATCAAATAGTTATTATATTTTAAACGTAATTCAGTCTTTAACTGTAAGAGAAAGATGTTAGTTGAAGATTAATCCATTCAGCTGGGAATTATGAGTACCATTGCTTGCAAAACTGACTAGTCGAGGCTTTAAAAACAATAATCAAATAACATTATTATAAATATTAAATTGATTTAGGAGTTACGTCAATTCCTATTAATTACATTAGGAAGTAAGGTAAGTACATAAGTAAACCAACTATACCTGATAGTGCTTCTTTTTAATAATTATTAAAAGGGTATATTTAATTTGATATAAAATAGTGCTTCAAAGAGAGAGCTGTTACATTTTAACTTACAACTTGGGGTTTGATATTAATTGTAATAACAAGACGAGAAGGAATTCTATTACACGTTTCAGCGATATTTCCTGGGAATTAAGCAAACCAAACTTGACAGCCCCACATTGTTTTGACTTATGAATCTAGCTGTAAGATAAAGTTCTTTTCCATACGTTTTAACAACATATACGGCTTAAAAAACTGCATTAATGCCAAAATTGAAGCTATCCCCGGCGAAATTCTGTGTAGCCATTTTAAATTTCACTGAACGACTTCGGACTTGTATTGAAAACAAAATGTAGTCATTTGAAAAGTTTAATAATAGGTCATACAATACAAATGTTTATAGAACAATTTGTGATAAGAATAAGTAATGTGTTTTGCTTTGTTCAAAAGTTATGTCGTTTTGAAAATGGAAACATTATTCTGCTAAACCCTGTATAAGCCATGGTTCACCAAAGATGTCAAAATATTATCCGAACAAAAGATAACAGCATACATCAAATATAGAGTTAATACAACGGTAGATGAATATGCAAATTGTAAACAAATAAGGAATAGCATCACTTCGCAGATATACGAACTAAAACTTGAATAGTGGGAAAAATTTACGAAAGAACTGGAGCAGGATCTGTACAGTGGGCAAAAAATATAGCATATGCTACGTAACAGAAAAAACAATCAACGAGTATTTAGAAACCACTACCATTTCACATGACACGAGGGTAGCTTACTTTAAACAACTGTATGAATCATACGTAGCTGAGACAGCTGATACAAATAGGAGAAGGGATACATGATAAATGATATAGAGATCTCCCAAAATGACGTAGTTACTACAATAGCCAAACTTAAACATAGAAAATCTCCAGCTGTGGATCTAATAACAAATCAAATTGTTAAATATGGAGGACATCAATTAGCAAAAGAAATAACAACCCTCTTCCAAACAGTCGTTGTAACCGGAGAAGTGCCTGATCAGTTGAAAACAAGTTGTTCTTTGAATGCCATTTTTTGGCAGTGGTCTGTTATCATATGTTTTATCGGACCTTTCCACTGTCTAGGGTGTATATCACACGACTTTTCGGGAGTTTTTGATCTATTCCTGTCTTCAGGTGCTCTTAGTTAGTCCTGAGAAGGACTGATATTGTCACCTTTACCACTAAGCTAGTAATCACAGCGATCAGCGGTCCTGGGTTCAAATCCCAGGGTAGGCACAAGTGTACGTATAAAGACGTACAATATCAGCCCTTCTCAGGACTTACTAGGAACGGGAGTAGATCAGAAACTCGCAAAACGTCGTGTAATATACACCCTAGACAGTGGAAAAAAGTCCGATAAAACATATCAAGTATAACCATCTCCATATTTAACAAAATTGTCAAAACCCGAAAACATAGAGGTATTTGTCTCCTAAATACTATATCGAAAGTAATAAAAAATATACGAAAAAATTACAGAACAAATAGGAATGAGCAACGAACAACAGGGATTTTGTCCAAACAGATCCATCGTGGATGCCATATTTATAATACGTGAACTAATAGAGAAAGCAATGGAATTCAATAAGCCATTATTTCTGTGTTTCATTGACCTGAAGCAAGCTTTCAACAGAATACGACTGATCGATGTTTTGAAAACATTAAACAAACATAATATTGATCCAAAAATATTTAACATAATATAAGAATAAAATACGAATAAGGGCAAATAACGTATTAACAGAAGTATCTATATCGGTGGGAATCAGACAAGAAGACAGCCTCAGCCCGACATTATTCGACTTTCGACCTCATAATGGATCAAATCATCCAAAACACTAGAGAGGTAGAAGCAGGATATCAAATGGAAAACACTAAATTCAAGATTATATGCTATGCATCGCACTGTTATTGCAGCAGAAACCGAACATGATTTACAGCGCATTCTGTACAAATTTAAGACGGTCGCCGAACAACTGAACATGAAAATATCAGCTGAAAAGACAGCAGACCATGTCGGCAGAATGGGCGACTAGCCAAACAGGCAAACACGCAACACTAAACGAGCGGTAGGAAGGCCACCCAAAAAAAAACACGAATGCTGGAAATCTGGATTTTAAAAGGACAGTCGTCCTAAAGAAAGAAAGAAAGAAGACAATGTACTGTATTTTTCCTTTTAACGAACACCGCTCACGGATGCATTTTCACAAACGAAAATTTATGTCACCCAAACAAGACTGCTCGTCTTCACGCACGCTTTCAATGTCTTCGTGTACCGGCGATGTTCTTATTTTTCGCGCAAGCTCGGCGAGGTTTTCGTGGCCGACGCGAAGCTGTGTTTTAACTTTTAACTATTGCTTGTGGCAATTTTCTTGCTCCACAAATCCTCTCCAAGTAGGAAGCTAGACACAACCCCTGCCGAGGTCTGAACAGCAATAAAAGTATATTGACCTACTCCTTATACAAAAGTCTGAAATAACACTCTTTCTCGCGGTGTTATTTGTATTAATGTCAAGCTACACGTTGTAGAATCAAATTAAATATACTCTTTTACTAATTATCAAAACGAAATACCATCAGGTATAGTTCACTTGTATACTTACCTTACATCTTAATATGATAAGGAGGAATTGACGTAACTCCTAAATAAATTTGACATTTGACAGTTTTATAAGCAATTCCCAGCTGAATGGGTTAATCTTCAACTAACAACTTCCTCTATTGAAACTAAAGACTGAATTCCTTTTAAATTATAATAACTATTTGATTTTATAAATCAAATACAAGTTTCAGGTACTTCATAAAGTTAAATGTGTATGTTCAGTTTGTTAGTAGTACATTGAAAATTGATCTGACATTACAAAATAAAATACAGATTGTCAAAAAGTGATTTAAGCAAATGTTAAATGTATCCAAACTTGATTAAAAAATGAAAATTCTAAATAGTATAACCTAATTCCAAAATGTTCAAATTTCAAAATATAATTGTCGAAAACGTTCAGTACTCAAATCACTATTGAATTTAGAAAAACATTTTTTCTAAAATTAACTTCTAAATACTCGTATAATTACAATAGCTGAACGATTTGCCGCACCAAACTTTCTTTTATAATTGTTTATTATTTTGTAAGAAATTGTCACTAACCGTCTGAAGGTTTTATCTTATAGTACCTGAATGCTCTACCTCGTCCCCTAACTGGATAAACTCTAGTCAGCAAACACCTTCTGGTTGTTCCCGACCAAATCTAAAGCTCGTTGTAGCTCTTTGAAAACTCTCTTGAATAGACTGTTCAACCGCATACCACAACACTCACTTTCACTGGTTTTACTGGCTTCGAGTAATATACCACGTTAAATGGAATCAAATAATCTTGAATTATATATTTGAATAATATTTGTGACTTGAAGTCAAATTTGATCGTACAGAATGTTTTTTACTACTACGTATCAAATCAGCAATTATTATTTTCCACAATTAATGGATTTAACCCTTAATGTGACTATTGCTCGTAGATTTTTTAATTCAAGTTATTTTGTTACTCACAAAATATAAAGAACCCCCTGGTTGCCCTTACTACCCCACCAGTTAAAGATACAACTGTTATATTACATAATATTCATTAGATATCTGGATAAAAATATTTAAATTAAATGTATCATACATACGGTATGCTGCATTACAAGTCTCACTTAGAAAATGAAAAACAGGAAGAGCCATAATTCACTTTTAATCGTTATTGCGGTGTATAACTTATCAACTGATAACGATATCTTCACGATCGCTGTTAGACTCAAAGACACAACGATTCATCTGAAAACCACCAGGTTCTTTGGCCCGATCTGGTTTTAAAATTCTACCCTCACCGAACAACTTATTGCTGAGTGATAGTAATTGCAAGTATCGTCCGAACGACATCAACACCAGAATAACTTGGCAGATGGAAACAACGTGCACTTAATTTATTTGACGGAAAGAATATAATTCCCAAGATTTTTACCACCACTACATGCAAATAGGGGTACTCTTGAAGATTTTGCGGCCACTACATTGTGGACTGAATATTTAGATACCAATCATTAAATTGGGGTGTAGGGATTACACGAAAGAGGTAGTACCCTTCCACTGCAAACGGTCACACCGAGGGTCATTGACCGGAGATGGCTTTCAGTGACTGATCCTTGTGGGGTGCGCAATTCTTACCTATGGCCTCAAGTGCCATACCCTGGGCAACTGTATTGACCTACAGGCCAAACTAGGTTGAAGACAACCAGATATGGTGGAAAACGGAATAGTCAGCAGGCTAGTCTGTAGTCAGGGATAGCAGAAATCGAGTATCACTGAACACATTTACAGATTGGTGGCGGCTTGTGCGAACATATGAACATGGGTGACAATTGATGTACTATACTGTCAAGTAGCTGTCACATGATTACAGTATTTCTGTTTTTGTTAAAATTAAATGATTGTGTAACAATGATTGTCGACGAAGTGAACGAAAAAGTGCAAAAATTGTTAAATGGCTTGACAACTGAAATTCAGTACGTCCAACACAGAAATTGTGTAGCTTTTGAAGTTCTTACATATTTTTGTAATAGCTGCACGTTGCGGTGCTATTTATTTTACTCTCAATCTAATTAACTCGTATAGATCAATGACTATTTAAGCTTGTATGATTTTATTTTTGTATTGAAATTTTTTTTTTGTTTAGATAAATTAATATAAGATATATGTCCTTTTATAAATTTTCTATTTAGTTTATTTCTTTTTTGCTAACTCTATGAGAATGGCTATTCTTAACTCAAGCTAGGTCCATGCATATTCAAATCATTATTTGTGATAGTTAATCAGCACACTAAAAAAATATTTATAAATTATGACATTTCTACAATTGTCAAAGTGAAAACTTAATGAAAGTGAAAAGTCAATCAAATGATATCTGTTGCACATATTATTATTTCAAATATCTATTAAGATAAGTAGTTCTTTCAAATATGTAATTCATTCACTATTACGGACGTATTAATGTTTTATTTACAAATACCTGTCATAAATTTCACTTAATACGTCAGCTCGATGTTTTGGTCCAGTTCTTGTATAAGCAAGCTGCTTACACTGCACCATCGGAACTGCTAAGTAAATAAGCTCATTTCAACATCCATAACTGCAGCTGTATCTAATTGACTCCATTTGTAGTTCCATAAATGTTCCCAACTCTGTGACTGGATGTATAGTACACTCACGCCCGTGTTCATAGTCGTTCGCCAGCGGATCGCCGGCGACTCGCCAGAGTTTCGTTATGAATAGTATGTTGGCGGCACTGTACGTCTATGTCAAATTCGAGGTTAGCAGGTTAGATTTTGTGTCAGTTTCTGTCAAAACTGACTGAAAACCTAACCTGATCACCTCGAATTTGACATAGACGTACAGTGCCGCCAACATACTATTCATTACGAAACTCCGGCGAGTCGCCGGCGATCCGCTGGCGAACGACTATGAATACGGGTGTTACAGCTGCAATGAAGGCTCCAATCATTAATCAAACTGCCAAGATAATTTACACACTAAACACCAGCTCTCCGCTTTAACCGCAAGTGATAACTCCTCTGCCTGATCCAAAGCCATAGCTCCAAGCCATAACCAATTAACAAAGATGACCTATTCCAGAACACAGGATACCTGCTGTCCCCTTTACAGCTATTCACCAGTTCAGTATAATTCAGCTCCAAACAAATCCTAGTTGTTTATGTAATCGAAGATGATTCTGCTACTTCCATACCCATGATATAAAACTATTCAGCAAATATTCAATTTGAGAATCCCAATTTATTAATTTTTTTCTTGCTTTGGACTCTTATTATGTACCACAACTAATCACTTATAGGTACCCTTGTTAATGTTTTAATTAAATAGAATAAGTTTTACCGGGGTTTTATTTAAATGTTTTGGGATTACATAACTTTAATAATTTAATATCCCATTCTTAATAAAAAAATCTTGTTATTTTAATTGATAGTAATACATAATATACTAAATTTTGATAAGCAGTGGGAAAAATATAATAAGATAACTAGGAATGTATCGCCTATTAACATTTTCGGCATGCAACAAGTCGCGGCTTGTACTTGTCTACCTCAAATGTTAATACCTTACATTCCTTGTTACATAAATAGCTATTAATAAATAATCAGTCATAGCATCTCAAGACTGCTAACCATTACAACATATTACAGACCAATCCAATTCGACTATTTTCGATCACTTGTGCCAATTTGACTAATCAGATCACACTTGAAGTGAAAACGACCCTAGGGTGATTTCCAATCACCATGGAAACTACCTAATTAAGATTCAGTAGTATCCTATGACAAGTACATAATGAAGTGTCAAATTAATTTGTCAGAAAAATGTCTTCTCGCTTCGGGAAACAGTATTTTTTTATTTAAGAACGTATCTTCCCGAATTTACCGCAATTATGTGGAAACCAACGGAAATCACATATATAATAAACTTTCCAAGAACAATATTGGCAGGAAACATAATGGAAACGGCTTTGAGCCCTGGGCAGGGTTTAAACGTCCACGAGGTGGTAAGAATCTCTCAGCCTCTGCCAGGTTAGCTACTTGGAATATCAAAAACTCATGTCAAGCTGGAAAACTTCATAATACCATAAAAGAAATTACGCATATAACAACAGACCTACACGGCCTGAGCAAAGTCAGATGGCCAAATAGTGGTCATATAGTAACACATGAAAATGGTGAAACGATCTACTACTCAGGAGATAATGATACAAGAAATAGAAATGGAGTAGTAATACTGGTTACATCAAAATTCAAACAATATGTCGAGAACTTTCTGCTATTTTCTGTTTGGATTATCATACTTTAATTAAGATTTTCAAAATTAAAAATCAACTTCATACGAGTATAAGCACCGACAGCAAAATGTGATGAAAAGGATACGGAAGCTGGAAACGGCGTTGAAACTAATTAAAAAAAAACATGATATAAGTCTACTATTACGCGACTTTAATGCTATAGTCAGCAACGGAAGATGTCAAGATATATTATAGTTGGAGATTACATACTTGTGGTTAAAAATGTGCGTGGTGAGAAACTAATTAAATTCTGCCAGGAGCAATTAATACCTAACCATAATCAACACGTGGTATAAACTACCTAAAAGACGCTTATACACGGCGATCCCCGGCAAATATACCTGATCATATAAGACGTAATCAAATAGATTATATGCCTTTAAATCTGTTAAAACGTATCTTGGCGCAGACGTTGGATCAAACCATAACCCTATAGTGGCAGACATTAAGAAAAATTCAAAAATTGTATGTGAAAGAAGTGGATGTGGAAAATTGAAAAATATGCAGTTTTGTCGGGAAAAACTAGAAACTCAACAAAAAATACGAATACAAGTCGATATACAGAATAAGTAAATATTCTTCAATCAAGTGCTAGAAACATCTGCAAGGAAATGGTTAAACCAGAGAAAATGCAATGTAATAAATCTTGGATGACAAATCATATATTGGACATGATGAACAAGAGAAAAACATTAAAAATAAATAATAAAATCGAATATACAGGGCTCCGCATAAAGAAATAATGAAGGAAATAAGAAAGGCAAAGAAGAAATGGTTAAAAGAAGGTGAGAACATTAAACACCTCGAAATACTACACGATGTACGCAACCTAATCAAACAAATTCGTAAAAACTACGAAACCATTTTGACAAACTCCAATAAGGAAATTCTCACCACTGTTGAAGTGAAACTCATAGATCTGTTAAAAAACAATAGAAGAGTTCTATCGACAATAAACATCAATAATAACGAAATGCTGACAATAACAAATGAAGAAGTACTGAATGCTATAACAATTTCGAAATCTGCAAAAGCAAAAAGATCAGCTGAAGTAACCATTGGGGTCTAGGACATATCGCCGAATGGACAAAACGCCGAATCTTATTTTAATGCCCAAAACGCCGAATCGTGCCCAAATCGCCGAATTCGTTAGCGTGGACAAAACGCCGAATGCTGTTGGTGGACAGATCGCCGCAAATGGACAAATCGCCGAAATAGTTACCGTGGACAAAACGCTGAAAATGTCCAAAACGCCGAATTCCCTCGGTGGACATATCGCCGAAAATGGACAAATCGCCGAATTAGTTGCCGTGGACAAAACGCCGAAAATGCCCAAAACGCCAAATTCTGGCGGTGGACATATCGCCGAAAATGGACAAATCGCCGAACCGTGTAAAATAACGCCACATTGATCGCAAAGTTAGCGTCGCTCGAGTTTGTTCAAAACGCCGGTTTGAGTCGGTGGACAGATCGCCGAAAATGGACAAATCGCCGAATTAGTTAGCTTGGACAAAACGCCGAAAATGCCCAAAAAGCCGAATGCTGTCGGTGGACATATCGCCGCAAATGGACAAATCGTCGAATTAGTTGCCGTTGACAAAACGCCGAAAATGCCCAAAACGCCGAATTCTCTCGGTGGACATATCGCCGAAAATGGACAAATCGCCGAATTAGTTAGCGTGGACAAAACGCCGAATTCTGTGAGTGGACATATCTCCGAAAATTCCCAAAATCCGAACTAGTTGACTTGGACAAAAAGCCCGAAAAAGCTCAAATCACGTAATCCTGTGGTGGATATGGTAAAAATTAAGGTTGCGGAATATTTATTTACGGCCAAAGAAATCACGAGAATTGTTTTAAAGTTGTTAAGTTTTGTTGTAATTATTTTTAAATTACAACAATAATAAATTTAGCCAGCAATTGCTGCCACCATAAATTAGAGTTTCTGTATACAGGATCTCCAGCATAAATAATACACCGATAACACAGGTCTGCGACCAATTTTTTTTCTTTAAAATAATGGGTGATTCTTATGTATTTTGGTGCGCTGAGTTCGGAAATGCCCTCAGTTTTTTCCCAGCACATAAGCATTTTCCGCAAAATGCATTTTTCTGCGGGATTGCCTACCTTAAGGCGTATATTTATGAATAGGCCGAAAAAAGTTGTTTTTCCTATTCGGCTTCATAGTTTTATATTAGAAACTATGAAATATGATAAAAATTAGTATATTTAACAGTATTAGTCAGCGTATGAATCATGGAAACCCATTACCTTAATAGTATGCAATTAAGGTTTATCGCTTTTCTTCGGTGTTTTCAGATTCCAATGTTACTGTAATAAATGTTTTTGTTATTAAAAGTAAATAAATAAATAGGAGAAATTCTTTCTGGTAATTAGCGTAATTGTGGTGAACATTATTGACAAATGAAACCTGGATTTTCCCATTGCCCTATATATACCCCTCGTAGTCCTTCGATTTGTTCATTTCAATTTAAATATTCTTAAAGTGTCTTTCAAAATGTCTTCAAGAGCTTGTGTTAATAATCCTGATAGTTTCTGTTACATTTGTGGCGAACTTGTATTAAAAAAACAATCTCGAAGTATTACGGAGTTTATTAAAAAAGTGTACTTTGCCTATTTTGGTGTGAAGATCGGAGATCAAGAAAAATCTTGGGCCCCTCATGGAGTGTGTTCAGGCTGTGTTGAAGGACTTCGCATGTGGTCTAAAGGAAAGGTGAAATCTTTTCGTTTTGGGGTGCCTATGATTTGGAGAGAGCCGAGAAACCACGGCGATGACTGCTACTTTTGTTCTTGCAACATACAAGGGTACAATGCCAAAAATAAAAAAGATATATGTTACCCAAACATGCAATCTGCACTTCGGCCTGTGCCTCATGAACCCGGTATTCCAGTACCAGTGCCCCCACACAATTTTGACGATTTGCCAGAGTCATCAGAGAGCGAGTCAGAGCAGTTGGATGATGAGTTTCAAGTCGAAGACTATGGACCCCAACAGTTTTCACAAGAAGAATTAAACGACCTCGTTCGTGATTTAGGGCTTTCTAAAGAGTCTGCTGAATTACTGGGCTCTGGACTTCAAGAAAAGAACTTGTTGAGATCTGGAACTTCATTCTCTTTGTACAGAAGCAGAGAAAAACAATTTGAGTCAAATTTTTCTCAAGATGGCGAACTTGTATATTGTTCTGATGTTCCCAAGTTGATGTCAATGTTTAACATTCAACATGTGTCAGATGAATGGAGGTTTTTTATTGACTCGTCAAAAAGAAGTTTAAAAGCAGTTTTGCTACACAACGGCAATAAATACGCTTCTGTACCCGTGGGGCACTCTGTGCATCTAAAAGAAAAGTATGACAACATGGCTTTTATCCTTGATAAATTGAAATATAAGGAGTTTGGATGGCCTATCTGTGGTGATCTCAAAGTCATCTCTATGGTGCTTGGACAACAAGGTGGCTATACGAAATTTCCCTGTTTCCTATGTGAGTGGGATAGCCGGGCAAAAGCACAGCACTGGAGCCAAAAAGTGTGGCCAACGAGAACTTTGAAGGTTGGAGAAAAAAATGTTCACTTTGAGTCTTTGGTTGATCCCAAAAAAGTGCTTTTACCCCCACTTCACATCAAGCTTGGACTGATGAAGCAGTTTGTCAAGGCATTGCGAAAAGATGGCGAAACGTTCAAATACCTTGAAAAGAAATTCCCGGGACTGTCTGAGGCAAAGTTAAAGGAGGGTGTTTTTGTTGGCCCGGACATTCGGAAACTAATGAAAGACAATCAGTTTAAAAAGGTGATGAAAAAAGCTGAGAAAGAGGCGTGGATATCATTTAAAGAAGTTGTGACTAAGTTTTTGGGGAACAATAAGGACCCGGATTATGAAGAAATTGTAAATAAAATGTTGAAATGTTTTAAAACCTTGGGGTGCTCCATGAGCTTGAAACTTCACTTTTTGAACTCCCATTTGAGTTATTTCCCAGAAAACCTTGGTGCCGTAAGTGAAGAGCAGGGCGAGAGGTCCCACCAAGACATCAAAGAAATTGAACGGAGGTACCAAGGACGATGGGATGTGAATATGGTGGGAGACTACTGTTGGATGCTTCATAGAGAACTTCCAGACATCCCACACAAACGGAAAAGCTCAAAACGGAGTTTTGGGGGAAAAAGATGTAGATATTATAAAGAATTATAAATCCTTATTGTATATACTACATATTATTTTTATCAAATTGTATTTAAAAATGTAAATAAACCACTAGTAATATATTTTTTTTATTTTAAAATGCATATTTACCTATATGTACTGCGGGTTTTGCATAACTTTCTTTTTCATTTTGCGGAAAATCCCTACGTGCTGGAGAAAAACTGAGGTCATATTTGGACTCAGCGCACCAAAATACATACGATTCACCCATTACGGTGAAAAAAAATCAAAAAATTTCAATTTGCAGGCCTGTGTAATCTAATAGTGGATGTTCTAACTAAAGGGTGTCAAATTTAGAGTGATCCCATTTGAATCGTTAATTACAAGAATGTTGAAAATCAAGTTGCAATGATTGTAACTATACAATGTTTACAAACCTAACCTGATAACATCGAATTTGACATAGTGAGATGGTCTTAAGCCCTGAGTCTCACTTCTAACAGCACAACAAAATAATGAATAATTCAGACAAGCTTAGATTGAGAAATGGCATCTAATTGCAATAAAATAAAAATTAATCAGACTTGAATTTAGGAAAAATATGTGCAAAGCTATGCAAGTAATAAAGAAATTAATTCTCCTAACATAAAGAACAAGGCAGAGCTCAAATCATAGAGGTTGTATTCATGTTCTATTTAATCAATGTAAATTTGTAAGAATGAATCGATTATGAAAATAATTAGTAAATGCTGGTCGAGGGTATTTTGCAAGTCATAATTCATTAATAACAATTCTCTGTGAGCATATCATAATAAGGTAATGTGGAGGAAGGCAAAGCAGGGTGCAACGAGCACGAAGTGAGGTCAAAGCTAAAGGCAAATCATAAATAAAAAAGGAAAATGGAACAACAATATTGGAAATTTGCTGAGTTTACAAACAGTTTATTGATTAGCAAGTATAACAATGAAATGGACTTTTAATTGAATTCAGAAGTGATCAAAAGAGAATGTGCGCGAAAAGAAACATGAGTCAGTGCAATAAGTGAATGAAAAGACATTTAAAACGGTGCAACGCGAGTGATAATGTAAGACAATGATTACAAAAATCAAAGGACAATTTAGTAAATAAGTTAGAATTGTAAAATTAGTTAGATTTTAAGAATTTATTTGTTAAAAAGGTCAATTGAACAGGGTTGATTTCCTATTTGTATTGATGTGCAATTGTTAATAACAACTAAAAATAAAATAATTTTACTGACAGCCCAGTTTTATTCTCCCAGAAAAATCAAATTTTTATATAGTAAATATTAAAATACAGCTCCAAAACTTTACCAGAGTGTTCACGACATAGCAGTGTTCAAGCACAAGTGTGGGTTTTAAAATCGGCCACTACAAAATATTTCCGATCCACAACGGCTTCCGAGGGACGTTCGCCATCCTATTTTGGCCTACGTTTAACAGCAAGAGGCGGTTTCCGAGGTTCCTGACTTCGTGGCTACATCGGCGGCACACCAGTCCAGTTCCTCCAAGGCCTGCACCACGGTTCCTGCTCGCTGAGAGAAGATCTGGCACATTATCACCTCTCCGGACATCATCGGACAGCACCTGGAAAAATTGCAAGGTTAGTTGTGAAGCAAAATTGTACATGTACCACCGTAAAACCTACCCGGAAGTGGAATAGCATCGCTGCTTGGCAGATTCACGGCGATTTAATAGCTTCAGTAGCTTCAAATTGAGAATTTAGAAGTCCAGAATTGAGGTTAGGATTCCTTGACGTCATTATTTCGAATCAACGAAGTGGAGGGTTTTGGCTAGAAACAAAACACGATCAACCGACGCTATAAGAAAGCGGGAAAATAAAACACTTACCTATTTAATTTGCTCATTGAGTAGTAATTCATATCACAAACACGAAAACGATCTGCATTTGCTAGTTTTTCATAAAGACGTAAAATGATATGACAGATTAGCTCCGTTGTAGCATTTAAGTTGCTTTTGACCTACGCACCATAGGCGTGCGATCAAAATTTTAAACCTAAAATTGTGAACCCAGACCTTGAATAAGAGCTCTGTTCTGCTATGAGTTAGCCAACAATAATTTAAGTTGCAAGTAGATTACATTATAAATAGGGGCGTACGATCATTCAGGTCAAGCATATCACTAGACCGCTCATTTAATTATCCCTGGGAACCAAAATTAGTTATCTGATTTGTGACGAACCCAGAATTAAAAATAATATGTATGGTGGCTCTAGATATTTTTATTAATAGAAGCAATTAATTAGTAGTGGGCGGCCATTACAATAGACTTACAGTGCCACCAACATATTATTCATACGTTGTAGAACTATGATCATTCAAAAACGTTCGATCATTTCTGAAGGCACTGCAGTTATTTAACAAACAAGTATGTTAATGAGAGCGATTAATAATCGAGACATTGTAATTGTAAAGATTATTAATCGCCGATTAACACACGAGTTAGTTACAATATTTTTTCGTTGATCGTATCTTGTCGTATCTCGTAATTTGAAGGAAATCTAATTTTATTCCACGAAAAGAATTTTACACTCAAAGTTTTGACATTAATGGTATCTATCTTTGATTACATATACCAAAATCGCCTATTAATAAAAAGTCATTCATTAATAGGGGTTATTAATAAAATATTTTTAAAAATCGTTCATTAATAAAAATTCAGCCATTGCTTTAGTTTACTCAACTGCAGAATATTGTGCCGCAGTTTGGCTCAATAGCAAACATACGAATCTGGTAGATGTTCAGCTAAATCAGGCAATGAGGATAATTACAGGAACACTAAAGTCAACACCGCTACCTTGGCTACCAGTTCTAAGTAACATAGCCCCAGCAAACATCAGACGATTAGCAGCCCTCAGGAACCAGTACCAAAAATGCGTTCATATGCCGACACTACCCATCCATTCCAATGCTGATTCTATCATCAGAGGACGTCTTCGTCTTAAATCTAGACATCCGCCTTATACACTAGCTACCGAAGAACTGGCCACCGATTTTAATGCTCAAGAAATATGGACAACAGCCTGGGAAGAAGCAGAAGTTAACAATGGTCACCTAGTACACAATCCTACTGAAAGCGTACCAGGATTTTCTCTTCCACGCAAGCAATGGTGCAGCTTAAACAGGATTCGCACAGGACAAGGAAGAACCAACAAAAATCTGCACAAGTGGGGCTTCATCGATTCTCCCAGTTGCAACCATTGCGGTGCCCCAGAACAGTCCATGGAGCACATAATAAGACACTGCCCAGAAACAGCATTCGAGGGCACTCTAGAAGACCTGCATGCACTGACAACGTCCGCAATAGAGTGGCTGCAACGCGGCCTGTCACTGTAGTTGTCAGCCCATTGTCGGCTTTACTAGTGGTTTTGTTTGTATATTGTTTATGTTAAATATTGTTTATTTATTTATTTATACTTGTAGTTTATAGCATTTCTATTAATAATACTCCCGATGTACTCATACGAAATATATATATATATATATTAATAAAAATCATTTATTAATAAGGGTCATTAATAGACAATTTTCTATACATTAATGAAACCTATAAATAAACGATCAATGGAAAAAATAGTCACAATAACACGGCCATTGGCCCAGGTAACAGCGTGTTATTGTGTTAACCAATTCGTAAAAACTAATTCTGTGATTTCAACTCAACATGCCTTTTGCGGGAGAACAATGCTAACACTAAAATTCCGACGGAAAGCCCAATGGGTGGAAATCCAGAAATCGTCATAAGACACCTGGGACTCCCTGTCAAGTACAAAAATTAGCAAATTATTTTACTAAGCGGACCCAAACTTATTTTCGTGAACAGGCTCTGCAAGTTACAAACAAATTATTTGAATAATTTGACATTTTTCCTTGAAGATTTCATACGTCTCGTCGTCAAGAACTCTTTTGTAAACGCAGTAAATAACATAGGCAAAGTTGTGGTATGAGCTGTACACGTTTTCCTTCTAATAAATGTAGAAAAAGACCACTCCTAATATTTTAGTTAACTTTTTCCAACTGCTTCAATACAGAGTAGGTACTGAACAAAAGTTTCAGTTGGTGGTGCAGGAAATAATGACACAGATATGTGTGTTTTGTGTTTGCTATTATATACCATGGAACTGTGGACAGAGTTAATAGCACTTGATTGGATATATAAGTTTGACTTAAATTAGCCATTCCACGTAGCAACCATATTGTGTTTTACGTTACAGTTTCTGTTAGAGAACGCGTCTTATTTGATGACGGAACATCAACAGTCATAGTTGAACTTTTTGGTTTAGCACCTTATGGAAGGAAACAGCACGGTGGGTAGATTATTTCCGGAAATATTTCAAACATTTAAGCATACTGGGCCATAAATACCGCCACTACCTTAATGATTTTTTATGGCATTTAAACATTTAGTAAGTTTGCTATTTGATTTGTATAATCGATTACCTTTAATTTGATACCCAACAAAATCATGTTTTAGTTTTTTAATAAAAAACTTAAAGTCCACCATTTTGTATTTAATGACGGTTAATTATTACTTTATTTTATTAAATTATAACTTGTAGTATATACAGTGGTCGCCAAACAGTTGGAATCAAATGGGAAACGTTATTATTTAGAGGTTTTTGGAAAACCCTGGCAATCGGAGGCGGTTGAAAAATCTTCTAATTAGGTCAACAAAAGTTGTCACGTGACAGTCCGTTATCTGCCAAATTTTATATTTTTTGAGAAAAATGCATTGGTTAGCCAAGATAGAGAAAAAAATTACAAG
The DNA here is from genome assembly GCA_940337035.1 of Agriotes lineatus. Taxonomy (NCBI): domain Eukaryota; kingdom Metazoa; phylum Arthropoda; class Insecta; order Coleoptera; family Elateridae; genus Agriotes; species Agriotes lineatus. The sequence continues at coordinate 111,555,527 of OW679200.1, read as the reverse complement.
AAAAATTTGTTTAAAATGCGATTTTCTATCGAAATACAAAATTCTGGCTGAAAATTTTAAAGAAAATATAATAAATTTTTAGAACATGTAAACTGGATATAGCATATTAGCAAATGAAAACGAAATCAAGCTTGGCATAAAAAAAATTAAGTCATGTGCTCTATTACTTCTGATGTTTTTAATTCAAATATAACAGTTATTATAGTAGTAGAAGCATCGAGTCATTTAAATTATCAAATTTTGAATTAAGCATGTTTAATCAATAAACATTTTTAGTAGTGATGGGCCTATCCGGAAAGTTTCCGATTGTTCAAAAAATGGGAAGGTTCCGATTATATCGGAACGTTTCGGAACTTTTCGGAATTCGATTATTTTACTGTTTGGTGCACAATATTCGGAACTTTCGGAATTCGATTATTTTACTATTCGGAACACAAAATGAGAAAACGAAATGCCAATTTGAACTGAACGGAATTCGGAATGTTGTGTTGACTCACTTGACTGCTATATGCTGGTGAATGGCACTAATGGCAGTGGTATTTCATAGATTAATTATTAGATAGTACAACTTACAGACTTCAAATTCATGTATTGTTTTATACTATCTATTATGTACTTTATGTGCCATTAAACTTTAAAATATCAGTACCATTTTCCGAAAGTCTATTAAGGTAACTACTGTAATAATTTGAAAAAATATTTTATTTCTTCTTATATGCCACTGTGCGACTTAAACTCATAAATTGTTTTACTGGCGGTCTTATTACAAACCCAAACAATAGATGCCAACGTAGATAAAGGCTTACGGCCTGACAGCGAGCGCTCTCTCATCGCTAATTTGCACGCACTTCATCTCCCTTCCGCTTGTTGTTGTTTCGCTCGTTTTCTCTTGCTTGCATTTACGGAATGTAAAATAATCGGATGATATTCCGATTTTATAAACATTCCGAAATGGAACATTCCGATTATTGAAATTATCCGATTATGCCCATCACTAATTTTTAGCAGTTCTTATAACTTAATACGTATTTATTTATGTAACATTGTTTAAGTGTTAGCTCTCTTATTAATTTTCAAATAAAACTTAGTCTTGGCAGTTATTCAATGATTTAGGTTATGTATGTGTGTTCTTAAATATCAATATAGTGTGAATTAATAATCGACATATGTTTCAATTTTCAAATCTATGCTTGATTTCACTTTCGTTTGCTCACATGTAAGAAAATCTCATTGAGACCACTGTAAAAGAACATCTTACACAGCATGAAAGTATCTATGCTTGACTCGGAGACTTTGAAGAAGTACTCGGACGCTTCGCGTCTTCGTATTCTTCAACAAGCCTCCTCATCTGCAAAGTATCACTTTCATGCCTTGTAATGTAATATACTATTACAGGATTCTTGTAACAGTAATTCATTAACAAGGACAGATTAGAGTTTTTAGAAGCCATTTAAGTATATATTAATTATCACATATAATCTCATAAGAGCATTATTTCTTTCCGGAAATTTTTTTGAGTGCGTTCCAACAACGTCGTATTAATTTGCCCGAGCGGGACGCGAGGGCAAATTAGGACGTTGTTGAATGCACGAAAAATAATTTCCGGATATGAATTCATGCTCGAATGGAGATTCGGTAAGAAAATCGTAACGACACAAACCCTCAAAAGAAGTAATGTCTACCTACAAAAAATGTCCAAAAAATTTTGTTGTTGTCTTGGATACGGCTCGTGAACTAATTTTTCTATTGGTCATTAATGAGTGTCGTACGATTTTCATTGAAAAATACTTTTTCTAAAACGCGCCTTGCATCAAAAACCTAATCATTATGCGAATATATTACTTTAAGGTAAGTAATACAAATCTAAAAGAATAATTAACATTTTCTTTTATTTTTTCAAATTATAAATCGTAACTTAACAGATTTAAATTTTAAAATTAAGTCTTGGTATGTGAAATCTTGAAAAATATTTAGAAAATTGAAACATTTATTTTTTGCGAATGTAAAACAAAAAAATCTGGTGTGATACACGCACACAACTTCCTTTTACAGTGATCTTATAATTAGCCAAAAAATTAATTTTAAATTTTTAAGCATTTGTCAAAATTTAAAAAAAAATTACAAATTCTACGAAAACGGTACAAAATAGAGCGATAGTTGAAGAGACAAATTTTCTCTAGAATTCCAAGCTAAATTCAAAAATGTAATAATATACCGGGTGTTCTATTTAAAATAGGAGTTAATAAAAAACAAAAGAAATCCGTTTTAGAAGTATTCACCTGAAAAATCACCTAGCTCACATCAATACACATTAAAAATGTAATAAAAATATGAAGTTTGAAAAAATCGTTAGAGCCGTTTTTGAAAAAATCGATAAAAACTGAAAAATTACAAGAGTAAACACCTACTTTCGGTTATGCGATTTTCTTCAAAAGCTTGCTGTCGCATCTACACAGTACAAAAAACGTATATATGAATTTTTAACACCATACCTCTTTTCGTTTTTGAGATATTCTGTTCACAGACAGACACACAGACAGACAGACAGACACACAGACCAATAAAAAAAATATGTTTTTTGGGTTCAGGGGACTCCAAAACGTGAAGATCTGTTGAAAACTCAATTTCGAATTTTTGGGGTGAATCCAATACTTCCTTTATTGTAAAAGGAAGTAAAAATGTTCTGTCCTTGCGGTTGTTCAGTTAGCTAAAACTAACACACGCTAAAAAATCTCATTGAAATCTTCTTAATTTCCAAAAAAAATGCACTTTCGAATTTTGACAATTTCGAAAAACGCAATTTTCTTACTAATTACTAATCACTTGGTATATCTGATAAGAGATAAACAGGTGTTCAAAGAAGCACAAATTATTGCCGTAAAGGTTTCTGAAAAATCAAAAATAAACATTTTTCCCATTTGATGCCGACGCTTTGGCGGGCATTGTATATGAGCGATATAGAACATGAAAATAGACATTCTGGTTTTTAAAGATTTATTTTATTTATATTTTAAAATAATACGTTATCCCCAAATAGCCCCCTCCCCCATTCCAGTCGCGGGTCCCAGCATACGGAACAAAATGAGACCACCCCTAATACTAAATCACAAAAATGCGCACAAGATATAAAAAGAGGTAGTTATCACATCCACTATTAGATTAACGGTATGTTATTTATGGTGGCTGCGTTCGAAAGAACAAGGGGTAATAATGCGGCTGTCTAATGCGTGGTGCTCACCACATCACCACGTGTCATGAATTTGACACGCGACAGCCGGGTGTGAGAGCGAGGATACGGAAGCTCTAACCTTCCGCCTTGCAGGCCAAGCTCCTTCATGGGGTGTTAGTGCCTCACCATTATTATTATTTATGGTGGCAGCAATTGCTAGCTAAATTTATTATTGTTGTAATTTAAAAATAATTACAACAAAACTTAACAACTTCAAAACAATTCTCGTGATTTCTTTGGCCGTAAATAAATATTCCGCAACCTTAATTTTGACCATATCAACCACAGGATTACGTAATTTGGGCTTTTTTGGCGTTTTGTCCAAGCCAACTAATTCGGCTTTTGGGCATTTTCGGCGATATGCCCGCTCACAGGATTCGGCGTTTTGTCGACTATAACTAATTCGGCAATTTGTCCATTTTCGGCGATATGTCCACCTAGAGAATTCGGCGTTTTGGGCATTTTCGGCGTTTTGTCCAAGCTAACTAATTCGGCGATTTATCCATTTTCGGCGATATGTCCACCGACAGCATTCAGCGTTTTGGGCATTTTGTCCAAGCTAAATAATTCGGCGATTTGTCCATTTTCGGCGATCTGTCCACCGGCTCAAACCGGCGTTTTGAACAAACTCGAGCGACGCTAACTTTGCGATCAATGTGGCGTTATTTTACACGGTTCGGCGATTTGTCCATTTTCGGCGATATGTCTACCGACAGAATTCGGAGTTTTGGGCATTTTCGGCGTTTTGTCCACGATAACTAATTCGGCGATTTGTTCATTTTCGGCGATATGTCCACCGAGAGAATTCGGCGTTTTGGGCATTTTCGGCGTTTTGTCCACGGTAACTATTTCGGCGATTTGTCCATTTTCGGCGATCTATCCACCAGCAGCATTCGGCGTTTTGGGCATTTTCGGCTTTTTGTCCATGCTAACGAATTCGGCGATTTGGGCACGATTCGGCGTTTTGGGCATTAAAATAAGATTCGGCGTGTTGTCCATTCGGCGATATGTCCAGGTACTCCAGTCAATCTGTACATTTTACATTGCATCAAATCGGGTAGTTCTGATTTTATTATATGTTTTATATGGTTGAGGCCTAATCATGAATCTAAGTTTTCGACCTCGGCCGCGTGCCGGAAGTACCTAAAATAAAAAAAAAACCGCGAAATATTCAACCGAAATACGGTTTTTGTCGATTTTCATCCTGACTCACTGGTTTTTCAGTAAAGTGATTATATACTGTGTTAAAGTAGAGAAAATTCTAAACAATTTAAGACCAGAACGGTTTCCGTAAACCTAATAGTTTTCAAGATACAGCTCTTGAAAGTTTCACATTTTTACAACTAATGATTTAATATGAAACTTTTGGTTATGAAATTATAAAACTATTTTCTGTCGTTTTGAAGGCCCGGGTGTGTCCTCCATCTCACTGTCACTGTCTTTCTCCTCTTCATTCGGCATTTTCTCCTCATCATCATCTTTTTTACCAGGTTCCGTCCAAGGGACATCATCTAATTCATCATCAGGTAATGAAATGTCGAAGTCTGGGGAATCAATGTCATCATCAAGAGTTAATTCTGGAACATTTTCACATGACTGGCCGCTGCAATTCTTGCACACTGGTGAACATTTCAAGCAAGCTTTTCTACACCCGCATGCATTGATGCAACCCTTTTTGCAGCTACATGATATTAATTGCAAGAGAGACGAAGGGGCTGCATCATTTTCCATCTTTTGTGGAGTGAAACCTAGGGGGTGCGCACCTACCCCCACTCGAGGGGATTCATGTCAATACCCAACCACTTCTGTACCTGAAAAAAAAACCATACAAATTAATTAAAAGTGATAGAGATAATCCATAAATAAATTAATAACACAATAAATATAGAATACAAAGAAATCTGATAAATAATGTTATATGAGAAATTAACAGGAAATTAAATTGAAAAATGTATATATTTACCTGGTGGTAGGACCGCAGGGAGTGAAGTCGTGCCGCATCTCGAGTTGGAGGTAATCTGGCAAGGTTCAAATTTGTTTTTGCTGCAGCCCGCGCAAACAGCTGAAAGCGTATGTCACTGAGGTTTTGACTTGAACTTCCTCCGTATAGAGCAACAATGAAGCTCTCGCCTGGTTCAGCTACCTGCTCAGGGGTGACGCCAGATTTAAGGAAAACAGCAGCCTTCTCAGCAAGGTCTGGTTGCTTTTGCATTAGCGTTAGAAATTTATTTTTTCCATAGCCAAAAAGTACCGATGTGGTATCGCAGCCACTAAACGCATGAAGAAAAAGTATCAGTTCAGCCGATGGCGCACACTTCAAGGAAGTTGTAGAATATAAAACATCTGGAGTTTTTTCTCGCCCACATTTTTGAAAAAATATGTTAGGCTGACATTTTGCCAATCCTGTAAGGAGAACTAGCAGATCTATGTCTTCACCAGCAATCATAACAATGTCATATAGAGAGGCCATACAAATGGTAGTGGTCACAATAAGTGTATCGGCATCTTCGACTGCCTGTTGCACTTGCACTTTAGCTTTTTCCAGGCTTGTCTTTAGCAAGTGAATTAAACGAATTTTGTTTCTTTCATTTGCTAAAAATTTATCTTGTGAAACTTGAGCAATGGTTGTTTCGTCGAATATGACATCAGGGGATGGGAATGGCTTAGCTCGGCGAACACGTTCAGAACTCTTAGTGTTTTTTTGGGTAGTATCTGATGGATAGCCGTCAAAAATTACTGCTACATGTGAGCCGTAGTGTGCTTCCAAGTATTGAATGTACCGTGCAGCTATCGAACCAAAAGAGGCACTGCGAGGCCACACAACTTTGTGAAGCAGATGTCCACCGTGCACTACCACAAATTTGGTTGTTCCTTGGATCTCATCCACTTCTGTAGGTGTGAAGGCTGAGTACAAAGAAGACTTAGTACCCTTCCGCATTCCCTCTTCATTGAATAATGACATAGGAAAAGGTGAAAGTTCGTAAGCGAAAAATTCTTTCAAATCTTCATCTGTCTGTTTCAAAATGCACAACCTGTGGAACAGTGTGAGAGGATTGATAGTCACCTTTCTATCACCAACAGTAGCAGAATTGACAGCAGAAGAAAGCGACACCACCTTATTTTTGCGTTTGAATTTCACATCTTCGAAGTTTTCGCCAACAACTTTCGATATCCCTTCCCTTCCAATCTGTAGAGCCATATGGCAGTTTACACTTTCACCTCCAACAACTCCACTGCTTATTGACATGATCAATTCCGTTTCAGGAAATGGAGGGTGTTGAGATAACCAGTGGCTGAACTTCGCTGTATCTGCATCATCTCTCGTAATACGAGAAGGTCGCATATCAACATGTTGCTCACTTGTTTCAGAGGTAATGTTGCAGTACATTTCAACTTCATTGCATATGTTCTGAAGGTACACCATTCCCAAAGTCCATCGGGTGAGTACGCTGTCAGTCATCCCGCGACCCCTGGTCAATCCTCCAGAGCTTTTCATTGTCCTCATCAAAGTTTGTTCTATAGTCATGTCTGACCACAAACCAGACCAGAACTTCTTTGTCCGCCTGATGGTAAAATATCCTCCAGTTGTGAACCTGTGGTATTCAATAGAATCCATTCTTCCTTCCAATCCCGACATGTCCTGTAAATACAAATGTGCACACTTGGCATAAAAAAAGTGACCTGCTGCATGGAAGAATGGCAGCATTTTTTGGACGGTGTCAAGATGGAAAGTCCAGTTTCCCATCCTCTCTGCTTCAATAAACTGTTTTATTAAAGTAACCATTTGTAAATACTGAACCCAGAGCTTAGCCGTTGGTCCATTTCTTTCCAGAGTGTGAAGGGCATTACTGAATTTACTTAGAACAGCTTGGTATTGTTCGTTTTTCTGAGCTGTCAAAATTACAGATCGGTCGAAGTAACTAAGCATGTCATCAATCACAGTTTCATCTTCTTCTGTCAAATTAATGGTTTTTACAACTTCAGTTGCTAGTGCTAAATGAGCCAAAGTATGAGCTCTCACTGCTCGTGAATATGCATGGCCAGACATCAACTTTTCCACACTGTTTTCAGCATAAATTGTAGAAAACAGTTCTTTCAATCCACTGCCTCCCATTATTACTCCTATCGTTCCCATAAATGACATCAGTAGGTGAAAACCTCCCAACCTCACAACAACATTATTCAATTTGGTATTCTTGCAATTTGCAAGGATTTCTTTAGCTTTGATGTACAGCGGTTGATCAAAAGTAACAACACAGGTATTTTGATCGTAAGTTTTACATTTCTGATAGGCAACCCGTAGAGCTGTTAAAATGGTGTACTTCAATCTAGTTTAACACTAGATACCATTATTTCTTTCGTAAAACTGATTTTCTGTAGTAGAAAAGACTAAATTCGATATAAATGGTAAAATGTGAAAAATTTCTAAAACTTTGAAAAGCTGTATCTTGAAAAATATTATGTCTAATGAAACCGTTTTGGTCTTAAATTGTTTAAAATTTTCTCTACTTTAATACTATATATAGACATTTTTACTGAAAAACTAGTTCTTCCGTGTTAAAATTGAAGAAAACCGAAACAAGGTCGAAAATTTCGGCTTTTTTTGGTTATTTGAAGTACTTCCGGCACTCGGCCGAGGTCGAAAACTTATATTCATCATTAGGCCTCAACCATATAAAACATATTAAAAAATCAGAGCTACCCGATTTGATGCAAGGTAACACCCCCTTTTGATGACAAATTGACTGGACTAAGGTCCCAACCATTGAACTTATAAAACTAATAGAAGAACATATCTCAATTCTAGTAGATCTATTTAACAATATACATTATGCATTAATATTAGTGCGTGCTTACGCTGTTTATGTAATATTTGTTTATATGTAATATGTATATAGTATTCTGTATGTCGCATTTTCCATGTAGTTAGTTATTATGTTTGTATATGTTATATGTTATATAATATTTATTAGTGTACTTGCGCAATGTCCTATAATTGGAATTTTTCTGTTGGGCATTAAATAAATTAAATACCTAAATTAAATAAAATACAGTGTGTCTACTTAGGTTGGAACCATAGGGAATTTTTTTTTATTATTGGTTTTAGGAAAAAAAGGTATTCTTGATAAAAAACTTAAAACTTAAAATTCAACCTTCAAATATCAATTTTTTCAAGTCGTACACGAGGTTTATCAAAAAATATGAATTTTGCTCAAGAGTAAAGTACGTTTATTTTTGACAAAATCGAAAATTTTCATGTTTATAGTAGATAAGAGAGATAATGTTGCATTTTTTGCAAGTTTTGGACCATGCAGAACTTTTTATCAAGAATACCTTTTTTCCTAAAACCAATAATAATTTTTTTTTTCATTGGTTCCAACTTAAGCAGACACACTGTATGTATAAAACAGGAATACTACCAAAAGAACGGTTACATTTAACATTATAACTTTACCAAAGATCAGAAAACCAAGAATGTGCAGACTACCACACTATAAGCCCCATGGGTCGCCGTCTTAAAAATTATACATAGACAAATATACCGAAATTTAAAAAATAACTTCATGAGAATACCATTGAAAAACGTTCATGATATGAATAAAGGTATCTCTCTACCTTCCTTTTATCGATTATGAGAAGGCTTTCGATGCAGTAAAACATGAAAGAACATTCGAGATTCTCTACCACATAAAAGATCGAGCAGACATTCACATCATAGTCAATATATAAAACTTTAAAAGGCCCAAATAAGAGTAGATGGACACAATACACGAGATCTAGATATACTACAGGGAGATCAAAAATACACTTAATCGCAGAAGCTATTAAAAACAATAAAACTTGCCTAATATGTAGCATGCTTTTTGTTGACATAGAACTGAAGTTTAAAATTCATTTTCAACATCTTGTTTAACTTATCCACATGTTATTTTAATATTACCTATCAATTTAATGTGTAAATTTTGTTTAAATTACATATTTTTACATATTTGTGCGGTTTATTAGATTGAACTAATAATCTCTTCTCTTCTTCTTCTTTAATCAGCGTTGAGCGTCCGCATGCGAACATACACCTCCTCCATTTCTTGCCATGTTACTCTTTCCTGCGCGATTGTCATCGATCTCCTCCCGGCAATCTTTCGAATATCGTCATACCATCTCAGTAAGGGTCATCCTACGCTTCGTTTTCCTGCCCATGGTTTCCACTCGGTTGTTATTCGTGTCCATTTCATTGGCTGCATTCGTGCAATGTGGCCTGCCCACTTCATTCTCATTATTCTATGTCCCACGTCTCCCATTTTTGTTTTTTGCCTAATCCATTGTATTGTCTTTATGTCTTTTATCGTTATGTTTAATATAGATCGTTCCATATATCTTTAATCTCTAATAATATACTTGGTTAATTGTAGTTCAAAAGTAATTTATAAAGTACAATGTAGACTGTTGTCGTTATTTCATGGGCTCCCGCGATCAATTTTATTTTTGATCGTTCTATACAAGGAGCGAGACAGGGTTGTGTGTTATCACCTTATTATTTAATATATACCCAGAGGAAAATTTTAAAAGGGCTAAAGATAGTTCAAACAGGCATTACAATAAACGGAGAAAGAATCGCACCAATACGCTACGTTGATGATACGGTTCTAATAGCAGAATTCGAACAAGAAGTTCTAACTAACATCTCAACAATTAGTAATGAATACGGACTTAAAACGAATTTTAATAGGTAAGACAAAGTTAATGATAATAACTAGAAATCCCCGTATCCTTCGAATGGAATTGTCTCCAGAAAATCAAGTGCCGTATTGAAGCAGCACGCACAGCCTTCATGAACATAAAGGCAACATTATGCTCTTAACAAATGCACATTAGACTACGAACTAGACTACTTCCAAGAACACATAGCATCGTTCTTGGTATTTTACTCTACGGGTCAGAGTGCAGAGACCTGGACTTTCAACAAAAACATCCTAAGAAGAATCTAAGCATTTTAAATGTGAACGTATTGGCGAATATACCACATTTCCTGGGTACATAGAGTGAGCAACAAAGACATTATGGAAAAAATGGGCAAAACCACAGAATGTGTTAATACTATAAAAAGTTTAATATTTAGGCCATATCATGGGGAATTTTAAATATCGTTTACATAATCAAACTAGTAGTTTAGTGGAGTTATGTTGATGATATTTGTGCAATTTGGCCTTACGATATGGATGAGGTAAACAAATTGCTTAAACAAATTAATAGTAAAGAAACTTCCAACAAATTCGCAAGAGCACCACAATCTGCTATCTTTGCTTGATACACTAATCATACGCAGAATAAATGCCTTTGAAACATCAGCATACCGTAATAAAACCAACATTAATAGGTACATACATTTTAACTCGCACCGTCACGGAAATATACAGACAGGTGTAAATAGTATATTATGTTATTAGGAGCAAAAGTTATATTTTATGTGGGGTGGCTGGACGGTTTATCTGCCGAACTTGCGAGACAGATAAGTACAGCCGAGCCACATAAAGATACTTTTGCTCCGAATAACATATAGCATTTTTCTTCAAACGTTTATAACAAAATCCGAAGAAAATTACTATATCTCGTTAGCGGCAGATAAAGTCGTCAGCGGCAGATAATAACTTTATCTGCCGCTCGTCAGATAATATTATCTGCCGCATGGCAATAAAGTGACAGTTTAGTATCATCAATCCAGCAGGATAATGACACATTTTACTGCCGTTTGAAGAAAATAGTATATTATGTTATTAGGAGCAAAAGTTATATTTTTTGTGGCGAGGCTGGACGGGTTATATGCCGAGCTTGCGAGGCAGATAAGTACAGCCGAACCACATAAATATACTTTTGCTCCTAATAACATAATATACTATTTTCTTCAAACGGCAGTAAAATGTGTCATTATCCTGCTGGATTGATGATACTAAACTGTCACTTTATTGCCATGCGGCAGATAATATTATCTGACGAGCGGCAGATAAAGTTATTATCTGCCGCTGACGACTTTATCTGCCGCTAACGAGATATAGGCTGTACTTATCTGCCTCGCAAGCTCGGCAGATAACCCATCCAGCCTCGCCACATAAAGATACTTTTGCTCCGAATAACATATAGTATTTTTTCTTCAAACGTTTTTATAACAAATTATTTACAACTTTGTGAACAAAATTCGAAGAAAATTACTTGATCTCAGTTTAGCATCATCAATCCAGCAGTATAATGCCATATTTTACTGCCGTTTGAAGAAAAAACTCTTTATCATAGAGCCAAAGTTGTTTGCTCTAATAATAAAATACTCAAAAAAGAGAAAGAGTTTATTATAAATGTTTTAAACTACACGAAACAATATCACGCATATACAGAGAAATGACTCTCAAAAATATAAATATAATACTAACTATACCTTCTATTCCAGGTATGTCCGATAAAAGTAGACGAATTGGAAATAGGTTCATTGTTAGGACGGTATTCAAAACGATCATTACCTTGCTGCCAGTTCTTACAAAAACTAAACCGTTCAATGAAGAACAACATTCAAAGAATTGTATAAATAGTATTCCCTGTGAATGCGGGAAATATTACATCATCCAGGCCTTTAGAAGTTAGGAGTACAGAACATAAAAATTTTATTAAAAAGTATCATTTTGAAAAATCTAAAATTGTTGAAGATGGTTAGAATAACAACAATTACAGTGGCATAACACAAATATCTTATCTAAAGAATCGTCAACTAGACGTAAAATTAAGAGACAACATATATTTTACTTAACCAGGACGATTCTTAAGGAATAGATCAAGTAAGTAGTGGACTGTCCGTGTCAAGCAAGGAGGATGGTCGCTTTTTAATTCCAGTAAAAAGATAAGTTTTCCTCTTTCATTTTTAGTTTTAATTGTTAATTCGTTGATAACGAGGATAGACTGCTTTACTAAATGTTTGATTTTTAATAATAAAGCATAAATCGTTTACTACAACGCGTATTACAACGCAGATTCAACGGACGCCGCCCACCAGATCGGAGACGTATATCCTCGCTAAAAATCTAAGGGGCTGCTACGGATTAACGTCAACGGAGCTATCCAGAGCAGCTTACTAGAGGAAATATACGACAAGGAAATAATTGCAACACAAAAGCAAAAGTCTAATTTATTATTTTATGTCCTACCAGTACATTAATTGAAATTAATGACTCTATTTTAAGGTATCTTAGATACAAAATAACGCTCCAGGGCAATTATTTTCTTCATAAGAACACTAGGGTTATTATGAAAAATTAACAGTATTTGTTTCCATGGATACAACTTTATTATGCACCACTGTCACAATGAAAATTAATGACAGCTCAGCTAATGTCACAAATCTAACTTAGATCAGCTAACTAGATCAGTCTTAAATACTATATTATAGTAATTATATGAATTGAATATGAATATGAATTAGGTAAGAAAATTGGTAAGAATAAAACCTTGAAGGCACAACGGGCATTATGAGCTAAGAGCGCGAGATTGTTGTACACACCTCGGGCCAAAGGCCCTCGGTTAGTACACTAACAATCTTGGGCTCTTATTTTACTCATAATGCCCTTGGTACCTTAATAACTATAAAAATCCACCACTAAATTCCTTGGAGAAAATTCACCGTCTTTGAAAATGACTGCCAAAAAGCTGTTTTTCCCAAATATCTCATGAACGATCAACCATATCAAAAAAACTTTCAAATTAAAGTTATTTCTTCTGAAAGAAATGGCTTACCAATATCGGTCTAGAACCAACCTTTTAGCCACAATCGGGAGTTGTAATATTACCGGTAAATGGATCATTTGTGTATGTAGTAGCTTCAGGCTTTTTTGAAGTTACTGTAAGACTAAATAAATGTGTTTTGTTTCAGGTGAATTAATGGGAATGGGAACTATATATTCAGGCACTGATGAAGAAAATCAGTGTGTTTTATACAAATATTGTAATGGTTTAATGCCCACAGCAATTCCGATTGTTTAATTAACTAAATGAATAAGGTCAAAATGAGCACAGAATTAGATATCTTATTTATTGTAAGATAATGAGTACTTTACATTAATAAATGCACTTGATGTAAGCAGCAATAACTAATAATTTGAGGGATAAACGTTAGCATGAGATAAGGACGGTTTCAGAAGGGTTACGTTCAGAGTTTCAAATATGATAAGTGTTCGGAAGGGCGAATGCAATTTAATTTGTAACTGACTGATTTGAGCTTATGAATGTTAGACATAATGTGAATAAAATGATACAGAATGATTTATTAAGTACAGAAAGTATATGAACGTTATGTATTAAAAGCGTATAAGCCAGCAAACGCAAATTAGCTGAAAGGTAAACGAAACAGTAAGAGCAAAGCAATTATTGCAAAGAGCAATGAAAAATGGAAGGCAATTAGTGAGACGCTAAAGGAATTCCAAGGGTATCAGTGCATTATAAACCAAAGTGATTTAAAAGCAGAGCAAAGTGTAGTGACATTTATTTCAAGAAAAAGCCAATTTTAGTAGTTAGGAAAGACATGACATCAAAACTGTAGTCCATATGGTCAAACAAGTTATCAATCCTAATTTCTTTTATAAAAATTGAAAATCTAGTTGTTCAGTAACGAGACAGCCTTTTGTTGAAGATTACCATACAAGCAAAAATGTTATATGTTGGGGGCAGATTGAGCTCCACATTTTATCGCATAAAATTATAAATAAAAAGTCTTTTGTAATACCAGTTGTGTGTAAAGTTATTCACCAGTGTGCAGGGCATCTCTACGAAGCTTTCTTGCCATTTTGGTGTTTTCAAATTAATTTTTACGTTATATTGCACTCACAGATCATCTTGTTTACTGAACTAAATTTAGAGGTTATCTGAACGTCAGGTGGAAGTGGTGCATTTGCCCCAATAATTGAAAATAATTGCCATACAACAAATTATTTTTCATACAAAGTTTTCTATTAATTTTATGAACCGACACCCTTAGTTAAGATTTGTTTCATGTTCACCGGAGCTAAGTCCTAATTTATTGCAAATAGATAAGATAAGGAATGAGCAATAAACCATTTATTTTTGGTAATAAAATTACATTCTTTTAATTTTACCTGAGTTTGGCAGGCAAGTTCTCAATTGAAACTTAACAATTATAAAGTGTAGTATCCCTTGTTAATAATTATAAATTTTATATTTTTATTAAAACCCCCTTTATAAAGCCGGCGGCTATTACAATACACTTTAAATAACAAGCAAGTTGTGTTATTGGACGAAAAGGATGTCCAATCGATTTTCAGTGCTGCTAATGAAAGATGTATTTCTATCAATGTTGAGCCAGGTTAAAAAGTTTGTAGGAAATACTTTTGTAACAAAAGAATCATTGAATGTGATAAAAAAGGAAGAGAAATGAGGACGATCTAAGCAAAAGTTCTCCCATTAAATTACAATAATTTGATGGCCATATATCAAATCTTCGTCATGCCGATAGGTTGCAGTGAGAAGTAATGTCTTAGAAAGAGTGGGCAAGAGTATTTCAAATCTACATGCTGCTCATGTTGCTTATCGCAGGAGATACTCAACAACCTTTCATACAGGGAAACATATCCCAACAGGTTTCTTCTTAAATGAAAGGAGCTACAGAAAAAAAAACAGAAAGGAAGGAGCCCAGACACCATCAGATTTGGAGCCTTCCAGAGAGTCGTTTTTGAAAGCATCAGGGTAGTTTTCAAACACTGCAAAATTTTCCTAATAGGTGAAACAATTGTTACAGTCATACACAACAAAACATATTAAGGATCTTCTACAAGAAACGTATGGGAGGCATGTCATCGCAGGAAATGTTTTTAGAAAAGTAGACGTTGTAACATTTAGAGAAACTGCCAAATCAATCCTTTATGATTTTTACCATCAAATAAAACAACACGATGTAGAAAACAGAAAGCAAAGATTGATACAGTTGGTAGCAAAGATCATCAGCAATTAAATTAAAGAAAATAATACACCTTCGGACATGTTCAATGATTTAAACAATTTATTAGGGTAGACTGCTTTTGATTTTCTTTTTCCTTCTCTAAGGACGGTCCTTAGCTCTATCATCCCTGAGAACTTAAAACTTGTAGCTACTGCTCTTGATCAGGCTCTGGTGCAAGCATGTAAACCAAGAAAACTAATAGCACCAATTCAAATAGCGTTGGATATTCAAATGCACCATCACTTTGAATCTCGCTTTCTGGTTCACACTCTCAATAAGCTTGCCTTTTGTTCATCTTATCACGAAGAAACTAAATTTGAGAGACGCGCAGCTGGGCTAATTGGCAAGAACACGGCTGAAGTTCCTCCCAACAATTTACATCAACTACTTGATCATTACATATGTACAATAGATGGAAGATGATTTTTTCATGAAATGGGTATCATTGCATGTGTCATACCAAAATCACAGAGAATATGTCTATAAGTATTCCATTTCATTATTTCCAGAAGCTTCAGAATAAGAAGTTGATTTTTGATGCACTCGAACACACCATTGCAGAACAAATTAGTGCAATTGATATGTTATAGTATATACTCATGTTCTGATTTTTTGATAAAACCCGCCCTACATGATCAGTTGTAAGGCATTCATACAGGAAAGGAACATCCAGGGAAAGCTAATGTCAGATTTCGTCCTGTGATAGATGTCTCCTGCATACACTCAGCACTTCCTTTCATTTCTTCAGGAACTTAGAAATTCTATAAGAAGCTATCGTACCTATGATCAACCCCTTTATTGGAAAAGTCAAATCATCATAAATAGCAAGCCAAATCTTTTATTGCTGGGAGGTTTCCATGTGAGAATGAAATTACTTGTGAGCATTGGATTTATTATGGAAGATTCTGGCTGGTCAAACTGTTTACTCTCAAAATATAGTACGTCAAATTTTGAGTGGTGGAGCAGTTTCTAAAGCAATTTGTGCTCACTGCATAGTGGATTTGGTTCTACATTTGTTGGATTTATGTGAGGCTTGCGGTTGGAGTAGTAATGATGAGAACATTGAAGAAAAACGCGTAGGATTTCAAGATCCCAAGGTACTACATGAAGTAAGTCTAGATGGTAATACAAGTGGAAAAATTGTATCATCACCTTCACTCGAAAACATAGTCTAGTCAGTATAAATGTGGAAGGATGTAATGGAGAGCAGAACTGCTCATTTTTGGTTTCAGTATATGAAAATGGTTTGCATTTTAAGAAGTTTGATGAAGTATAAATAAAAAATCGTTTTTTAGAGAATAAGACGGAAGTTATTGATGATTTTTATGCGATTGTGACTAAAAGGCTAAACATTTTTTGATACGATTGATAGTACATGAGATACTTGAGAAAAACCGTTTTTTAGACGCCATTTTCTAAGATGGCAAGCTTTCTCAAAGAACTGCATAGTGGGCTTTTTGGGCAAAAGAAATTGCACTTTTTCCGACATTATGGCACAAAAATCAATTGTGTTGCAATTATTTCCTTGCCAAGCAATTCCTTTTCATTCATTGCCTCTACTAAGCTGTATTCCGGCTAATTATCACGAACACTAGTCTTCGAAGAGATATTACGTGTTAAAAGACTATTGTATTAACGTTGGTAGTTTACCTTATATATGGCCGTGAATAGACGATCAATTGGGAAAAAAATAATATATGAGTTGCAAGGGTTTTTAAGAAAAAAAAGAGGGTAGAAAAATAATAACAAGTTTTTGTTTTCGAATCGGTGACATGAAAAAAACTTAGCTGTGCATTAAGAGTTTCGTGGTAAAGATGTGGTAAACTCGGGATTTCACGTTCTTCGTTAATAGTATGTCAATACTAATGAAGTGTGCTTGAGGCATTTTGAGAGCGGGTACCATTTTCCAATGGAAAAATAGTACCAAGTCGTCGACTGATTAGGCAACCGCTGCATAGTTTTTTCCTGTTATTGCAAGAAACAAGAAGGTCGACCTAAAAGTAAAAGAAAAGCTAACAGAGTACCTGGGCATTTAAAGAAAAAGAATCGTTAAATACCTCCCGAGATCAAAGTGGAATTTTTCTAAGGCTAATTGATACAACTTTGCCATAATAATAATAATAATAATGGTGAGGCACTAACACCCCATGAAGGAGCTTGGCCTGCAAGGCGGAAGGTTAGAGCTTCCGTATCCTCGCTCTCACACCCAACTTTGCCATAGAACTCGATAAATACATTAAAACCATCATATACCTAGAATAACTATAAAATATTTACAGGGATAGTTATTGTAACCTCTAAAACGCATATTCGTAGAGGGTTTAATGAAGAATATAATACCTGGGTGAAAATATGAGAGTGCGGTTAAATACCAAGATTATCTTGAGAGTAGCGAACCCGAAAATGGAGAGGGCCTGATCTGTGGATGCCATTCGAAGAAAAAAATACATCTATACCACAAACAGTATCGATTTTAAACATTCAAACATAAACACTTGGTTTCTACTTAAAAAGCTGAGAGCGAGCCTACCTCCAGACCGCAATAACCACTCTGTAACATCAAATTAAGTGACAGAGAACTGCATCCGTATCAAGGACTTCCAGAATTCATACCATCTGTTTTTTCATGTGACTAATTTCTGTCGCATCAGAAGTTTAAAGCTGGGCGACCGGACGTGAACAGACCTAAAAGCTGCAGATCGATAACTCTCTCCTCAGTACCATTTATAAATTGCTGGAACATTTTATTATAAGCAGAATAGGCAAAACGTTAGTGGAACACATCCTAACTGAATAGTTCGGGGTTAGAACTGGTCGAAGTTTACAGATTAAGTCTTTAGCCTCACGACCTGTATTGAAGCAGGGTTCCAAAAACGTTTTTCTAGTTATTCTATGTAAAACACTAACGCACCTTCTAAACAATATGGTAATCTTGAGGTAAAGATGTAGTAACAAAAGGTAACTAAAGAACTGCTTGTCCCATAGCTTCGTACTTGCCCCAATCCCCATAACCTTTAGATAGTAGCCAATCTTCAAAGTACCAATAAGAAGTTTGTATACAACGACCATATGGCTTTCGCCATCAGTTGTAAATTGCTGGACTAGCATAAAAATTGGAATAATCTTGTTTCCAACTGAATAACAAAGTTGCCAATCGGCAACTTAGTGTAAACTTCTACTTACAACAAGAGGCCCTTATTCGTGAGTACAGAAGAATACTGCTAATCGAGTACTTTTTAACGAATTTGTCCCAGCAGCAACCTGTAGCAAATTTAAATCTAGGCGGCCAGTAATGAAAGCTACTGTACACCAGATGGGATATGGAATAAGCTAGTTTAATCAAAAGTGAATGATCGCGAAATATATGGAAGACCGCCAACAAAATCAAAATTAACCACGGTGTGTGTAAAGATCTCATTTATAAACTGGGCAAAGTACATCACCCACTGTGGAGCTGTGAAACTACTCAAACCACCCGACCATGTAGCGTACCCAGGGGATATAGAAGACTTTGTTGGTCTATCTCCAAAGATAATCACAATGATGGCTACTCTTGATTTTAATATGTGAGATTTGGGTTTTCGGTTTTTATACCTTTTGTATTTGTGCTGTACGACTACTAATAATAATTTTGGTTTAAAAACATCTCTCCAGTCACTTGCCTCCAGTTTGCACTTCATACGTTTCTTCTAAATACATTTTTAAATCTTTTTTGAAAATGCCAAATCTTATCTATCAGAGTTATTATTTTACAAGATTTTTCTTCTTCTTTGACCTTCCCCTCACAGGTTAGTCGTTCTCAGATGTCAATATTTTCTATTCTTTCAGTCATCTTCTTCCAAACTTTTTTCTTGCATTATTTGGTGTATGTATTTTTCCTATATGACGGCTGGTCATCCTCTTTTTCTTTTACGTCGTGGATGCCATTTTAGGATTTTCTTGGGCCGCTTTAGTTCTTCCATTCTTTGAACGTGTCTGTACTATTTCAGAGCTTTATTCTCTATTATTTTTGTAATTGATTCTTTTACCTCCATTTGTTTCCATATTCTGCCAGTTCTTATTTTATCTCTCAGAGTATACTGTAAGCATCTACTCATATAATCTAGCTCCGCTGTTCTTATCTTATCTCGGACTGTCTTAGTCATTGGCCACATTTCTTCGCCATATATTGTTATACTCTCGATACTAGCTTTAGATATATTTCTTTTTGTTTCTTTGGTGAGGTTTTTGTTCCAAATCGTCCCATATACATCTTTAAGTTTGCGCAGCATATATGGCAATGGTATTGAGCCCTCCACTCAGCTCTGGTAGCAGTGCAAGAAAATTAAGAATCAAGTCACAAAAGCACAGAGTTGAGGTACTGCATACAACTGAGAAATTTCACATAATTTGTCAAATCGCAATCACACTGGCAAAAATGGCCAATAACATTGAATGTATTTGAATGAGCAGACAAGTATTGAAACTCAATTTTCATGTATTGGAGTCAGTAATATAATATAAGCACAATATAAAAGGTTTGGGCAAAGTAGAAGCCGAACCTAAATTTAATAAAACTGACACAGAAATTTCAAAATGCACAGCTTAAAATGAAGCGTAAAAAGTAAAATAATTAGAAAATGGACATTTCATTGGCATTTTAAGATAAAGGTAAGGAAAAGGATGATCAGAGAAGGATAATGCAAAGAGCATAGAAAAGCCAGGCAAATCAAATATTACATGCAGTAACAAGACTTGGAAATTTAAAGAAAATCATACAGTGGCAGGAAAATTGCTTAATTTCAGACAACAGGATATGAAACAATATTGGTGTTTAAAAACGAATCAGTGTAGTGACAAAAATGGGCAGTTAAGTGCAATAAAATGAAGTGAGCGGCGCTTTAAGACTATGAAAAATCAGAAATTCAAAGGACAATTAATTTAAGATTTATAATATTGTAAATAATATAGCATAAGGCCAATTTGAATTTATAAGTAGCATCATTGAACTTAGTTCATGTCCTATTTTAAAATATTAGATAGTGTTTTGTTAATAACGACCAATATGAGCCAACAATTGAATACATTTTGTAAATGACAGATTGAGTTTTACTCCTACTTTAATTAAAGAATTTTAATATTTACCATTTTCTTACAATAAAATAAAGTGTACCATCAGATTCAGAAGTTCGTGGTGCATTTACACAAATGAAGGTGGCAAAATCGCAAGCATAAAATTATTTTCTCTTCGTCTACCACTTCGACGAGAACGGGTCCCGATCGCAGTTCCCGCGGCAGCAGTTTACAGCTTTGTGGGGAGTCCTGAGCCTACAAGGGTGTTCCAGCAGCTCCGCCCAAGAGGTACCAGCATGCAACAGCAGTTTGAGCATCCCGGGGGCGAAGATTCCAGCGTGGCGCATCATAGAGGGCTTCCGAGACCAGCTCCGAACCTGCAAATTTGAGGTTAGTGTATTTGAACCAACTTAATCGGCGCTAGAGGGTTGGAACGTGTAGGCATACCTAGAACCCGAGCAGCAGAACCAGATTCCTATTGAATTTCGTGTCCATGAGCAGTCAGATTTGCAGAAATTGTAATTTAAGATGCCATTTGGAGGTTAGAATAAACAAATGCAGGATTAGCATCCTTAAACAATCAAGGCGAGGCTTTCGACCTGAAAAACAAATGAGTACAGTGACGCTGATTGAAGGCGCAATTATTTAAAAACTTACCTGATAAATTTGTTCATAAATTCCTTATGGTTACAATTTGGCTTTCAAAGAGTGAACATACGCTCGACGTGCTCTACTATCTTTGAAAGTGCAGTGTTACAAGCTTATCGGAAAGACGCGCGGTGAATTGCTACGCGATAACCACAATCGCGCGTCTCGTTGCTGACCTCAGGCCAAGCGCACCGACTAAATATTTGAATTATCGGATTTAAAGTTAATTCGATTTTCAACTAATGGAGCAACATGTATCCAATTAATACTGGCAATCTTAACGCCACTTACGGGTATGTAACTAATTTAAGTTATAACCAGCCCCAACTGCAACAAACCTACCAACAGATGCCTTATGGCGGTCAGCAGAATTTCCAGACGCGATTTAACCCTACTTATCATTCACATAACCAATCATTCCCTCCCCAACCACTTCCAACCCCAGATTTGCATTTAAGTACAGCAGCTCACCCAGATGACCCATCGAAAATACAAACTAACGACAGCGACGACATCGAAGAAGATAGTCAAACCAATGCCCACCCTTGGCAAGTGATGAAAAAAAGAAAACGGTCGAACAAACCTGCCGAACATATACCTACGATACAGCCGCAAACAATAACTCAAAATCCATTCCAGCCACTGTCTGGCCATAATCCAGAACCAACCACCGCTCAGAGTTCTGGAAGACAAGAAAATACAGCCAAAGCTATTAAGCCTCCTCCTATATATATATATGGGGTTACAAACTACAATGGAATGATTGAGAATATTGCTAAAGTTGCCGAGATGGAGCAATATTACAGCAAAACACTTGCTAACAATACAGTTAAACTCAACCCACTCACTTCCGAAACATACAGAAATATTATCAGGCACTTAAGAGAAGAAAACATTATCCATCACACCTACCAGCCCAAAGAAGAGCGGGCATACAGAGTAGTGATCCGACATCTCCATCACACCATTCCGACTGAAACGATCAAAGAAGAACTCCAACAACTTAAACATAAAGTTAGAAATATAACGAACATAAAGCACAAGGTTAGCAAGGATCCGCTTCCACTTTTCTATGTCGACTTGGAACCTAACCCAAACAATAAAAGTATTTATGATGTAAAACTCCTTTGCAACTGTAAAATAACTGTTGAAGCCCCACATAAAAGACGAGATATCATACAATGCACAAGGTGCCAAAATTACGGCCACTCGAAGGCTTACTGCCTGAGACAGTACAAATGTGTCAAATGCGGAGATGACCACGACACCAAAACGTGTACAAAGCCAAGAAGCTCGCCAGCCAAATGCGCTCTATGTGAAGGCACCCATCCTGCAAACTATAAAGGATGCTTAACATACAAAAACCTAATAAATATGCGTAACAAAGCAAATAATCACATAACACCAAATAGAAGATTGATACCTTCACAATCATATAACCCTGTCCCAGCCACTCCGCTGCAACCCAACATGATGCCACATATAAACCACAAGCAATCTTACAGTCAAATCGTCAAAGGAAGTCCCAACGAGCAAGCCAACCTAGGTGAACAACTAACCACCTTTCTAGCCGAATTTAAAAATATGTTTGTTCAATTAATGAACCAAAATAATACAATGCTCAACTTGTTAACAACTGTCATAAACAAAATAACTCCATAATGGTCAATATACTAAGAATCGGGACATGGAACGCAAACGGGTTAATAAACCATAAACAAGAATTAATAGCTTTCCTACAACTGAATAAAATTGACATTATGTTAGTGAGTGAAACCCATTTTACTGCAAGAACCATGTTTCGAATACCCAACTATTCTATTTACCATACAACGCATCCAGACGGCACTGCCCACGCAGGATCCGCGGTTATCGTTAAAAATTCCATATCACATTTTGAAGTGGAAAACTACCAATCAGAATTCATACAGGCTACAAATGTTAAAATCAACTCCTTTAGTTGGTCTTTCGTTGTCTCAGCTATCTACAGTCCCCCCAGACATAACATCTCTACTCACCAATACAATACTTTCTTCTCTGCTCTGGGCAGTAAATTCATTGCTGGTGGCGATTGGAATGCCAAGCACACCCACTGGGGCTCTAGAATTATATTAACAAAAGGTCGTAATCTCTTACAATCAATCGCACAAAACAACTTTACTTGCCACTCCTCCGGAGAGCCCACTTACTGGCCGTCAGACCCCAACAAACTTCCCGACTTACTGGATTTTTATATCTCCCATGGTATAGCTACCAATTGCGTAATGGTAGAAGCAAGTAATGACCTGTCGTCAGATCACTCGCCAGTCATACTAAACTTAAGTACCTCTATTATCAAAAAGTCACTCAACCCCAAACTAGTGTAGACACAAACAAACTGGGAACTTTTTCAACAATACTTGGAAGACAACACAAATCTTAAACTACGAATAAAGACCCCCGATGAACTAGACGAAGCGACTAATCATCTCACTAATGTAATCCAAAAGGCTGCCTGGGAGTCAACCCCTATCGGAACTGATCATGAGAAACCTACTGCATCTATACCTCTAACGGTTAAAAAATTGATCGCAGAAAAGAGGAGAGCGAGAGGAACGTGGCAGAGGACACATAATCCTGCTGATAAAACTATATACAATCGTCTAACGCATAAACTTCATAAACTGTTAAGAGAGATACAAAATGATAACTTTACTGAGTATTTAACGAACCTGAAACAAGAGGATCACTCAATCTGGAGAGCCACGAAAAACTTTAAAAGGCCTCAAGTACCCAAACGACCTATCAGGAGGGCAGATGGAACATGGGCAAGATCTCCTCTAGATAAAGCAACCACTTTTGCAGAGCATTTATCCAACGTCTTCACTCCATTTGAAGCAACGGCAGCCCCTGATGACAACGTAATCGAAGCATCTCTAGACATCCCGTGTCAAATGTCACTCCCAATAAACCCGTTTACTCCAGCTGAAGTTATATATGAAATTCAAAAACTGAATCAATTTAAGGCACCAGGTCATGATTTAATAACTGGAAAAATTCTAAAAATGCTGCCCAAGAAAACCGTCGTACTCCTAACTACGATTTTCAACCGGATGTTAAGTCTCTCATATTACCCAATCACTTGGAAGTACGCACATATATTAATGATACCCAAACCCGGCAAGGAACCAGAAAGTGTGACCTCGTATCGGCCAATAAGTCTTTTGCCTATAATGAGCAAACTATTTGAAAAACTGTTCCTTAAACGACTTCGCCAAGATACAGACATATTTCAACACCTACCACAACACCAGTTCGGTTTTCGAGAGGGTCACTCAACCACACATCAAACGCACAGAATAGTAAACCAAATCTCATCTTCTCTAGAAGAAAAGAAGTATTGCGCTGCTGTGTTCCTGGATGTGTCCCAGGCCTTCGATAAGGTTTGGCACACAGGGCTGCTATACAAACTAAAAGAGTCATTACCGAGCTACTATTACTTGCTCCTTAAGTCATACCTAACAGACCGCTATTATTCTGTCAATTGCGATAACGAACTATCCTCATATTACCCCATCAAATCCGGTGTTCCGCAGGGAAGCGTCCTGGGCCCCCTCCTTTACCTTGTCTATACTGCTGACCTGCCAGAAACTGACAGCACTGTGACTGCTACCTTCGCCGACGACACGGCAATACTTTCCACCCATGAAAATGCGGATACTGCAACTTCCAACCTCCAACAACACCTCAATGTAATCAGCACATGGCTTGATAAATGGCGCATAAAAGTTAATCAGTCGAAGTCAGCCCAAGTAACATTTACTATGAAAACTAATATTTGTCCGCCTGTCAACATCAACAATGCTCCAGTACCGATAAAAACCGACGTCAAATACTTGGGACTGCATCTTGATCAGCGACTCACGTGGAATAAACACATACAGACTAAGCGCAAACAGTTAAACCTTAAATACCGTGAAATGTACTGGCTCCTTGGTAGACATTCAAAGCTATCGATTCGAAACAAGCTGTTACTCTACAAAACGATGCTGAAACCAATTTGGACATTTGGCATACAACTTTGGGGGTGTGCCAAACCAACCAGAATAAAAACTCTGCAACAATTTCAGTCAAAAACCCTCCGCGCAATTGTTGACGCGCCCTGGTTTGTAACGAACCAAACAATCCACCAAGACCTAGACGTCCCATTCGTTGTCGATGAAATCAAAAGATTTGCGATGAATTACCACCAGAAGTTAGATGGACACAGCAATCCACTCATTCACCAGCTTTCCACTTATCATCCACCAGTACGAAGACTGAAGAAAACATGGCCTGAAGACCTCACCAACCTCCCGTAAATGGTAGTCCTAGGGAGTGTCATCAATGGATGACTTCTCCTTTCACTGCCTCCCCTAGCATCACATTTACTGAATACTTTTGTTAAGTAGATTGTAAATTAACATTAATGTCAATAAAAAAAAAAAAAAAATAAATTCCTTTGATAAACCATTTCACACGCGAACTGACAGCGTAGTTTGAATTATTTGGGCCAGAATATCTGACAGATTAGTAGCACCTGCGCAGTGCGTTTCAAATATAAGTTCAAGTTCATATTTGCAGTGGCGTACCGTTCAACTTTTAAAATTGACAAATTAGGAACCCAAGACCCGAGATTTGAGTTTCATGTTTTAATTGAGCTAGCGTATTATTCATTATCAGATGGATGTATTATAAATAAAGGGCGAACTACCGTAAATAACATTCTCAATTGGCGAACCCAGAAATAAATAATCAGTCAAAATTTGATTGCAACACGATTCTAAAAATAATTGTGTGGTGAACTGTATTTATTAATTAGTTATATTACATTTACAATTATAATATCAAAGTCACTACAATATATCATGTTCTCTTCTTTTTGGGCAAAATCAATTTGGTCCTCTACAAATATTAATGAATGTGGTGTTTTATCATCTATGGGAATACCCATTCGTCCACAATTTCTGTACCAAGTTTCCAAGGTTTGTTTTATATACATATTAAACAACGAGGGGAACCATGTGCAACCCTGTTTAACTCTTTAGACATTTCTAATCTTGCCTGGTACAGTCTTAAAATGCTTTCTTGTCTTAATAGTTCTACTTTATATATAGGGTATTTTATTTCTTCAGCGCTTTCTTCTATTTTGTCATCTCCTCCCATCTCTTTGGTGTTGTTCTTTCACTAATAAATGTCTCTACTACCATATGATAATCAGATCCGCATTCTGGTTGTCTATAAACTCTCACGTCTTTCATCATTAGCGTTCTTTCTCTTTTAACAATTACCAAGTTTATTATTGATCTGAACCCTAGGTTTGATGTCGCCACGTATATTTATGAGTATCGTTATGCTGGAAGAACGTATTTACTATCATCAATCTGTGTTCTTCACATAGGGTGATTAGCAGCCTTCCGTTATCGTTCTCGATCTCTTCTCCAAACTTTCTTATTATATTTTCGTTCTCTCTTTTTTCTACTCTACTGTTTAGATCTCCTATCTTGTTAAATTTTTGTATTTCTTTGCTTAATAATTTATAAAAGTCGGCAAGCATGTCGTCATTTCTTGCATACAGCCCTATTAATATCATATGTTGTCCTCTAATTTTCTTTCTAATCTTTATAATACGATCACTTACTTCTTCCCATGTCTGTATAGTGTTCGTCTATTCATTTTTGATACCCCACTTCTGGCTCGTCCGTGTTTTGGTACTCCACTCCATATGTGTAAGTACTTACCATATTTTTTGGCCCGAACCTTTCCTTTTGTCCGTGTTAAAATCACTATATCAAAATTAATTTTTTCAACTTCTACTATTACTTCCTTTTTCTTTGTTGCTAAGCATTGTATGTTCCACGTCTCTATTTGCAAAATCCGTTTTCGTTGCCTTTTTCGTTTTTTTGTTTCCAATCCGGCTGTTCCGAGGCGTTTGTCTGAGATATTTTACCGTCTTCTATGTTTTTACGGGGGCATGGGTGCTGGCCCATCAAACCAACTCTCCTCCTTTATCCGGGCTTGAGACCAGCAACGGTGATTGTTAAGTTCTTGAATCCACCCAACAACCAACCGCAGGCGGAGATACTAGATTTTTCTAAAGCCTTTTATACTTCATTTCTACATAATGTTTCTGTTATAACTATGTGATAATAATCGGTGTGATTACATTGATTCTGTTTTGTTTTAGTACATGATCCACATAATGTAAATGTCAATTTATCTTTGCTTTGTTATCTCTTACTACTCAGAATCGTATTCAGTCGATTTGCATATTTTAATTGAGTGCCAAATTAGATCATAAACGTATAGCTGTACTGTAGGACATAAGCACAAACATGTATGTATTTTTATTTTATTCTAGTTGCCTAGTTTTGTTGCACTTGTTCTTCCCCCTTAAAAGGCATCTCAAGATTTAGTTCTTCTAAAAAGGTTTCAGTAATTTGTTTCAATTATTTTTTATGTACAGCAACAGTATTGCTTTTTAATATTTATGTTTACCTATATATAGCCATGGACCAATGAGCCTATATTTGCAGTAATTTTAAAAAATATATTTCACTGTAAGAAAAACCTATTTTGAATAACGGTTGACGAATGTTAAAAATTATGAACAAAATAGATAAAAACATATTAATGTTTCTGATAATACCTAACTAGTAAAACGATACACTTAATAATGCAAATTATATGAATGCTCAAAGAAAAAACATGGCAATCGGTGACATTAGAACTCGCGCTCCCAGAGAGAATCTGATGTGTAGGCAGACGCCTTACCCGCTGGACTAGAAATGCTAGGTAAACGTAAATGTTTATCGTTGTATTGTATGGACGGGATGACGAGGTACCGATCGTGGACGAACTGTGCCCGATCGCTTACGATGAAAATGTGACAGACGTAGAGACGCAGACAGTCAGGCACTACATACGTTTATATGCGCTTTTCTTACATATTTAAATTGCTAGAATTCTGCATCCGCTGACCGTCACGCAATCGTTTTTACATATTTTTGGAATTAATTTACATATTTTCTCCTCAGTGTACTTCTTTCTTTTTTCTTAGTTCTGATACTTCTCCTTTAGTGCTTTTAGTCTGTATTATTTGTTTCACTACTGGTATATCTTCTTTTTCTTCTTCGTTTGCATTTTCTGTCTCGTTCACTGTATAATTTCCTTGTTTTTCCAAATCGTATCCATCTTTATTTAAAACTTACCACTTAAAGTGTCAAGATTATTATTGTAGTTTTACTTTTTCATGCTTTATCAGAAGTCTATCTGCGCTTTTGCAATATATGTGTCCATTTTGGCATCGCTGTTTTTATTTTTTTGACAGTTTGATAAAATTTCTAATCCCTTTATTTGCTTATTTTACCAATGTGTTATGACATATTTTGTGCTTGTTGCAGTTATTTTCGCAAGTTTCATTTTTCTAAAAAAGGCCCAGTTCATGTAATTTCTTATAATTTTTTACGCAGCTCGCTTTTTCAGTATCAATAAAAATATGGTTTGTTTGGTTAATTACGTCTCCGTTTGGTGATTTCCATATTCTCTTTTGTATTTTTGTATGGCCAAAGCTGTCTTCATATTATTTTCTGATATCAATTTGATTATTATTTTGAATTGAATATAAGTTTTGCGGTATTTTAGTAATGTTCTTGATTCACTCTTTATTAAAGCTATTACTTTGTATTTACAATAATAAACAAGTTATAAACTTGTCTCCATATTCATGGGACACACTGTATGTGTGTGTTATTCTAGTGTTCGATTCACGGACACCAGCTTGAGCTCCTCCACTCTTTATGAAGGGTCTTGAATATTCTCAATAGACAGGTAGGATTGTGACCAGCCCACTAGACTTGATAAAGTATGGCTTGTAACCGTGACATCACTTTAAGGTCATTTTCTTCAGATAGAAGTCGCGTAGCGCAGTTGGGTAGGCACTAGGCTTGCATTAAGCAAGTCCTCAGTTCGAATTCCGCCGGGGCCGAAGTTTTTCCGTAGCCTTGGAGATTGGAATCGGGCTCGGTGAGACCATTCAAAGTTGGGCATCAAATTAACTGTGCTCTACTCAAAACCACAGACCTAAGAGATAGAGTAACAAGGTCAGTACATCACCATGACACACATCTCACACAATAGTTGCTGCGCAAGCACAAAAGGCGCGCTCCAAATTTGTATCCCGAATCTGGGGTAACTTGAGCATTGTACCACCTGATGCAAGCGCATAAAGTACCAGCCTGTACACCGCAAGGTAAAATGAGGTTATTGATAATACATACATACATAGAGTAATAAATTGTATAGCGATCAGCTCTGATACTTTGCCCTGTAATCTTGTGCCTTTAATTTACATTATTATATGTAGGTACACTATATTTGTCAATACTCTATAGGTATCACTACATGTAGGTGTTTTAGAGGTAAATTAAATCTTAATAGGTGGAAGTCAGGTAAATCCTCAGATGTACCAATGTCAACGATATCGCCCTTTGCCGAGGTCGTTCCCTTTTAGATTAGGGAATGACAATACTCTCTTGCGGTAAGAATTGATAATCCAGTGGCACCCGATAAACAATAATTTTCTACTTTCTACGTTCCTCCTGAATTAATTTAGACAGAAACACCCCCGTTTGCAGCATAGAACCACGACCGTGTTATACTGTAGCTAGGTGAAGGCACTTTTGGTTTGATTGCTTGTTGTAAGTCTACCTAGATTATTTTTATAAAACACTAGCACCAATGCTGCTACTTTAAAAATATATAATTCTCTCTTAGTAATAAAAATATACAGTGTGTCCGCGGATTCAGTTCACATAAGGTGTAAATAATAAAAAATATTCGACTTAGAAGCTGATATTCTAGGATTCGCTTCTGCTTGTTCTCAAACCAAAATTTTGAGAAAATCAATCAAATTAATTAATATACAGGATGTTTTTCGAATCGATCTTTAAAAAATGGCGAAGAGTAAAATATCTTTATTAGAAGAGATAACAAAAAGTATTAAGAAAAGTTGTTTAGAATTACGAGTAATGGCAGATTCTCAATTTTCAGACAAATTGGCCTAGTTTGATTTTAAAAAAATATTTTTTAATAATTTATACCAACATACTTTTTATCGTGGCTGTAGGAGGCACTCTAACTCCTACAGCTACTAAAAATATTTAAAAAAAAAAAATCAAAGTAGGCCGATTTGTCTGAAAATTGAGAGTTTACCATCACTCTTAATTCTAAACAACTTTTCTTAATATTAATTAATTTGATTGATTTTCTCAAAATCTTGGTATGAGAACCAGCAGGAGCGAATCCTAGAATATCAGCTTCTAAGTCGAATATTTTTTATTATTTACACCTTATGTGAACTCAATCCGCGGACACACTGTATAATGTTTTTGGCTACTGACATGCAATGACATTTTAAAACTACTAAAATATACAGACCACTCGAATCAGCATTTTTTCTGGAAAACTGTAAGTCGTAGCAGGTTGATAAATGTATATTACCAAAGTCGGTATTAAGGTTCTTTTTGTAATAGGAGATTCAACCAGAGCACACCAGAAGTAGGTCCAACCTAACCTAGTAGTAGTAGTAGTAGTAGTAGTATTTTTGGGGAGACTCTAGCGAGTCTAGCAAGTAGGCCTTCATAGGCCTTTTTTGCCAACCCCATGAACAAGGTCTAGGCATGCAGAGTACCAGGTACCTTAGTCCTACTTAGAATTTTGCCGAGATTAAGGAGTTCCAATCCTAGCAAGGGATCTTTTACATGCTACACATCGTAGTAACATGGGACCCACAGCTTTACATCAATTCCGAATGATGTCATTCTGTAGAGGTTTTCATCCGCACTTTTTTTTTTAAAAAACCTCACCGGGATCGGGGATCGAACTCTCGACCCTTAGATCAGTAGCCAGAATGCTTACCACTGAGCTATGGAGCCCGGCAACCTAACCCAACTTTCAAAATATAAATAGATGGGATCAAGTTGTTTACGATTAAATGGAGTTTTTTAATACAAATCACTTATATGGCAACATTCTTTGAATATTTCTTAGTATTCACTAAATAGACGACTAAGAAGATTACATTTGGTTTTTTATTAGTAGGTGAAAAATAATTGAACGAATATGATGTTACATTACTAGCAAATGCTTATTTATTAATGATTCGACCTTCAATTGTCGAAAGAAGAGGTGGCGACATCTTATAAGGTGTAATTAGTTGAGCGTTCTTGTCATTTTTTTGTGTTGAGAAATCGTGCCATACAGTAATGAAGACTCTTTTGACATATTGATGGTATTGAGGTGTATCAAATAATTATAGAGCTGATAAGAGTGTCTATGCAATGCTGTCCCAACTCGAACTGGTGATTTATGCCATGTTTGAAAACGTCTGGCAAAAATTATACGCAAAATCGGCCTAGCTCAGCCCCAGAAAAATTGTGGTCAACAAATTGTTAATCTCCATAGTTTTAAAAGATGTCCGACTATAGTGCGCCAAACAATGTTGTTTCAAACGGATGGGTGTCCAGCGGATTTGCCGTGAATTATCATTTTGGATCACAATTCTCTTGGTAGGTGGATAGGTAGATGTGTCTCAATATCTTAGCTAGCACGTCTGTTTTAAAATTTTGGAATTACTACATGTCACGGGCAAAAACCAACGTATTTCGAGCTAGAGTCTTTTGGGGTATTATTCAAATGAACCGTGCCGTCGTTCTGATTTTGTTCGTCTTTGTCAGGACAAGCGTGCTTTCTTGTCTTCGTTAGTTGCTGGCGATTTACTGGCCATTTCATCTCGATATCTGTGAGTGCTTTGATGCCTTTCTTTGTCAGCCCGATTTAACGTTTCGGGGTATTTCTAGCTGTTTTGATTCAGCCATGATTTCGTACCGAGCTGTTTTGATGTTACTCTGATTTCGTAACGAGATGTTTGAGCCGCCTTTATTACGTCATGTTCTCGTCCCGTATCGTGCACTTACTATCGGGGTCCTGATTGTCCTCTTGGTGAGGCGACCTTGACAGCTAGTATTCTGCCTAAGAGCCAGTTACCTACTGCTGCCGCCGGAAGGTAGTAATCTGTCTAGGAAGTTCTGTATTGCACGTAGCTATGTTCTTGATTTTATAAATTTAATTTATGTGACGAACATCATTTCACTTTTGCGTATTGTGTGATTATTTGATCTTGTTTCCCTACATTGCATTTTGCGTTGTTCAGATGCCTTCAATGAACACCCTAATTGAAGTTTAACTTGCTTTAATTAATGTTGTTCCTTTTTATGTAGTTATTATTGTATGTGACTGTTATATTTTAGATGTTAGGTTTATTGGGTACACCCGGCGTACCATACGTTTGCCTCCATGTGCCATATTATTGAATATTATAAATTTGACTATAATTATGTTTTTTTGTCGTTAGTGCAAACTGAATTATGATGCCGCTAAGATCTTTGTTGTATTTAGATTATTTGGTTTTGGGTTATGCTTTCAGTTTATTAGTTCTCGTTTATATCTGAGCACATTTGTTGTATAAAGACTCATTTGTATTAATGAATAAATTTAAGTTTGTGTGAAGAACCGCATGCTGTCTTCACTGTCAGCTAATCGGTCTTCAAATGTGCCCATGTAGTCACGATTGTTTGATTTTTTTGGCTTTAAATTTGGTAGCATACTTATGGGGTAGATTGAATAAAAGCGTTTATCAACGTAAACCAGCAATGGTAGAAGACATGAAAGAACGTATTGGGCACACTTGCAAGTCACTCGGCGAAGCAGAAATTATTGGAGCACATGAATTTTTTACGAAAGAATACGAATCTACTTGAATCAAAATGAAAAACACTTCATCATCATTAGATCTATTTTCAGTTAATAATGACAACAAATATGTGTAATGTTATTATACGCTTATTTTGCGAATGGTAAGAAATAGTCTTATTTTTTCCTAGAAAAGTTAGTATTAAAATACGATCAATTCCGATCAAATTGACCATTTACATTTAAAAAATTGGGCCAACATTGATCTACTTTCGCTGTACTCCGGGTCAACCTACTGTCATAAATACTGATATGATCATTAAATGATAAAGCATTCAATAACTACACAATAATAAAGCAGCTTAAAATAATATTCCTGAAAATAGTGATGATTTTGTTTTATCATTGGAATTTCGGTTTCTCACAACGGTATTTGCAATTCCTTTGTAAATAGTTTTGATTGCAATTGTAATACAAATTAGTCAAGACTTATCTGAAACAAGTAATTATTATTATAAAATGTAATATAAAAGTTTAATTCTTACATATTTGGTCATGTAGTTGAAAACATCCACAATGTAAAACCGAAAGACGTAACAAGTAATAAAAGAAAACGGTATTTTCATTTTTTTGATAACCATTGGTTTTGGCGGGTAGTTTAAAAATAAACAGAACAAATGGGTTGTATAAAAATATAAATTGAATTGACACAAGTCCATTTGAAATCGCATTTAATAGTCAATTTTGGACGTTATTGTACTGGTATGTACCCATTTATATTGTCATACATCTAAAGAGTGTGATAGACAAATATTAGTGCGAAATTAAAAACTTAGTGAGTACATTGATTACTACTACACAAGGATGTGCTGCCAACCACAACGATGATAACTGTAGCAAAGATCTGGCGAATAGAAGATTATAGAAGATAAAGAGCTCAAAGATAGAAGCTCACAAAGTGAGTCTATTAACCTTCAACTTAAAACAAGACACATATAAAAGGAAAGTAGTAATATAAAATATATCTGCTACTTACAGAGTTATTAAAAATGAATTCAATTGAATCATAAATTAGATAATCATAAAATTGTAAACAGACAGTAATATTAATCTAAAATTGATTTAACTGAAATTAAGTATGATCAAATATTATTAACAAACGTGTTAAAAGTATTATAAAGGCAGATATTAATTGCTTAATAAATACAATTGTCCTATATCTTGTATTATAGTTATTCATTGTTTATGTCTTAATATGATTTTAATACCCTGAGATAGAGACGAATAGTTAAGGTTATTACAATTACATGCATACAAATTAATTGTGGAACAAAAGGTATACCACACCGATCTTTAAACTACACAAACGACAACATCGAAATTTCCAGTGTCCGATCTGCTCTACTTTCAAAACGGGAACTACTTAAGATAACACTTGCAGATGAAAAAGTTGACATATTAGCTGTTTAGATCAACAAAAAGCTATTACGAATTACTGCGTTATTACAGTTCACAACTAAAAATTTAACCATTATTATCAGTAAAAAATTTTACAATTAGACAACAGTGCTTTTTGGTTGAAAATGTATTAAAAAGTATTAATCAGATATTCACTTTAAATCTTGTCACTGTCATTGCAAGTCTCAAATAATTCGTGGATTAATATACTCTGTTCACATCTTCTTTGCATGAAGGTTGTTCATGGAAGTTTTCCCAATTTAGCTGTGTAAAATTACTTTGTTGTGTTTAAACGAGGTGTACATTTGAGGTTATGGATACCAAATATTTTTAGCTTAGAAAACATAACAAAACACATTCAAATGCAAAGTTGCCATATTCAAGCAGAACAAAAAATGCAACTTAGTAATTTTCATGTATGTATCTAGTTTCAGTAATTGTGTAATTAGAGACATTTTTAATTAAGTAGTACCTGGAAAGTCTTACAATACTTCATATTTTAAATATTTTTCCCACATGTACTAAGTAAGCAGTCCATCTGGCAACAATATTCTGTTCTGTCAACTGACAGTAAATTTGTTAGAGGTTGTGCAGGTTACACAACAAAATAAAAATCACGGTTCTGTTCATGTGCAACGTAACCACAAAAATCCAAGGCCAAACTTCATACAAAAAGGGAGGGAATGGATTATAGTTTTTGGCACAGTTCTTCTTGTTATTGTTATGTGTTTGCCTTTTTCCGTTATTGGTGTTCTGTACTTTTTGTTATTGTTGAAATTGTTTGTTGTTTTCCATTTTTGGTGTTTAATTTTGCTAGTAATGGACTTTTTTTGAGTAATTTACTGACATGTATTTACTATCTGGCGAGTGTCGGGAAAATGCTAACGCAGCAGTCAGACTATACGCAGAACGATATTCTGTAAGAAATTTTTTTATACGACTAGATCGGAGAAACAGGTAGTTTGATAGTTTCTACTATCGACAGAGGTGCAAACAGAACTAGAAGAACAGTTCAATCACTGCATCCAGAATAAAGTATGTTTACCAGAAATGGAGTTTTTAATTTAGATAATTTACATTTATGGCGTAATGAAAATTCTCATGCTGTATTGGAGCGAAAACATCAAGTCAGATTTAGTGTAAACGTTTGGGTAAGTATTTTAGACGACAGGATAATAGGACCACTTGTTCTCCCCAACAGGATCAACGCAAACGGCTACTTGTTCTTTCTAAATAATCATTTGGTTGACCTTTTAGAAGATGTGCTATTGGACAAAATGGCTTCAATGTGGTACCAATATGATAGTACCCCACCCCATTATGGACTGCAAGTGGGAAGATGGTTAAATGAACATTTCCCAAGAAGATGGATAGGTCGCTGTGGTCAAATAGCATGGCCGCACAGGTCGCCAGATTTAAATCCATTCGATTTCTTCTTCTGGGAATACATAAAAGGAAAAGTGTACCAGACACCAGTTACAACTGTTGAACAGCTCGAAGAGCGAATTCAATGAGCCTTTAATTCAGTTTCTCGAGAAATGCTTCAGAATGTTTAACGAAGTATTCCACAAAGAGCTAGATCTTGCCTCAGTCAAGAAGGTGTCCACTTTCAATATATCTAAAGAAAATCGTTCATTGTTTTTCTTAATTTTCACTTTAAGTAATATTCTAACCAGAAGCCGCGTGGCGCAGTTGGGTAAGCGCCAGGCTTGCATTAAGCAAGTCCTCGGTTCCAATCCCGCGGGGGTCGGAATTTTTCCGTAGCCTTGACGATTGGCATAAGGCTCGGTGAGACCATTCACAGTTGGGCACCAAATTAACTGTGCTCTCAGAACCACAGACCTAAGAGATAGAGTAACAAGGTCAACACATCACCAAGACACACACCTCACACAATGGTTGCTGCGCAAGCACCAAAGGCGTGCTTCAATTCTGTATCCCAAATCCGGGGCAAGTTGAGCATTGTACCGCCACACACACACACACACACACACAAACACACACACACACACACACACACACACACAATATTCTAATAAAAAATATAATTGCAGTTGTTGTTACTGTTCATATCATTAAATGCCGCCTAGACAGTGTATATGGTGTAAATTGCAAATGTTGTTGCTTGGCGTTCAGAGAAAAGCAATAAATATATTTTTTATCGAATTGCTTTTGTATACACCCTAAGGATTAGCGCCTTCCACTTTTTGCTCCACAAATAATTTACACCCTGTATAACTCTGTTAGTATCCTGTATCCACTACATGTTCGTGCATCGAAGAGCGCTTGAAGCCATCGGTCCCGTTTATTATTTCGGTGATTATTTTTTTCGTAGAGATTTCAACCAATCAGAAGGCTGGATTTAGTTAAGTTATCTTGTATAATTTCGATTATACTATAGTAACTTCACTAGGCAACGCAATACATAATTTTTGTCAACTTGATATTGTTTTCATGGAGATGACTTTCAGCTAGGTTAATACAAACAAATCGAGTTGCCAATAAAATATTTATTTGTTAAAAAAAAATAATCAAATCGAATACAGTGCGTACTTCGAACAGGTTATACGTCTCAAACTTTTTGCACAATAACAAATCGTGTTAGTTTGACAGAATAATCCTCCCGCTGACGCGGTCGGACTATTTAACCTGTCAAACTGACACTCTTTTATTATTGTGCAACAAGTTATCGACATATAACCTGATAATATCGAAGTACTTATAGTATTACTTCTGATTATACCACTCCCTCTAACATCATCGACTAAATGCATAGTTACGCATGTACTAACTTTTGATAATGTACATAGCAACTCATAAACACATACTTTCCTAATTAATAGTTGATAATCACACGCCTTCACAAACATCACGTTACCTGCTGCGGTACAATTGTCATAACAAACCACATTAACTGTACTTTTAATATTTAAAATACACTATTCAAACTAGTGACGGGCTTATTCGAATGAAAAATAACCTCATGCTGATACGTACTACGCTTTAAATATAAATCCTCTATTCAAAAGTACTACGTGCCATATCTCAGCGACCTACGCAGTGCTCGAAATTCTGTAAATATAAATACGTCATAACTCATAAACAAAGCAGGTTGTACTGAAAACACTATTTGGTTATCGCGTACCTACCTCCTATCATAAAAAATATCAAATTCTGGGGACCTGAAATCTGAACGCCTAAAAACTGCAAACGCATCAAGCTATAAAACGATTTTTTATTTGCTTACACTTCCAAAGGTTCAAAACAAGAGGCGACGCCTTTAACCCGCCCGATCGATAAAGATAAACGTTTTACCACTGTTTTTATTGCGATTAGCAAGCAGTCCCTCATATTTCTTTCTGTCTACAGTTCTTAATAAATACCTCTTAATTTCCAATACATAACACATAATGTAAGGTCGGCGCCTTAGAAATCGAGACACTATGATATATTTTGCATGTATTTTTTAAGTGTATAAACTAAGTTTTTGCAGTTATTATGGTTTTAATTGTTACGTCAGATTGTTTATTGTTTGTCAATTATGAAATGCCATCTCACATTAATGAAGTAACCGGAGCAAGAATACTCCAAAGACTAGAAGAACATATTACGTGTCTCGATTTCTAAGGCGCCGACCGTACATATTATGTTTTGGTTATAGGTTGGAAGAAGCCGTAAAACATACAATTACAACAATATATTATTATATTATTATAAATCGCCAGCAATCGAAAACAATAAAGGTGTAACCAGATATATTTCATTCATATTCACAATTACTTATTGTACAAACTCCTTAGAAATCAAATAAAAATCATTTATACAATTATTATAATAATTAACGATTAACTGAGTTCCTCTGCTATCTGAAAGTGACGATGTCGATGCAGATGACGGTGAACCGCCAACCGGCAAACCGGCTGACTTAATCGAAGCGAATCGAGAGCCAAAATTTATTCGAATGATTATTCAAATAATCATTCGGT
This sequence comes from Agriotes lineatus, assembly GCA_940337035.1. Taxonomy (NCBI): domain Eukaryota; kingdom Metazoa; phylum Arthropoda; class Insecta; order Coleoptera; family Elateridae; genus Agriotes; species Agriotes lineatus. Next base: position 111,517,399 of record OW679200.1, on the reverse strand, counting down.
TATTAATATCATTCGAATGCAAATAATTCGGTTATGAAAATTGTCCGGTTATACCCATCACTAATTGAAACGTTGTTTATTGACTCGTGATATAATCTAGCCGAATGCAACTTCTTGATTGTCAAATCGTTTCTGTTTCCACTCGATTATCTCCTTCGGACTCGAGTGATTACCAAACAAAATATTTCGTGTAAACAGAACTGATTATTTGATAATCAAGAACCCACTAGTTGCATTATATATGACAATCGTTAGGTTACGTCAGAGGCTCTTGCGCAACTTAAAGAACTCAGATGCCAGGCTTCCTAACATACTTTTCGAAAATGAACAATTATTAGGCGTTTAAAAATTAAAAATATTAAAAAATATTAAAAAACTTGGTTTTGTTAACAATCGCGTTAATAATACTTCAGTTTTCGTTATGGCCAATAATGACCGAATTACATACATTTTCAGGTTGTAGAAAAAAATAAACAAAATTTAAGTTTTAATTTTACGGATTAATTATTCCTTACAGTCTATGGTATCTCCATAAATTACTTATAGTTATGCTGAAGGTTCAATATAAAATGCTGCGTTTTCAATGCGGGTGACATCAATCAAAGCAGTTCTACATAATTTGTAATCCGTTAAGTGTCGCTGTTTCTATGTACAGCAACTTCTGATTATAATCTACTTACTAATTACAGTTCATAGTGTACAAGTGCTAATATTATAGATACTACTATGTGTAAAATTAAAAAGGTGTTTATAAAACTATCTGCGAGTATTGATTGGACAGCTAGATTGTAGTACATCCTCATAGCTCCAATATATTACTTAATAGTTCTAATAATGTAATAGTGTTTTTATTGGAAATTTTGATATAAAAAACACTCAAAGTGGACAACCGTCGATGTAAATTCAAAATCCTAGAACAAACAAGCATCAACTTTGTTTTTGTGTGCAGAAGCAACGACGTTAATTTTAACCGGTTTAGTGTAGATTTAATTGGTACAATTGAAAATGTAAATACAAAGTAGATTAATCTGATATTATCTAAAAATGTCAAGTCCCCAGGCATTTTCCTATTGTACTACATTTGCACTTAGCCCCACTTTAAATTATGATTTTCATAATCGCCCTTTAATTTTTTATATTTTTGCTTTGGTTTTGAAAATTACGTTATTTTATTTATAAATTCCAGCATAAATGAATTTTGTGTTTTCAAATAACAGTTCCAGGGATTTGTAGGTCAAGATTTGCTCTTTAACTTATCGACTGACCTTCGCAAGGCCAATCGAAGAAACACTTGTGGGGTACTGAAACTCAAACGGAAGGAACCAGAACTACACGCAATCTTATGGAAATTAGTACGTGGAAGTTGGTATCATTTATACGAGAAAACAATTCTAGTTTTTATATAAGAAGACTGGGATACGAAACATTTCATGGCATCGCTAAAATATTGTGTAGAAAAGAAGTTGACGGTTAGGTGACCCACAATACACTAGTGTAAAACGCCAGCGTTTGTCGTCCTAGTATTTATACTAGGTTTGATTATGCGATTACAACAAAAATATCAGTCAGTACATAGGCCAACCTAGAACATCATCCTAACACGTTAGCTCTAAACCTACTAGACAACAGTGCAAACATTCAAAGGTTACATAGACACAAACCGCTAGACCTACCTCATAGATTTGACTAATTAAGTTATTAGAGAGTTTTTGCGAATGCGCTACGCTAAAATAGAGGCCCGTCCGCTAAAGCTTATGTTACCTAGCGACGTCAACGATACAGCTATCAAAATAAAAATTTTCGATTTTAGCGGAACAGTATTGTAACGCTAATTTAACGTGAAGGTGTGCAAAAACTCGCTATTATTATAAAAACCTTATTTTTAAGTAACTTCTGAATTTACAATAGTAAATCGCTGGGTTTCAATCTTACGTCATTGATTCACGAATTATAATTTACGAAAACTGTTAAATAAAAAAAAATATTTATTCAAGTTACGGAGTTACATAGCTATATGCACTTTACAATGTGACTACTAAATGCTAACTGACCAGTGTTGCCAATTCTTGATTTTTTTCGTAATAGAAATTTTAAAAAAATAGTAATAGATTTGGCAGTTTGGGTAATAGACTAATAATAATTTAAATTCTACTCAAATCCGTTAAATCATCAGTTTTTTTACTTCCTTTTACGATAAAGGAAGTATTGGATTCACCCCAAAAATTCGAAATTGAGTTTTCAATAGATCTTCACGTTTTCGAGTCCCCTGAACCCAAACAACATGTTTATGTTCATTGGTCTGTCTGTCTGTGTGTGTGCCTGTGAACAGAATATTTCAAAAACGAAAAGAGGTATGGAGTTGAAACTTCATATATAAGTGTACTATCTAGATGCGGCAATAAGCCTTTAAAGAAAATCGCATAACCGGAAGTATGGTGTTTACTCTTGTGATTTTTCAGTTTTTTAAACTTCAAACTTTACATTTTTTATTACATTTTTTATATGTATTGATGTGAGGTAGGTGATTTTCAAGTTGAATAACTCTAAAATGGGTTTCTTTTGTTTTTTTTCCTATTTTTTCTACTAACTCCTATTTTAAATGGAAATGCTTAAAAATTTTTGGCTAATTATAAGATTACTGTAAAAGGAAGTTGTGTGCGTGTATCACACCAGATTTTTATGTTAGCGTTAACTTTTTAACTCGGTCTGTAGACTAACTACGGAAAGTTACATATCCTATTTTGACTTCCTTTTACAATTCACCCCAAAAATTCGAAATTGAGGTTTCAGATCTTCACGTTTTTGAGTCCCCTGAACCCAAAAACCATGTTTTTGTTCATTGGTCTGCTGTCTGTCTGTGTGTTTGTCTGTGTGTCTGTTTGTCTGTCTGTCGGTGTGTCTGTGAACAGAATAGCTCAAAATCGAAACGAGCTATGGCGTTGAAACTTCATATATAAGTTTTATGTACTCTCTAGATGCGACAACAAACTTGTTAGCTATATTTATCTATAAATTCCTTTACCTACCTTTAGGTCATCGCTATATCTCTTAGTTAACAATCGATCACTATAAAAATATATTTGAGGCCCGTCTCTAGCATCAGTGAAGACGTCGCGGATTCTAGTTTATGATGATATAATTGGCGCCAACAAGTTAAACTCAAATATACTGATATAAGCCAAGAAACTTGTAACTTCACTTTCTATCAACTAATAACAATACGATTATTGAACTCCCTATCGAAATGATAGAAAGCAATACGTGTAGCTGGTTTTATTACTACTCGAACATTACTACCATCGATCAGACAATTAGCATCTTTACTATTACTACCTCACGCAGGGTACCCCAAATAGTTTAACTTAAACCGCTCGTAAGTTTAATTGTTACACAGTTTTTATATGCAAAAATATAATCAGATTCTAGCTACAACACTTATCTTTGTGCCGATATACTCGCAGACATTTAATACGTCCCGTTACTCCTATCACATGTCAGCTTGACAGGTTCCAACCTCGGCTGTCATTCGCTATACATCGACCCCCAATACTGCGGTAGATTAGCTTTCCAAGATTTTCCGCCTAATAGTTGTTGCTGTAAATCGAATTTCCAGGTAACAAAAGGCAAATTCCACATTAAACTACATACCCTGTTCACAGGCAATAAACTTCGCAATCGTTGTATTCGTGTTTCCCAGATCGCTTCACAGCTTGAATATAAATATTCATTGGAAAAATGACATCTGCTTAATGATCTCCCTTACAAGAACGGCTGGCCAGTAACCCAATTCTTTACTATCACCAAACCATAATAAATGGCGAGATTGTCATTTACACCCCACGAAAACTCTTGCCTTATTTAAAAGCTGATATACAAATTTTCTCTCAAACAAAACCAACCTTGTTTTTATATCTCCTCTAGCAACGAACAAAGCCAATCTGATATTAATTTTTATCGCGTTACTCTCACTAGATTCCTCATTCAACACTAGTATTAATATCAAATGCTTTTGACACGTAACAAACTCCCCCCTTACCAGAAAGGAAAAATTTCAACGAAATTTTTAACTAAATAAAAACTTTATCCTAAAAGGATACATACATATACGCTAGAGAGTCATTAAACCGTCTGTCATAAGACGTCTCTAACAATTAACCTAAAAAAAAAACCAATACCCACACCACAAACAAGCAACTACACTGTAGAGACGGTGATGACCCCAGGAGGAACCCAGGACCAGATCAACCCCACGACAAGGATCAAGATTGTTCGTCGCTGCTGGATGTAAATGCTGCGCCGGTGAACAACCCTGTAACAACCTGTCGTGACGAAGCTCCACCCCCATGAACCCCACAAAATCACTCCAAATCCCCACAGCGTACCCCCCCTGACAACTTCCAATAAACCCCCGAGGCGGAAGCACACCTCCACACAGTTTCAGGTACTGTCAGACCGAAAATAGTTAAGCCAAAACGAAGAATAACCAGGGTTTTCCTTTTGACACGCCTGGGGAGGAAGTAACCCCAGTGACAGAGGGTTAAAGAAACCAGAAAAGTGAGAGGCAGAAGCCAACATCCACACAACTCTCATACGCTCCGACGGAGGGATCCTTCAGCGCCCCGAACGGCCTGAAGAAAATCCCCACCAATCTTCATCTTACATCCAACAATCACTCATCACCAGAGATTTCATCCGCACCAGATCAAAGAGAAATAAACGAAAACAAATTGTCATTCATCTAAGTAAACAGTTCATTCAAAACAAAATCGACATTCACTACATTACAAGAGAGAAATATAGACAAAGCTTTAAGAAGAAAAGAAGGCGAAGAATGAAGGACTGGTCATCTTAAAAATTTTGTTTTGTAGGGAAACACCCTATATCCCCAAACCCCAAGGGATACCTAAAAGAAACGAAGAAGTTGTACTTCTTTAACGATTAATCTCGTTACCCTTATGTCCCCTTAGGAAAAAGCAGGATAACGTAACGCTCTTCCAATACAATCAAAAAGAAAACCATCCATTAACATTTCCCAACAGGGAACTCCCTATATGTTATACCCAAAAGAGGGAAAAGAACAAGATATTAAAGTTTCCCAAATAGTGTCCTTCCCGACTGTGCCCTTCCAACCACCATATACCTTAAAATGGGGAAAGAACAAGATCTTAAAAGTTCCCCAAAGAGTGACCTACCCTACTGTGCCCTTCCAACCACCCTATGCACATCACACATCATTAATTCATCTCAGAGTTATCATAAGGTTTCAAATCCTTGGCATGCCAAGTCCCCTTTAATATTTTTCCGTCAGGATCTTTGAGTTCATAAACCCATCGTGAAAACTTTCGATTAATAATAAACGGTCCTATAAATTTTGCAGCAAGCTTGGAAGTAAACTGACGAGCAGCATCCGATAACACATAGTGTCTACGCAACACTGCTTGATCCGGAACGAACTCGAAAGGTCGTCGACGAAAGTCATAGCGAGTTTTTGACTTTTGATAAGCCTTATCCAAACGACGTTTAACATCAGCATACAGTTGCTTGAGTACTATAGAACGATTATCTAAATCTCTATCCCGATTAAATTGAATTTCCGGATTTCCATCACCAACTACCGGTTCGTGATTTAATATGATTTCTCTGCCAAAATTAATGAAATATGGAGTTTTTCCCGTAACTTCATGAACTGAGGTACGTATAGCACAAACTACGTGAGACAAATATTTATCCCAGTCTCGATGACGGTCTGATACGTAAGCTGTCAACATAGTTTTCAGCACTCTGTTTATACGTTCCGTAGGATTAGCTTGAGGATGATAATTGGCAGTGAACGAAATCTTACAGCCATACTTCTGATTTAAAGTTTGAAACTCATGACTGCGAAACTGAACGCCATTATCACATATGATTCGCTTGGGAACCCCAAACATCAAAAATACGTCTTCCTCAACAATACGTGAGATAACCTTAGCTGATGCTGTACGGAGCGGAAACACTAATGGAAACTTACTAAAACAATCAGCCACTACGAATATATACGCGTATCCTCGTACTGAACGAGGTAAAGGACCTACAATATCACAACAGATTAGTTCCCAAGGCTTCGAAATTAATGAATGTCCACCCATATACCCTGCAGGGGCTCTCTGTTCTGGTTTAATTCTTTGACACGTTTTGCAACGGCGAACATAAGCAGCCACATCATAACGTAGTTTAGGCCAGTAGTATCTTTGTGCAATACGATGAAAAGTTTTATTAACACCCGTATGACCAGCGGTCGGAATATCGTGATTTTGTTTGATAACTTCTTGGCGTTGAGTCTTTGGAACAACCAGTTTCCAATGATCTTCATCATCTGCCAAGTCTGGATAATCGGTTCGAACATATTTATACAATTGACCGTCACTAACTCTCCAATGGGGAAATTTTCGAGGATTGTTAATAACAAATCGACACATACGATAATACCATGGATTACCAGCAGGACCAAACTGAACGTTAATAGCATCAATAACAGGAACAGCACGAGACAAAGTGTCAGGCACAACATGTTCTTTACCTTTTCGATGAATAATGTCAAAATCATATTGTTGAAGGCGAACTGCCCATCGAGCGATACGACCAACAGGGTCTTTAATACTATTAAGCCATTTTAAGCTATAATGATCAGTTACTACCGTGAACTTAGTTCCCTCAATATATGGTCTAAGTTTTTCAATAGCAAAAAGGACAGCGAGGCATTCACGCTCTGTTGTGCTAAAATTTCGTTCGTTTCTAGTAAGCGACCGACTAATGTAACATATAACTTTCTCTCCATCAGCTTGATGTTGAGTAAGTACGGCACCAACACCATAACCAGAAGCATCCGTTTGAATAACAAAGGGTACAGAAAAATCAGGGCAAGCTAATATCGGAGCAGATATCAAATGTTCTTTAATATCACTGAAGGCTCGTTCACAATTACTATCCCAGAAAAAGTTCGCATTCTTGCGGAGCAAGGATGTAAGAGGTCCGATAAGTGAAGAAAAATTCGGAACAAAGCGACGGTACCATGACGCCATACCAATTACACGACGTACTTCCTTCACTGACACAGGAGTAGGAATACGATTAATTGCAGCTACTTTTTCTGGGTCTACTAATAAACCGCGTGAATTCACTACATAACCGAGATACTTAAGTTCTGGCTTACAAAAATGACATTTATTTTGGCTTAAAGTAAGACCAGCAGCTAATAACCGACACACAACCTCACGAAGAGTAGAAAGATGTTTTTCGAAAGTTGGCGTACAAATTACAATATCGTCAAGATACGTAAAGACATATGGTTCCAAATCAGCACCAATAACCCTATCAATTAGGCGTTGCCACGTTGCCGGCGCCGTATGCAAACCAAACGGTAGGCGGCGAAATTGAAATAACCCCCTATTAGGTACAGTAAACGTTGTTAAAGGGCGTGAAGAAACAGCCACAGGTATCTGCCAATATGCGGATTTAATATCAAGAGTCGTAAGATAATGTGCGTCACGAAGTTTATCCAAAGTACTTGATACATATGGAATAGGATAAGCATCAGGTTGACTGACTTTATTAAGTTGGCGATAATCAACACAGAACCGATAACTACCATCTTTCTTTTTAATCATTACTATCGGAGATGACCAAGCAGAAGTCGAAGGTTCTACCACTCCCTCATCCAACATTTTCTTTAACTCAAGATCTACCTGTTTCTGCAGAGCAGGAGAAATAGGATAATATCGCTGCTTAATAGGCGACGAGGTGGTTTTAATCTCATGTTCAACAAGATGAGTGCATCCTAACTTATTTCCCATTTTACTAAAAACTTCTTTGACAAAACAATCTAATTGTTCTCGCTGAACTTCAGATAAATGTTCTACAGCCTGTATTGCATTAACTTCCGGGATCAAGTGATCTTTCGAGAAGGTCCATTCGTTAATTCTAAGATCGGTTACAATACCCATTCTACGCAAAAAATCGCATCCCAAAATCAAGGTATGGGGTACGGAAGGCACAACTAATAACTCACAAGTACAAACCCTATCGCGAAGCATAAGTGGTACTGTAACTATACCTAATATTTGACATTCTGCACCGTCAGCAACATTACATGTCCTATCTTTACTTGGTGTAAGCCTACAATGACCTTTCAACAGCTCCCATCCCTTTCTACCAACAACAGTATGCGAAGCACCCGAATCTAACAATCCAAGAATCTCATTACCAAAAATTGAAACTTTAAGATAAGGTCTCTCATCAGGACCTGCGTGACTTAAAATATAATCTAAAACAGCTTTAAAACGAGTATCCGAATTATTTACAACATTAACCGAAGAATTCTCTTGACAATCATAGCAATATTGTTTACTATTTGCTGAACAATTACGCGCAAAATGATTCGGTTTATCACATTTCCAACATCTCAAATCAGAAGGCTTGGTTGAATTGATTACGTTCGGTGGGTTATTACTACGAGTTTGCACGTAACCCTCATGTGAGGATACATTCACTGTATGAATCCTAGCATTACATTTCGACTTTTGATAGGCTAGATCGGGTTCTAACATTCGATTTCCCTGAGTGGGAGGTCCACGGAACCGTTGTGCACGCACATGTGCATCTTCAACAGCTTTACACACTCGAAGTAATTGTGAAAAGGAAACTATGTTCTCTAAAGCCAGTTGGGTTTGGAAATGTGGTAATAAATTCCTACGTATTAGATTAAGGCGCTTTGTTTCAGAAGGCATCGATGGTAACCGATGGAATAAGTTTTCCATTATCGACACAAATACGGTCACGGGTTCATCGGCCCCCTGAGTACGATTGCGTATTTCATCCCATAAACAAGCTTCATAATCACATGGAAGAAAAGCTGAACGTAACGCATTAACTAACTGGTCCCAATTATACAAAGTATTTTTAACCGATCGATACCAAATCAAAGCATAATCGGTGAAAAATTCAACAGCCGAAGTAAAAAGTTGTTCCTTAGTAACCCCACGCGCCATTCGCAATTCTTCAACACGTTCTAGAAAACTAGAAAGTCCCGATTGACCATCAAAACGAAGGTTCCATTTATTCATCGGAAGGTAATTGTTATAACGTGGAGTAGCATCAATGACTTTAGTGCTGTTAAAACCAATAGGTGTCGGTAACGTTTGAAACTGTTGATTATCAATTACATTTGAATAATTAAAATGGTTTGGTGATTGATTGGCTTGTAATGGCTCATCGTCAAGGTCCATCAAGTTAACTGTTTGTGAACTAGAAGAAACTACAGGTTCATTTTCAGATGTTAATCTGGACTCGAGATCGTCCATAGCCCCTAAACACCTATTATATAGCTCATCTTTATCATCTGCTGAAGACCCCTCAAAAACTAACCGTTCTAGTCGATTTGAAATATGTACCAAGCGGGTCTGAATACGTTTATAATCATTACCACCCCTAACAAATGACTCAGAAGCTAGTATCTCTTCCACAAGAATGTCAAGCTTCCTACTGCATATATCCAATTCTTCTACGTTATTCAATTCTACTTCCGGGAAAGAAGCATTTCCCGTCTTCTCTAACCTAATACGCGCTCTAAGCAATTTACGCTTTTCCGGCATATTTCCCTTACAAACAACTCCCCGTATTCGTAATTCATAATCTATCTCGTCTACCAATAACCTATCAACATCCATTCTGATTCCTCAAAGTAAAACCCTTTTTACCACAAGTATACCGTTTTATGTATTATTCTCAAAGTAATTCTTTGGTTTGTCACGTTCTGACGATATTTTTCCACTTACATAAACGAGTACAGAAAGTTATGTATAACTATTGTCAGTATTGCTCCTTTCTATTATAGTACGACCTAAAGGTATATGTTCCAATCTTGTTAAAGCCCACGTTGGGTGCCAAACTTGTTAGCTATATTTATCTATAAATTCCTTTATCTACCTTTAGGTCATCGCTATATCTCTTAGTTAACAATCGATCACTATAAAAATATATTTGAGGCCCGTCTCTAGCATCAGTGAAGACGTCGCGGATTCTAGTTTATGATGTTATAATTGGCGCCAACAAGTTAAACTCAAATATACTGATATAAGCCAAGAAACTTGTAACTTCACTTTCTATCAACTAATAACAATACGATTATTGAACTCCCTATCGAAATGAAAGAAAGCAATACGTGTAGCTGGTTTTATTACTACTCGAACATTACTACCATCGATCAGACAATTAGCATCTTTACTATTACTACCTCACGCAGGGTACCCCAAATAGTTTAACTTAAACCGCTCGTAAGTTTAATTGTTACACAGTTTTTATATGCAAAAATATAATCAGATTCTAGCTACAACACCTATCTTTGTGCCGATATACTCGCAGACATTTAATACGTCCCGTTACTCCTATCACATGTCAGCTTGACAGGTTCCAACCTCGGCTGTCATTCGCTATACATCGACCCCCAATACTGCGGTAGATTAGCTTTCCAAGATTTTCCGCCTAATAGTTGTTGCTATAAATCGAATTTCCAGGTAACAAAAGGCAAATTCCACATTAAACTACATACCCTGTTCACAGGCAATAAACTTCGCAATCGTTGTATTCGTGTTTCCCAGATCGCTTCACAGCTTGAATATAAATATTCATTGGAAAAATGACATCTGCTTAATGATCTCCCTTACAGGAACGGCTGGCCAGTAACCCAATTCTTTACTATCACCAAACCATAATAAATGGCGAGATTGTCATTTACACCCCACGAAAACTCTTGCCTTATTTAAAAGCTGATATACAAATTTTCTCTCAAACAAAACCAACCTTGTTTTTATATCTCCTCTAGCAACGAACAAAGCCAATCTGATATTTATTTTTATCGCGTCACTCTCACTAGATTCCTCATTCAACACTAGTATTAATATCAAATGCTTTTGACACGTAACAAGCTTTTAAAGAAAATCGCATAACCGGAAGTAAGGTGTGTACTGTTTTGATTTTTCAGTTTTTTTAAACTTCAAACTTAACATTTTTATTACATTTTTTATATGTATTGATGTGAGATAGGTGATTTTCAAGTTGAATAACTCTACAATGGGTTTCTTTTGTTTTCTTCCTATTTTTCTAGTAACTCCTATTTTAAATGGGACACCCTGTATATTATTACATTTTTGAATTCAGCTTTAAATTTTAGAGAAAATTTGTCTTCTGATCTAATGCTCTATTTTGTACGGTTTCTGTAGAATTTGCAATTTTGTAAAATTTTTGACAAACGCTTAAAAATTACAAATTAAATTTTTTGTTAATTATAGGATCACTGTAAAAGGAAGTTGTGTGCGTATCACACCAGATTTTATATGGAAATGCAAATAGCGAAATTCTGGTTGACATTATTTTAAATTTTAGTTGTGCCTATTATAAACTTGAAATCTAATTTTATAAATTAGTTTTAACTAGATAGGTATTGAACTGAGGACACTTTCAGTTTATAACAAACAGTACTACAATTTAAAAGAATTTATATGTCAACCAGTCAACATGAAACCTAACCCCATTGCAAAAATAATAACCAGAAATGTATATACCAACACAATTCTATTTAGTAGCAATGCTTTCCCTAAATTGCATTTCATATGAAAAAAAAATGACCATATAATAGCGATGATTATTTATTTACTTTACACAAGAGCCGACACATGTTTCAAAAGTTTACTAGCCTACGATTGCCCCATGCCGAGCGAAGTTCAATAGATTTTACAAGTACAAGATAATGGTGTTAAATTGGCCCTTTATTATAAAAAATAACATAAATTCATAGAATCTGTTAATGTTTAACTAAAAACTATTACGTACAGATTTTATTTCAACATAAAAAAAGAAATTTAATAGAAATGTAATAGAATAGTAATAGAAATTGCAAAACGTAATAAATTTTGCTTTAAGAGTAATAGCGTAATAGGCGCGGGTACAAAGTAATAAATCCGTCACTATAGTAATAGTGTTGGCAACACTGTAACTGACATAAGATGAGAACTGACCCGTGTTGCCAGATGCTCATTTATAAATTATGGTAGCAGTATCATAAATTTTATGGTATTTGGAAACAAATTATGGCATAGCCAAGCTTTATTTTCAGGAAGTATTTTTATTATTAGAAATATTATATACTTATATCCTTGAAAACAAAATACCCAAACTTCATTGGTTTAATCACTATATGCAATACCTTCATTTAGCTAAAATAAATGAAATATTAAAATAAAATACGTAAATTACAAATACTAATACACATACCTATTAATTAATATCGTAAAACTCAAAATAATACTTCTACAATCTTCTATAGTTCTATACTATCCATGACTTCAGAGCATTCTTAAAGTGAATAAGAAATTAGTTACCAGTCAAGCAACTTCGTTATTTTATTTTTTGAATAATATATTTGAAGTCATCATTTTTAAGTATTTCTTAGAGGGTTGATATACATAACAGCAACCATATTTTTTATCCCCTTCTGATACTAAAACTAAGGAATTTATTATTTTTAGCGACAGTTTATCTTCAATTTTAGTTTTTATTAATTTTTTCTTAGGAACTTCCTCTCACATGTGCCAGGGATAAAATATCTAATACAAACGTAGAAATTTTCCCAATATTGGACACTTTTAACATGTTTCTTGAAATTGGAAATACCTGTAGTTATTTCTTTGTTGTTACATGCAGGATATACATACCACTTTTTTCTTATCGGCAGAAGATTTTAACCAATTATAGAATTCTAGAATACGTTCCAGTCCAGGCAATATTTTGAACAATTTGTTTATGCTTTTCTTGCCGGCTGCCTGAATTGCATTATTTCTTTTCGGTATCGTATTCTGATTTAATCACTAGCGACCTCCATTCTTACACTCAATTACTGGGCACCACACTATCATACCTATATAATAATGCAGAACTGTACATGTCTTGTTAAACGGGCAAAAGTATCATGGTTGCATTCGACCGTTACTATTTTCGGGTTTTTGTAAACAAATTTCCCATTACTTTTAATAGCTATATGGTCACAAAAAACAATTACTTATTATGCCTATTGGTTGTGTTTTTAAAACTACGAACACAAGTACATTTCATTTAACGATAAGGAGGGTTTACTATTGTCTTGCTGAATGAGCCTAAACGCTGCGTTTAACGCACCCTTAGAAATCGATTTTCCGAGGTCGCCGCCCGATGCAAGTTCGGGTGGCATTCGTGCGAAGAATATCTGCACGCATTTCACACTACCGCGCGAAATGTTAAATGCGGCATGCACAGCGGGATACAGCTAGTATTTTAATATAACATAAAATTCAAACTATAATAAACACAATATTCCGTTTAGCCATGAACACCACGTCCCACATACAGTGGTACTTATACTACGAGCTGAATTTAGAATAAACTAAATCCGGTAAAGCACAACGTAAAACACAAAACTAAACATCCAGTATTCAGTAATAAAAACCATAACGAAACGACTTCAAGCGATTTCATATTCCAAAAAAAAAATTGTTATGAGGAAGACTGTGTTTAATTTACATTAATTTACATCAATTTTCATATTCCAAACCATCACGAAATAATGCCGAATACCACGCATGACCTTAACGCTACCTACCGTTTTAGGAGAACCTCCAAATCATATGTCTGTGCTTGTTAATTAGCAAACGAATAATAACACCTAATTTCATTTTTGGAGGTGGAGATTAACGTCTCGCTATAATTTTTACATTTTATTTTTGGGAATATGATACGAAACTGTAAATTATGGTATATTTTAGATAAATTATTTTTGACGGTATCCAGCTCGAAATTATGGTATAAATGGTATAAATACCATAATTATGGTATGTCTGGCAACACTGGAACTGACTGAAACTGAATACAGTGTGCACATGCTTATGTAACATTTCTTATCACTGACGGTTCTAAGAAGCTTGAAGCTAGGGCTGGGAATCTTATATTATAAGAGCCGATTCCGTCCAGACCGTAAGCAGGCGCGCGCACATTCCGATCGCGCTGCAACACGCAGCATGGACGCGCACAAGTGGCGACGCAGCAATCATTTGTATTGTTAACGCTGGCAGGGCCGGAATTAGGCTGCCTGCCGCCTTGAGCAAGCATTCTTATTGTTAACAGTTTCTTTACGCTGGCCGGGCCAGACGTAGGCTGGCCACAAGTTTTAGTTACTTAATAAGCACTTACCCAACATATCACTTAACACAATCCCTCCCTTCATTAGAACAGAAATTATGATAAAATTACATTTTTATTATAATTTCTATGGAATAATTTTGACTGGTTTTGGGCTTAATTGATTTATGCTATTCCTGCTACAAAGTGCGGGCAGTTTATTATATTTATATAAAGTGAACAAAATTGCGACTATAACTACTGTGACGATCCTGCTGCCGGTCATTGCCCCGGAATTATGACACAGTGCCCCGATTGTTCTGGAGCCTCGAGAAACGACCTTGCAACCTTGGACCTCAGATGCAGAGTCGTGACGTCAGCGCCCTTGGAGCCCGCTGCGATGGTGCGTCATGCGGTTCCCAGAAAGGTCGAGCGAAGTCTGGATGGATCTCGAAGGAAATTACCCGAATATAAATACACGGCCGTCGGAGTTCTCATCAGTTCACTTTAGACTCGAAGCGCGCGTGATATAAACGAACCCTAGTGAAATAAATAACAGATAAATCGAACCACATAAATCATTAATGTTAAACGCGTAAATAGCCACATAAATAACTAATGTTTAACCAGTGTAAATAAATAATGTATCGTTGTTAGAAATAGTTCGTTAGTTTAAGTAATCTGTGTGTTTGTAAATAATCATAATTAATTGTTGTAAATAAATGTTTAATACAGAAGCAGTGCATAATTTTTAAATAGCCCGAACCTTAAAAACGTAACAGTGGTGTCAGGTGTGGGGTTATACCAGGGGCTATAAAAAAATTATTGAACAAACATTAAATAAATAAATTCTTAACAAGTGCCGATAAAACGACGGTCAGATAAATCAATTTAAGTGTATAGTGTGGACGCCTTTGACGAGATCCAAGATGGAAGCTCAATTAAGCTAACTTTTGCAACTGATGCAAGTTGGTCAGGATAAGGCAGAAAAAGCACAAGAATAGCTGAAAGCCGGGCGGGATAAGGCAGAAAAAGCACAAGAAAACCTCAAGGAAGTACTTAAAGAAGAATTGAAAGCCGCGCAAGAGGATTTTAAGGACGAACTTAAGGAGAAACTGAAAGCGAGCCATAATGAGTTGATAGAGGAAATCAGAGATATTCAGGAAGAACTGGAGAGAAAGATGGCCGGAGTTCAGGCTGACATGCTGGAGCTGCAGGAACGATTTACCAAGTCAAGAAGTGGCCAAGACCAACCAACTTCCTTCTGAACCTGCTGGCTTCTCTTCTCCTCCTGCAGTAAATCAGCCTACCTTATCGCGAGTTGCTGCCCCTCAGGTTGTTCTGTCCCAAGATACTGCCCCAGTAAGGCCCGCAACATCTGGCTTGCACATGAAACTGCCTTCTTACGATGGGAAAACGCCATGGTCAACATACCTGAAGCAATTTGAAGCCGCAGTCGTCGCTAATGGTTGGGGAATGGCAGACAAAGCGACCGCGTTGATCCTGACATTGCGAGGGGATGCCCTGAATGTTCTGCAAATGATTCCTGAAAATCATCAGAGGGACTTCCAGCAATTGGTGAATCGTCTGGAACGCCGTTATGGCAATGGTCATCTTCAGCATGTGCATTGTGCCCACTTGAAGAACAGAATTCAGAAGTCGGGGGAGACTCTGCAAAAACTGGAGGCCGATGTTGCTCGATTGGTTCGGCTCGCGTATCCATCGGCGCCGGAAGACTTCCTGGAGCAGCTAGCCGTCCAAACATTCGTAGATGGAATTAAAGACGCCGATACTCAGCAAGCGGTACGTCTGGGGCGCCATAGGACACTGGGAGAGGCCTTAGCCCATGCGTTGGAATTTGAAGCGGCAAGGACTGCCTTCAGAGGACATGGTCGTGTCCGCGGTGTCGCCACGACGGAGATGGCGCCTGAATCCATAAAGGACATGTTGCGACGACTTATAAGGCAGGAGACGAGGGAGAAGGGGCCCCGTTGCTGGAGCTGCGGAGAGATGGGTCATCTTAGTGCTCGCTATTCGAAGAAAAGAGCCCGAGTGTCTGACGAGCCGTCGGAAAACTAATGCGGGGTCGACAAGAAGGGGCGAGAGTCGACTCGTGATTGCCATGCCTCGGAGATTCCCATACATGTGTCGTCCGTGCAACACCAGCCTGATAGTCTCTTCATTGATGGGAAAATAAATGGAAGAGTTCGGTCTCTGCTGGTTGGATACTGGAGCGACGAAGTCCAACGCCAGGTCTGACGTAATACGAGACGAGGGTCAGCTGCTGCCCACCAGGACACGCCTCCGCACTGCCACGGGAGGCGCAGTGACCACACATGGAGAAATGGATTTGACATTGAAGATTGGGAATCAAACTCTCAAGCATCGGGTCCTGATTGCTGACATTGCGGACGAGTTCATCCTGGGAATGGATGTCATGAATAAGTGTGGGTTCACTTTAGACCTGGGACGCGGCGTGTTGCACGTGGGTGGGGAGGAGCTTTCCCTACACCCAAGAGAAGAGATCGCAGTACAAGTGGTATTGGCGCAAGATGTTACTCTGCCTGGACGAACCGAGAGGGTCGTGGATGCATACCTGGATGGCGATCTCCGTTGCAACGTAGTGTGCATGATTGAACCCTATTATGACAAGGAGCTCACTCATGGTGTCCTGGTTGGGAAGACGTTGGTAAGGACTGGGCTTAAGGTCTCAGTAAGGATGATGAAAGTCAACAGGGAACCGGCAACCGTCAGGAGAAACACAACCTTGGGAAGATGCACACCGGTCTCCGCCGTTGTCAAAACGATTACTAGTGACAGCAGCAGCAAGGCGAAGGGCTGCCCAAAGGCATTAATGAACACCGTGATGTCTACTTGCAAGGGCATGAGCCAACAAGAACGGAAGAAGATCGAAGATCTGGTGGCCCGGTACCAAGACGTCTTTGAGTGCGGAGATCATCCCAGCGGCCGTACCGACGTAATTAAGCATAGAATCAATACTGGGGATGCTCAACCGATACGCCAACATCCAAGAAGGTTGCCCCTCGCCAAACGGGAAGAAGCTGAGAAGATTGTCCAAGATATGCGAAACCAAGGGATTATCGAACCGTCCAGCAGCCCGTGGGCCTCCCCTGTGGTTCTTGTCAAGAAGAAGGATGGCTCAACGAGGTTCTGTGTTGACTACCGGCAGCTGAATCATGTGACCAAGAAAGACAGCTACCCTCTGCCACGAATCGATGATACCCTGGACACGCTCTCCGGTTCTCAATGGTTCTCGACGCTAGACTTGAAGAGCGGTTATTGGCAAGTCGGAATAGAACCTGCGGACAGGGAAAATACGGCATTTACTATCGGAACTGGGCTCTGGCAGTTCTCCGTCGTGCCGTTCGGTTTGTGCAATGCCCCGCCACGTTTGAGAGGCTGATGGACACCGTCCTGAAGGGTCTATCTTGGCAGACCTGCCTGATATACTTGGACGACATCATAGTGGTGGGTAAATCCTTCAACGAACATCTGAAAAACCTGGAGGAAGTGTTCGGTAGACTGCGAGGTGCCAACTTGCGATTAAGTCCAAAGAAGTGCCACATCTTCCAGAAGGAGGTACAGTACCTGGGGCACGTCGTGTCCCGCCAGGGAGTAGCAGTAAACCCGAGTAAGGTGAAGGCAGTGCAGGATTGGCCAATCCCGAAGGATAAGCATGGCTGCGAAGATTCCTGGGCCTCTGTAGTTACTACCGACGGTTTGTGCAAAACCGTTAACCCGTCTAACGGAAGAGGAACGACAGTTCGAATGGAGTGCTGAATGAGCGGAGGCCTTCGAGACGCTCAAGACTGAATTAACCAGTTTACCTGTACTTTGCTATCCACGTCAGGAAGGCCAGTTTATCCTCGACACTGACGCTAGCAATGTCGGAATCGATGGTGTTCTGTCCCAGGTCCAAGATGAGCAAGAGAAAGTCCTGGCATATTCCAGCAAAGTCCTGTCCAAACCAGAGCGGAACTATTGCGTAACCAGGAGAGAGCTTCTGCCAGTAGTCAAGTCCGTGGAGCATTTTTATAGATACTTGTATGGCAGACGATTCTTGCTGAGGACCGACCATGCTGCTCTAAGATGGCTGCTGCAGTTTAAGAACCCTGAAAGACAGGTGGCTAGGTGGATCGAGCGCCTACAAGAGTACGACTTTGAAATAAATCATCGACCTGCCACAGCCCACCGCAACGCCGATGCGTTATCCAGGAGGCTTTGCCCTGCGAACTTCAAAGATGATGTTCGAGAGTGGTGCCGGAGGTGCGAAGCCTGCGCTACAGGAAACGGACCGGTTGGTAGACGTAGAGCTCCGATGCGGCAGTAAAACGTCGGTAGTCTGTTCGAGAGGATAGCCATAGACATCGCTGGACCATTCCCCGAAACCAAATCGGGAAATAAATACATCCTGGTGTGCATGGACTACTTCACCAAGTGGCCCGAAAAGTACTCCCTTCCGAATCAAGAGGCCGGTACTGTCGCTGGTGTTCTGGTGAAGGAGTGCTTCAGCCGTTTTGGAGTCCCCCTGGAGTTACATTCCGACCAGGGCCGGAATTTCGAGTCTGGACTGTTCCAGAACGTTTGCAAGCTGCTGGGGATACACAAGACCCGGACCACTGCCCTCCATCCTCAATCGGACGGCATGGTGGAAAGGATGAACCAAACCATGGGGAAGCATCTGTCCAAGGTGGTTTCCAAACATTAGCATGACTGGGACCAGTACATTCACCTGTTCCTAATGGCCTACCGATCGGCAGTACAAGAGACAACCAACCACACCCCTGCCACGGTACTCTTTGGGCGCGAGCTGCGATTGCCATGTGATCTCAAATTTGGAAGAAAGGCTGGTGAAGAAACGGTCGGCGAGGACTACGTGGGGAACCTGAAGAAGAGGATGGAAGAGATCCACGACGCCGTACGCCGAAACATTCAGGGTGCCAGCGACCGAATGAAGGACCGATATCATGCCCGCGCTGAGGCCGGTGGTTTCCAGCGATTTGGTATGGCTTTATAACCCCCAGAGGCGTCGTGGCCTCTCCCCCAAGCTACAAAGAAACTGGGAAGGCCCCTACACTGCAGTTGCTCGACTGAATGACGTGGTATACCGAATCCAGAAACCTCATCGAGGAAAGTGCAGGGTGGTGCACTTCAATCGGTTGGCTCCATATGCCGGAACCAATGAAGAAGTGGAGGCTGTCACGGAGCAACTCCTGGGACGACTAGGGACCGGAGAAACTTCCTTCCAGGAGTTTATGGCCGCTTATGGGGGTACGAAGACTGCGCGATTTGGAGTCACTACAGAGGTGCAGCGTGAGCTGTTCGACACCCTGCGGCAGTATTCCCTGGCACACTGCGTCGCCCAGGACCTCCGGATGTCTAGGGGATCGCCGCTGCCTTCCGGGAGACGTTTGGCCGGTTAGACCAGCTGCGAGAGCAGGCACCTCAGGTTGCCAGAACTTTGCAGCTGAAAACGAAAAACCTAGCTACCAGAAGCTCTGGTCTGCTCTTTTGGACGTTAAGGAGCAGATGGTGAAGAACGGCGAACCCCGGCTAGCGGTGCCGAAATTAGGATGCGGCCTGGATTTGTTGAACTGGAGGGTCGTACGCAGCGTGCTCGAAGTAGTCTTCGACCAGACCGGCATCCAGATCGAAGTCTGCTGTTGCAGCCCGGCGCGAAGCATTGAGCCCACGGTGGACTACTACTTCTTCAACCAGTCCGTGTGCAAGAAAGGCACCGCCTGTAAATACCGTCATCGAATCCCCAAAAGAGCGAGTGACAGGCACTCGACGCAACTCGTTCTGGGACAGAACGACCTGTGTAACGACCTTGCGCTTAGGCAGCTGCAAGCCACCGCCGCCGGCAGACAGCCTTGGGACGAATGAGTCATTGTTTCGGAGCTTTCGGGAAAGCGCTCGAGGTCAAACACTCGCGAATATGCGTCATGCATTTGCCGGAATGTACAAGAGAAATCTGGAATGTTCTAGACGGAAATTATTCGGATATAAATACGCATCTCAGGAATAAGAAGGCAGTTCTCATCAAACTCAAAGGCGTATTGCCGCCACATAAATAAACGCGTATATAAATAGCCACATAAATAATTGATGTTTAATCCAGTGTAAATAAATAGAGTGTATAACCATATAAATCATTACTGTAAAGCCGTAATTATTAATTAGTGTATCGCTGTTAGAAATAGTTCGTAGTTTAAGTAATTCGTGTGTTTGTAAATAATAATAATTAATCATTGTAAATAAATGTTTAATACAAGAAGCGTCGTATAATTTTTAAATAGCCCGAGCGTAAAACGTAACATGTTCTTGGGATTAATAAAAATATCTATCTATTTATCAAACCAACAAAACGTCAATTTTTCAAAAAATCCCGTAAAGAACAATATTCCGTCCTACAAAATGTACAGTAATGCGTTATTTTTAGGAAGAGTGCCTAAAAATGTTGTAATGAGTTATAGAGAATATACAACGTGGAAATTAAGTAGCGTATAAAGAAGGGCACCGCCTGCAAATACCGCCATCAAACCCCCACAAGAGCGAGTGACAGGCACCCGACGCAACTCGTTCTGGGACAGAACGAGCTAAGGTGGGGGCAGTGTGACGATCCTGCTGCCAGTCATTGCTCCGGAATTATGACACAGTGCCCTGATTGTTCTGGAGCCTCGAGAAACGACCTTGCAACCTTGGACCCCAGGTGCAGAGTCGTGACGTCAGCGCCCTTGGAGCCCGCTGCGATGGTGCGTCATGCGGTTCCCAGAAAGGTCGATCGAAGTCTGGATGGATCTCGAAGGAAATTACCCGAATATAAATACACGGCCGTCGGAGTTCTCATCAGTTCACTTTAGACTCGAAGCGCGCGTGATATAAACGAACCCTAGTGAAATAAATAACAGATAAATCCAACCACATAAATCATTAATGTTAAACGCGTAAATAGCCACATAAATAATTGATGTTTAACCAGTGTAAATAAATCATGTATCGTTGTTAGAAATAGTTCGTTAGTTTAAGTAATCTGTGTGTTTGTAAATAATCATAATTAATTGTTGTAAATAAATGTTTAATACAGAAGCAGTGAATAATTTTTAAATAGCCCGAACGTTAAAAACGTAACACTACGATTAACATGAAAAATACACTGTTACTAATATATAAATGTCCGTCAAAATTCGGTTTATACACTTTTTTATGCAAGTCTTTTAGCTTACTTTTTAAAGTGAATATGTCGTCTAGATCGATATTCTCCAGGTGTATCGATGGGAGTTTATTTATTTGTTGTTCTTGTATTTTATTCTGGATTCTGGCTTCTAAGTCTTCAGGATCAATTATTGATGGGTGAATGATCCCGAGTTTGGTAAAAGTGATTGCCTCTTCTAAATTGTTAAGTAGGTATAATGTTACATTCATCATTTCTTTCTTGTAAGAAATAATTGATTTAATTTTCGTTTAATTTCCGATGAGGTTATATTTAGCAGGGTTTGGTAATTTTGAAGTTCTTTATCGTATGTATGTCCGTGAGCTAAATTTGTAAATGTACCTCTCATTCGTTGAATGTTTAACTCCAGTCATTCGTATTCTTCTATTATTGAAGTATAGTTGATATTTTTGATTAATGTCCATTCGTCTACTTGATTTCTTGCTTTTCCGAGTTTATGTGGGAATAAACCGGGATTATTTTCAATTTTCGTAATTACTGGCTTGTCAAGGGTAAATATGACGGTGATACAGGTGGTTCTGTAACAATGGGTTTACTTAGTTCGTCTAAATGCCTGGTTTTCTTTCTATTATTTTTGTCTAATAAAGTAGCTATTCCTTTATCGTTGATTGAACTTATAGTATAGTATATGGTCCATCGTATTGAATTCTAGCTTTAGTACTGGCGTTGGTTTTAATAAGCACTTTGTCATTAACTTTAAATGTTATTTTCTTTGGGTTATTTTTATTGTTTCTTTTTGTTATTAACCATTCCTTTTCACGTTGCATTATTTGTTGTAAAACGCCGTAAAACCTTTTTCTGATGGTCGTTAAAATAATCCTCGTATTTTTTTCAGTAAGGTGTATATCGAAGGGGTCTCTGACGGTTGTATGTCCGTATACTATTTCCAAGGGTGTAAATTTAGTTTTTGCACTTCCAGGACTAAAGTTGATACTTTAGTCCCCGTAAACAGGGACTAAAGTAGCTCATTTAATCCCTAGGGACTAAAGTAAAAATTATACCGTAACTATGATAAATTTATGTACACACGAGGTTAGTAGGTTAGGTTTTGTTTGTCATTTGACACACACTGACGCAAAATTTAACCTGAAAATCTCTAATTTGACATATACTGACAATACACTTCAGTACTGCCAACTGATTCAGGCTATCCAGAACCTGCTGCAATTCAGTTTTTAATAAATTGTAATTGTTAGTTTCCAAATTGACAGATTCCACATTTTGGAAAGGCTTGATGATAATGTTCCCAAAAGTGCAAAAAATAACGTATATACCTCGGGACTAAAGTGCCTAAATCCCTTGAGTGGGGGATTAAATGGTGCACTTTAGTCCCTCATAATATAATATACTATTGCGAATGGATAGTATTATTGTATCCCATCAATGCATATTTAATTACTTGTTTCGGTAGCTCCTTTTTATGTCTATTAAAGTAGAATGCACTTTTTCGATCATACCGTTGGATTTATGATTTAAAGGGGTCGTTATGTGAATTTTAATTTTATGTAGATTTAAAAGACTTTTAATTGATTTGTTTGCAAGTTCTGTTCCTCCGTCCATAGTTATTTTAGTAGGTGCTCCATATTGAGATATGAAGGTGATTCGATTTTCAGCTATTTCTATGCTATTTTTAGATGTTAAATAGTATGCTTGGTAGAATCTGGAAAATGCATCAATTATTGTTAAAAATGCGTTTTGCTCAATTTGAAACGTATCTATATGTAAATGTTCAAATGGGCGGCTTGGCGTGCTTGTACCGTTTAATGGTTCTTCATGTGGTTTTCTTTCGTATTTGGTTTTTTAACAAATTAAGCAGTTATTAATATAGCGGGTAACTGTGTCTTCCATATTTTCCCAATAATATTAACGACTAAGTGCGTTACAGGTAGCTTGAATACCTCGGTAATTTGTTTTCCCTTCGTGATAATTATTTATAATTTCTCTTTGATCTTCCTTCTTGATCACATGTATAACTCTGTTTATGCATTTGTAAAAGTGTGGTTCTGGGTTTTTGAAATGAGTCGTTATAATTTCACATGTTATTTGATAAAATTCTTCGTTAGGAAATAAGCAATAATAAACTTTGTTGGGTATACAATATTCTTTGAGGAATTGAAATATATTGGTCCTAATATTTTCTTCGTCTATGTAGGCGGTTATTACTTCATTTTTTTCTTTATGTTCTCTTTTTGCTTTATGTGATCTGCCATAAATGGTGGTAAAGATTATTTGATTACGTTTCGTGTCTAAGGCGTCTTCACAAATAGGTATGGTAGATATTGATTCCAATTGTGTATGTGTCGTATTTATTGATTGATTTTCTTCTGCAATTTCTGGTACAGCTTGAATTTCTTCGTTTGAACTCGAGCGTGTTTCGTTAACATGTTCAATAGAGGTCTAGCTTATTACTTCATTTAATAAGTCTTCCATGGTGGTGTCGAAATTAACGATCACTGATTGTGTGTCAATAGGATTCAATTTTATGCGTGATAGGGCGTCATTATTTTCTCCACGATTTCAACAGGTATAGGGTTCGTTATGGTGTGTGTTATTTCTTGATCACTGGTGTTGATCACTGATGTAGTTGTAAAATAGTTTTGTACTGTGACATATCAAGTCGGAATTTCTAAATATTTATTTAATTTTGTATGTTCAATTACTCTCTCATGAATGTTTCTATTTACAGGTATTTTTACAAAGTGTTCTGATCTTGCTGGTATAGTAATTTTATAATTCAAATCTTGATTGACTATTTCCATTGAATATAATCGGATGTGGATCAGTGGTGTTTCCAAAAGGCTTTTTTCGAAATTTATTGTTGCTTTTAATTTCTTTAGCAAATCTATTCCAATGAGTCCGTCGTATTTATTATCGAAATTAAGTAGATGAAATTTATGAGTTTATGGCACCTTAAATATTGATGGTAATTGCAGTTTCTTGATGAGATGAAATTTGGTGTGCTGTCTGAATTTGGAATGGTTCTTTTACTATTAACTCCGAGAAATATTTATATGCTACTTCTGGTTTAATAAGAGTTTTGGATGCTCCGGTGTCGATTAAAAAGTTTGACTTGAGTTGTGGTATGAAAATACATGGTAACGTTGAATTTTAGTTATTAACTTTTCTAATTTATAATGGTAATTGATTATTTATTGGCTGCTTTACGTGTAGTCGTTGTTCTGGGCAGGTAGAGTAAAATCCTGTTCTTCGTAGTAGTTATCCTCTTCTTGTTCCTCTTCGTAATAGTATTCCTAAGTATTGTCTTCCTCCTCGGGGTTCCCTTGAAAGTGTAACTCTTCCGAAATGAAGTTTCTAGGTTGATTTAACTGTCTAAAGTACGATGTACCTCTAATGGGTGATCCAACGGTTAGCGTGGATATTGATTGTCGTTATCTGACATATATCGCAATGGCCATGAAAACATTTGTTGACAAAAGTCTGTTATAGATTTTGGCAATTGCAACAATAGAGTTTTTTTCAACCTCACAACGAGTAAAAGTTATTCAAACGTACTATGAAAATGATCGTTCCGTCAAAAATACATTTAGTAAAATTCCAGACTACTTCGGTCAAAATAATCGTCCTAGTGAATCTGCAGAGTAGTGCGACGATTTGAAGAAGGTTGAAGATCGTAAAGAGTATCAGCATCCTCGTACAACTCATTTAAAAAAATATTGCTGCCGTGAGTGTTAATGTGCGTGAACAGCCAAGAACTTCAATTGGGTATGACCTATGGCACTATGCAACGAATTATAAAATGTTAAGAGAATTTTTGAGGCCTAAATTGAATGAAATAGATATGAATCAGCTCTGGTTTCAGCAAGATGGCGCAACATCCCATCCAAGCCATAAAACAATCGTCTTATTGCGCTCGAAGTTCGACGGTCGCATCATTTCCAGAAACTGTGAGGTGAACTTTCAGCCAGGATCCTGTGATCTTACTCTTTTAGATTATTTTCTTTTGGGAGTATTTGAAAAATAAAGTGTATACTAATAACCCACAAATACTTCACCAACTGAAAGACCACATTTGAGCTGCATTAGATGCCATTGATCTACTTTTACTGCGAAAAGTTATCGAAAATTTTGACATTCGAATAATCTCCTGTCAAGGAAGCCATGGAGGTCATATGAAGGATATTGTTTTTCATACATAAATGCTACATATTAAACTTTCTGATATAATAAATGTTTCATGTGTAAGTTTATAAAATGAATTTTTATTTGATGAAAGAATCCACGCTAACTGTTGGATCACCCTTTAGATGTAAACGAATTCCGTGTTGAAGGAATAAATCTATTTGTTGGTTGTATTGTTCTTCTGGTGTTACTCGAACTAGTGTCCATTGGTGTTGGTTTTGGTAGATGCCTAACTTCTGTATTTCTGGGTGCAAATACGTTTCGTTGTTGAGGCTGCTGCTGCTGTTGCTGTCTCGACTGAATTGGAAAATTATTTCTTTGCATAGGTTGTGGCATTTGATGTGTGTAATGGGAAACTGGCTAAAATTTCTTGGTGCTGGTTGCCATGCCTGGCTCGGATTGCTTAGCCTTAAATTATACGGTGGAAATGGTATTTTAATTTGTTTTTGATATTGTTCTGATGAGTCTCGATTTTTGTTGCAATTTACATTTTCCTCTTCTATTAAATATTTAATTGCGGTGTCAAGAGTAGCTGGTCCTCTGGCTCGTAAGAAACTTCCGATTGGTTCTTTGAGTCCAGTTAGAACTGCTTTTAGCGTTAAACTGTCGTAAAGCGTTCTTTTCGTTGCTCGAACTGCTTCGTTTAGTTTGTTTAATTGCACGTTGGAATACAATAAACTTTTAACTTGCTGGCATTTTTCAAAATACTCCTGCGCTGTTTCGTTTTTCTGTTTTCATAGCATGAGATGCTTTAGCAATTAATCTTCAGATCTCTGGTCCGCAAACGATTGTTGTAATAACGTTTTTAATGCTATTCAGGTTGGTATTTCACGTCCGCTTGTAATTAACAATGCTCTGCCTGTTAGCTTTGCTCGCAATGTAGATAATAATAACGTTTATAGAAAAGCGTCGCCTTGTCCCTCAGGAAAGAAATACGTTATTATAACTTCGGCGACTCTCAAGTACTCCGATAGTTTGTAAGAAGTGCCATGAAATTCTGGTACTGTCTTGAGGTATTCCAAATGGAATGCTTGTGCCATATTTGCTGGTACTGAAGGAGGTACTTCTTGAATATTTAAATTTTCGAAAAGCTGGAGAAGCTCGTCGTTTCCTTGCATAAAATTTTAATTTGTTCGGGAATAATTGCTTATTTGCTACCTAACGTTTAGCAAATCTAAATCTTAAAAAATTAAACGTGGTTTTATTGCTTCGCAACAAGTGAAAGGTATATATACTCCGTTTTAGAAAACCAATGCACTTGCTTTAAAGCGGGGCTTGCAATTTTATTAATAGAAGTCCTACGCATGCAGTGCTAGCACAGCAAAAGATTAAGTTACTCTATTAGTAACGCTCGCTGGTCTGGCTTACAGCTAACTGCATCTGAATTTAGTTTAAGAGTTGCAATGGCTAATAACGAACACACTTATTAACAACAATTCTCCTGAGAATGTGTTGATAAATCAATTGAATTCTGTTATTGGATGCTTAAAAGTAATATGATTATTTTAACAACTTGTGCTCCAAAATGAGCTGTTATATCGAGCAAAATAGAGCCACTTTTTCACTTGCTAATAAAATGTTTCTTACATTAATATCGTTGTGATTGTATTCATGTTCCCTGAGTACGTGACTGGACCCAGCAATGCTTGTCCGGGGCATTGTCATCTCGTGCTGGCTCAGCGTACTCGATTTCTGGAGGGCTGGTCAGGCGTTGTAGGGCTCTCTGGGCGATTGTGGGCCTGTTGAGTCCTGGATTGTTGAAGGCAGGCTCTGGCTCTCGAATGTGGACGATTCTGGTTTTCCTCTTCGAATTACAGGTGTCTTCTTGGTTCGTTTTTCGGATGGCCAATTAAGTGTTGAAACATAAAATAAAGCGATTTTTGTCTTTAGTTTTTGACCATCCTACCGACTGCGCCAATTAGAATGTACTAAACTTGTTAAATCAAAAACATTAATTTATTCAAGTTACGGAGTTACATATATGCAGTTTACAATGTGACTACTAAATGCTAACTGACATAAGAACTGACTGAATACAGTGTGCACATGCTTATATAATATTTCTTATCACTAAATATTCTAAGAAGCTTGAAGCTGGGGCTGGGAATTACTTAGTAAGCACTTACCCAACATATTACTTAACATAATCCACGTCATATTAATTGTTCTATCCTATTTTTTGCTTATCGTTGTACAAACAGATTGCAAAAAGAAATATACTTTCTTAAAAAAAAGTACGTAGGCGGGGGCAGACTAGTTGCTCTAGTGCTGGGTTTTTTAAAGTGGGGTACGGGTACTCCTAGGGGTACGCCGACCCGGTGTGGGAGGTATGTAGTCTAATTTACGCAATGGCGAAAAAAATTATGGCACAGGAAAAAATCGAAAACAAATGCAAGGTGGCTTTGGCAGTAGCTGTAGAATAATACAAAAATATATGGCAATGGAATAAATGTAGTTTACAAAACGTTGTTTTCACATACTGAGAATATGGAGGGGGTGCAACTGAAAATTTCGTTTATCTTATGATTGGTTGTTAAGAAATATAAACTCAGTAGTGGAGCAAAATTTAATGTAATATGTATATAAATATGTATATGTATGTATAATATAATAATGCTAGAAGCCGCGTGGCGCAGTTGGGTAAAGCGCCTGGCTTGCATTAAGCAAGTCCTCGGTTCGAATCCCGAGTGAGTCAGAATTTTTCCGTAGCCTTGGCGATTGGAATCGGGCTCGGTGAGACCATTCTCAGTTAGGCACTAAATTAACTGTGCTTTGCTCGGAACCACAGACCTAAGAGATAGGGTAACAAGGTGTACACATCACCATGACACACACCTCATACAATGGTTGCTGCGCAAGCACCAAAGGCGCGTTCCAACTCTGTATCCCGAATCCGGGGCAAGTTGAGCATCGTACCGCCAGATGCTAGCACATAAAGCACCAGCCTCTACAGCGCAAGGTAAATGAGATTACAGATAATATATACATAATACAATAATGCCAAACTTCGAATTGTCAAATTCAGGATACTGAACAGTTGTATATTCAAGAATAGGAAATCTTTTGAAGAAGTAATGGTGATAATCATGTACAATATGTTCATTATATAAGTGTGGCTGTAGAAACTTAAACGTATCGCCGTGACTTGATTAATACTCATAAAATTCAAATCAAATGTCATTAAGCTGTCTGTCAATTTCAAAAGTATGGCTTTCACTTCAGAACACAAGACGTTTATGATTGAGTTCTTTTTCCGTAATGGAATTCATCAAAATGGGCAGTGGGTGTATAGTGCTCAAACTTGCATGGTCGAATTCCAGATTGTATAATCTTAAAAAATTAATTTTTCGCAAAGGTTCGAATAACTGTGACTTTTTCCGGCAAACTAGCAGCACAGATCGAAAAGGAAGTAACGGCCGGCACACAGCTCGTACGCAGGAAGTCATTGCTGATGTGCAAGTACGCTTGTTAAGCGAGCCAACAAAATCATTGCGGCGACTTAGACAAGAGGTTGATTTATCACTTGGCATTTGTCAAAAAATTGCCAAGAAACATTTGAATTGTACAAAATATAAACATTTCACGAATTGCTTCTTCGGGCCATGCTAGACGCGTTACATATTGTCAATGGTTGACTTATGAACAGAGCTGGGCAAATTACTTTTAAAAAGTAATTAATTACTAATTACCGCCCAATGAAGTAATTGAAGTACCAGAGATTCCAATTACTTACAATAAATAGTAATTAAATTATCAGTTCCTTAGTAATTGTAATTGTACAACATCAATTACTTTCAATAGAAATTACTGTCATATAATTGTATTTAGTAGAACTTTCTTGCAAGTTGCAACTATCATTAGTGTCGTTGTTACGTGTAATTTTACATTTAGGTGCAGTCAAGAATTGATATGTATGCTTTTTGCTTAAATACATTCAGATGTAGTTAGATTGACCTGTAGTTCCTAGGTGTAGATTTGGTTGCATACTCACTTTTGCATTTCTGGATGATTTTGGAAAACCTTGAAAATTCTAGGGGATTATAATACAATTTTCAAAATACATTGTTAGTATGATTTCCGGCGGCCATTTTATGAGACTGATTTGGTGAGATTATTTCCTATTGGGGCTGCATGTGATTTTGGGATACTTCACTTTTGTGGATTAAGTAATTTCCAAAAATTATCGGTGAATTTGGTGATCAGCCCTAGGAAATATTGAGTTATATTGCTGAAATAAAGCCAGTTATATTGGGATGATTAGGTATTTCTGCAATCCACTTACAGGCCATCCAACAGCTCTGGTATGTTATTTTGTGCTTCCGTTGGACGTCGAATTTTCAATATCGTGTAATTTTCAGGCTTTTTCTTTCATGCCCCTAAGCTCTGGCTTCTGTCGTAGCCCCTAATTAGTACGTTAGTCTCCTGTTTCGTCTACGACCTTTTGGAGCTCAATTATCGCTTGTCGTGCATCTGGAGGACCCCCACGCGGTCTGGGCACCCTCAATCCAAGTGGTAGCCTTTGAACGCAAGGCTTCTCCCCAGTGTGTCAACTACGGAGTTTTTCCCCCCGGTGCAAGAACCTGTTGCACCTGAAATTATTTGCAACTGGAGGACATCTCCGTGGAGCAAACCCCTGCATGGCTGTTCCGTCGACGCCGCTGCACTACTGAACAACCCCAGGTATCTCTCTACTAGCGGTTATGCGTCCCATCATTTAGACTGAAATACGGATCGTGCTAGTGTTATGAGGTTTCATGCATCGTGTCATACCTTTTGCTGGCGATATCCCTTACAGTTTTATGTGCGAAATTCTATGTAATGTCTAGACGCACCACGTGCATTTATTTAGGAATATTTGAGTGGAATAAGTTATGTACATCTTATACGTACTTTTATATTTTCTTTTTGTTAATTGGCAATAGTGCCTTTCCAAAACTAGTTGCGTTCAAGTAAGTAACTCAACGTTCCGAAATTTAACAGATTTCTACTGCGAGGGTTTCCGGGAGTTTGAATCTTTGCATTTAACACACTGCGCTGAAATATACACAATTTTTAGTGTATTAACACCACGAAATGGTACCACTTCGGATGAATCGCGAGTAGGTAAAGAATTCGAGCTCTGAAACGATTTATTAAGATCTCCCGTATTCCGCTATCGCTGTAAATGTTTATTCACTACCGTCACTACAGTTGAGCTACAAGCACTCGAACGGAATGGCAAGCTAAGATCTTAAGAGTGTATTTTGGATTTTAAATTTTATTAACTTAAAATCTTGTACATTTTTACATAACCTAAGATTACATCTATTCCATTTACGAACCAACTATTTATTGCAGATTTATGTCGCCTTCTTTTTTTTTAAGCATGGTGCAGAATTGTATGTGCAAATAAACAATTGGGTAATTTCAAGTTATGTTGTTTTCTGTCGTTTATTATTTTATGTAACAGCTGAGAGGGTTTAGGAACTTACACGGCCACCTGTAGGTTTTCTGGTTTGGACCGTCTCGAACCAGTGGCGCTTCCGGACACCCCCCCCCCCCCCCATTCCTGCTCAGGAACTAGCTTGGCAAACGTTTGCTACACGACTAGACAATTCCTGG
The DNA here is from genome assembly GCA_940337035.1 of Agriotes lineatus. Classification (NCBI taxonomy): domain Eukaryota; kingdom Metazoa; phylum Arthropoda; class Insecta; order Coleoptera; family Elateridae; genus Agriotes; species Agriotes lineatus. The sequence goes on along the minus strand of OW679200.1, from coordinate 111,486,222 downwards.
ACCACCCTGCTGTGAAGTATTTATGATTTTATTTTTCTTTTACGTGCGAATAAATTCACTTGTGTAGCAAATGTAATATCGTGTCGATTCGTAATCGTAATGTAAAAATGCTTAATTTTTATGTTTTGTTGACTAAGTATAGTAACCTACATAATTTATCACTTTTGAAGGTTTTTTGATAACTAAATCTTGTAGCTACATGCACCGTTCACCAAAGCCAAAAGTTTTTAGTTTGTTTTGATGTAAGATGTAAGTAAATAAATAAAGTCAAGGATAACAATTATACAGGGTGCCTCAAAAAGAATGGGACGCCGATTGGTATTAGATTCCTTAGGTTATAATAAACTTAATATACTTCAGTACAAAGCCCCTTCAGTAAGAAGGTACAGGGATTTGGAAGTTCAATTTTAATTTTTTTATTTTTATATTAATTTCCACATAGGGTATCACTGAAGTTGAGCTTTTGATTACGAATGTGGGTTTAGTTGCCGAAGCTCGTAGGGCCAAAGCAAATAAACCACGTGAGGGATAAAAAAGGAACGTCGAGATAGATTGTTTTTTAAATCGAGAAATCGCGAAATAACAACATTTTAACCAACTTTTGTAGGTTATGTTGATGTTGATGGACGTTGACCTATTGCCCAGCCGTCTACATAAAGTCGTAAAACAATGGATTATTTCACTGCCGATTTCTCGTATTTTAAAGACGATTTCGAATATGAAGAATTTTCGAATTTCATTTTGGCTAGAGTTTGTAATGGTATTAGAAAAAATAGCAAGTTGAATATGTTATAAAAGTGATTTTTCCAAGTTCGTGCAAAATGAATCCACTCGCTTTGCATCGTTCGCTCTAAATTAAATGTTTAAAAGCTTTCACTTTTCTTAACTTGTAGAACAATCTATTATTAAATACGCCTAACATGAGGTTGAATGATGAAAATATGTAACTTAGGTAATTAAGTATACAGGGTGCAACATTGGATTACTTAATTGTTTGACAGAAAAATAATTTAGATTTTGTAAAGAACACTACATGGTGATCCAATTGACGCAACTTGAGCATTTTTTGTTGGCTTAGTTCGAAAATACTTGTTTTACCTCTTTATACGAAAGTAACATTTTCTGTCGCCTGTTAGGGGTTTCCCGAAAATATACGTTTACTTCCCTAGTCGGTTTCCAACGGCAATAGGAGAGCATATAATACATTGACTCCCGTTGCCATTAAAGACGGGATGTGATTAATAATAAATCAACTAACGTTCTGATTTTCATATTTAAATATTTTTGAATGCAGCTGAATACAAGAGATGGTTTCATCATAAAATGTAAAAGTGTTATATGTATAACTCTGGACTAAAATGTCATTTCCTCCCTTGAATGATTATCATTGATTAGGTACTGTTCTCGCTAACGCTGGAGAATTAAACTACATCCGCGGGAGTAAATGATACATTTTTCTTCCTACTAATACAAATAGCTATAAAAAATGTGTTAGGTAACTTTTGAAATTTGAAAACAAAATATCAAATTGGTGTTGATCAGGGACTGTTAAAAGTTGACAGGTGACTAATAAACCTAGTTGAAAACGGCTGATTGAAATAAGAATTCGTACATCAGATACAAAAACACATTTGCTCAAGCACGTAACAATGAAGACATTTTTACATTTAAGAGACCTTTATACCATGTGTTCGAAAATAATTGCCTAAGACTTGGCCATGGAAAATAAAACTAATGTCGACAGCAAGCTTTAAAATTTTCAATCACGATATCAGCGTATAATATAAACTTACAATAACAACAGTGATGACAGTTAATGAATTCTAAAGATTGCTGTTGACACTACTTGTATATTCCATGGCCAACCCTTATGTAATTTCTTTTTGAACACACAGTATAAGAATCGGGGAAAAATACGTATTTCATAAAATTACTGTCAACGCTCGACAAATAAATTGCTCAGGTTGCTTTCATATTTTTACTTCAAATTTCAAAATCTTATCAACATCTTTAATAATATCTATTAAGTTTATCAAAATATTTAATAATCCCTATAGGTTTTAAGTTTAAGGCAATAAAATATCTAAAATTACGTAGATTGGGTCATTATGCACTGGTCTTTTAAAAAAACTAAACGGAATTTTGTCTAAAATCATTAAGAAGCCAATATTTGAATGCTTCGTAATTAGCATGGGGGTTTTGTATGTTTCGTCCGTCAACGCAGCACCCTGCATAACGTAAAGAAGTAATGTTGGATGAGATGAGCGGAATTACAAGAAAGTCACGATTTTTAAAAGCCATTATTCCAGATTTTTAATAATAATCGAAGCTAACATGCAGCAGCAGTCCGTAAAGAATTTTTGATAGCCGCAAAATTATGCACTGGTTGCCAGTATACAAAGCAGCATGGATGTGAGCATTACAGGGCACGAAAGCTATAAACAATGGATAATTTACAAAATGTTCAATGCAAGAATGCGTAAACCTATGCGGCGTTTTTAAATTGTATTAGTACCATACCCCATACTGCATTTTGGAGTCAACGAGGCATGGCATTTTGCAATTAGGTACTTTTTATTTATGTGTTTTACGCTGTTTAAATGTTGTTAGGATTTTGGTAGTTTAGTTCAATTCCTCATTCAAAAACGTAATTTTCTTGACTTAACGCCTGTTACACTTGTACGGCAGTATAACCCTATGTTAGTACATCGTTTAAATAAACAAATTGAAATGGATAAATAATTATTATGAATCAGTATCGTCTAATGAAGCTATTTTAAATTATATTTTTACCGAAGGTATTGTATTCTGTAACATATTTACCGCAAATATAGTTGTAGCGTCTTACACAATAAATATTATCTTCACCATTACAACCTACATATCACATCTACATACTCGCACCAATGCACTCTTTGTTCGTGCACGCGTCGTACAAAATGCGAATGTTGCTGTTATTCGACTCGTCAGAGGAAATAATAAATTAGCTTATATTGTGCCGTGAAGACCCTATTCGATTTGCCTAATATGTAACGTAATAAGACCTTATCGTATTTTTTGCGTTCTGGAAATTTGGCATCTAATCAAGTTCAGTAATTGAGTAATTGGATTACCATAAAGTAATTCAAATACCGCGAGTAATTTCAATTTTCACAAGTAATTCAAATACTTGTAAAGTAATTTAAATACTTTAGAGTAATTACATTACGAAAAGTAATTGAGTAATTGAATGTAGTAATTAATTATCTTCAAAAAGTAATTGTCAAGTACTTGTTAGCAAAAATGGCAATTGTCAATTACAATCACCGCATTTTGAAAAGTAATTGAATTCCAATGCAAATAAACAAAAAGGAATTTAATTAGTAATTTAATGACAAAGTAATTAATTACTGACCAGCTCTGGCCACATACGACTTATATTATGCTATGTAGTAGAGGAACCAAAAATAATCGGTTGATAAGGAAATAATTGCAACACATTCTAAAAGCTATACGCACAGCATGCTGCTTAAATGTCCCATAGCAGTCTATAAAGCGGCATTCCACTATGAGTCCTAAGGAAGATCTAGTCGTAGAACCAGAACTAGAAAATTCAAGAGGCGACGGACCATTCTCAAAGGATTGCATGATTTACTACAAACGGAATTTGGTGGAGATGCAACCATATGCACAAAGCAACAAAGGTTATCGATACATTTTAGTCCTTATTAACGCATTTTCTAAATACTTGTGGGCTCTTCCGGTAAAACGGAAAACGGGAAAGGACGTAACAGCTGCTACGTGAAAAGTTTTTTGCCAGTATGAGGGTGTCTGCTAAAAACTTACAAACCGATTTGGGAAAAAAAAATTCTACGACCACCACTAAAAAAAGTAGGTCTTTTAGCGCTAGCTTTTTTCAATAAAAGTGACGTTTTATAATTTAGCGTATTTAAATTGAGATCAGCTGTTTACTTTTAGCCCATGTGCTAAAAGTGAAGTGAGGTTATAAAACTACAATTTCGAACTGGAAGTGAGGTTGTAAAGTTATTCTAGTTACTTCTTGCGTTAGAAGTAAAAAGTTTTTCAAATAATTAAAGCGTTATCTAATGAATAAAGTCAGATGTATACTATTATAATTACCTTTGATAACTGACTTTGACAGTACTGGCTCCACCAAACATTCACCTGCACGGCAAGGTCACCTCTTTATTATGACATAAATTACAACTGTCATAAATACAAACCTTTGTTAAATCGACATTTATGGATTAATAACAGAAAATTTAAGGTCGTAAAAATATTGTATGCAAACTCGTGCTAAAAGTGTTATTACACTCAACATGTTCGTCTTCGTTTCATAATTTTCATGTCTTGTGCATAAACATCAACTTTTAGCACTTGTTGCATAAATAGTTAAATATTAAAACACCGATTTTCAAGCATTGATGCGACGGTACAAGATAAATCACTACAGCACGTATTAAAATATGAAAAGCAGCATCGTCGAAAAATGTAACCGTACCCTGAAGAGCATGATGTGGAAGCAGTTTAGTTTGCAAGGGCCCTACAAATGGTTAGACCTTTTACCCAAACTCTTAACGAAATATAACACAACCAGGCATAGCACAACAAGAATGAAGCCAGCCGAAGTAAATCTTAAAAATGCCAATCGTCTGTTACACACCGTTTACAGCCACACAAAAGCTATTGATCCGAAACCTCAAAAGTTTCATAAAGGGTTTCTTTACGCATTCGCAAATATCGTTCGACATTTAGCAAAGGGTACACACCCAGTTGGAGTAACGAAATATTCAAAATAACTACAGTGCGACTTACAAACCCGACCACCTACAGACTCATGGATCAGGAAGGGCAGGAAATTAAAGGTGGATTTTACGAGCATGAACTACAGAAAACCAAACACTCGGACGTATATCTGGTAGAAAAGGTGTTGACGAAGAAAGGTAACCAGCTTTACGTAAGGTGGTTGCGATTCGATAACCGTCACAATTCCTAGATAACCAATACCAATCTGGAGTAATTGACTGCTATTGTAGTAGATGTTGTATTATATGTTGTAAATAAAAAACTGTTTTTTTATACTCGAATTTATTATTCGTAATGACTAATAGAATAACATAGGTCGATTAAGTTATGGTAAACACAAAGCAACATATATACACATCTTTATACATACAATCACTTTAAACAACTTTTAGTATTTGGATCCGTTATTGTTAATGCATAATAAAGATATATTGAGTGCGCGTAAAGCAATATGCATATCTTTCTGTGACAAAGACATTTGTTAGACATTAAAGTGTTCCTAACATATTGTTATGATATTGGTACAGGGGTCTAAAAATCAGATTAATAGGATTAAAGGATTACAGTAATTAAAAATTATAAAGATCAATATAGATGTAAATTGGATATTAAAATTATTAAGATACCTACATTTAGTAAAGAAAGAAAATAGAATTTATAATTTAATAATATGAAGCTGATTGAGAAACAGAAGGACTCTAACTTAATTTAATATCTAAAATGAAATCGGAAAATGATGACAAATACTTTTTCGAAATAGACTATTGAACATAGTAGGTAGTAATCAAATAATAAAGTTTTTATAGTGTGTTGGATTGAAAAAATAAATTAGATCGTTAAAGAAATGTCTTTATTGTGTAGCCTGACGGGCTAGTTTAATTTAATTTAATTGCTACAACTGCCAGATTGAAACTGGCTTCCCAAGGTTAGCTCAAAATGCCAAGATCCAGGTGATAAACTCAGTTAGTAACGTAGGAATGAAACACAGACCAACATTCTACCATTGTATAGTAATCTTTCCCTATATACATTAAATTAAATTGTATTAAACACATGAAATAATAAAATGTAACGATGTTTATAAACATTAATTAATTCCTCTAACGGGGCCCTTCTCTCGCTGGTAATCGGGCGGTGACGCTCTATTTCGGGACAGCTTGTATATACATTAGTTCCAATGTCGTGTAGGCATTGCGTCGGACCTGAACAAATAATATGACAGGTTAGCGGACCGCCACGTAATGGCGGACAATAACAATACACTCGACTGCGAATGATTAAGGTGAGTTGGTACTGGCCTTGTGTGTGCAAGGTTCTTCCATCGGCCAATTGTACTAGTGTCGGCTCCTGATGTTGCATTAATACTCCTTGCTCTTTCAGGAATTGCTGCATTGCTTCCCCGACGTAGGAGTGAGCGGCACCCGTATCGACCAGGGCGTAGAAAGTTCTCCCTTTTACTACTATGGGCAGGAATAACCTGACATCTAAGGAGGCGGCTGCGTACTGGCGGGCTGGATCTTTTCTATAAAAGCTATAGACCTGGTGCAGCCATTGGGACCATTCTGGCAAACGGGATCGGTACCTGGAGGCCCTGGCCTTCTGGAGTCGAGATCGCCTCAGAGCTCTCGACGGCCGGAAGCGTTTCCCGGCCTCTTGCATTTACAATCTTTGGCAAGCGTTATTTCTTTTCCACACCCGGAACAGAAAAGTTTCGAAGGACGTCGACACTGAAACCGCTGGTGACCTCTTTGGCCACATCGCCAGCAATTGTCGGTCCGGCTGTAGGTGGTTCGGGCTGAACTAGTCGCGGAGGCTTCTGCTTCGCGCTCGGGGACCTGGAGGGCTGCTACGGGTGGAATTTTGAAGTTGGAGGGAGGCGTGGCCTTTGCACCTCTAGGGCGATATGCGGTCTCGGCCATGTAGGCCTGGCTGGCAGTTGGGGGCTGCTGGAAAGCTGCCTACTCCAGCTGGAGGGCTTCATACTCCGCGGCCATCTGCATTAGTTCAAGTAAGTTTTGGAAATCCTTTCTTCTGATGTACAGCTTGTATTCTGGTCGTAGGTGTTCGTAAATCCGTTCGAGCTGTTTACGCTTGCTGGTGATACCAAAACGTCGTAGCAGCGTCTGGAGGGCTGTAGTGAAGTCGGCGATGGTTTCCTTTTGTCCTTGTGTGCGGTGGCGGATTTCTTCGGCCATCTTGAACTGGAACCTCGGAGGTAAAAATTGTGCTTGGAAGGCTTGCGTAAAATCCATCCAGTCCCCCATTGGTGTTTATTGTTTCTGACCCAGAGTAGCGCCTTCCCTTTGAACAATTCAGGTAGAGCAGTTAGGACTTCTTGTTTTTGAAACTGGTAGCAAGTGGAGAGTTCTTCTATCCTTTCCAGGAATGAGATCGGATCTGAAGTCCCGTCGAACTTGAGTCCCAATTTTCTTATGCTATTGCATACCTGGGCTTTGTTTGATCCCGGCGGTCCGGTGGCCGGCGTTTGTTCTCGCCTTTTCTCTATGCCTTCCTGTTCCATTTGTTCCTCGTCTCGGTGTGTTTCGACGTCTCCCTGTCGTGTTTCGACGTCTCCCTGTCCGTCTGCTTTACTACCTTTTAAATATTGTGAAAGTCGCTGCCTTAATTCTTGCACGGTCCCTGAGGGATCTAAGCCGGCTCCAGAGACTACTCCTCGAAGGATGTCTCCACGTAGTTTCTAGATCCAGCTCACTCTAATACTGGTTGGAAACTGTTCTACTTCCTCCTGGTCGTGGTCGGACATGCTGTGAACAGAGTTTATATAAAATCAAAATAATAGAATTTTATAATACTAAAAATAATTCTGGCTAATAAACAATATTTACAGGTGTATTCGGAGATTGCTCGGGCGCCGTCGGCGGCGGAGGTGCGGTTTCTTTCTTGGTTACTATCTGAGTTTTCGTCCCTGCTCGCGTGCGTCAAAATGTAGCCTGACGGGCTAGTTTAATTTAATTTAATTGCTACAACTGCCAAATTGAAACTGGCTTCCCAAGGTTAGCTCAAAATGCCAAGATCCAGGTGATAAACTCAGTTAGTAACGTAGGAATGAAACACAGACCAACATTCTACCATGGTATAGTAATCTTTAACTATATACATTAAATTAAATTGTATTAAACACATGAAATAATAAAATGTAACGTGTTTATAAAAATTAATTAATTCCTCTAACGGGGCGTTTCGCTCGCTGGTAATCGGGCGGTGACGCTCTATTTCGGGACAGCTTGTATATACATTAGTTCCACTGTCGTGTAGGCATTGCGTCGGACCTGAACGAATAATATGACAGGTTAGCGGACCGCCACATAATGGCGGACAATAACAATACACTCGGTTAAATATTGTTAAATATACGAAACTGTGGTCAATATCAAACTAAATTGTATGCATACCTAGTGCATCTTGTGTTTAAAGGTGGAACTCCAAGTGTTCAGTTGGTGAACGACGAAATTAATTTGTTTTACCCGCCAGCTGTTTTAAGTGAATTTTGATCAAATATGCGCTGTTTATGGGCGACGGCCTCTGGCTCGTTCGGCGGGGCTGTGCTGGTGCCGGAAAACTTGCTTCACGGACGGAGTCGTCACTGGCGAGCTCGATTTGGCCTCCCGGGTGTCCAAACTCTGGAGGGCGTCGTCGGCGGGTTCGGCCAAACCCTACTTGTACCCAGGTGTTCTACGTCGTCGTCGTCGGGACTGTGACTGCTTTCTAGGTCACTGGGTGCTGACGAGTCTCAAGACAATCCGAACGTCTAGGTGCTTTGGGGCATGACGTTGAAGAGTCTAAAGACAATCCTAACGTTCAGGTGCTTGGGGGACGACGTTGGAGAGTCTAAAGACAATCCGAACGTCCAGGAGTTCAGTAGCTAGTCGGGGTCCTCTCGAAAAGTCCGGAGACACTCCTGAGAGAGCGTAAGTAAGGAGAGAGAACTGGGAAAATACTATAAAATTCTGTCTTGTTGGGGCTTCGATTTCTCCTTTTATACCTGGTGCGGGCGTAATCAGAGGTTCGTATCAGGTCGCTGGAGCGGGGATTCGTGGTCTAGATGCGCAGTGGTGTTAATGCGATTGTTTGCGGTGACGTCACGTCGAACTCTCCGCACGGTGTTCCGGTACCTAACGTGGTGCAAGCCCAGGGAGAATGCCTGAAATTATGTTTAATTACTCGAACTCGCGTTCGAGTTGGGCCAAACGTTACAATTGATATATAAAATTTGGAAACGAAAAGATGTAACGATTTGTATAATTAGAAATTAATAAATAAACTCTTTTGAAAAGTTTATAAAACATGTTTGGCATATGAAAGGGTTGGAATTTAAGATAAAATTAGCGTGGTGTAAAAGAAATAAAATGAAATATTAAAAATAAGAAGGTGAGCAGACTAAATGGAGGAAGATAAAGAATATGGTGAGAATACCAAACTAATGCAGTTCTAATCTACAAAAGCAAAAATAAAAGAAAGAAATACTGAATTAAGTTTATTGTGGGATTACATTTGGCATTGTGCATCGATTTAATTGGATTACAACGAACGATTTACAAGGGAAAAAATCGCAAAGAAGTCATTGGCAGAGTAAGCATGTGTATGGGGCTTGTGAAGTGAGGTCTGGTAGCTTGTCTCTGGTCGGGATTCTTGGTGCTGAGCTGTAACGTACTTCAAATGAGTAATTTGGATTGAATATTAAATAAAAACAACTACAGCTGGGGTCTGTTAGGATCTGTGCTGTGATGGGGCTGTGCAGGCTGACTCCTTGGAGCAAACTAGTTTCCTGGGTTAATTCAAATCCAGATTCTGGACATTTTGGCAGTTTGGTTGTCAGTTGAGGCCTTCACCGTGGCTTTGAGTGGAGCAGTTGTGGTGTGATCAGTTGCGGAGTTGGACGAATTGTTTTCAGCAGAAGAGAGTGCTAAGTTCAAATAAAGGTAAATGAATCCAGGTATTATATAAGAACTGAAATAAAATAAAGATTAAAGTAAATTAATTTAATTAAGGGAGTGCTTACTATTTGAGATTGTCGTATGACGAATGTAACGATGAAGTATTTGTGATTGAATTTTCAAAGACTAGTTTTACGTACCATTTGACAGAAGTTTAGAATTATCATATTTAAGATAGGAACATAAAATTTCAGAATAAGCAATCTAGATAGAAAAAATCCGCTCTGATTTTCAGTCAAGTGTATCTACAGGAGCTAGCAGAAATAATTTTAAATATACAAAATAAATAAGTGGGGCAATTAAATTGATTAAAATTTAATTATAAACATAAACTTATAGGCAAATCAACATGGAGCCTTAACCTTATCTATATATTCGATTACTTGTAAACTATACATATAAACTATGTTTCTAATCTAAGGAATAACAACCATCACCAATCCTATATACAATATTCACTACATACTAAGCTTAACCTAGAAAGAACGAGAAAGCGTACGTTGTGTGGGACCTATGCTTGCAAGTAATGACCAATACTGTTCCCCAAACATATTGCTACGGCAAGGTGTCGGCAATCCGTAGCAAGTCGTCGAGCCTGTATCAGGTATATCTCGGTGATCCCACGCCAAGGTCTTCGTAGTGTTGGGAATAAGAAAGCGTTTATTATCTTTCGAAGAAAGCGCAACCTTATTCATTAATTCGGTGTACATAGTGTGTAAACGAGAGCGAAAAACATACATTTGACAAAAGACAGCATCTCTTCTGCTGGTGAGGTACTTCTGAATGAGACACTTATTGACACCCTTCGCCTTCTTGTGAACTTTATTGATAGCGTTTACTCAGTATGTTTTCGCACCAACCTCATAGTAGCTACGGACGACTACCCTAGCGTACTCTTGTTGAATTTGCCAACAGACTCGGTTCGCGAAACCTCGTGCAGCTTATTCTTATAGTTTGAGGTATAGAAGCAATGAAGTGTTGTTTCATGTCGGCGTAAAAATTTTCAATAAAAATTTCCAAAATTAAAGAGTCAGTATCGGTGTACAATAGAGATACATTAGAACCGTATTGCCGCTTCAAAAAATCATAATAAAAATCGTATATTACCATTTTCGAAATATCCAAAAGTGAGAAACTAACATAACTCGGTTTGCTCATTTCTACAGCAATTAAATTTTCACCAAACCGAATTCTATCTTTAAAGTTAGGTTTTGCGATCCAAGCTTCTGTCCCCATTCTGTGACCAATTTTCTCCTAATGACTCATTAACTTTACTTTAACCTTTTTGTCCACGTTTTCCATAGTATTGCCAAATACGCTGTTGTTAGCCACCTAAGGAATTTCGATGGAATTTGTTGTCAGACTGGTTTCTTTAATTCGTGTTTAAGTCGATATACGATCTAAGCCAGGAAGATTGTCTAAATTTCAGTATCTTCTGACAAAGATCAAGTCATTGTGAGCGTCGTGTAAATTTTCCGGGTATTGCAAGTCAACTTCCCCATGCACCCCGTGTCTGATTCGTCCGAAATTTGAAAAACGTCAAAACTGTTTTTTTACGTCAGTCAACCAAACTAAACCACCTTGCGGTAGAAACCTATCGCATAACCATACAAATTTGTGATATACAGATACATGATGAAAGAAGTGGGTTTGAAAGAATCATAATTATCCACAAATTTGTTGTTGGCAACACAAGTACTGACTCCGCCACAAATACCTCTTTTTAAAAAAGTTAAACGCCGGTGTCGGTAGCTCAGTGGTAAGCATCCTGACTACTGATCTAAGGGTCGCAAGTTCGATTCCTGGTGAGGTTTTCAAAAATAAAAAAAATCAAATGAAGGCCTCTACAGAATGCCATCATTCGGAAGTGATGTAAAACCGTGGGTCCGTCCCATGTTACTACGATGTGTAGCATGTAAAATATCCCTTGCTAGGTTTGGAACTCCTTAGTCTCGGCAAAATTCTAAGTAGGACTTTGACCATATGACCCAAGCAGTTGGTGTCTAAGGTATTTGGTACTTTGCTAGACCTTGTCCATTAACAAACAAACAAACAACAAAAAAGTTAAACATCAATGTCAGTTAACAGCTCCAACTCAACTTCCGTAAATTTCAACATAGCGTCCCAACTTAATCCGGAGGCCGTGTAATACTGCGCTGGATCTAAATTGTACTGTTGCAAATAAAAATTTCGAGAGTTTTCGAAAACGTCTGCGAAAATAAATACGTCATATTTGAGATACACATCGGAATAGTCGCCCAACGTTTTACATTCGAAAGTTTGCCAGACCTTAACAGCGCCGGAGTAATCGGCCTCAGTGATATGGGCATCGTTTAACCGGTCATAAAACTGGGCGTTTATGGGTAAAGTAGGATTGCTTAATCTTGCAAAAGATTCTACATACGATTGGGAAATACACTTTTCTGCTTAATCAACTCAAATTTGATGCCATCTCCGAATTGATTTTTAATTTCAACAGACTGTTCATCCTTCAATGTACCGGCCAGCGATGCCAAAAAAGAACTTAAAAATCGGTAACTATCTCAAAAGCGAATTTGCATATAAACTTGTTTACTCTCCCCTTTCTCAACAATTTCATCAACCCAAACACGTTTGACAAATGAAATATATTTTTCTTTAGTTACCGGAATGACATCAATTTGCTCGTTACTTTGAGCCAACTTTTTAATAAAAAGGTGTGAATCGTAGTTTAAATTATGGAAAAATACGGTGATAAACTTTGGAAGTTTATAATTTAGATTGAAATTGGTATGAGCGGCTCCCCGATAGTGTCCCGTCAAATGGTCTTGATCACGAACCTTTACGTTCAAGTCTTTCAAAGGGCGATGTGACATGAAACAGCTTCGTTAACATTTTAAATTTTTGCGGGAAACATATCCCTAAGGGGTACAACAGGCTTCAGGTAGTAGAAATACAACCTGAAGACGTCTTGATCTGGACGATCCACAAACACTTCGACACAAACACTGCACCCCGATAAATTTCGAATTTCGACAGAGTATCGTCAAAAGAGCATTATAAATAATACGCGAAGGAATACGGTTTATGTTAGCACGTTGTAACCGTATAAGGTTTTTCGCAATCGTTTAGAAATCGGCATAAACGACAAATGGTACCTTCATTTGCTTCGCGTAGTTGTCAAACTTAAGAATATTGCGGGGCTTCACCTCCCCACACCCAGGCGTGACCAATTTTGTCTTTGGCAATTTAATGTACACACGATTACAGTCAAAACGTTGATGCATCTCCAATTTCGCATCGCTATCAAAATAATTTAGACAACCATAGCATGATCGTTACGCGTTATTTGCTGTGAAACTAACCTAGACAAATCCGCGATTCAACAGTGGTGACTATTACCTCTGTCGTTGGTAATAAGCAACAAATTTACATGCAATCTATTTCTACGAGAGGTGTGGTACAGAGGTCCCACAATTTCATATTTTGTAACATTGCCTTGTAAAAAAAATTCCAACCCGTATACATGTATAGAAACCTGCGGATTATATTTTTCATTTTTTTTAATATCGCGCAATCTAACAGAGAATTCAGTGTCTCTATATTTCAAGAATCGACGACAATCGGGATACGAAGTCGTTCGATCAGTCCGTCCACTTGGATTGCAAATGGCTGAGGATACAGCCCACCCGAAACAACAGTAGTCATCGTTTCTTACGTTCACGACAGCTCTCTTGTTCTTAATCTGTTCTGGCATCGGGATATATGACGAGGCTCGAAGCGGATTATACTTATTTACATTAACTTCTATGTACAATAGCTGTTTCAAGATCAACCCTGTAACAACCCAAAACTATTAGTATTGGTGCACAAACTTAATGATATAATACACACCTACTCGCGTTCTTGAAACTCAGACACCTTCTCGTCCAATATCCCCGTGAAATTAACATATAATTTGTTCAAATCTGTACGCGAGTAGCCACCTCATTAGCTGTGTTAAAACTTTTAAAGTCTTGCACATCTTGAATCTACAAAATAAAATACCCGAAAACTTTGAAATTGATTTTTACACTAGTTAATTTATGCAATTGTCCTTCTATAATGCCTATAATTTTGTCTTTGAGTCGGTATATTCTACAACACTTATATATGATAATTTTCGGTGGACACCCTATAGCTCGCTACACGGGAATTGAAGGCGCTCTGTAGGGCGATCACTCCTTTCCCCAGGTGGGGGAGATCGACACCACACCGTCTTCTGTGACGATTGCTCCGGAAATGTCTGATGAAGCCATTCCGGGAAACGTTCTCGTCACACACATCGCAGTATCGCGTCCTGGGTGGCTGTTCTGTTAAACCACAAAACGTTAGCAAACCTGCATGTCATTTTGGTTATGTTGGCAGAACATACATTACATATATTATATTTGCCTTCAATGTAATATTAGGGAAAGTAGATCTTCTTAAACCGTCGGACCTATCATTTGAATATCATTGATGAAGACTCCTGTTTTGTAGAAACCAAAGCATCAAACACGACTTTTAATTTTCTTGTGAGGCTGTCTACTTTTAACACTGTATAGGGAGGTATGTAATAGGTGTCAAAGTCTGCTTTATTATCTAAGAATTAGATCATGTAGCCCAAGCTCTCATTCGAATTTTTAGGAGACAAGTTTTATTTTTACTTAGGTCAAAACCTTGAACTGTTTAAAAAATTAAGTTTTAGGAAAATATTAAGTTATCGAAACAGGTTATGTCTCAATAACGAAAATAGTTTATCTTACCCGGATTAATGTCAAGTATTTATGTAATTGCAATTCGATATAAATTTTAATAGTTTTCCATGACACTATAAGTGCTAATGCAACCAGATACATATTTTTATCAGTTTATTTGTTTGCTATCAATAAAAAACACTGGCATTAATTAATTGCAACATCGCTACTTTAGAATGTTATAAAGATATTATTTAATTTTTTCACATTTTACTGATACGATATGTGAAAAGTGATAAACACACTTAATAAAATCCGTATGTTAGCTAACTTAAAATAACCAGAAAGACATATGACATATGATTAAAATAGCGATTATACATAATTTATGTATGTTTTAACTTTTTTATGCCCGTTGAAGTTACAGAACAGCAGCCCGTAACTTAATTCTAGCAAAAACAAAATTTACAAAATTAAACACAATGCTTTCAGGTGTTTTCGCAAATTGAAATAATAATTTTCTTTATAAATAAGGAAATAAATAATAATTTGAAACTGATTTTATAAATTTCTATTTTGTGTATAAATTATTTTAGACATACGTAGTATGTATTCAAAAGAACAAAAATGAATGTTCATTATAGTTTTCTCCTTCTCCTATTTAACTATTTAACTACGAGGGCTGCTCTGATAATTGTTAGTTATTAAGAAACAGTTGCTGTGTGACAGAAATTTATCTTACTGTTTCTCAAAGTATTCTTCTCCTACACTAACATATTTCTTCATTTTTTTAAATGATTTTGTAGAGCAGTCAGAAAATTCATTTTTCGGAAGTCCTCTAGTATTCTTCAAAATTCCAATATTGCTGCATCTACAGTTGGAAATGTTTTACCTTTATTTTTCAAACAAACGAACGGCTGTAGGGAGGGTGAGGTACTAAGTGAACCCCCAAATATTGTAAAAAATCCATGGTTCTGGCAGCAGTGTGGGCTGATGCGTTGTCGTGATGAGTTAAAATGCCGCATAAACAATTTTTTTGGTGGCTTGTTTTTAATTTTTAAAACAACTGCGGTAAAGCGACTTTCAGTATCATTCAGAATTAATCGTTCTGCGATATTCTAATGGAAAACATCTAGTGTACCACTTCGGCCTCCTACCTCGAATTAATTTTGTGAGTAACGCTTCACCTTGAAAGACCTAAACATTAGATCGTTGTTTTGTTTCGGAGTCGTAATTGTATATCCAGTATTTGTCACTTATCACGATGTGCGATACCTGTTTTGATACTCCTCCATCAAATGTTTTTAACATAAATTCACACTAGTCTGCACGAGCCTGCTTTTGTTCTATAGACAATAAATCGAGTATCCAACAACTAGCTAGTTTCCTGACGCCAATATGTTTATGTAAAATAGTATTCACTGCACAGAATCTAATCGTTAGTTCTTCCTGAATCTCCCTATACGTAATATTTCGTTCTGGAATAATGAAATTTTTCACACGGAGTACATTTTCTAGACTGGCCGCATCCGCGCGCTTCATCTTCTGACAGCTCTCGTCCTAACCGAAACTTTCGAAACCAATAACTAACAGTGGATAATGAAGGGGCACCAAAAGCTGTCACTACATTTTTATGGCTTTGCTCATAACTTAACTGGCTTTTGTAATCGTATATAATCATGGCTTAAAAAACAATTCGTGGAATGTTCATTTTAACTGAATTTAAATAGGCAACACAACCTAACTTTAAAAAATGATAGCTGTTGAGCAACAAATTGAAACGTTGGACGGATGCTGGTAACAACTGTCAACTAACACAGTGCAATTGTTATTAGCCATTTATTGATCCATGGCCTAATACTAACAGAGCAATTTCGTATGGCCGAGTTCCCAAGTAATGTGGCTCTAATAAATATACATACTATTAAAAATGCATGTTTTTCTAAAAGGATTTCATCATAGTATTTGTACAGAGGGGATAAAGTCTCACATTTTTATTATAAGAAGTTTTAGCAACTCTACATTTAAAATATAGTTTGTTACAAGATAAATTAAACTTTAAGACACGGATTACATCTGTTGCAGGTTAAAAAATGACTTTTACGACCTAAAAGGCTAAATTGTTACAGCAAAAATTAAACTTTAATACCTGAACACAGTTTATACAAGTCGAGACAATCATCGGGAATGGTATGAACTGATCGTTACGATTCTTCAACACTAAAAGAAAAAGCAAAGATCACCCTAATTACCCCTCAACTGTCAAGCAACAGAGATTTAACCGACTAAAGCTCAGTAGGAGGGGTGGTTCGAATCAACACGACGTAATTTAGAGCGAAATGCTGTAACGATAGGGGTTGGTTGTCATCAAGATGAGAGGGGATAGGCTCCACGAGTTTTGTTGATAGGTAGAAAAGTTTCTGAACAGCCCCTGTAGAAACTCGAAATCCAAGTGCAGTTGCCCCTCTCTGGCGATCCTGTTGGCTTTGAACCTACCTTTCATTGGGTTTTTCCTGCCTTTGCCAAGAGACCCCACACGTAAATTACGTCGAAGTAAAGCTAACACAAACAAATAGACAAACACATGCAATCCATGTAAAATTAAAAGACATCAACATTAAAGTGGAACTCGTATCTATTCAAAATTTAAGTGTGCACGTATAAGGTTGACACAAATAATTTGAACATGTATGTATATGCTTAGCTCAAGTAATATGAAAGAGGGTTAGTATTTTTATCTTAATTAACGACAGAACAAAGTGATACAAACAAGGCCCACCCGTTAAGGGAAACCGATAATTTAGCTTAAATAATTGAGCACAAATATGGCTGGCGGAAGCAGGCCACGCTATGCTATTTTTAGCTATTGCGTTATCAAAAGTAGGGCTAAACGCATGGTTTGACTGAGCTGCCCAACTACAGTTTTGCGACCCACTGAATTTAAAATGGCGTAGCATAAAAGGTTTAATATTCACTTTAAAAACTAGTTACAGTACCTGCATTCTGTTGCAGCGAATTTCTCTGTGCAACGGGGACGCTTCCAGATGCACGGTGCGAGCCTGTAGGGAGCGACGATTGGTGAATGGGGTTTACTTCACGTTATGACAGATCGGCGAAGGGGATGACACCACGGTACAACAATGGGCGACAGCTTCATGGAACGACAACGGGGGTGACTCCACTACACAGCAAACGGATACAGCATGTACTAATCGTCGCCGAAACGAGATTTGGGAGCGAACGATACGACAAGTTATTACCTCGGCTCCACACCAATGACCACCTTTGGAGATCTCCTTCATGAAAGAATCCTTTAAAGAGAGAAAATGCACAACTGGCACCGGTAATAGAAGATCCCCGGACACTTTACACACTGCACTGTAGCTCGGAATACACCTGATGGAATTATGGAATTAGCCCAACAAAACCAAACGCTGTTACTTCACTGTTTTCCTCAACGAAATTTCGAACCACAATGCCAAAACGACGCACATGTAATTCCGGGAAAAACGTGCTAGTTCTTTTTGTCTAACACAAGTCGTAGGATGACACTATCGCACAAAATGATGCAATTATTTGGGATCTTTGCGCCGTTCGCCTAAGCCGAGCGGTACAGTATGTCGTCTTACAGGTGCGCGTTGCGTAGCGCATCCACAAACCAGGCTTTTGAAAACCATCCTTAAGATAGGGGATCGTAAGGGCGTGCGGCGCAAAGAGCGTAGGCAAGTCAGGCTTTTCGATGCAAACTAATGTTTTAAAGGGAATCAGAATAATGTAAAACAAAAATCTGTACTAGGTAATGAACCAACATTCAATCAACAAGGAAATTGCAGTCTGTATGCTGAACTCAACAGATGTTGCCAGCTATTTGGTTTTAGCTCTAAACGCTGCTTGCACCAACGAAAGACGGCGGTAAAGATTAATATTTGAAATGATTTAAAGTGAGAGCACGGTAATTTCGAACTTTCGAACTTAATTGCTAACAAATGACTCATTAAAAAATAATAATTAATGACCCCCCTCTCTATATTTCGTCTATGTTTTACTTATGAAACCATTTCACAATGGTTTGCAATATCCCCTGTTTCAACAAATTGAATGACAAATAATTTGCTTCCGTTAATTTATTCTTTGATTTCTTAACGACATACTGCAAGCATACTGTCCAGAATTTCATTTTGTATAGTTTCGGATGTACGTTTAAAAATCGTCGCATTATTTAAATATTTTTACTTCTATCGTATCAAAGACGAAGAAAATATGTAATCTCGAAAAAATCACCTTCCAAGATTTCTTCAGATCTTCACTTTTCCGGGTCCCTGAATGACGAAAAACAGGTTTTTGCCGGTATAACTCAAAAAGTATTTATTGGAGGAACAGGATATTGTGCATTCGGATTATATACTAATATGAAACCGAGAAAATATATGCAGTACCTTACAAAAAAAATGAATATAATATTTTGCACAAAGCTCGGGCATTCGGGGAAATTATCTCACTCGGCTTTTCCTCGTGATCTAAAGTTTTCCCTTATGGATAAAATGTTGTAGTTGTAGTTTAATTACTAATTTCAGAAGCATAAAATAGGGTTTTATCTATTTATATCACTCCTTACTGCATTGTTGGTAGCACTGTCAAGCTATGTCAAATTCGAGATTTGCCGGTTAAGTTTTTTGTCAGTTTGTGTCAAATAACAAACAAAACCTAACCTACTAACCTCAAATTTGACATAGACTGACAATATACTTCAGTACTGCCAAACGTTCACGAATCACAGGCGACACTAATTATAAATTTATTTGATCTCTCGGTTCTTCCCAATTTGCCACTATGACTTATTGATAAATTAAATTATAAGTATTGAATAAAATTTTGTATTACACACGACGATAAAGTTATTATCATTCACTCTTGAATCGTTAACGTCTCGACTTCGTCTCGACGTTAAAAGATTCGCTCGTGGATAAAATTTAACTTTATCGTCTTGCATAATACAAAATTTTATTCAACAATTATTATTGAACACCTCCATATAATAACACTAGTAGCATTTTACATATTCCCACTAGTGGTAAAATATGCAAAAAGTCACTAGTGAAAGAATGTAGGAAAACACTGTTGGTAGATATTGTTGGTGGCACTGTCAGTCTATGTGAAATTCGAGATTAGCAGGTTAGGTTTTGCGTCAGTCTGTGTAAAAATAAACAAAACCTCACCTGCTAACGTCAAAGTTGACATAGACTGACAGTGCCACCAACAATAGATTTACTTCAGTACTGCCAAACTTAAAACAGGAATCATAGGCGACCCTAATTAAAAATTTATTTGATCTCTTGTTACTTTAGCTCACTTCCAATAGTTCGAACAAATTTGTCACTGTGAGTTTTCACAGCTGTCAATATAAAATTTATATTTTTTGGTATTTATTGAGTTGTTGGATAACATTTTGTATTCCACTCGTATATAATGCATATTAAACACACTAAAACATTTTCTCGTGTGACTAATATGCTACATTTCACACTTGTACAATAAATAACTATTAACTTGTTAGTAGCTTTTTACATTATGTAATCGTTTTTTAATGACTAAAAATAGCCGCTAAATGCTGCCGAAATTGATAGCTTTGCGATACAGAAGAACAAAAACAGATATTTTTCACAAGTGCCTAAATTGTTTCATTACTAGTACTACTAATTCTATGACAGTTGCCAGCGTATAGCGTCATCGTACTTTATTGTATAAAGGCCGCTCCTGTAAGATAAAACGTCATATATCATTCGTGAGTAAAATACCATTTATGCGCTGGTCAGAATTTAATTACCCGCTACAGTGTTCACAAACGTCTCACTGGCGTCTAATGAGTATTCTATCACTTATAATATAATGCACTTTGTATAATTATTGCATATATTAACTTAAGATAATAGTATGCATATCCTTTATCTAATAGACGTGTCTGTCCGGGACGCTGGTCTGTCCGGGACGCTGTTTTGTCTGTCTGGGACGCTGTTTCAGCAGCCAAACCGTAAGAGATAGAGAAAAAAGTTATTAAAGTTATATGTTTGGAATGGTCATGTCAGCTCAGGAACCGAATTTCAGTCTCTAACACTAATTATTATCTTAATTATAATCCTAACTTTTTAGGTTAGATTCTAGGCAAATTTTATCAAGGCGAATGCGACTGGTAGTTTGTTACCAACAATGAAGTCATATACGTACGTGTGGTGAATACGCGTTCTATTTGCAAAACGGTCTTTTTTGTTTTATTAAATGAGACATTTGTCTCACTGGACTGCTAGTAGTTTATATTAGAAGATAATACAAATTAATATTCAGCACCTGATAAAGCCATTTCAATGCTTGGAAGTAGCCTGGGCTCAACCCGCCTCGTAGTCCCGTTCGCCCACGAAGGAATGCCCTGTATTTGCGTTCGCAGCTGGATTAAACATAAACGAGGCGCTGATCGCCGCCCATTTTTATATCTTTTACATTTACCCTGTATTTGTTGTTCGTCAAGGGTAACGCCTGAGCTATGTGCAAATTATTACTTTTACCTATTCTTAAGTTACAGCAAACATAGACAATATTTAATTTTTTAAGCTGCTCACCTTGTACATATTTGACCGAAAGTATATTTGGTTTTGAGCCCGGTAGATGTATCGTATGTTTAAAAAAAACTCATTTAGGGTAGGCCTTGGAAATAAAGATAGAAAATCGAGTGATGTCTTAACTTAAGTCTGTAGGTGAATGTCAGATTGCATTTTGTTTATGAACACATCTGTCACTGTGAAAAGTAAACGTTTACACTGCATTAAGTTTAATTGTATCAAGCAAAAAGGAAAATAAGATGGCATGTACACAACAACAATGAGTGTAATAATCATAACGGTCAATAACATTTGTTTTTGTTAAGTGTTTTGTATATTTTTAGGAAAATAATTCAAGATCAAGATGTAATTTAGTTCTCTCTGACTTGGTAGTTCATTTGCATCAATGGGTATATGTCAAGTTACGGCAAACTTCAATTTGATCATGGCATGCTGCGAATGAGTTTCTTGTGGAACACACGATATAATCCGCGTGCAAAATAGCGACATCCTCCAACAAATAGTTCATAAGCTATACATTCGGACGGACAGACACACAGACGGACGGACAGACAGATGGAATCGAGAAAACATATTTATCCCATTTCATTTAGTAATCTACCAACTTTTTACATTCAAAATCATTTAGAAATGTGGTACTTGCACAGCAACACATTTCTGCATAGAACAGCAATTCATTTTACCTCAGGTAATGCTCAAGCGTATTGTTGGTGCCACTGTAAGTCTATGTCAAATTCGAGGTTAGCAGGTTAGGTTTTGCGTCAGTTTTGACACAGACTTACGCAAAACCTAACCTGCTATCCTCGAATTTGACATAGACGTACAGTGCCACCAGCAATACACTTCAGCACTGCCAAACGTATAACTTCAACTGGAGTTGCTTATTGTGCATACGAACGAGTTCTGCTCAGCTTCGTTATGTTTTGATATTTAGTTTAAAAATATTATATTAAAAAACTTTTCTAAAACACCTTATAATAAAATTCATTGTAATAAATAAAAATTTTTGGCTGAAATAAGAACTCCCAATTTTAGAACATGCGCATTTGCCTTGGTTATTGTTAATTATGTAATACGACTCTATTAACAATTGTGATAATAAATGGCTGTGATATCAATCTAAATATTAAAACAACTTTTACATTATGAAACAAGCCATTGCAATTAAGATTAAGTTATATTAACCGGATTACACGCTTTTAATTGGTAATAAAACACGGAAAATGTATTTGTCCGTTATCTAAAATTGCACTATTTTGTATTCTAGATTATTAATCATTTTTAATAATTGTAACTGTAGATGTAGAATCGACATATATTTTAAAATGTGACTGTTAAAAATGTTTAAATATTTAGTTGCACAACGTTCCCTAATAAAATGTACATTTTCCCTTAGTTGGTGTTCGGGCTTATAAGTGAAATTTTAACTGTACATTTCCGTTCGAGAGAGCGAAGATGCCCCTCAAGACAGCAATACATACAAACACATGATCGCCACCTAGAATTAAAAAACCAAAAAGGCTACTGGCTTATAGCAAATTTTATTAGAAGATTTTATATAACTACCGTTTTTTCAACTGTTTCGCAACAACCTACTAGACCTTTTTTACTAACAAATAAATAGGAAATCAAAAAATATCGAAAGGTTGGCTAACAGGAAGGCACAAAAACATACATGAATGAAATTTATGAGGTTATACACTGTTTATCTACGTTTCCTTGTACTGTAACTGTGCTGCTTTTTCTCTAGTATGATTAGAAGTTTATAAAGTTGTCTTTTATATTAGCGGACTATGACAACCCAGCATTTATTAGAAAAACACTTGAATAATAAATTAATTGAACATTAAAAATATTTAATCAAGCTGACAAGGTGCAACAAGTTATGATGCCCGTTGCACCTTCGTGTCAGTTTTGATTGTAATAAAATCTAGCAATTAATCAGTGAATACGCCTAAATTTATGAACTATTTGCTGCCAGCGGAGCATTTTTTATTTCCGCATTACAAAATAATGTTTATATAGGCAAATTAACCATATAAAAATGGCCAATAATACAAGTGTAAGACGAAGAGCACCTAGATTTAAATCTTCTGGAAAGAAAATTATTTTTGAAAATTAATACGAACAGGCGTTTGTGCCCTAGCAGCTTTATAGGAATAGAAAAATGCATAACTGCTGCCAAACACGTGTCTGACAACAAAGACACGTTTTTGAATATGCAAATGCATTTAGTAGAGATAAAATTAGTAGTACTGATCAAGGGGATGAGAGACGAGCTTATTTTAAAATTAAATAGTTTTAATGACAATGTAATAATAATAGACCGTATGATTACTAATAAGATGTGTAATTGCTGTTTAGAATATAGAATTACTTTGGGTGGCAATATGTTATTCATGTCAAGTGGGTGACGAAATTAGTTATAGCGAATCTATGTACCACTCCCTTTGAATAAGGGCGCACACGACTGGAACTAGCTCAGATATCCTCGGCAGAATAGTGGCGTGGGCAAGGAATAGGTATAGATCCTTTCGGATTTCACAAAAATATACCACTTGCATTCAAAAAAAAAAATAGGGCGCCTGGTTGTCTTCACAATCTATACGAAACCAGCGGGTAAACTCACCACCTACCTTCAGCGCTTATGCTGCAAGACGTTTTCGCTCGACAGGTTGTAGACAATTATTAAGAAAACCAATTATTAGCATAGGGACATTTACTTAATCCAGTAATTACTCGTAACATGTGAATTATTATCATAGCCTAATGGCTAAAAATTGTCAAAACAACCGCTATAAGATTATTGACTATAAATAACCTTTATAAGGCGTATACATAATTTATCGTTGAATGCAACGAAATAATGACACAAAAAAATCACAATCCGTGCTGTACGGTCTACTTTACACTTGCGATTGCATATACAAGATTATAATGTACTACTGCGCCTGAAGGGCACGGTTACAGATATATGGAGTACATACGAAATTCAGCAAGTAGTAATTAATGAAACTTTACGCAATAAGCGTTATTAATATTTCAAACAAATGATGATGAACGCGAACAGTTAGATATATCTAAGGCCTTGGTATTAGCTGTTAAGTCATGTGGCAATCTGCCACTTCGGTTAAAAAAACGCTGAATTTATGTTGTATTTACATAAAAAACACATTTCGCAGTCCTGGGTGGTGTAGTCCGCACTCGTACAACTCTTTCAGGAGGAAGGAACCACGCAGCTACTCAGCTACTGATGGACATCTGCTCGCCATCTCGACAATTCGGAAGTCGACGCTATCGATTCTAGAGACATTTTGGGAACCCCATAACTCTAATGCACCGCAAGAGTTAAAAATGAAACTCTGCCAGTTCCTAGTCCCTAGTCCCTCTTATTTCGATTCCTATTCCTATTTCTTTTCCTATTCCTTTTCCGCCTACACGTCAATTAGTAATGGAATAAAAAACAAGCAGAAACCTCACCTAACGTTGGAAAACGGCGGCTCGTGGAGTGTCGCTCATTAGCGCTCTGTCAATTGTTAATTAGCCATGCAGACTGCTTTGACTAGCATACATCCCTTACGGCGTTGTCAAATAAAACAAGGGCTTGCTGCTTCGTCTGCTAGCAAAATCGAAAAAGGAAAGCCTCGCAAAGACCCACGCTCTCGAATCAGAAAATCAAGCAACTCTTATCTACCAGCCACACTCTGCACGCAATAACGGTATTTCGTACTTGCCTCAATTGACTTATAAGGTGGTCCAAAAGTAATTACTAATTATTAAACGTGCATTTGAAACGGGGCGTTACATCTATAAGGGCGCAGAAAGTTTATGAATTGAAGTGTAACATGGGAACATTTAAAGCTTCTAATCTTCAATTTTATTAACTGAAACCAGTTAATAATGTTTAATTGAAGCTGGCTACACCATCCTTTACTTGGCACGATTTTATGAAGATAACCAATTTCTATAGGGACAACGAATAACTAGTGACAACACATTCTTTGGAAAAGCAGGCAAAAAATCCAACTTAATCCTCTTAGTTTAAAATCAGTTAAGAATAGGTGACATGTGTTTTTCTTATTTTTTAGAAGGAGCATTACACCTTTTGTGATTAACTTTTCCCTTATCGCTCCTCTTAGAGCTATCTATTGATATTACAGTTTATGTCGTTGTCCTATATATTATTTGGAAACAACACCGTTAGTGCATTTGCAACTAGCATGCATCAATGTGCGCATCTCGAAAATTCTATTAGCAGTTCTAGTATGTTATTTTCTGGCAATAAAGATAGCAATTTGCTAATGCGATCAAATAATAGAGTTACTGCAATATGTAAGTAGACAATAATTGCAGTTTGTGTTTATCACTACATTTATTTAGAAATAAAATATTTGCAGAAAGAACTTAGCTTGAATCCGGCAACATTACAAACCTCCAGAAGTATGGGAGAAAATTTGGTAATTATAAAAATACTTACTACCTATTAAATCGTTTATTTTATTTTGGCAACAAATGTTGACTTTCTATCTGTTTAACTGTATAAATTGTAGTAACGAAAAAATCTAATTGAATACAGCTCAATTGATATATTTTCTGATTAAATTTATTATTAATGTATGCTATTTCAATAAGTCCTTTAAAATATTTAAAAAGCAAAGGTACTTTGGCAAATATTAAAATAAAGAGCGTGTTATAAAGATCTAAAATAGACAACATATTCAAGAGAATAATGGTCGATAAACTAAGGAAAAATAAGATGCAGCACCTTGAAAGCTATCAAAATACATACCTACCTACTCAAATCATTAATAGTAATTTATTATACAAGACGATAAAGTTAAATTTTATCCACGAGTGAATCGTTTAACACCGAGACGAAGTCAAGACGTTAATGATTCAAGAATGGATAGAAATAACTTTATCGTCGTGTATAATACAATATTTTTTTCTATAGCAAGAACTTTAACAATTTCAAAAGAAAATAATGACAGTCAATCACATTTCAAAATGTCAGTAGCTAGATTGACTTGCTAGGATAATACGAAGCTGTCATATTTAATTTAAACAAAAGTTAGAAAATTAAATTACTTTATCTATCCTTGATGTTAAAGTGCTACTTTATCTACCCTTGCTGTTAAAGTAAAACTTGACCTTTTGTTTTGAGTTGATAAAAGCACACATTAGCATGTGCTATAGAAAAAAATTGTATTTAGTTTAGGCTAGACAATTGAAACGCGTAAATTTTCGATTATTGTTTGTATATTACCCAGAGATTCTTAACTTAGTAAAAACAAGGGCATTGTTAGCATACTTTAAAGAAAATTTTAAATCTGATTTTAAACTTTCATTAGTTTCTATAACGTGTGAGATTCTTGTTTTAAGTAAGACATTGAGGACTTCCTTTTCTGTTTTCGTTGATGTAAAGTTTAATAAACTTGTTTTCATAAATAAACAAGTTGCCAAAAACACTTTTTTTGACAATGGCAACAAGCATTGTCACTAGATTGAATTGAATTCTCAGGACTAACCAGGAACACCTGAAGATCCGAAACGTCGTGTGATAAACACCTTCGACAGTGGAAAAAGTCCGATAAAACATATCAGCTTCTGGTTATAATATTTGCAGTGAGGTTAGGTTTCGTGTCACTAGTTGACATCTTAATCATTTTAAATTATAGCTCTGGCTATTATAAACTTGAAATTGTTCTCAGTAATACCTACCTAGTTAAAACCAAATTATAAAATCACATTTCAAGTTTATAATAGCCAGAACTACAATTTAAAAGAATTAAAATGTCAACCAGTCAACATGAAACCTAACCTCACTGCAAATATAAGCTTATGTACCAACACAATTCACTCGAGTGATAATGCTTGGCTTGTTGTCAATGGTTTCTCGAGATTTTCGCCATTTTCATTTCCATGTGAAAAAAATGACTACCTATATAATATAGTGTATATCAACACGTTATGGTTATTATTTAATATCGTAAGCTCCTCCTTCAATGCTGCGCGAAAGGCAAGTTTTTTTCAGATAACGTACTGTAAACAAGAAACGATACTTCACAATGGAGTGTAGCGCCTCGAACTTAATTTTAAAGCTTTTAAAAATGAGATTTCCAATATCTGCAGACTGTTTTTAAACCAGAGGGAGCAACTGAAAGACCGTATTATTTATACTTTAATACGCTAGAAAAATGTGCATTTAAAAATGCGTTTAATATGCATTACCCTTCGGCTAGGAATAAATGACTCAAATCCAACCGCTTATGCTTCTTTTGGGGCGAAACTAACGCCGTTCATACTCAAAAATATACGCAATATTAAGGTACTAAGCAGTTATTTCTGAAATAACTGATGTTCTTAGTTTTAGAATTATAAAGAGATTAAGAACACAAAACTGCTAACTGGTGAGCAATAGAAAAGTGGGAATGAGGCAATTAGATCATTGTAAACTATAAATTCAAGACCTTTTAATGGTTGCCCCAGATCAAAGAATAGGTCTTTGGGTGTAGTAATTATTTAGCTGCACAATACATTTGAATTAATACAAATTTGATTAAGAGTGATAATAAATGTTATTTTAAACATATTTATCTACTTTGCGTTCGTACTGAGGCTATTACGATACGCGTTTGCGTATCGTAATAGACACAAAGCGATGCTATAATAAAAATACTGAAAATTTTCATTTTTTTGCTTAAAAAAGTGGCAAAATAGATAAAATACTGTATGATACCTCGTTTATAAGGAATTTTGTAGCACTTACTCCTTTAGGGCACTCCTCGCTTCGCTCGTCGTACCCTAAATCCGTGCATGCTACAAAATGCTTCTTATAAAACTCGTATCATAATATACTATTTTTCAGTTTTGACAGTTTAAAGTGACATTATTAACTCCAAACAACCTTTATAAGCAGTCAATTATTCACAAGTGAAATTTTTGCGATTTAATTCACTAGTGAATTAAAAATGTTTATCTACGACAGTGTGTAAAATTGGCTTTTAGTTGGCAGTTTTAAGTTTGTAAAACTGTAAGACTGTTTAATAACAAGTTTGCATTAGTCACGTCGTCAGTAGCAACGTGTTTTAACATTTTTAACCACATAAAATTACGACCGGTTGCTAGTAATCCTAACTTACATTTAAAATATTTGTTTATATTTAATGTGTTTTCTAGATTCTATCGTAGATAAAATATTGTACGATACACATGCGTAAAGCATATAGAGACTAGCTTTACACACTTGTATCGTAAATTACTATCAATTCACTAGTGACTTAAAAAAGTTTCAATGAAGAACAGCATATTTTCATTATTTCTACAAATATTTACATTTAATTATTATTTTTCTTTGTAGTGTGTGATGTATAATTACTAAAATTCAGATCAAATCGACAATGAATGGGCAAATTTATATCTTGATTTGAATACTTTTTTATTTTTATTCAAAATTTCATCAAACTTGAATAAAAACATATATACTACGCCACGTGAATAAACGCATATTTAATTCACTTACTGTATAATATTTATTTTGCATTTGACTAGGATCGTCTTTAGATTCACACTGAAAATGCCTTGCAGTTATCCTCAAACGGGAAGAAGTAAAATGTGAATCAGTGCAATTTTTCTGCCAACTTATTTGCCTCTGTTTCATCTTCAAAATGCTTCATCACTTCTTCTTAGTGTTATATAGCTAATCAAGTTGTATATAGCTTTTATACACTGTGTAAACTGTAGCTCATACATTCGGTAACTCCATTAATGTTAGTTTGCGGAAAACGATCTCAAAAGGGTGTAGCGATGCAAATTGCAGTACTATATATGTTGTAGTTATACACATTACGAGTGCGGTAGGTTGCATTTTACAGCGCGAGGTTTTAATTTATCAAGCACGACGCGAAGTGAAATGCTTTAATTAAATCGAGAGCTGTAATAGATATTTACCATAGACGTTTGATTATGAGCACCTTAACAAAACGAGTTTGATTGCTAGCACGAGACGGTGAGCCGAGTTTCGCGGCAATCAAACGAGTTTCGTTAAGTGTAATAAGCAAACGTGTATTGTCCAATATTTGATCTTCATCAATTAATTCTGGTTTAATGTATTTTTTTATATAAAAAGGGTGCGGTACTAAAAGATACTAAAATTAATTTCGTTAATAGTCTACCAATGAGATAAAAATGCTTAACACACCGAGTATTGTATTACATCTTTTGGCCGACTAAATTAAAGATCTTACTTTCGCTTATCAAAACCGCCGTTGTCGTAAATAACGGGTTTCCAAATTTGAGGTTGGATTTTGAATTTCGCGGCATTTGCTTTTTGTCAAACATACAGCGCTAATATTATATAGTTGTCATTTTGATACATTGCCATTTAAGTTATTTAAGTTATGGAGCGGTTCACGGTACAGTAACGCATATTTATTGTAAAAACCCATTACAGATATGTGAGATATGGGGAAAGTTTTGCAGAAACTGCAAGAAAAGTTGGCGCTATGGACTTTCGTGACATGTGGTTTCAACAAGATGGTGCCACATGTCACACAGCGCGCGAACAAATAACTTTACTGCAATAAAAGTTTAGAGGTAGACTTATCTCTCGATATGGTGACTTCAATTGGCCGTCAAGATCTTGCAAATTGAGGCCTTTGGATATACGTGTTATGAAAAATTATTAACACTATATATTAAAACAAGTAACTTTCAATTAGATGATTTAAGTCTACCAACAAGATTTTAGAATGATGAGGTGTTATGTCTTACAGTTAATAACATTTCTATGAAAAACTTTATGCATCAGTATGTCTACGCATACACAAACCAACCAATAGTAAGAAGAATGTATCTTCTTACTTGATTAAATTGGATAAAAATTAATTGTCGAGTTTTGTGGACGAAATTAAGTAAACTTCAATCACACTTGTCAGATACCGAAATATATCTAAGAGGTGTCACTAAGATAAGTTTTTTACTGTGTTAATTTCTTGGTTGCGCTAATAGCAAAAATATTTTTCTGAAACGTTCAGTTATTGGTATTTTTAATTTTCTAGTGTGGCAAAATATCCATTAAAAATATTAATCCTCCACAAAGAAACTGTAGAGGTTCATTCATCGTCATTTGTCTTACACAAATAATTTAGTTTATAATTTATTGCAACTACTTATTTGAAAATCATTCCCAAGCTGTAAATAATGCAACAAGATTGCGATTAAAAGTGGGGAAAGGATGAAATAATTGCAACTTATATATATTTGTAGCAATTAGTACCTGAGATTAAATTTTTAGATGATTTTTTTTTAAAAAGAAATGTTTTAAAAGGTCAAATTCTATCTAAATACAACTATCTTTTATTGAATATCGCTGCAACAAATACAAGTTTTCAAAAAAAATGTTAAAATGGCAGTTAGGTAATGATATTGAATGGTCGTAAATCATATTTTATACACATTTTACTTAACCATACTTTTCTCTAGCCGAGATATCTGTCGTTACATTTTTATAATCACATTCTTACATAAATTAACATTTAACTTTTTCTTGCTAATCAATTGTAATGATACAGGGTGTTTCAAAAAAGAATACCGATTAGCCATAGATTTCTTAGGTTATAATAAATCGATTAAAGTTCAATCTTTATTTTTTATGTTAATTTCCATAAATGTAAAGATATCGATTTCAACACTGGTACAAGTGCTTACCTAATTTACCTAATTTTCATAAACTATACTTGAGTGTCAAAGGCACTTTACCTATCTTTAAAATCTTTTTCTACCTCTAGCTTTGTTACTTTAGGTTTTTATCTGAAACGGAAATAAAAAGCGTAAAAATAACCGTTTACCTTAAAATTCCTATCACAATTTTGGGTTGTCATTAATAGGTGCAGTTATCAAGTGGCCAGGATCACAAAAACAATGGGTAGTGATTGTGATCTAGTAAACATTGGCAAATCGATTAATGACTTTGGCGACATAAACATGTTTTTTGTCTTTACGAACATACCGCGACATAACGAATTCTCCATTGCTGAAATTTGTTATGTCGCAATTTATCACTGCTGTTTACTAGATCACAATCACTACCCATTTTTTTAGGATCATGGCTACATGATAATTGCACTAATGACAACTCAAAACTTTGACAGAAATTTTAAGGAAAACGGTTGTTTTTATGCTTATGAACTAAGAGTACCTTATTTTTACGCATTTTAGTTCCGTATCAAATAATAATAATCTAAAAATTTCAAAAAAATATCACATATAACAAAGCTAAACATAGATTTTAAAGGTAGCTAAAGTGTCTCTTACAGTCAAGTCTAGTTTATAAAAATGTTTATCGGTTGCAGGATATTAATCCCTTGTTTACATATATACAAAAGTAGGCTGGTAACTAAATCATAACTGATCTGTACGGTAATAGTCCATTACCGTACATGGCAACCATAACCATACAGCAACCGATAAACTATTGAACAAATCACGGATGTTATGAATCATAACAGCCTCAGATGTTTTAAAATCCTCGCTCTGCGAGCTCGGATTTCAATACAACATCTGTGGCAGTTATGATACTCATAACATTCCTAGATATGTTAATAAATATTACAGTAGTGCAGTACATAATAGTAAGCATGTACCTACACCAAAGTTGAATCTATATCTTCACATTTGTGGAAATTAACATAAAAATTAAAATTTAAGGCCATATAACTTTTTGCTACTAATGTATATTGGGTTTAATCAGTCTACTATAACCTAAGGAATGTATGCCCAATTGGTGTTCCATTAATTTTGAGACACCTTGTATAAAATACAAACCAATCATAGCTATTAAAAGTAATAAAAAATGTTCAAATTTAATTTGCATACAGTTTATTCAAAGTAAAATAAACATAAAAACCAAACAATTACGTAAATAACATTAGAAATTAATGCAAAATATTTTAGGTGTACAACGTAAGGCGGGGAACTGTAAATTTCGGCAAAGAATACGAATTATCCCTTGCGGCAGTATATGGCATCTTACTGTTAAATCCACAAGTGGAAGATGGATGGATTGCAGTCAACGCAGACGAATGTGGAGACTTCGATGACCTCATCGTTTACTGGAGGGACACTAATACCAACAACGAAGAATTATTTTTAATACAGTGTAAACACTCAAACACCAAAAAAACACTCAATTATTCTAAATTTGTCAACTCTAAAGGAGGAAAGGACACCGACTTTTTTCTAGAGAAGTATGTCAATAGCTATAATTTTATAGTCGCTTCTCCTAGTTCCAATTCTGTGATTAGTGACACAATACATCGTTTAAAAAACAATATGAAATGCGTATTGTTAACAAATTACGTAGCAGATCCTCAACAGCTTTTAAAAGATATTGACTGTGAGTCTTTGTCATATCTGAACGTTAAGGGTTACATTTACAAATTTAAATCTGACATGCTTCGCGAGACTATTTTCAATTGTACCTTAAGTCGAATCGTCAAACAAAATGAAATATACAATTTAATTTCTGATCTAACCCTTGACAAAATCATTGCACCACGAAGCTTCATCAAACACGTTTCAAAAATTAAAATGGGAGAAGTAATTTGTAAGGAAAAGTTGAATGAGGTTATTTTACGCATCAAGCAATCTAAAGATATTAGCTCAGGAAATACTACGGAAATAGTGATTACAATGCTTGTGGAAAAACTTTATAAACTGATTTCATTCACAAAAGTAAGCGCTGTAATTGCCGAAGACAAGCTTTATGGTGTAGTTTCAAAAGACAACGGCAAGTCCTATACAGTGGGAGATTTAAATAAAGTGCTACTAGATACAGCAATACGTGCTTACGTTTCAAAAGAACAAGTACACGAAATAGTTTCACGATGTTTAAATGAAAATATTGAGTTTCTCAACAATAAATTGTTCCTGTTGTCCAGTCAGGTCCACAATGAAGAGCTGCGTAATGTTGTGGTCGATAAAATTACTGAAAATTTAGCCTTAAATGATGGCCCTAATCGTGATCTACATGAAATTGCAGCAAAATATATGTCATTTGTAAGCGATTGGGCACAAGGTAAACTGGGAGATTATTATCTCCTCACAAAGTCACACATTTCTATAAAACTTTCGGAACTGCTGCTTACTCCTTACATGAGTCGCGTTCATCTTACTAGTGATAATAGTTGCTGTTCTGTTGAAAGTATTAACAAATGGAGTTCTGCAATTCAAGATAAAAATATTACAATAGTCAATATGAAGCATGCTGAAGATTATTCCATCATTTTAAAATTCCTCTCTTGTTACCTGCATAGTAAAATAAATGAATTCTTCCAAGGAGTATTTGAAGACAACTCGAAAAAATCTTTTACATCAGATATTAAGGCCACATTTTCCAAAATAAGGGACACAGGTCTGCTCAATGAGATGTCTAGAAGCATCAGTAGGGATGATACGGTTACTTTACACGATTTGTATAAAAGCATGTGGAAACTTCAAAGAATTCCCTTGGTGTTGGAGACTTCCTCATGCGAAGACTATAAAGTAGTACATCACATATTAAACTTCGCAAACTACAAATTCAAGATCATTATTATCAACAAACTACCCACCGAAATGCCTTACCCTGAAGAACATTCTTATGCGTTTACAAACCTGGCCAATCTCAGCGAGGAAGTCAGTAGGCCAATTTTGGAAGAAATGGTTCAATTGCAAGGCAGGCCTATCCAGTTAAAACAGTTAATTAAAATGCACGAACCCATGCGAGAGTTAGTTACATGTAGAGATATAATCCATATTTTAACCGCCAGGGGCACATTTTGCATCGGCGCCAGGTTTACCGAGTTACCCAAATTTTTTATTCCAAGGAGAATTTCTAAAGTGCTACTCGATATCAAAACATTTGTTGAGACTTTAAACGATTCTAGTTCGGTCTATATAGTGGAATGTCAGAGTAAGCATTCCTTTCTGCATTGTCTCGAAGGCTTGAATGTTTCTGTAACGAGTTCATCTGTAATCGAATACAGTGCATTTAAAAATGACGCAGTAACCGATTATAAAATCGTCATTGTTCCGGAGATTGCAAAGCTTGCAAACACTATAGAAAAAACTTTTATTGCCACAAATATACACTACTTAGTATTGGACAATGACTGCAACTTGGAATGGCTTAAAACTGTAGGCAGTATTAATGCTATCACCACCTGTCTTCGAACAGAACTAAGTCCCAATGCCTCAGTTTGCGCCACGAAAGCTCCAATTTATTTTACACGCCAACTTAACATCATAAGCTCCAGTCCAGGGATGGGAAAAAGTACTATAATGGACCACATTGCTTACACCGCGCCACTAAACACGTGGGTGCTTAGGATCGACTTGAACCGATATGTTGACTACTATAAAACTCCAGAGTTTCAGGATGCCCATTCTACTCCCACCATCCATTTAACGTATTTCAATGACAGTATTTTAAAAGAACTCAAGCGAACCACTGCTTTAGATAGAGAAGCATTCGATTATTACTTGCACTCAAACTCAGTGTTGGTGCTGTTTGATGGATTTGATGAGATATCGCCCGGATACAAAGAGCAAGTTACTAAAATGATAAAATCTCTGCTTCTTATTAGTCAACATCGCATATGGTTAACCACGCGACCTGCTTTAAAGTTGTACGTAGAACAAGTCTTCAATATGGTTTCTGTCACGCTAAACCCTTTATCTGTGAATGATC
Organism: Agriotes lineatus; assembly: GCA_940337035.1. NCBI lineage: Eukaryota > Metazoa > Arthropoda > Insecta > Coleoptera > Elateridae > Agriotes > Agriotes lineatus. Next base: position 111,451,424 of record OW679200.1, on the reverse strand, counting down.
AAGTGGAGTTTTTAACCAAATACTTTGCGGAAGCTTTAGGCGAAAAATCACATTCTGTGAACGTACAGGAATTTGCAATACAGCTTTTGGAACTAACTAAGAACAAATTAAACGATTACAAGCAAGAGTTTACTAGTGTACCATTACAGACCATGTTGCTGGCAGAGGCATTCATAGATGAATGTAAGAGCTTCATCAGTACACCCAATTTTTCTTTCTCTAAGAATGTTAACTTACTCGCTTTATATGAATCGTTCATTCGAAAAAAAATTAAAATTCTAGCTGATAAATACAGCAATTACGCGCAACACATTTTTCAAAATTTTGAAAAATACCAGCAGTTTTATGCTCTTAAGGTCGTGTTTTCTGACAAGGATCTTGAGGGATTGAATATTGATAATCAATTGAATGGATGTTCTAAGGCAATAAGTAACATAGAAGAACTAGTACAAAAAGATGGTATAATAGTAACGTTGGACGGATCACATCTTACTTTTGCCCACAGAACTTTCGCAGAGTATTTAATCGCAAAATGGTTAAAAGAAAACTTTAAAAACCGTATTGTAAAAAATCTAATTAAAAAGTTGTACGACGAAAACTACGTTGTCATACGACGTATGTTTGATCAGATCTTAGCCTATAATTGTCCCCTACATAACTTTATTATAAACGAACAGTTTGATAAAGCTGAAGAAGAAATTAAAAGTAATCCAACTATTTTGAGCGATAGAGATGAAGGTGGAAGATTGGCCGTGCATCTGGCGGCATCGTGGGGTATACGTCATCAAATGCCCAGAAACAACGAACTGGCAGATTCTAATATTCATAAAAGGGAAAACCATAGCGATGGCACGGCTGCTATCCTTAAGACCATGTGTCAAAATGTGAATATGCTTTCAAAAGATGAAATTTTGGAACTAACTCCGCTAGAGTATGCAGTAGCTACCAACTGTTTGGCAAATGTCGATGCGATACTAGGCTCCTCTCAATCAATCAACATGGTTTTTAAGAAAAAGAAGATTAAAGCATATATTTATTATGCAGCTCGATATGAGTATGAATACCTGCTTAAGGTGCTTATGTCTCGGGTGATTCATACAAACATACCACTACTACAACGTCCTGAAACAATATCACAAAGAAGAAGAATTGAGCATTCCCTCGCAGTTTTAAAAAAATATTGCTTCAGTCTTCTACCTAGGTCAAAGGTCGATTTTCTGAACATAAATTCGTCCATTGACACAAATGGTTGTGCTCCTATACATGTAGCAACAATATATGGGCACACGAAAATTCTAACTTATATAATGAGTTGTGGTGCAAATATTAATGCAAGAGACAAATTTCAGCACACAGCACTACACTATGCCGTTCGAACTTGCATCTACACCAACATTGCTCTTCTTCTTTATAATGGCGCGGACGTCCACGCAATGGATGAATATAAGAGGACTCCACTACATCATGCATGTAAGAATTGCCCCTCAGCTATCATCGAACTTCTGCTTTTGCATGGTTCAGATATTCATGCAAAAGATAAAGAGGATAGAACTGCCCTACACCACGCGGCAAAAAATAACTCTGTCTTGGACATTGTGCCGGTACTTCTTTCCAAGGGTGCAGATCTTGAAGCAAGAGACGTTGACAAAAGAACCCCCCTTATGCTCGCAGCAAAAAATAACTTTCCGGATATGGTGGCTCTATTAATTTCTCTAGGAGCTGATGTCAACGCAGGAGACTATCGTAATGTAACTGCTTTGCTCCATGCAACTGCATGGGGTCATGGTGACATAGTTTCTTTGCTGAAAGAAAATGGTGCACACAGTGATACAAATGACACTTTTGGCCAAACAGTTGTAGACTATTCACAAATGTTCAGCAAGTCCCCTATAAATGATAAATGAAAAAATTGTGCTTGCACACCATAACTTGTAAAAATTAAAAATATAATTATTGTGAGGTAAAAAATATTTAAATATCATGAATTGCTTTTTGATTATCCAATTCAACTTATTTCCATTATTATTCATTTATTGCTGTGTTATGATATCAATTAGTTATTTAATATTGCATTAAATTTATGAATGTAAAAGAAAAAGATATAAAGTTTATTTGGCGAGACTTTACAGCAATGGCCGGGATAGGAAATCAAATACGCGCTGGTGATTGGCTTAGATGGCAGGCAGATGTACAACAGGCAAACTTGTACTGCGTTCACTTTCCCACAATCTACAATACACTGCTGTTGAGATTTATACCTAGTGACGTTCGCCTCTGTAAATCGGACTCGCTCGGTCCCGCGCACCATCGCAAAGGCTCGCCGAATAGACATTAGTTACCAAAACATATTCTTCTTCACATAATCTTTAACTTAATATTATTATTAGCATTACCTATCAAACTTAAGTGGTACAACTATATATATATATTTACATATCATACTCTCTTGGTGCAGTGGAAAATCAACATCGAGCTTATTGGGCGGCTGAACTGCACCAGTTGCTATCTAACTTGTTTTTATATTTACGTTATTGTTAATATGGTTGTATTACATGTAGCAATAAAGACTATTATTGTTGTCGGCTTTCTTGTCAAGTTATTGTTTTTTTCTTATTATTGGAACTGTACTACTGAAAAAATACGGCAGATAAAGAGCAAAAAGAAGAAGATCGGTAGGTAGATCACGAAAGCGTTGCAAAATTATTAAATAGCAATGCAACAAACTTTTTTTCCAAAGGTTGAAGAGGATGATGATGTGTTATGTTCATTCTTGCAAGTTATAATTCGAGATTACTCATGCTACCTTTTCAGTTCTTGGGTAATTATTTTGGGTTTCTTAATTTTTATTTGCAAATTGATGTAATGCACTTTACTAATTGTTTCCATTCACCTTTTCAGTATTATTAGCAACATTAAGATATGTTTATCTATTTTGTACATAATTTTGAACACTCTTATACACAATTATATCCGCAAAGCGTGCTTCTTGAAAATTCGATACTAATTCAGCGATTCCACTGTTTTCCAGGGACCTACTCGGATGCTCATTAACGTGCTGCCACAGGAAAAGCTGCAGGTGTTTATCTCTAAAGGCAGACGCTTGCTGCGATAAACCTGAGTTCTTTTGCTGCAATATTTAAATATAAGATGGTCCGAAAGAAGGTGCTAATCGCAATAACGCGGAATTGAAATGAAATTGAAACGGGACGTTACATAGTATATTACTCAACAAGTTTAGAAAAGTGAAGTTTTACTGGACAATTATGGCTGGCTTGAGTACGAGCGTAGCGAGTACTTAAATATTCATACGCGCTTAGTAAAACCACTTTTCTAACTTGTTTCGTATACTATTTTATCGCATTTCATGTAGAAATGTGAAACATTAGATTTTTATATAAAAGTGGCATTAAATGTCAAAAAATAACCAACCAAGCTGAGCAAAATTCGTTTTGTACTAAAGCACAATAAACAGCTCCAGTTAATGTTATGCATTTGGCAGTACTTACGCGTATTGTTGGTGAGACTGTAAATCTATGTCAAATTCAGGGTTAGCAGATTAGGTTTTGCTTCAGTTTGATACAGACTTACGCAAAACTTAACCTGCTAACCTCAAATTCGACATAGGCTTACAATGTCAACAACAATATAGAGCAGCTAGGAAAACCCCGACCACTTTTATTGCGGTGGTCAAGAGATGGCGCTTTAGTAAAGAAAAACTAAATTAAAATACTTGCAACAAAGCAGAATCCAAGTGGACTACTGAAATTAGTTCACGTGTATTAAAATGCCTGAAGATACTCAAGACGCTTTAGTTATTAAATACGCTCCAAATTAAGTCAAAACAACCAAAACGCAAAAGATCATTAAAAATTAAAGAAATCAAACAGCAACAAAATAAAAGAACCAGAACGCTAACAAAATTAAACTTTTTAAAAAAGCAAGTGTTCGAATTTATGATCCACATTTTCTGAACAGATTTGAGTTCTTCGTTGGACACACCTTCAAATGTTTCTACAAATTTCAGGAGTGAAAGATACGAATGCTGCTTCAATGAAGACCTTCAAGGTCTCATCTTCCAATAAATTTCGAAACTCTTCGCAAAACTGCAATCTACGATCTGGGTCATCTTCATTCAACGAATGCACTAATCTTGGCCGATAAAATTTCCAACCAATTTCACGAATAATAATTTGTACAGATCGCCTGCATATTTCAAATTCTCATGAAATTTGTCTTTGCGAAGTTGTTGCCTCTTATAATAGGCGGTTGTGAATTCCCTCGCGTTATCAATGCTGACGACGCTCCTTGGTCTTCCACTTATCTTTTTCTGTAGGTTTGAAACAACCCCATGCTGTTCAAAATTTTCAATAATTGTAATTATGCTACTGCGAGCTGGTGGTGGTCGCATAAGTTGGACGCCAACGATGTTGCACTATTTGTACCGCCATTCTGGTAGAATAGCCCATTTGCGCTTGATAAAACCATTTCACAGAAGGCAATACGTTGTTGGAGATTTTTGTATTCATTACTGCTTCGCTGTTAGTATGACAGCAGATTTTAATTTTGAAATTGACAGTGGAAAGTAGCGTAGGTAGCTAATATTAATGTTTATACCTAAACATCGTAAAAAACAGCGACAGTGGTGTTAATAGTCGGAAAAGTGGTCGGGGTTTTCTTAGCCACTCTGTACTATATTGTCATGCATCGCAATTCCGGTATGCTATCTACTTTATTTACTTTAAAATAGCTCCGATAGAACATATGCCCTTATTCAAATTTGTTTACTATAAGTTTTATTTCTTTTTCTAGCTCCGGTAGAACATATCACTCGCAAATCAGGTTAGGTTCTTGCTTTATAAAATATGACAAATTATCCTCATGTAATTACTAATTGCTATTGTGTTGCTTATCAGAATTGTTACACTTGATAGTGCTTGTTAGTATTATGAGAATTATTTCAAAAATGACAGTTCTACAACTGTCAACGTCAGAATTGTGAAAAGGAAAACTGCAAATTCATGAAAAAAGTATGATTTTCAAAACGAGTTATACAAATTACAGGAAACTGCAGAATCCGGGGACAATTCCCCTCCTATTATTAATATTAATTACTATTAACCATGTGTCTATAGTAACCATAACTAAATGTATAACAGAATCAAATAAAAGGAGAGGAATTGACCCGGATTCTGCAGTTTAGCTCAAATTACTATTTTTGCATAGTGATCATGAGGGTAGTTTTTTAACGAAAAATCGTAAAGAAAGTATTTGGTTTAACGCAAACTCTTGAAAAAAGTATACTTTTTTTAACTATTTTATTAAAATTTGAATTGTCAATTTGACAGTTGTAAATTCCGAAGTCCTTTTCGACTAAATTTTGAGTTATAAGAGACCACTATGCAAAAATACTACCTGTAACACACCCATTTTCTCACTCATTATACGCACTTGCTCAACTGCAAATTCATGAAGAAATATATGACTTTCAAAATTAATGGTTTTCGTTTATTTTTAAAGTGGGACACATTATGTATGTAGTACGTATTTTAAAGCATTATTTAACAGCACAAAAATTGTAAGAAGTAAGACAACCCATATAAAAAGTGATCAATCGTAATTTTTTCTCCAGAAAATAGAAAAATATTTCTCAAATACAGAACTTAAAGTAACGGAAGGAAAATAACTTAATGGTTAAAGGTAGTCCTTAGAAAAGAGTCAGTTATTGTTTGTCTACAACAAGTGCTCAGTGACCACCATTTTGCTGAACACACAATGCGACCGTACGTTTCATGTTATTAAAAACGTGGTGCAACATTGCAGGTGTTACATCATTGCATTTAACGTATGTCTCATAAGTTTTGGCACAATCTTAAGTATTTATTTTTTGAAAGCTACATCAATCTTAGTAGAATCATTATTATAAGCATTAGTTAATATACTTATTGTAAACACGAATATTTATTTAAATTAACTGGAACGGACCATTCTCTTCAACGATGCACAATCTTCTTCTAACACTCTGCAACAGTTCTTAGACGCTGGCAATATTTATTTTTTGGAACATCTGAAAAATTCTGCGTCTCAATTGGTCTCCCATCCACCATCATAAACTTTCCTGGACTAAACTACCAAACATTTTCAATGATTGGGCGTGACTGGTGTAGATTGTTATGGTCATGGTCATCCATGATAATGACTTCGTTGTTGTGTCAGGTCATTTTGTATTTTAATTAGCCACCTAGGCTTTAGGGCAGCGTGCCCGTATGCTAAACCCTTTTAGTTACTTATTTGGCTTCATCGCCTAATTCCATAATAATGATTTTGCACATATTTGGTCTCAAGCGCAGTATTTCTCGTCATCCGGGGCACCCCTGTGTTGGTACTTTGACAATCGGGTGTTAACGCTCTCAGGATTTCCGAACCTTCTAGAATTTACGCTGTTGGTGTGACTGCGAGGCCTCGCGCTCTCTTTGTTACCGGAACTTATTTGTTTTATTGGGCGCCTCGCCATTGGCTGTCTTTGTCTTCTTCTTCTTCTTCTTCCCTCAGCCTTTATTCGTCCACTGCTGGACATAGGCCTCCTCCAGTTGGCTCCATGTGTTTTTGTTTCTAGCAGTAGTTATCCATTGTCTGCCTGTGATGGTCTTGACGTCGTCAATCCAGCGTTTTTGGGGTCTTCCTACACTCCTCTTAGTTAGACGTGGTCTCCAGTTTATTAATCTTTGCGTCCACCTTTCAGAATCTTGCCTTGCTGCGTGACCGACCCATTGCCATTTTAGTCTAGCTACGCGTTCCACTATGTCTGTTATTCCGGTTCTGATTCGGATGTCTTCGTTTCGGACTCTGTCCCTTCGGGTTATTCCCAACATAGCCCGTTCTGTCGCTCTTTGTGTTACACTTAGCTGTTCCATGGTCTTTCTTGTTATGGCCATTGTTTCTAACCCATATGTAGTTACAGGTAGTATACAACTGTCGTATACCTTGCGTTTCAGGTTCATGGGTATGTCCTTATCCCGTAGTATATAGCTCAATTTTCCGAAAGCTGCCCATGTTAGGTGGATTCTTCGTTTGATTTCAGCTTTTTGATTATCTTTACCTATCTTTATAGTATGACCAAGGTATACGTAGTTGTTGACTGTTGCTAGCGTTACGTTGTCCACTATTATGTTACTTGTTTCATTGCTCATTATTTTGGTTTTATTTAAATTCATTCTGAGACCCACTTTCTGTGATTGATGGTTTAGCTCTTTTATCATAATGTCGAGTTCTTCTGTGTTAGTACTAATCAAGACTATATCGTCAGAAAATCTCAGATGATTTAGATGAACGCCATCGATTTTTAAACCTTTTTCTTCCCAGTTTAGTTGCTTGAATACGTTTTCCAGCGCCAGCGTGAACAGTTTAGGAGACATCGCGTCTCCCTGCCGGACGCCTTTTTCGAGCCGTATCTTCTCAGTTGTTAGGTTATCGTCTATTTTGATGTGGAAGGTGGCTTCTTCGTAGATATTTTTAATCAGAGAGATGTACCTTGAGTCCACTCTAGCGTCTTCCAGTGCAGCAAAGAGTGCCCAAGTTTCTATGCTGTCGAAGGCCTTATGATAATCTACGAATGCTAGATGTATTGGAATATTGTACTCCGTTGTCTTTTCTATCAACGTTCTAATCGTTTGCAAGTGATCTATGGTGCCAAAACCCCTGCGAAAGCCCGCCTGTTCAACCGGTTGATAAGAATCTAATTTCGCAGTGAGGCGGTTCGTTACGATCTTAGTCAACAGCTTATATAAATGTGAGAGTAAGCTGATCGGTCGATAGTTTTCAATATTACTGCTATCTCCTTTTTTGTGTATTAATACCACCTCTGCATTCCTCCACATTTCTGGTATTTTGCCTTTTAATAAGCACTCATTTAGCAATAGTTGTAGGATATTCTCTAGGGTTTCCCCACCATATTTTAGCATCACTGTTGTAATTCGGTCTTCACCAGGAGCCTTTGAATTCCTCATTTGCTTAAGAGTATGTTTTAGTTCCGCTCTAGTTATTTCAGGCATCTCCTCCGATCCGACATTTAGAATGGTCCTGGTGGTATTGTTTGTTTTTGGTATTAATGACTTGTAGAGTTGTTGATAGAATATCTGAATTTCGTTCACAATTTTGGTTTTTTCTCTTATCTCGTTTCCTTGTTGGTCTTTTACCTTTACTATTTTCGATTTCCTTTAGCCATGTTCGATTTGAGTACTTTCATGTTTTTGTTGTTTTCTATTGTCTCTAATATCTGTTTTTTCTTATAAGCTCGTAGGTCTTTCCTTATGTTGGTTTTTACGGATCTGTTAATAGTTTTATATTCTGCAGCGTCTCTATTTGTTTTTCTTCGTTTTTCTATTAGTTGTATCGTTTCGGGGTTTAACTTGTAAGTTTTTGTACTCTTTGTTTTCGAGCAGATCTTTTTTGTGGTCGTTTGTATAGCTTTTACTATTTTTTCCGTTAATTCATCCACATCCCCATTGTTTAGGGTTAATATTGGTTCTAATCTTTTTGTCAGTTCTCTTTGATATTCTCCTATATTTTGGTTAAGTACATCTGTTGTTGGAGATCTATTTTTCGATATGACTTTTCGTCGTTCTGTTTTGGTGTTTATCTCTATATTGGCCCGTACTAGGCGGTGATCGCTGCCCGTGTTAAATTTGTTCAGAACTGTGATGTTTTTACATATTTTTCTGTTGTTACACAGTATGAAGTCTATTTCATTCTTTATTCGTCCATCTGGGCTACGCCATGTCCATTTTCGTTGGTTCTTTTTAGAGTAGAATGTGTTTAGGCAGAATAGTCGCTGCTGAGGAAATTGGACAGCATGTTACCTCTGTGATTTCTTTCTCCAAGGCCAAAATCTCCTATGTATTCGTCGTCGTCGGGATATTTATTTCCTATTTTCGAGGTAAAATCTCCTGTGACGAATGTGAAGTAGGCGTTCTCTTGATTTCTGGCTTGTATTATATCTTCGTATAATTATTCAACTGATTCGTCGTCTGCGTTGCTTGTTGGTACATAGCAGTGTATTATCTGTATGTTGTATCTGTTGTTTAGTTTCATCGTTAGGTATATGACTCTTTCGGAGATAGCCTGATATTTAGTTATTAAGTGTTTTATATTTTTGTTTACAATGAAGCCCACTCCTCCTATACTATATTCAGTTTCTGAGTTGTTTTGGTATAATATGTTTCCGGATTTTAGGAGGGTTTTTCTCTCTCCTTTGAGTCTAGTTTCGCATAGGCCTACAATGTTCCATTTTATATCTTTGAGTTCTTGTTCTAGTTCCTCAAGATGTTCATCCGTTCTCAATGTTCTGATATTGTATGTGGCTATGTACAATTTGTGTGTCGTAGTTTGATTTTGTCTAATTTTGGGTGTTTTTAGCGGGTTTTTGCCTCCCCCAGAATCCTTGAGGCAGATCCTTTTCGGGATGTGGGATTTAACACTAGGTGTTCCACCCACCTGGGGTACATTTCCGTTTGTTTTTAAACTCGCCATCTTGGAGGGATATATAGCCTTAATCTTCCACGCTGGCTAGACGGGTTGGAAGATGGTAGGGATAGGGTTTTAGGAATTTGTGGGATGTGTCAGGAGGGATAGGGGCTTAGGACCTGATTTCTCCCGGGAACTGGAGTTGGAGTAGAATCAGTAGCTAGCGTAGGGGCAGGGTTCACCAATCCCTGTAGTAGCCTGTCCATCGCCGGGATCGCGAAGGAGGGCTACCCGCTACCCCCGGCTGTCTTTGTCACCGGCACTTATTTGTTTTATTGGGCGCCTCGCCATTGGCTGTCTTTGTCACCGGCACTTATTTGTTTTATTGGGAGCATTGCCATTGGTTGTTGAGAGTCATGTGGTAACGCCGTTTTGGCTCACGCCACTGCGGGGGGTCGTAACGCTGCTTGCTTGGGGAGTTCAAGTCAGGCCGTTGATCGAAGAAGTCGCAGAGTGTGCCGTTTCGCGGCGTTCCCGCCATTTGCGGGGACGCCAGCCTTTTCCCGTCTCGTGCTGCTTCAGCAAGTGTTTTAAAAACTGTTTCGCCTTAAGCGAGAGTCGGAGTTCTACTCAGGCGATTGAACAAGGGAGGTGTGTGTGTGTGTCGTTAACGGCGATCTTATTACGCCAAGGCGTAGGTGTGATGGAATTCCATGCCCGGTTCTACGTCGTCACGTAAGGGAGTGTTCTCTTTCGCTCGTTGCGCGAGGATTCCGTTGAGGTAGGACATCACTTGGGCTAGTTTGGCCGTCGTAGCGGCGTTTGTTGAAGCGCCAGCCTTTGTCGCCATTTTGGGCGCATCCAGACCATTCACACGTCGGCCGTTTTAGCGGCGAATGAATTGCCACAGGCAACCTGTTTCCCGCAAGCTGGACCGCACGCTGATCTCTTGGATCGTCACCAATAAAATTAAGGTATTTGTAACCATTGAATTATACTAACTTCTTGTGCGCGAGCTGTGCGCTTAATCATGTGAATAACTGTGAAATCTTGTGCACCGTTAAAAACGTACCCTTCGCATCTTAAATCGTTGTCGCGAAGTGGCGTCGCTCGCTCATTTTTGATCTAATCACTTCCCTCACTTGGACTTTGCTGTGTTTGCCCAAATTATCATGTGAGCATTTTTTTTTTATGAACAAACGTTCCCGTTGTGGGACTCATATGTCAAACTGCTTTTGATGTTGTACAGTTATGGGTGTTGTTTTGTAGCCGTAGTGCGCCCATCAGCTGATGCTTATTAATAAGAGTTAACGCAATGTTTGCGGCACGCTTTGCTGCCCCAATGTAAGACTGGAGCAATAGACGCTTATCTAAGTAAGAGACGCTTTATTCTTGGTCGCTTTGTGCATGTTCTGTTTCAGTGTGCGGCCTCATTGAGGAGATGAATGTACGGTGGAGCCAGTGAGATCAGAGCGTGCAGGTAGGCTTGCTGGTGACATTGCCGTGGCTGAAAAAGCCCCACTTTATGATCTAAGTATTTTTGCCATCACGAAATCGTTGTGTGAGTTTATAATTCACGAGTACCCCTATCGACGGAGTGTCTTGAATACTTCGCCCCGTCTAACCGCCCAGGCCCGGTTATCCGGGTTAAGACAGGCTTGGTGGCGCCCTCATAATTTTGACGTACCCTATATATATGCCTCAACACGCTTGCCCAGAACGTATCGTGTGACTCACGCCCGACTCCCTGAGCGTTCCAGCCGTGGCCTTTAGCCTGTTTTTAGCAGATCTCAGGGCAAGTGTGCCAGTTTTCCAGGACTGATTCCGTGGTACGATGCTCACCTTGGGTGCGTGTCGTAAAGTTGTTTTAATACCGTAACAAGATATTGACCTATCCGTTCTAGCGAGTTACAGCTAATAAATAAAGGATACTTATTTTTTTCTTGTATTCGTAACACTTTTTTTTATTAAAACATACCATTGGCCAACTTTTTGTATAACTGTTGTGGGAATAGTTATTTTTCCAACAAGTGTGTTAATGAAGGCGATTAATAATCGAAACTGTTTAAAGCACGAACGAGCGACAGCGAGTGAGTGCCTTTAATAGTTGAGGTTATTAATTGCCCATTAACAAACGAGCTGATTACAATTTTCTTTCGTTGGCCACAAATTTTTTTTTGTGGTGAAAAATTTGATTAATACAGCTAACCTCCATGCAAAATATCATCAAAACGTCAAAATTACAAAAACAGTTAATCAATGAAAAAGGGTGTATTAATCAAAAACAGTATATTAATGACATATATTAATCCATTAACAAGCGGTCAAAGAAAAATTAATTATTCGCATTTTAATTTACAAAAACAGTACCTACACGTAGTTTTATTAAAGTTAGCAGTAAAATTTGCAGTCAAATTTTGTTTTATGACTGTCAGTGTGAGCGTTGAAACTTATTCAAATAAAAAAAAAAAAAAGTAATTATGTGTGCAACTAGTTTTGGAAGTCATACTTTTTTTCATGAATTTGCAGTGTGATTAACGCAAGAAAATGACTGAAAAATAGTTGCTTTCATACGTGTCGGCGCCTTAGAAATCGGGACACGTAACATGTTGTGTTGTAATATTTAAGTTATTATTATTTTTTTGCTGTGATTACTTCATTAATGTGAGCTGTCATTTCATGTTTGGCAAACAATAAAAAATCTGACATAACAATCAAAACCATCACAACTGCAAAAGCCCAGTTTATGCACTTAAAAATACAAGAAAAATATATCATAGTATTGTTCCAATTTCTAAGGCGCCGACTGTACATGTTATTTACTGCATAGTGATTTCTTGTAACTCAAAATTGTGTCGAAAAGGACTTCAGAATTTTCAACTGTCAAATTGACAATTCACAATTTCAATAAAATAAATAGTTTAAAAAAGTGTTGTTTTTTCAAGATTTTGCGTTAAAGAAAGTGTTACCTTCTTCACGATTTTTCGTTAAAAAAGTCTACTTTCATGTAATGGCACACAATTATCTTATTCTAGATTACTGATTAAATTTACAGTCATAAATAAACATTTCCTGTCCATTTAAACGCGTCGGCGAGACAAGGGCAGCGCCGCTCTTTCAACCCCAAGCATTGTATGCAAGACAGCACAGCTTGACGTCAATAGGGTCCAGCTGCTTACTATAAACCTTTTAACAGATTTTATTCGCAATCACATTGTAATGTGTCAATTTCATGACATGACAACAGCTGGGAACTAGATGATTACTTGAAACTAGCCAGGAAATTATTACATACCCCGAAAAATATTACATACCTGAAGAGTGGGGTGTTTCCATGGTAACAAAACATTGAGTGGGTTGTTTTCATGGCAACAAAAATATTAGCTACATCAAGATATCTATTATTCAGAATTCAATTGTAGTTATTTTTAAAATTAGATGATTGCAAATAAAATAGTATACATATCACGGTGGATAGTTTCATCCCTGTCTCGAGATAAAGTTAACCTCGACGCTACGCGTCTCGGTATACTATCTAATCTCTCGACAGTAATGAAACACTTCCCACCTCGGTATGTAATATACTATTAAATGCCCTTAACTTTATAATATAAATCCACAAATCGCAAACGTGGCAACGCATATTTCGCGCGTATTTCGCTTTATAGTGTGCTTTATTTTATTTTGCGATTGCAATTACAAAGAAGTAGGTATGCAAAGAAAAACCACAATAGAAACAAATAATTGCTATATTTCAAAGCAACCAACGGTTACTTGATGTAAACGTATTAGGAATTATGTGCTTATAAAATCGGCGTATTTTCAATGTTTTGCCTAAGAGACAATGAGAAATTTTGTCTACCTGCGTTTTGTAACCCAAGTTAAGCTCGAAGGTTGTGTTAACTTGGCAACATCGCAGTCATCGCACTTCAGTTTAAACCAACGAATTCTAGAATCATGGTTTTGCTCCGAGCTGTTTAACTGGGATCCCTCCCGTCAGAGGGATAAGACCTGGGAGCCTAGCGGGCGGGAGTTTTTAAGCTATACGCTAATACTTCCCAGCGCTGAGTCTCTTCTCATTATATGCTCTTTGATAATATTAGATTGTACACCAGACACTAGTCATACTGAGCAAATTAGTCTTGTTCTGAGGTATGTTGTCCTGAACACCACTTCAAAAAAGGTTGAATTTAAGGAAAGTTTTATTGCGTTTAATCCAATACTGGACTCTACAGGGGAAGGGATATATACATTAGTGAAAAAAATTTTGAGAAAATTAAATTTAGATATAAAAAATATTAGGGGACAAGGTTATGATAATGGGGCAAACATGAAGGGAAAGCATGTTGGGCTTCAAAAACGCATTCTTGATGTGAATCCGAGAGCCCTTTTTGTACCTTGTGCGGCTCATACTTTGAACTTAACAGTAAATGACGCTTCTACGGTGTCAGATGCTACAATAAACTTTTTTAATCTTGTGCAAGAGTTATATAATTTTTTTCGTCATCCACAAAAAGGTGGGATGTTATGAGAAAAAATGTCCCCGGGTTAAGTTTAAAGCCTCTAAGTGAGACAAGATGGTCCAGCAGAATTGATGCAATAAAGCCCCTTAAACTTTATTTAATTAGTTTAAGTCTTCTAGAAGTAGCTGAAGATAATTCCTTTCACATTCATGCAAGACATAAAGCGAGTTTCCTCTTAACGTCTGTACAAAATTTTCAATTTATTTGTGGAATTATTATTTGGCATGACGTTTTATTTCATATAAATATTGTCAGCAAACAAATCCAAAGTGCTACAATTAATATTAAAGTATGCCAAACCTACCTAAAAAGTTTAGTTGATCACTTCCAGCAATATAGATCTGACCAATCATTTCAAGAAATTCTTGTACAAACGAAAGAAGTAGCACTCTCTCTCGAAATTGAAGAAGACTTTCCACCGTTACCAACGGTCAGGAGGAAATTTAAACCAAAACTGTTTGACTATGAACACCGAGATGAGACCCCTCATGATCCAAAAACCGCCTTTAAAATTAGTTTTTTCTTAAAAATTATAGATCAAACTTTAAGCTCTCTAAAAAACCGATTTGACTTATTAAATGAGTATGATAATATTTTCGGATTTTTTAGCGACATATTCAAATTAAGTGACAGCGATCTTTTAAAACGTTGTTCTGTTCTTGAAGAACGACTGACAGATCAGGATAATAAGGATATAGACTCCAATGATCCGTTTAATGAAATTAAAGCGTTAAAGTTGTTTTCATTACTTGATGATACTGACCCCTTAAGTATTTTACAATATATATTTGAAAACAATTTAATCTGCACCCTTCCAAACGTAAGCATTTCAAAGTTAAAAATCATTAAAAATTATTTAAGGTCGACAATGCTTCAAGAAAGATTGTTTGGGCCAGCAATATTAGCAATTGAACAAGAAATTTTTGATGTAATTAATGAATTTGCAACAGCAAAGTCTCGAAAAATATCGCTACTACAATAGCTATTTTTTATTTTTCTATTGTACCTAGCTATCATTTTTGATTTTATAACGAAGTTACCTAGGTATTTGTTATCAGAAGTATCTGCATATTTTTTAAAATATCTAAGTATAAGTAGAGAGTAGTACTTATATATATAAATAGACATTAGGCAATATTTCTGTTATTTGTTCCTAAAAAAACGTGATTTTTAGTTTTGGGTTATTTTCTAGTATTTATAAACAACGTTTCTGTACCCCATTAGTTAAGTAAATGCTTTAAAATGGGTGTGAACAAGAATTTATTTTAATTTATTTTGTTATGATTTTATTCTGTATGTTTCATTTTGATATTTTAGTCTACAAATAAATATGACTTCTAAAGTTCAGTTTTTTGCTTTATTTTAAGCACCTACCTACCTACCTACCTTCAAAAAAATAAATAAAAAAACATGATCCAAAATGCCTTAAGGGGCGCCAAAATCTTTTTTGCACACAGGCGCCAGTAGCCCTTACGGGGGCCCTGCTCATAGTACGGTTCATATAATCAAAATTACGCGCCGACTTGACGACTTTGGTTCACTCTACAAGTCGCAATTTTAATCGTATTTTAATTTGAAATAGGTCAAATTGCAGGTATTTTCAAATTCTACAAGTTTTATAAAACTACTTTTTAGCTAAATTGGAGGAAAAACGAAATACAAGCAAAGAAGGGCGAACAAAATGACAGAAAAAATTCTAAATAAAAGGTCCACTTTATTTTCATATACTGTTAACGGAAGCCGAGTTATCGCAAAAAAATTAAACCCAATTTTTTAAGATGGCGGAAATAGCACATAGGAAATCTTGGTCGACAACTTGAAGTTAAGGTTTGCTCGACCTCCCAACAACCAAAAAAAAAAGGAATTTCAAATTTCGGTTCACTTTCAAGCAAAAACGACATAGTGACTTATAGGCAATTTTATGATGTCGCTCTACTGCAACATTTAATTAAATACAGTGGCGGGCAAAAGTATGGCAACACCTGTATATCTTCTAAACTCTTGAATGAATTTGTATGAAATGTAGTATACATATAGCGTTCCTCATTCTAAGTAAAATGGAAGTATCCCTGTTTTAATATGACTTCCGAGTTAACCGAAAGTTGCACATAACTTAACATCTTTAAATTTATCAGCCTGTATATTTTGCAGTATTCGGATAGACAATTTGATTGAAAATTCAAAAATATCTGGTTTTGTAGGCTACATTTATTGAGCTTTCCCAACACAACATCTATGAATATTGATAAATTGCTGCCCTCGCAATAGCATTGGAAAATAAAAACAACATCATAGTAAAGAACAATTTATTGTATCTGTCAGACAGTGACATAGCCAAGATTTTTGTTTGGGGGGGGGGGAGGCATCTCTCAAATTTTGTCCAATGGCGGCCATCTCCCATCAAGACTAAAATGGAGTATAACTAATTAATTGTATTTTTCAAATTATAAATTTATTGATAAAAAGTACAGATGATGTAATAATACAGGGCGATTCATAAGTATGGCCATTAAATTAAATTACTAAATGGTTTATTTTTTTGTCTATGATAGTATTTTGTATAATACTTCGATGTTGTGTTGCAGTTTCTTCGCCGAGTTGTTTCCTATTACTAACAAGTCATCTGCGTAAGGCAGTTTTGTGAATTCGCGGGTCTCATTTTTCAGGTTCTTCGGTAGTATGATTTTATATTTCCTGGGTACATCTTATCTATTTTGTTCTCTAGAATATATAATAATGGGCTCAGAAGGTAGCCTTGCCTTAAACTAGTATTTGTTTCAAAAGTATCTGTGATCCAATGTCTTGTTGTTACACAGCATTCATTGTGTGGCATAAGCATTCTATGGAATCTATTAGCCTTTTTCGGACTTCTCCCTTTTTGAGGTTTTTCTATACTTTGTTACCGGCAAAAAGTTAGGTAGTTCGAGCTAGTTATGTTTATTTAACGACGATTACTGTTTTTAAAAAGCATTTATTTGTACTTAAAACACTAAACACATTACATACGTTGGAGTTCTGCTCCACACACTTAATTCAGGACAGGCTAACCTGAGTGTCGTAACAGAACTGGATGCAAGAATCATCTTAAAAATAAGGAAAACTCCTATCTTAAGGGAATGCTAGCTAGTTTCCGTTCCCACAAGCGTTGTCATAAATGTTCTAGGAACAGCATGCAGATCTAGCAGAATACAGTGTGTCCCCGGATTGAGTTCACTATAGGTATAATCGACAAAAAAATTTACAATTTTATTTTAATGTTTTGGGATCCCGCCCTGCTTGGTCTGAAAACAATTTTAAGCAGAGTGTTAATTTTTAGAAATTAAGTCGGCCATGAAAAATGTGAAAAAACTATTTGCTATTTAGGTAAACTACCCTTTTTGTTTATGATACGGCAAAATTTTGTTAAGAAAAGTTGTTTAGAATGATAAATTACGGCCTATGCAAAATTTCAGAAAGATCTGTCGACTTAGAAAACACCGTTATTTTTTAGATAATTGTATTTTATTTTCAGGTAAACTACTTTTTTTGTTCAGGATACGGAAAAATTGTATTAAGAAAAGTTGTTCAGAATGAAAAATTATGGCCCTGTACCAAATTTTAAAAAGATCTGTCGACTTAGATTAAACCGTTATTTTTTAGATTAAACAAATTGCATTTATTAAAAATGACGGTTTCATCTAAGTAGGTAGATCTTTCTGAAATTTTGCATAAGGCCGTAATTTATCATTCTAAACAACTTTTCTTAATAAAATTTTGTGGTATCATGAACAAAAAGGGTAGTTTACCTGAAAATAAAATAGTTTTCGCTTTCCTGTCAAGGCCTACTTGTTTTTCAAAAACTGAAAATATTCTTAAAATTCTTTTCAAACCAAGCAGGACCGAATCCCAGAACCTTAAAATAAAATTCAAAAATTTTCAGTCCATCTCACCTCATGTAACATCAATCCTGGGACGCACTATCGTATTTTCTATTCAGGTAAACTACCCTTTTTGTTTATAATACGGCAAAATTTTATCAAGAAGAGTTGTTCAGAATGGGAAATTATGGCCCCATACAAAATGTCAGGAAGTTCTACCTACTTAAATCAAACCGTATTTTTAATAAATAGGTAAAATTTTAATGGTTTAATTTAAGTACGTAGATCTTCCTGAAATTTTGTATAGGGCCATAATTTATCATTCTGAACAACTTTTCTCGTTAAAATTTTGCCGTATCATGAACAGAAAGGGTAGTTTACCTGAAAAGAAAATAGTTTTTGCTTCACTGTCAAGGCCAACTTGTTTTCAAAAACTGTAAATATACTTAAAATTCTCTTCAGACCAAGCAGGCGGAATCCCAAAACATTAAAATAAAATTGTAAAATTTTTTGTCAATTATACCTATAGTGAACTCAATCCGGGGACACACTGTATAATCTTATCTCTAAGCTAGTAAGCGTTTCTAGATACGTAACTAGCTTTAACTATGTTGCCGCTCATTTGAATTATCTGCGCTGTGGCGGCAGGTGCACTTACTTTCTGCCACTCATAGTTGGTGAATTTCCGACGTTTGGTCCCAATAGCTTTCAGTGCAAAGATGCCCGTCTTCATCAGCCCAAATTCAACATTTGGAGCAAGTACAAGTAGTTTTTTTAGCTTGCTTTTTCATTCTTGCCGAATTGGTCTAACTCGCGGTATTTTCATATGTCCTGTACCAGTCCAGCCGCTTCGTTAGCTGTAGTGCTGGCCAGTTTTACAGACCTCTGTTCTGTTTTGGTATATCGGGAATTATAATCTCATACATCGACAGGCCCCCTTGTTTCTGCATTGAAGACGGTCCGTTTGTTGCGATGCTCCAGCTTAAGAGACAGCTATTTTGTTGTGCAGTTGTACACGTAGCCATAAATTTATTATTGGTGCAATGTCCTATATTTTTTTTAGAAGGATTCTTTAATTCTTTCCGAGCGTTAGTTGTACCTTTATTGAGATTATGTCGGTGTGCCGTTGTGCCAACGCCTTCGATTGACCCTTTAGGTCTCGTTGCAGTTTTATTTGCTCCGGTAATATTATATAAAAAATGTTACTTCGTTCATTTTATTGCTTGCAGTTGTAATGAGGTATTTATCTGTTTTTATTATGTTTGCGATGCTGCCGGCAGCTTTAAGTTATAAAAGCTGTAATTTCGTCTCTATCTGGGTATGTTTGTTGTATTAAAGACTTATTGGCGCCCATTTTTAATGATCATCGAGTCTAAGCTCTTGTGAAAAATCTATTCCGTCTTTACTGTAGCTGGTTGGCCCGCAAATGTGCCCAGGTAGTCACGTTGGTTTGAACTTGACAAACAACTGGTATTAAGTCAGTATTTTATTGATTAATTCCAGGAAGTATAATTTTCTAGTTTCTCCCATCCATTATATGATTTTCAGTCTTATTTCGTCTACAACCGCTGATTTCCTGTTTCTAATTTGTTTAACGTTGCCACTAGTTCTTCCACCATGATAATGGTTCCTCGTTGCCTGTTTCTTTCCGAGTAATTTAATTTCTGGGTTCATCGTTGAACTGCGTCGTGTAATTTGTCACGAGATTTTAGAAATGTTGTCTCCACCTCTCCTTTATGTGTTTCCCTTTTTTAGTATCTTTACCTCTGCATGATTTATATATTCTGGGTTTGTTTCTCTGATTTTTCATTTTGCCATTGTTTTCAGCATATTGTGGAAGAGTTTTTTGTATTCATTAAAGCTTTTCTTCATTGTTTGTCTATTTTTTTACCATCTCCCAGTCTGCTTCTTTAACTGCTTCGTTTACCCGATTGTCCTTTAGTTTTAACCCTAACAGTCTAATTTTTCTCAGAACGGTGCTGTTTAAGCTATCTTATTTTATGTAAGCTCTTGTTTGACTCTCTCTTTTATTACAAATTCTTTGTTTCTGCTCATTATCTGTCTTGTGTATTTGTGTTCGAATTTGGTATTTTCTATAATCATATTGTTCTATGTGTACATATTTATGTATAATCTATTTTCCAGTGCGTTTTGTTGCGGTTTACTTTCACGTTAGTTGAATAGCTACTATTTTCTAGTATTTGAACGCACGGGTTACTGATGTCATTTTGCGAACGTACCTGGCCGGCGCAGTAAGGTCATGTGTAAAACGCCAAATCGGTCTTCTGTGACCAGAACGCACTTGAATCGGTCGTGTTTTCCCAGACCCGAGCCAATGCTGAGGTTATAATTCTGCACGTGGCTGAATTAATAGTCGTAATGTTAATTTACGGATTTATCTGTTTGCTTTGATGTTTATTTCGTGGGGACGAATTGTCGCTCGCGTATAAAAACCATTATAAATGGGATTTGATGGGTCGAGGAACAACGTGACGCAGTACTAAATTTACGGCGCTTCAGTTATGGACGTAGGCACACTAGATTGGTTTAAATAGCTTGGTAATAGTGGGTATTTCGTTCTTAAATTAGCGATCCTAGTAAAGCCGCAATTATTGGGCCACATTTGATGGAATTTTACATGCACTGCTCTTAATATCGCACACCTGTTGGATGGATTGCACCGGTCCATGATAGCAGAGCCGTGACCACATTTTCAATAGAGCAGCACACCGTCGAGCATTGACTTGTTACATCATTACTGACCTACTAGGGAAACTACGAAGTATTGTAATCAAGAGCCGAAGACGCGAATTTTAGCAATTGCTTGCTTACTTTTGTACAGGGCAATTTCCATACTGCAAGCGATGAGGCACTCGTTTCGCAAATGGTAGATGTAAATCTTGTTTGATTTTACAATCGATGGTAGAGTTTTTGCCATAACGAGCTTCGGGGGTAGAGTATTACTGGGCTATACTCGTGGAAGGCTGTATGTATGTTGTGTGAACTGATTAGTCATTAATATGATTACTTCCTTCATTATGCAAAGTTAAGGTATATTGCCGTTAGATATACACATTTACTGTTTGTATAACCTGCTTGCTTTGTGATGTTTGAAATGTTCCTTGCTTAAATTGTTATTTTGAGGTTATTTCACCCTAGTGCGATTCGCGACTTTAATGCTTGAATATAATTTACTTCATACTGTAATTTATGCTATACATTTACAAAATTTATCACATGTAAAGTTTAGTATTTTAATTAATGTGGGTCATATGCATGATATTATTATAAATTTTGTGTCTCTAACTAACTGATACGAAATAAACCAAATATACTGACCGTATGTAATGTTATAATATTGGTTGTGCTTTTGAAGCAACGTTACAGGTGGTAATAATCTTAGCTCACCACAGCAGATTAATTGCAGCAGTTAGGTTATATTGCATCGCATCCCGTACGACTTCCTGTCCTAAGGTTTGATATACTGGTTCGTAACAAAATTGTATTTCTTTGGGGCTTTGTCAAACCTGGCGCCTACAAAATTACACCTTTTGCATATTAGTGGTTTGTTTAATTGTAATAATTGAATCCACCCACTCTCCGATGAAACTGAGTTGAGCCATTGAAATTTCACTTAGGGATACATAGGTTATTTGGGCAATAACCGCCGTGCTGTTGAACAAACTAGATGTTTATCCACCACCCCTTTTGCTACCGGGTGTTCAGAGTTTAATTCCAATGCTGAATATTTGGTATCAGTTTTCATGATTCTCTTCAAATTTTCCAAGGCATCCATTTGTGCGCTCTACCATCTACTTTACACTTTATATATGATGAGAATGAATAAAACAATTAAAGATTGCAAAGTGTTTTGAACGAGTACAATTTTTTACTCAAATAAATAGACCTACTAGTGGATTTTTCGTTTCACTGACAGTTTTTTGTTCTACATTTGTCTATTTTAGGTCGCTGGATTAATACTTTTTCCTACTCGTTCAAGAATGTTAGTTATTTTTAGTTTTTTCATTTATTTTCGTAGTATGCAATTTCCTTGAGTCTACAGCTGCCAGATCGCTTTCGTATGTAAGAATTTTAATTTTATTTTTATGTTTATGTTGAAGATACGAAATAAAACAAGGAAGAAAGTAGACTTAATAAACTTGATCAAAAGAAGCTGCCATAATAAGTCATGTACTAAATATTTAACAAGTCGCTCCTAGCGTGTTGTTATTAGTAATATCCGGACAGATTTAACGATAATAGATTTCAAGCAAATGCGCAGTGGCATACGTTGAATATTTTTTGAGAAGATTAAAATTTAATAAAGGTTGTCGTCACTATCATCAACTGTCTTTTGACTTTTAGATTTTTAGAGTGATTGTAATAAATCTAGGCTTTATTGCTTTCTATAAAAAAGTTTGCAGTGATTTTTTCAAAATAACTATTAAAATATCTGCAAGTTGCCTGTATGTAATAGTTAATGGTGCATAATTAATTGAATAATTATTCTTCTTTCACTGTACTGTAGCTTACATTTATTTCTATGAGACCATTGCGGATAATAAAACCTCCCTCGCTGTTTCTAACTTATTATTTTACTTTAAAAATCCGGCATAACTACATGCGCTGCAGGGTATCAAGTATGGCCTGGTTGCTCTAATACTATACAATGATAGTCATACTTCACCTGGTCAACTGTACAGGTGGAAACCTTTCCGCAAATTCTGCAGGGATATACAAATTTGATAAAACTGTTGTAAGTTCACATATGTTTTATACCTTTTAATTCAAAGTTTGGGTTGGACAATCATTGGAGTTCTGTTAATTCATTGTGTTATCATTAAATCTGACCGGAGCCTAGTTATCAGTAATAAAAATCGTTCCTTTCTTATAAACTTGGAAGCTAGCTAATATTTTAGGTGTAGGTGAGATTGGTCAGATTGGTTTATTTTAGTCCCAAAAATTACTCAAGGTTTGTGTATAGGGTTCTGACGCACTGGGTATATATTTAATATAACTAAATATGAAGCTTTCTATTTATATATAAGGAGATAAGCGTTTTTTGCATAATAATTACTAGCGGTGTTTGATGATGACCGATAGCAACCGAAAAAATATTTAAAACTAAATAGCGTTTTACATTGCCATGGCCCACGCTGTATGTGCATTAAATCAGAATTTTTGGTCTAAATATTTTTAGTTCTTAATATTTCCGGCAATAAAATTTTCTGCTGATATGGGCTTCAAATTATTTGTATAGGCTTGCCGAGGCGGAAATATTACAGCGCTGGGTAGTTTCCAGTGTTTTTAGTTATCGGTATAACACTTTTAGTGTTACTGACCAGATTATCTTTTTTATTAAAACATTAAAAATTTTCTTGAGAAGCCTATAATTCTACGAAATACTACCTTTTAATACTCTATTCAGGTCGTCCTAACTGTGCGTGACAAGTACATTGGATAAGCACGCAAAAGGCTAAAAGCTAATGATTGTCGGCATGAAATGTAATTTTTTTGAGATAAATGTATTTTATGACAATCTACATTTTTTGCGGCTACAGTGTTTATTTCATAACTGCAGAGTGTTTATAATTTACTAATTTATAGGATATAAAAGATAAATTATATAGTATACCCATGCAGTCAAAGAGCTTTATAAATTTATTAAATATATAACACATAGATATGTTAGTCTCTTGAGAATCTTATTATGAAAAACAATACAATAACTTCAGTTAAACTGTAAAACATAATTCTGACCAAATAAGCGGTAGACATTATGTTACGGTCTTGAACTGACTTTACGACACCGCACCGGCTCATACATAAACGAAACGGCCGGCGCGTGCCGTAATGGACGAAATCAGGACGAAAGTTCTCCTAGGCCGCTACCCAGCCGCAACAAGATAGGCCGGCTAGACTTTCAGTGGAGTTGGGCGGGTTCTTAACGAGATTATCTAAGGGTGACGACCAGAGGGTCGGTAAATAACGGTAAAATAAAGAGGGCGCCACCAAGCCTGTCTTAACCCGAATAACCGGGCCTGGGCAAGACACTCCGTCGATAGGGGTACTCGTGAATTAAGAACTCACACAACAATTTCATGATGGCAAAAATACTTAGATCATGAAGTGGGGCTCTTTCAGCCACGGCAATGTCACTACCAAGCTTACCTGCACGCTCTGATCTCACTGGCCCCACCGTACATTTATCTTCTCAATGATGGGCGCACGCTGAAACAGAACATGCACAAATCGACCAAGAATAAAGCGTCTCTTAATTAGATAAGCTTCTATTATTCAATTCTTACATTGGGGCAGCAAAGCGTGCCGCAAACATTGGGTTAATTCTTATAAATAAGCATCAGCTGATGGGCGCACCACTGTTACTAAACAACACCCATAACTGTACAAAATCAAGAGCAGTTTGACATATGAGTCCCACAAAGGGAACGTTTGTTCATAAAAATCGAGTTATGCAACAGCAAAGGCGACCCGAACAGCGTAGCTGTCGGCAGAATCCGGCGCCGCAAAGAGATGCGGCGAATTAGTTAGAAACCCAATTCGCAAGGCAAAAAGGGGGCCGCGTTAGATACATTTGTCCGAAAAGGGGGCTTACATAGCCTAACGCCCGCAGGCGAATTTAGAATATGACACAGCTGGTGCTACGCCGCCCAAGCGATCGATAACTTCGTGTAACACTCAACGAGCCGAACACGACGCCGTTGCTAACATACGAAAGGTCTCGCACAAAACTTGGCGAATATGGCACCGCCCTGATAAGAAGTGATCTGGCTCACATGATAATTTGGGCAAACACAGCAAAGCCCAAGTGAGAGAAGTGATTAGATTAAAAACGAGCGACGCCACTTCGCGACAACAATTTAAGATGCGAAGGGTACATTTTTAACGGTGCACATGATTTCACATCAAGTTCGCGCACATGCAATTTTACTGCGACCAAACTGGCGATGCCGCCTTACAGCACGTATGCCAAAAGTTCAGCAATTATTCACATGGTTAGGCGCAAAGCTCGCGCACAAGAAGTTAGTCACATGGAGTACCGCGGCACACAAATACGCCCCCGCGAAGCGAGCGTACAAGCGGAAGCAACACGGCAACAATGGTTATGATTCAATGGTTACAAATACCTTAGTTTTATTGGTGACGGCCCAAGAGATCGGCATGCGGTCCAGCTGGCGGGAAACAGGTTGCCTGTGGCAATTAATTCGCCGCTAAAACGGCCGACGGTGTGAATGGTCTGGATGCGCCCAAAATGGCGACAAAGGCTGGCGCTTCAACAAACGCCGCTACGACGGCAAAGCTAGCCCAATCATGTCCTACCTCAACGGGATCCTCGCACAACGAGCTAAAGGGAACACTCCCTTACGTGACGACGTAGAACCGGGCATGGAATTCCATCACACCTACGCCTTGGCATAATAAGATCGCCGCTAAACGACACACACCTCCCTTGTTCAATGGCCTGAGTTGAACTGCCGAGCAAGAAGCGTTACGACGCCCGAAGTGGCGTGAGCCAAAACGGCGTTACCACGTGACTCTCGACAGCCAATGGCGATGCGCCCAATAAAACAAATACGTTCCGGTGACAAACAGCGTAATTTCTAGAAGGTTCGGAAATCTTGCGAGCGTTAACACCCGGCTGTCAAAGTACCAACAAAAGGGTGCCCCAGATGACGAGAAATACTGCGCTTGAGGCCAAATATGTGAAAAATCATTATTATGGAATTAGGCGATGAAGCCAAATAAGTAACTAAAAGGGTTTAACATACGGGCACGCTGCCCTAAAGCCTAGGTGGCTAATTAAAATACAAAATGACCTGAAAATTAGCTTCTGTTTATGCAAGGAACAAGTTTTAGAAAAATAAAAAATGTATACGTCCTATATGTCTTTAGACGCTCGAATTTACAGGGTGCTGCAAAGATGGCGGATTATCTACGTGTTACGTTAAGCGAAACATTTTTGATTAGGAAGATCATAAACAATTTCTGTGTTATATTATTTGTAAATATGGGAGTTTAAAGTTCGATCCTTTGTTATGTGTAAAAAGCATTATTAGCATTAGAATTTAATTTGTGCATAACTCTTGGCCGTGTAAACTCTCCTTTGTTTGAAGGCGGTCGTCGGGCGAACGCACCCTGATTCTCCGCCCGCGTTGTTATGTGGTAATAATCTGCTTTACCAGCAGGCTTCAGCAGTTGTTTCAAGATCTTCGTTTTGTTTTTAATGTATTTATATTCCAAAAAGTGTCGTCAGCCGGCAGTATTCCTGTGATACTTTGTGCTTCAAGTTTCGGCCTTTCAGCTTGGGGTATTTTGAAGAGCTTCTTTAAGGAAGCTTCACTTGGTGCGGATTTTGGGCTTAGGCACGTATATAGGACAAATACGTCCACTTCTGATAGACGGATCATTTATTACAAGTTGCTAGTCGTCCTGGTCATCGCATGTAATTACAGGATAAGTGATACTTTATTTTCGATTTTTTTAATGTAATTCATTTTAAGCGTCACCCGAGAGTGGTTCAAACTTCAGTGATTTTACCTACTTAGAAAAGCTCTCTGCTTTTGAACACCTAGTTTGATTTTGGTCCATCGCCTGAGTGCTTTCCTGGTGACGACACCCTCCATCTGCAGCAGCAACTATAAGAGCCCGCTTGGAGGCTACTTGATTCACTCCTTGCAGAAGCATGATTATCTCAGAAAAGTAGAGTACTGCCTAATAGTCTATAGTAATGAGCAAGCAATGTGAAAAAAACTGAAGTTGTTCTTAGCATATAATTGTACATTTTACTGGTTTACTCTTAGATTGCGTATTGCATTGTACTGATCACTGCTATTTTGGCCTTATTTGGGAGTGCATCTTTCGAGTAAGTAACATCCTTAAGAATTACTCTACTGGCTACTTTATGCAGCGTTGTTTAATAAACCTAATGGATTGTTTATAGCATTCATTGCTTGATTTCGTTACTGCTAACTTCTGTATTTCAGATAATGCGTTACAGCCTGCCGCGATTAAACTAAATTCTCGACCTAACTGAGTATATTTCTTGTAACTGAGAGACTTGTTGGCTCTCATTGTATTTGGTAAATATATCATTTGACGAAGTATAAATAGTTTTTCCGGATAACGAAAAGAAACTTAAGAACTTTTAACTGTAGAACCGATCAATGATTTATTCGAAAACAGTGTCATCAACAAGTTGCATCGAAGCTATTTTAATTAAGCGTTATATCCAAGAAAACAATACCGCTTTAATTGTTTGTAATTAGTAATGTTGCCAGTTCAGTTGGTTTTGAGGTTAGTAAAACCTCGCTAGGACTTCAAAACTATAACACAAAGAATTGTTTTACTATTTCCTCCTTACTCTCCAAGTGCCTCTTAATAGTATAACATAGAGCTAATTCGCCATTCTTGCTACACCCTGTATACTCTAGAGGACTTAATGAAAAATTGTGTGGTAAGTTTCTTCCTGGTTTTCTAGCTTTTACACTAAGTTAACAACTTGGTGTTTGCCATGTTATTAGACGGCATCGTTCCATCATTGTCTTGGGGTCTTCTAACACTTCTTTCCCTAGGTTAGCCGTTTCGTGCCATTCATACTATTCTACTCTCGTCCATTTTATTTTCATTCACTCATCTTGTATTCACATTTCTCACTCTATCATGACTGGCTTTCTTAGCTATGTTCTCAGTACACTCATATCTATAACTGTCATCTGTTGGTTTCATGTGTCATCTATAATATAATTTTCCTTAATGTGTGTTTGTCTGTCTGTGGCACCAAATAAAATTTCACGTTCCGGCTTCACAGATGTTTATATTTGTTTAGGTTTTGTTTTTCTTATTTTAGCGCTCGGATCGGAGCGTGACCTTTCCCGTATCCTATTTCACGTGCTCGTAGCGCGCAATTTGCTTGTGTTATTTAAATTTCCATAGCTGGTAAGAGTTGTTTCCCAATAGCTATTTAAGTAACAAGAAATGTAAGGATCTATTAACATTTGAGGTAGGCAAGTACAAGTCAAGGCGAAGCCGCGGCTTGTTGCCTGCCGAAAATGTTAATAGGCGATACATTCCGAGTTATCTTATTATATTTTTTCCCGCTGTTTATAGAAATTTTTCTAGATTTTTGAAAAAAATCGTTTGGTTTGTCACTTATCAACAGGATTAATTTTCGTGAGTCGTGTTACCTCTGAGTGTCACATGTCACATAAACGCTTGCAATTATAAACAAAACGTTTAAGTCTGCATCTTGCGTTGTTAATTTTATTATCCTAGGAACTTAATAATAATATTAGGTTCTGTTGTCAAGGGAAAGCAGCAAACAAATATAATCACCGACTTAGACGTTTTGTTACTAAGGCTGTAATATAATTTTATTTACTAGCAACATGATATTATACATTTTCGTCATAGAAATAAAATATGAAAAGTTACTCTTAACTCCCAAGGGACTTGTCAAATTATTTCTCCCTCAAACTCATGGTAACCATGCAACTACAAATAACGTCTTATCAACCATACAATGAGGCAATCCTTGATGTTACTTACATATTCTAATTTTAAATGTCATTATGACATTTTTAAATTTCATACTATTCTTACTAATAAATGCTAGTAAATAAAATATTGTATGCGCCACGGGAGATATTTATGTTCTTTACCTCAGCCAGAGGCCCTCGGTCTGTAGCACATGTCAACCTCAGGGAAAAAACATTCATATCTCTCTTAATGCATAAATATCTATATTAACGGTTTGTTCCGCCCTGCCATCGGGACTTTAAACTTAAATAAGGCGTATCATACATCTAATGATGTTAATAATTATTTTCCCCTAAATAAAGACACAACAAACTTAGTAGTGTGCTTAAATAAACGTTTGTGTTTAATTAAGTTACTGAACGTATATTGTATTATAATATTATACACAGTGGGTCAAAAAAGGTACAGATTTTGTAACTTCCTATGTTCGTTGGTGATTTATAGTGTTAAATAAATATTATTCCATCGAAAAGCTCAAGCTATACAGACAAAAATACAGCAGCGTTACCCTTAAGGGACAGTACTAATTCAAAGTTGTATGAATCGACTCAAGCCATGCAAAAAATGTGTTTTTGGAAGAATGTATTATTTAAACCTTTAAACCTTTAAACCTTTAAAATACAACAATAACTAAGCTTTCCTAAATAAATTACGCTATTGAAAAATGTGGTTCAATATGCCCTCCATTTTTATCAACAATCGTTTGCAATCGTCTTCGCCAAAGCGCAATCGCAGAAACTATTTGCTTTTAAGGCAGGATCCACTGTGGCTTATTCAAACGCTCAATTATGGGTACAATTTTCTTTAAGACCTCGATTAATCAACAACCAAAAATAAAATGACAGGTACAAAGTACGTTCACCAAGTAACCAAGCAAATGAAACACGCCTTACTAGTTCTGTAACAAATTTGATATTGATCATCTTCACAGGCTGCGTTTCCCTTTTACTCATGAATGATACTCCATAATCAATATCTACCCAAAAAAGTTCTAGGAAGGGGGCGAATTTCATACAAACAAATTTCTATGAAAATCGTACGACACTCATTATTGACCAATAGAAAAATTAGTTCACGAGCCGTAACCAAGACAACAACAAAAATTTTTGCAGGTAGACCAACCTAACTGTGAGGGTTTGTGTCGTTACGATTTTCTTACCGAATCTGCATTCGAGCATTAATTCATATCCGGAAATTAGTTTTCGTGCATTCCAACAACGTCCTAATTTGCCCTCGCGTCCCGCTCGGACAAATTAATACGACGTTGTTGGAATGTACTCAAAAAATTTCCGGAAAGAATTAATGCTCTTATGAGATTATATGTAAAAATTTACGGAGGTTTGGTTTTACTAGGATACACCTTCTGGTATGGAGGGGTGGGGGAAGGGCAAACAACTTCGAAAAAAGAAGCTTTTTTCTCTAAAATGGCTCTAAATATTTTGATGATTTTCACATATGACAGGTCCCTCTTACTCATAAGTGATACTCCATAGTTAATATCTACCCAAAAATTCTACGGAAGTCCATTACTATTTGCGGTGGTATTATATATAATCATAAAAGCTGCAAGGCGAAAGATTAGGAGAATAAAACTGGGATATTAGATGATTGAGAAAACATAGCTAATAATAGTAGTTTATTTATCTAGAAGTACTATAACCATATGTAAGCAGAAGATAATCCTACGTCAAGAATTCTGAGCACTTTGTGAAAATAATTACTCAGTTGGAAGTAATGGACCACAACATATCGGTTAGTTTTGATGTAGAACCCTGCTCACCAACGCACCCGTAGGAAGTGTGGTAAATCTTATACAACGTTTCTCTCCTCAAGGATTTCGAGAACACGTCCACAGTTATTGAGGATGTGTCTGACGACGACCTACTTTCTTTTAGGAAGAACGATATTACGAGCAAAGGGAAGGAGCCACTAGGAAATTCCTATTATCCGCAGTCTTTGCCAATATCTTTATGGAAGTCTTGAAAGAATAAGCTATTTAGTCCAGCTATTTCAAACCTAAATGATGGTTTCGACGGGTCGATGTAATTTCGTTATACAGGCTGCTTTTTTTATCATGTAACAACTTGTAGGCAACCCATTATGCAGAAGCATGCCTACAAGTTGTTACATGATAACAAAATCAGCCTGTATAGCCTTATGGAAAAGCAGTTCTTGAGGGTTTCTTGGCATACCTCAACCACACCATGCCAGAATTAAATTCACTATGGAAATTGAAGAAAATGAATGTTTCTCTTTGTTACGGTTTTTCGACACTCCTGTTCTCCAAAACGCTGGTTTTGCGCCTTCAATAAATTGCGGTTTTTGTCGGGTTTGTTATCGTTATCTACACGCTTTCCGTGGTCTAGCTTGACCGCGATTAGGCCGGAGCGCTCTTGAGGCTTGCATTCTTTTGTTTTGAGGGCTTGTTCTTCGTCTCGGAACACCGCAGATGTGTTTTGGTGCTTGCATTGGTGACTCTTTTGCCCTGCCGCTGGACGGGCCTTCAGTTTTTGGTATTTTATGGAGGTCTTAGGGCCTAGCCGCAAAGCGAAGTATAGAGTGGTTTGGACAAAACTTTGGAGAACTTTTTCTAGCCTCATTCCAACGGATTCGACACCGTGTGGGTGCTAACCTAACATTTGATGTCCGATTGCTCAGTTCATCCGGGGTAAGTTCCGCTTTATATTGTCGTAGCTTTGCAAAGGTTTGCATGCATTTACTTTGAGTTTCGTTTTCCTTAGCAACCAGTGTCGGATAAATAGTTTCAAGCAAGCCGTTTCGGGCCAAAAGCAGTTTTGAGCAAGCAATTTTGGGCCATTGGTTCCGAATTTTAAAACTAGTTCCAAGCCTGGAAATCAGCTTTGCCTCAGTTATCGGTACGTTTTTGCCGTGCCACGCTTTAATGGTCACCGTTCCAAGTGCAAATGGATCCCTGATAAGCACGCTGTAGGTACTCATAGGAAGCCGCTATCAGGTTTTATTTTAACTAAATTTATATAACAATTACGTACAATACGATCTGTGAATGAGTGGAAAGCGGCTCACCCGATCGCTAATTTTGTGCCGCCGCATCTCGGCCTGCGATTTTCAACGACTTTTTCGATCGCTAATTTGTGCAGTCGCATCTCGGTGTGTGTAATCCCAGTATTGGTATTTCCCGTATCATCGCATGAAGGCGAGTAACGACCGCTCAGCACCTTTTTAATTTGTTGTGCAATTACCGGTAAATTGTTGTTCTATTATTAAGAGTTGGCAACTGTATTGTATTACCATTTAGTACTTCTAAATCAGCCTAGTTGTTGGACTTTCTGGCATTTAGTAGCACTGCGAGTGCTTGAGAAATTTTGTACATGAAATGATTTGTCGATTGTACTGTTATTATTTATGCCAATCATACTGTGATATTTAAATGTGATAATTATTATTGCGTTATTGCTACCGATGATTGTTTGGAGCTCTCTTTCAGGAGATTTGGACTGCTGGAGTTTACGAATTCTCGTGTTATGCCTGAACGCACTCGCTGTTATTATCAAAATTCGATGGCGCCCTACCGGTCTTATGTAATCACTTTAATTAAATAACTCAAAGTACCGCACGACCGTCGTCTCTAGAGCTAGTCGCGGTCGGCAAGTGTGTTCAAGCAGTTTTGGATTTTTGATTTCTTGAGAAATTAGCCAACGAATAATTTGCTTACCTAATTAATGTTAACACCTTTCCTGGACGTGTTAGTGAAGCGAACCATTAATAAAAGATTAAGCCACAAAATATATAGAAGTATGACAGCCCGCCTTCCCACATCGCCAGAGTAACCGCTAGAACTGGTCCTGGATAAGAGAAAGAGACAAGTGATCCCTTCCAATAAATATTCGTTGCTCAGGCTACAGACAAACGGCATTTACCAGCTTCAATGTATCTGTGGTAAATCTTATGTTGTACAAACTAGAAGGAGCATCCAATGTAGAATAAAAGAACGTCAGAGCCACACATATACGACTCCTTACACATAAGTCAGGACTAAAAATTATTAAAAATCCAAACGTCAATTGAGAAGACGGTCACCACCAAAGCAACACATGGTAAGCACCTTTGCAAAATTAATAAGAAGATACAAATTTTCAAGTGAGCAATCAAGCAGAATGTCGAATAAGTCCTCGTAACATACAAGATTTGCATGAGCAGTCAACCGGAATTATTCCTCGGTATATAACGCGAAGAGTGAGACTACAACATCAGTTTTTAGAAAGCTTCTGAAGAATGATCAAGTTTAAATGGACGTTCACAGCATAACCCGAAAGAACCTACCATTATGGACAACGGCTGTGAAAGCCTGCATTCATCCATCATCGAGGTATTTATATTATCGGACAATTATTCTGACAGCAGTAGGTATTATAACCATTTGGCAAGTGGTTTTGTATAACACAAAAACCATATTATAAAATCTGCAATTATTTACCATCGCGGGCAGAAGCCGACGCTAGCGGCCAGCAGCATAATGTTGAGCGGGCCACCGGGAATCGTCCCGGTATTCCGTTGGGTCAGTCCGCCCCTGGATATTGTTCTATATCGGTTTTTGATTTCGCGTGACTCACTAGATTTGTTTCTGATTGCTGTAATATGATGTTTTAGGTTTGCTAGTAAGCGGTCTCAATAGTTTCGTTTTATTGTTCTTATTTTGGTGTTTACCCTGTTCATTACTTTGTATTCATTTCATGTTTGAGATGTCAGCTTTAGTTGGCAAGGTAGTTTTTTTTTCACTGTAGAACCATGTTGTTTTTCCAGTTGACTTTTGATGTATTTGTTCTGTGTATTTCTAACACTGAGTAATATTAATTTTTTTCATCATAGGTTTATCGTACTGGAGTCGTTGATTTCGGTTTTCATTCTGTCGTATTCTCATGCAAGTATTGGATGTTATTTTTTTTAATATTCTGGTGCGTCTGTTCCTAGATTCATTCTTAACTTTACTAATACTAGACCATGGTTACTGCGTATGTTACCAGATGCAAGGGTGGGTACATCTAATATCTGTATCAGATATGTCTTTCTGTCTCTGATGATAAAGTAGGTTGTATATTTTTATCGTCTTAAGGTTTTGTACGTGTATTTTTGTTGCGTTTTGTGATTGTAGAATGAGTTGTTAATTAACATTTCGAAATTAATGCAGAAATCGATTATCACCTTCCCGTTTTTATTATGTATGTATTGAGATGGCATTGGCATTCACAGAGTTGGGATGGTGCTTGCAACTGCAAGATTTAGCGTATAAATTTCAATCCGTAATTACATTTGCAAAGAAATGCCGGTAGTAATGAAATTATTTGAGTAGAGAAGGCAAAGGGCAGAGCTTGTTTTTCATAGATTGGAGTCGATAATTTTAAATTAGCCAAAAATAAGAGGTTTGTGCAAAATTAACGCCGAACCAAATAAATAGAACTCTCACAGAAAGGTTATAATATGTGCGTGTTAAATGAAGCGTGGATGTCAGAATAATTAAATAGGAAATGTTTATGAGCAACCTTAAATAAAGGTAAAGGAAGCAGAATTATAATATAATACGTTGCAAAGAGCATAAACCAGGCAGAACATGGCAATTATAATATTAGACAGCAATATTTGGAAATATGTGAAAAGTAGACAGTTGATGAAAATACGAGGAAAAGGACACAGCAGGATGTAAAACAAAATTGGTGAAGAAAGTGAACTATTTAAAAAACAAGTCAGTGTAATTACGCGAGTGAGAAAGACAATCTAAATAATACAAAGTGTTAGTAGTGCAATGAGACAGTAAAAACCTAATTGAAAAGACAATATTTTAGAAATAGAAATGTTGTAAATCATTTTAGTTATAAGTAATATTAGTTAAGAAAGTTATTGTATTGAACTTGGTCTACATCCGTTTTTATAATGACCATGGGACAGAAACAATTGAAAAAAAAATTCTTGACACAGTTTTTGGTCTCTCATTTAAATGCAGTTTCCTTATAGAAATATTTAATTTACCAAAAAAAAATTACACCATCGTGTAGCCAATTAACCAGTGCACCAGTGAAAGTGTGGGTAGCGAATTCCCACACAAAATTTTTTTTCTTAGTTACCACCTTCCGAGGACTTCGGCTAAGCCAGCTCAAAATTACGATCTTCAGTCACGAGCAGAATTGAGTTCCTGAGCCCATGATTTCAACGGCAGCCATAGCAGCCACAGCATCGCAGGTTTTCAGCTTCAGGCAGATACCATCAGGAGCCGCCGTCCGAACGAGCTACCGCAACGCTGCAGAAAACTCAGGTTAGATTTCCATTAAAGTATCGGCGTTAGAAACGGGAAAGTTACAATTAGAACAAGAGTACGTTTTACTGAAGAGAGATCCAGGCATATTAAAGCATCTATCGAAAGCAATTATTCAGTAATAGCCTAAAATCCAGATTTGAGGTTAGGAAAAACAATTGCATGTTAGTGTTTTTTAACAATCAAGGACCGGTTTTGCCTGAAAACAAAAGATAGATTAATGCCGTCGAAGGCGTGAAAATTCAAAAGTTACCTTATCGAATGCTCATAAAACTCTTTTTGTTAAATTAAATCACAAACGCGGACCGCAACAAAATAAACCGATTTCTGTAGAACTTTGACAGCGCAGCAAAGTAACGACTGCGCGACTGAACTAAATTCACAGCCCATTGGCGTATTACATAAATTTTAATATTAACGTACCGGGGAACCCAACTCTGAGGAATGAGTTTTCTTGCCTATCGAGCTAGCCTTCTGTAATATTAAATTGCAGATGAATGAAGTACAATAAAGGGCATAATACTGTTTTATTTGAAAGCAATTAAAGAACCCAGTCAAAACAGTATTATTTTTAGTCAGTCAAAAATTTGACCTGAATAAAAATAATTTTGCAGGTAGTAGTAATTACAAATAAAATAATAATATCATTATATTTATCACATCATACCATTGCATCATATATGTATATATGGTATGTATTGTCGGTAACCCCCATTTTACCTTGCGGTGTAAAGGCTGGCGCTTTATACGATTGCGTCTAACGGTACAATGCTCACCTTGCCGCGGATTCGGGTTACAAATTTGGAGTGAGCCTTTTGTGCTTGCGCAGCAACTATTGTTTGAGGTGTCTGTCATGGCGATGTGTTGACCTTGTTACTATATCTCTTAGGTCTGTGGTTCTGAGTACAGCACAGTTAATTTGAAGCCTAACTGTGAATGGTCTCATCGAGCCCAATTCCAATCGCCGAGGCTGCGGAAAAATTCCGGCCCTCGCGTGATTCGAACCGAGGACTTGTTTAATGCAAGCCTAGCGCTTTTCTAATTGTGCTACCCGCCTTCCGCTTTTATTATGTTCATCATTAAATCTCTGGTTTATGCCTCGAATGATGTCGTTTTCGATTTCCGCATTACAATAAAATAAAATTACAATTAATAATTTTGTTCGTGTACAGATTTACAGTAGGTTGGTCTTTTCTGCTTGCAATTTGGCTGTTATTGTCCGTTCTGATAAGCATGTTGTTAAGTCATTTTGCTATTTCAGATGCTTAATTGCATTTCACGCCGTTAGTTAGGTCATTTTGGTATTTTGAATAGCCGCCTAAGCTTAGAGCAGCGCGCCCGTATGCTAAGCCCTTTTAGCTCTTTATTTGGCTCCATCGCCTAATTCCAGAATCACGATTTCGCACATAGTTAGCCTAAAAAGCAGTATTTGTCGTCGGTTGGAGCTCTCCTCTGATGGCGTTTTTCTGAATTCTGAATAGCACGCTGTGGCGGCGTGATACCAGCGTGGCCCGCATTGGTTGGTTTCATTTCATCGCCTTGCGATTCGCTGTGGTTTAGTCACGTGGGGGACGCGGCCAAGGTGACCTTTTGCCAACGCTTCCCTCGTGGCATTCAGCCGAGAGCCGTCGTTAAAACCAGAGGTCGGATAGTGTATGTGAGTTCGTGCGGCGCTCCCGCCATTTTGGCGGGGGCGTCAGTCCTTTTTCCCGTCGAGTGCTGTTTCAGCGACTATGTGATATACGTTTTCGCCTTAAGTGGAGTCTTCCAGAGCCCGTGGCAGAGAGCGCTTGTGTGTGGTGGTGGTGATTCGAAATTTGTTGAGTGATCTTCGGCGTAACGTGGGTGTTTTGGAGCCCAGTTCCTGCTACTATTAGTGAGGGGTCGTGCCCCCTTCATCTCGACCTACGAGGATTTGGTTCAGCAGAACGAGTGAGGCCCCCATCATTTTCGTCGTCCCGTTGTACGCGTCTTGACGCGTCTCCCGTCGCCATTGAGGCGGTTATGCATTCACCCCCTTTCGCCGTTGTAACACCGAAGGTACCTACCACCTACGATTGCAGCTCGTCGCAACTCAGCTGTACCAGGCTCCCTCGCCGCCCCCGCATTAAGGTATGTGCCTTTAACCTGATTACCGCTGTGAACGCGAGTGTTACTCATTACTACTCATTACTACGCTAGTGTATTCATTCAGACCGCAGACAGTTCAGGCCGTGAAGGCTAATGTAAATCGTCGCTGCCCTTGCATAAGGCAATGTGTATCTTTGTACCTATTCATTACTACGCTAGTGCATTCATTCAGACTGCAGACAGTTCAGGCCGTGAAGGCTAACGTAAATCGTCGCTGCCCTTGCATAAGGCAATGTGTATCTTTGTACCTATTATTGCTGTTCACTAATGTTCAACATCTGTCGTTAAGCTTAGAGCGCGCGTGCCAGCTGGTGCCCTTAATTATAGAGTAAGGTTAGATACAGGGCGACGCATTCTGCTACCCCATTGTAACTCGAAGTGAAATACATGATTGGTTGGTTAAGGGAACTATTGTTTGTTTCGGTTTGTGCATGTTCTGTTACAGATAGACGCCCCTTTATTGTACGAATTATTGTACGACGGAACGAGGAAGCTGTGAGCGTGCAGGTGAGTGGGACAGCTGCGTAGTCGTGGTCGGATGGACACCTAATCACAATCCTTGCTTAAGGCAATCCCGAAGTTGTTGTTTGACCTTGCAACTCTTGAATAATCTTATTGGCGGAGTATTTTTGCATGCTTCGCTCCCGTCTAACCGTCCAGGCCCGGTTAGCCGGGTTACGACAGGCTTGGTGGCGCCCTCATAATTTCGACATACCCTGTATATATTATGCCACAACGCGCTTGCCCAGAACGTATCGTGTGACTCACGCCCGACTCCCTGAGCGTTCCAGCCGTGGCCTATTAGCCTATTTCGAACCGATCTCAGGGCAAGTGTGTCATGTTTTCAGGACTGATTCCGTGGTGCGATGCTCACCTTGGGTGGGTGTCGTAAAGTCCTTTTAATACCGTAACAGGCTAATTTTGGCGGCCCAATCGCGTGGGGCTTGTTGTTTGTTGTTGTTGTTGGACGGTAGTAGTCTCGTTAAGCCCACCCGTCGTACGTCTTAATTTTGGCTATTCCAACGTCTGAGGCCTTGTATGTTTGTTTCTCTTATTAAGCCACCCGTTGTGCCTTAATTTTGGCTATTCCAACGTTTGGAGCCTATTAGTGCACGACAACGCTCGACCTCATTTTGGGGTTTTCTTTTTTTTTGCGCTGTGTGTCTTAATTTTGGCGCGACAACGTGGGACGTTGATGTTCATTGTTGTCTGTTATCATTGATATTGTTGTCACAAATGTTTTTTTTTCGTCATTTCGAAGTGGTATGGACTGGTAAACCGTTTTTTTTCTTAGTAGAATATTTTACCGAGCTTCTTTTCTTGTTTTCTATTTGTCTTTTCTTGTTTTCTTCTGGTTTCTATATGTCTTTTCTTGTCTTTTCCTGTTCTTAGTTTATTTTCATTAGTTTTCTTGACCGTGTATATGTTTTTTCTTAGTTGTCATTTGTCTTTACGTTTCTTTTCTTGTTTTCTATATGTTTTTTCTTGTCTTTTCTTATTTTCTATTTGTAGTTTTGTGTTTTCTTGTTGTTTATCGCCTTTTTGAGTTTTCTTTTTGTGTTTTTCCATGTCTTTATATATTTTGAGTATCTTTTCCGTCATTTTTACCGTCGTTTCTTGTTTTTCTTAGCCAGTTCATACTACCGAGATCTCTCGTTGCATTCAGTGCAGATTTTATCCCGTATTAGTCGGATTTAGTACCAGATGTTGTTGAGTGAAGGTACCGACCTTGTTTTTTTTTAAGTCTTTTCGAAGGCTTAGTTGGGAGTTTCGATTCCCTGTCGTGTACATTGTTTAGCCTTGGGCTAAGTTGACACTTTTGTTATACCGAACTGACGTTTATCGATTTTGACGTTCACGTTATCGAGGTTTATCGATTTTGACGTTGATGATTACCGATTTTGACAATTTTTTTTTTCTCTATCGTTTGGTGTTGTACCGAGTTGATTTTTTTGGTAAGCAGGTTGGAATTCTTTTTCACCTTCATTACCGTTTCTTGGTTTGTTGATAAGTTTTGGTGTGCTGTTGGTGTGCTTGGGGAGATTCGCTCGTGCGGTTATTACGTCCCTCAGGCCATCTTCTTAGTTGGTTTGGTGTAGTTATTTTCGTTGGACTTTTATTTCATTTTCATTATTATCATGTACCGCCCAACTTTGTTTACCGACTTCTTCGTGGACGCCCCTAACAGTCATAGTAGTGTTTTGTACACTTTCCGTTAGTATTTAACGAGTCTTTACCGCTGGTCGGAATGCTTCGTATTTGTTGACGTTTTGTTGTCATTTACCGTACCCTTTTTGTCTGATGACGTCATGTTGTCAAGTATCGTGTTCTTTGTGAACAGTTTCGTTGAAGCTTCTGAGCTTTGTGTGGCAGTAATGCGCTGCTGTTCGCATGAGGCCTCTTTGGTATTCAAGTATTTAAGTATTTAAAGATTTTTGACTTTTTTTTTTGTAGTGATGCCCTGTTGTTTTCGTGGCCTAGCGCTCTTTTACCGTACCGTTGGCCGTCGCCATTTTCAACCACCTGTGTGGGATTACATAAAGAGAGCGTGTTTCTGGTCATTTAGTTTCGTGCGGACCCTGTCGTAGTAAGGTAGTCCCTTTTGGGCCGCATGGATTTCTGAAAAGGATTTATTGGGCATGCGTCATCGAACGCCTACACCCTTGGAGACTTGGTTCTTCGTGATTTTCTTTTGGTGTTCGGTGTTGGAGTCATTTTCGAGCTCGCGCTTTGCGGTTTAATAGTCGACTTGGCTCCGGCATCGGCATTGATTGAGGATTTCGGTGGACTGAGTTTTTCCTATTACTGATTATGACTATTTTGACAGTTTCTGTCACAACCATTTCCTTTTTTTTGGTGGTTCATCCTCTTCTCTTGGGTACTCATACCAGTTGTGGGATCCACACAATGCGCCGATCTCGTGACGCGCAGCGTGCCCTCTTCAGGTAACCCTTGGGTGGGACTTTGGACTTCCATTTCTATACCCCCCCCCCCCCCTCCCTGTGTTCTTTTGGAACGGTTGGTCGGAAGTGTCCACAGGTGTAAGACCTATTTTACCCGATTTTGACCCAAACAATTTACGTATTTTCTACTGGCGTATCCAGTCTTTCTTCTTCCTCTTCTCTCTTCCCACCTTTGCACCCTATCTGGTGGCCAGTGTGCGTAATCCCTTTGGGGGTGCACTCTATCGTATCGAATGTTTTTTTTTGTTTCGTTTGTTTTTCGTTGTTGCGTTTTCGTTTGAGTTCTCGTTACGTCGTCGCAAAATGCCTCGTTGTTTTATAAGAGACTTCGGGGAACTCTCTTTCAAGTAAGGGGAGTGTTAAGTCATTTTGCTATTTCAGATGCTTAATTGCATTTCACGCCGTTAGTTAGGTCATTTTGGTATTTTGAATAGCCGCCTAAGCTTGGAGCAGCGCGCCCGTATGCTAAGCCCTTTTAGCTCTTTATTTGGCTCCATCGCCTAATTCCAGAATCACGATTTCGCACATAGTTAGCCTAAAAAGCAGTATTTGTCGTCGGTTGGAGCTCTCCTCTGATGGCGTTTTTCTGAATTCTGAATAGCACGCTGTGGCGGCGTGATACCAGCGTGGCCCGCATTGGTTGGTTTCATTTCATCGCCTTGCGATTCGCTGTGGTTTAGTCACGTGGGGG
The DNA here is from genome assembly GCA_940337035.1 of Agriotes lineatus. Lineage (NCBI taxonomy): Eukaryota > Metazoa > Arthropoda > Insecta > Coleoptera > Elateridae > Agriotes > Agriotes lineatus. The sequence continues at coordinate 111,410,958 of OW679200.1, read as the reverse complement.
ACGCGGCCAAGGTGACCTTTTGCCAACGCTTCCCTCGTGGCATTCAGCCGTGGGCCGTCGTTAAAACCAGAGGTCGGATAGTGTATGTGAGTTCGTGCGGCGCTCCCGCCATTTTGGCGGGGGCGTCAGTCCTTTTTCCCGTCGAGTGCTGTTTCAGCGACTATGTGATATACGTTTTCGCCTTAAGTGGAGTCTTCCAGAGCCCGTGGCAGAGAGCGCTTGTGTGTGGTGGTGGTGATTCGAAATTTGTCGAGTGATCTTCGGCGTAACGTGGGTGTTTTGGAGCCCAGTTCCTGCTACTATTAGTGAGGGGTCGTGCCCCCTTCATCTCGACCTACGAGGATTTGGTTCAGCAGAACGAGTGAGGCCCCCATCATTTTCGTCGTCCCGTTGTACGCGTCTTGACGCGTCTCCCGTCGCCATTGAGGCGGTTATGCATTCACCCCCTTTCGCCGTTGTAACACCGAAGGTACTGTAAGATTGTTGCTTTTGGGGCGTTATTTCTTACATAAATGTGTTCATATATAGAGGTTGAAATAAAACGCGTGTTGCTTCATGAACCAATATAATGAACTAAATAAAAATTGTTTGCGATCGTCACCTTAACAACACAAACCAGGTGACTAGATGATCGCTACATTACTCCCCCCCCAAAAGAAGAGGGAGGGAGGCCAGGTAGGAAAACTAATATAATCCCGTAGGAGAGTAACAGGATTATATTTAGCTACAAAACCTCCTGGATCTTTTCAACTATCCTTAAAAACTAATAACAATAAATGATAACAATAAATAAAGGTAACAATAAACAATAACACACACTACACACGTCCCTGGAGATATTCTGTTGGGCGTCGAATTCCATCTACTTCACAGATGTAAGCTGGAAGAAATGAAAAAAAAAGGAAGCGTGTATAAAAATAATATTAACGTAACAATAAAAATAAAATAAAACAAAAATAAAATATACGAAAGCATGCAAGCATATGTTAATCTAGAAAGTAGGCAGGTTTCAGTCTGTCATAGCTGACTGTTCCGCTGATACCTTCCAGCGACATGTATTTTTCAGAACGGTGTGCAATTTTGAAAGGGCCTAGATAATTGGGTTTGATGCCCCTAGTATGCGTGCTGTTTCTGAGATACACGTGTGTGCATGTTTCCAGATCTTTATTAATGTGAGTACTGGTAGAGGGGTAGTTTTTTGTGAAGAAATATTTATGCTTTCCAATTGATTGTTTTAGATTGATTACAAATGACGACATTATTGTATCTGATGGTTGAGTGAAGTGATTCTCATCGAAGAAATCATTTGGTAATCGAAGAATTGTACCGTATAACATTTCTGCTGGGGATGCTTGCAGGTTTTCTTTGATGCTGGAGCGTAAAGAAAGTAAAATCCACGGAATGTTGTCTGGCCAGGCATTAATGCCTGTTGCGGTGATTGCATTTTTTAAGGTACGATTGAATCGTTCAATGATTCCCTGGCTGATTGGATGGTATGTGCTTGAACGGATGTTTCTAATTCCTAAAACGGACATGAAATCTAACCATGATTTCGAAAGGAAAACGGGAGCATTATCATTAGTTAGGAATTTTGGTATGCCAAAACGGGCAATCCAAACTTGTGTTATTGCTAAAATAATTTCATCCGCAGTTGCGTATTTTAACGGAATCGCTTCAGGCCAGCGAGTAAAACGGTCAATCATAGTTAAAATGTATTTGTATTGTTGCGATTGGGGAAGGTGAATTAGATCGATGTGTACGTGCTGGAAGCGGAAATCCGGTTCACCAAATGGATAGAGTGGAGGTTTCGAAGTTTTGGTTACTTTAACTGCTTGACAGGAAGGACATGTATCCACCCACGTTTTCACATCCTTGTGCATGGATGGCCAGATATAACGTTTAGTTATTAATTTCCTAGATGCGCGAACTCCGGGATGAGATAACGAGTGGATTGAGTCGAATATTTGACGGCGGAAAGATCGTGGAACAAACGGTCTTTGTGTGCCCGTAGAAGTTTCAACCCAAATAGGAGTTCCTTTTAACGAATTTGTTTTGGCAAAAGATAAATTTGGGTTTGACAATAAGGCTTCTAAATCAGGATCGTCTTGTTGAGCTGTTGCTAAATCATCGAAATCGATCGTATTTTGAAGACCAACGACAGAAACCCTGGTTAGAGCGTCTGCTGGTACGTTATCTGTACCTTTGACGTGTTGTATGTTTGAACAGAATTGGGAAATGTATTGTAACATTCTTAATTCTCGAGGTGAGTGGTCACCTGTTGATTTAGTAATTGCGAAAGTGAGAGGTTTGTGATCAGTAAAGATAGTATATTGTTTACCATCAGTATAATATCGAAATTTTTTAACTGCGAAATATATAGCTAGCAGTTCTCGTGAGAATACGCTATATTTTTGTTCTGCAGAGGTTAATTTTCGCGAGCAAAAAGCGAGTGGTTTCCACATCTGATCCTGCCATTGTTGCAAAACACCTGCGATGGCATTGGAAGATGAATTAGTCCATAAACTGATTTCAGCGTTTGGTATAGGATGAACTAATAAAGTGGCCTTTGCCAGAGCTAACTTGATTGAGTTAAACGTTTCTAACTGAGAAGTGTTTAAATGAACCGGTTTATCGGTTGCTTTCCCAGCGATCACTAGAGAAATTAACGGTGCGATTAGACTTGAGCAATTGGGAATGAATTTATGGTAATAAGTGATCATTCCTATGAAATTTCGGAGTTGACGTTGAGTAGTCGGGGGCGGAAACGAATTGATTGCATCCACCTTTGACTCCTGAGGTTTGATTCCCTCTTTACACACAGTGTATCCCAAGAAATTTAAGTTAGGGGCACCAAAAACACATTTATTTATGTTAAGTAACAAACCATAGTTTACTAATTTGGCGAATACTTTTTTGATATGTTGAATATGTTCCGATCTGTTAGCGCTAAAAACTAGGATGTCGTCTAAATAACAAAAAACAAAACTCATCCCTTCAAAAACTTCCGACATGAGAGCCGACCAGCTACTCTGAGCGTTCCGTAATCCAAAGTTCATTCGTAGGTATTTATAGCTACCCAACGGTGTTATTATGGCTGTTTTATCTGTATCCTCAGGAGCAATTGGTATCTGAAAGTACGCTTTTTTTAAGTCTAGTTTTGAAAAGATCGTTGAACCATGAATTCTGTAGGTAAAATCTTGGATAAATGGTATAGGGAACATGTCTGGGATTGTGACGCTGTTTAAAGGTCGATAATCACCGCACACTCTGTAGCTACCGTCCGCCTTCCTCACCAAATGAATGGCTGCTGCCCAAGGGCTTGTTGCTCTTTGTATAATGCCTGATTTTAACAACTCTTGCAGATGCTTTTCCAAAAATGACAATTGCTCAGGATTCAAACGCCTGCATTTAGTAAAACGAGGAGGTCCTGTCGTGATAATTCTATGTATGACCTTATGTTTGACAGGTGCATTGATATTAAAATCATCAAGTAATTCCGGAAACTGTCGCAATAGACATTTATATTCTTGTTCAATAGAACCAGGGATATTTTTGTTTGATGAAGATGCTGGTTGTATACTTTGCTGATTGTTGTGTGGTGAGGATTGTTGATGATTGCATATCTGTGAATGGTTACTGCACGAACCGCTCATAGGAACAACATGATGACTTGGTGACACTGGATGATAGGCGGTTTGAGTCGGTATTGGGTGGTAAACATCAAATGGTTCGGATCTAGAAGCGTGCAGATGAGGCAGCTGCGCATGCTTCCCCTTTTGCAGACAAGCGACCGATGTATACAATTGAGGCTGAGTTGGTGCAGTTGGAATCGCAGCAATCGGTGGATGAGTGGTTGGGTACGATATAAGCGTGTGCGTTACCGGTACCCCTCGTTGTATGCACACTTGCTGTTGTGCAGCGATCGGTACCTGTATACCTACAAGAGGTATACCTGAAGAAGGTTGCAGATGAATGAGGTGTCTATCACACGTTCGGGATCACCAATTGTAAGATTGTTGCTTTTGGGGCGTTATTTCTTACATAAATGTGTTCATATATAGAGGTTGAAATAAAACGCGTGTTGCTTCATGAACCAATATAATGAACTAAATAAAAATTGTTTGCGATCGTCACCTTAACAACACAAACCAGGTGACTAGATGATCGCTACAGTACCTACCACCTACGATTGCAGCTCGTCGCAACTCAGCTGTACCAGGCTCCCTCGCCGCCCCCGCATTAAGGTATGTGCCTTTAACCTGATTACCGCTGTGAACGCGAGTGTTACTCATTACTACTCATTACTACGCTAGTGTATTCATTCAGACCACAGACAGTTCAGGCCGTGAAGGCTAATGTAAATCGTCGCTGCCCTTGCATAAGGCAATGTGTATCTTTGTACCTATTCATTACTACGCTAGTGCATTCATTCAGACTGCAGACAGTTCAGGTCGTGAAGGCTAACGTAAATCGTCGCTGCCCTTGCATAAGGCAATGTGTATCTTTGTACCTATTATTGCTGTTCACTAATGTTCAACATCTGTCGTTAAGCTTAGAGCGCGCGTGCCAGCTGGTGCCCTTAATTATAGAGTAAGGTTAGATACAGGGCGACGCATTCTGCTACCCCATTGTAACTCGAAGTGAAATACATGATTGGTTAGTTCCCATTGTTTGTTTCGGTTTGTGCATGTTCTGTTACAGATAGACGCCCCTTTATTGTACGAATTATTGTACGACGGAACGAGGAAGCTGTGAGCGTGCAGGTGAGTGGGACAGCTGCGTAGTCGTGGTCGGATGGACACCTAATCACAATCCTTGCTTAAGGCAATCCCGAAGTTGTTGTTTGACCTTGCAACTCTTGAATAATCTTATTGGCGGAGTATTTTTGCATGCTTCGCTCCCGTCTAACCGTCCAGGCCCGGTTAGCCGGGTTACGACAGGCTTGGTGGCGCCCTCATAATTTCGACATACCCTGTATATATTATGCCACAACGCGCTTGCCCAGAACGTATCGTGTGACTCACGCCCGACTCCCTGAGCGTTCCAGCCGTGGCCTATTAGCCTATTTCGAACCGATCTCAGGGCAAGTGTGTCATGTTTTCAGGACTGATTCCGTGGTGCGATGCTCACCTTGGGTGGGTGTCGTAAAGTCCTTTTAATACCGTAACAATGTGTGACTAATAATAATAATAGTAAAAATAATAATAGTAATTTATATATGAATTACTGCTGTACACACGATTCGTTCTATGAGGTTAATTAAATAAGATAAAATAAAATACATGTAAATAGCCCATAAATTAGTACTTAAAAAATAATCGAAAGCAAGTAACGTGCAATCTAGTTGCTACGAATAGGCCTGTTTTGTCAAAGTTGCTGGTAGTTTGGTAAAATGTTTTAAGGTCGCACAGAAAGTAATACCTTCTGCGCCTCGAATCGAATCGACGCACAGAAAGTGTTTATAGCAGCACACCCATAACAACCTCCTTACACCTTACATAAGTGAAATGTAATATTTTCTAAGCATTCAAATGTTATAAAGAAGTGAACTTCCCATTAGCGAGCAGGAAAATTTATAATCCAGATCGTTCTTTGGAATAACTAGAGCAAAGAAACAAATGGCTAAGATGTTAAATATACCTTAATAAACCTTTCTCAATAAAAATGCAGTTGTAATACTGTTCGGCGGTGAAGAAAGTGTGTATTTCAATAAACTAACCAACACGTCAGGTACTCCGCTGAGTATTGGGGAAACGGAAAAAATGATAAATTAAAATTGTGTTTTTTTCTGGGAAGCAAGATTATTATCTTGATAAAATTCCATTTCACTGGCAACACGTTTTCTTTCCACAATTGCTTTTTACAGCGGTTATAAAGCTTACAGAGTTATATTTTATACCATTGCCACCTTAACACATTTAGAATAGCAAAATATGTAACTACGTTTTAGCTTTATATTAATGAGCTTACGCTGTTGTAGAGGCAGGTGCTCGATGATTAGTTTTTTGATTACTTAAACTTTGTGCATACCCTTCCTACATTGTTCGTCATCGATTTGTATGTTTAAAATACCTGAACGCTGAATTTATGCGTTTATAAAGTACAAAATACAAGTTTATAGAATGGTATTTACATTGTATAACAAATATATAACTAGCAACAGTTTCCACTGCTACGAAGCATTGTAGAAAGCATCGGTCGAACGCAGTCTGAACTCGGTATCAAATTGCCTAGAGGGTCTAGATTTGTTACTACTCAGTTTGTAATATTCACTAATTACCAAATGCCCCAGGCATTGTATTATTGTCACTGCCAAATGCAGTGATCAATCGCTACCGATATTATCACAATTTCAACATTTAGAATTAACTTTTGCATGTTTGGTTTATACTGCGTTATTAAGTGAAGGGTTATAATTTTGACCGTTGGTTTTATTGTTATCCAAAAATCCTTTGTATAATACCCAGACTGCATAATTAAAAGCATGTTTGGTTTTACGTAAGAATAAATCTATTTTTAGACCTATTTACCTTTGTATAGTTTATTATCAATTTTATGGAGTTTTTAACTGCTTCACTCGGGACTCGGGAAACTGATGGTTTATTACTTGATGTACTGGTTTTTTTGAAATGTAAATAAAGTCAGACTTCAGCTAGCAGTTACTCTTCTGTACATGATGTATTGTAATATTATGAACAATGAAAACTAAAGATTCTACTTACAAAAACTAAACAAAAATTCTTCTAAATGTTTTCCAGCAAACGCTTGCTTAATGAGATACTGAGAGTTTAAACAATTTTTTTTGAACTTTTAAGATTTTTCAAAAACTAAAACTGACATAGGATTGAGATTTGATACAGTTAAATGTCTAGTCACATGCAATTAACTGTGCTAATTTGAATTAAAATTATATGTTTTCCAAGAGTATCCTTCCGTAGATGAAGGTAATCACGTTTTCTATATTTCTTCTCATTGACCTTGCAAGCGACCTTCTATAACTTGGCATTTTCTTGACGTAATGTAATAAGGAAATACTGGAAATTGTGTAACTTAGGCAAATTCACAAAAATATGTGAATATTAGGACATAATAGCAAGTGAAACTGTCAACTAAAACCAAGGGCAACTTATGCCGAGACTAATATTGATTTATCTAAATATATTAGTAATATTTTAAAATTACTGTAACACTTGTTAAGGAGTTCAAAAAAGTATAAGTCTATATAAAATTATTTGATAAGAGTAACATCTACTATCTACAAAAATGTTATGGTAAAAAACTGGGACATCCTATATATTGAGGAGAACTAATTAACAACACTGGTGGATGTGAAAATGAAATCCGCAAAAGAATTCAACTAAACCGTACAGCAATGGCTCAACTGACACGTATATGAGAATCCTCAGACATCGCAAGGAGGACAGCCAGCAGCGTAAATTCATTATACAGGGTGATTCTCAACCTATAAGCATAAACTTGGGGATTTATTCCTCATGTCAAATAATGACTAATAGGCAAAAATAATTGTAATAAAGGACCCCTTTTGTTTATTATACGGTAAAATTTTACTAAGGAAAGTTGTTCATAATGAAAAATTATGGCCCTATACAAAATTTCAGAAAGTTTTAGCTACTTAGATCCAACCGTAATCTTATATGTATAAGCTACAGGATGAGGCACATAACGTGTTACAGAGCAATAGCACTCAAACTATGGATCATATCCAAAAATGTTTCAGACAAAAGTTTCAGTATTCGAGAAGGCCGTCATACCGGACCACCCTATTTTTTATCGGTGGAGGCGCTGAAGCTACGTCTAGGTCAACTCCACTTTTTTAAATGGAACTATGTATTTTTTTTTCGGTGGCATTATTACAAGACCGTCTCTTCCTATCCACTTTTCGCCAAAAATCTCATTCATCACTTGTCTTGAACACAGAGCATAATGGGGTGGTGCACCGTCGTGTTGCATCTACATGTTCATGCGAACAGTAATTGAGGCTGTACGTTTTGGAAAAAGTTTGTGTAAACTTGCCCAGTCAAGCGACCTTCAAAAAAATAAGGACCAATGACGTGATCGCAGACAATGCTGCACCACCAATTAACGGACCTCGGATGTTGAAATGGTACAGTTCTCATCCATCGAGGATTCTCATTTGCCCAGTAATACATGTTATGCCTATTCACATTTGCCGTATTTGTGAAGTTTCATTCGTCAGAAAAAAGCACATGACAAGTCGAGTGTTTATTGTCGAGTGTTATGTGTTTATTTCAATATTTTTCGATTTTTCGACTATTTTCATACTTTGCGTGACTAAAATGACCTTGTGTTGTAGGTTGCTGAATTTGTCTTAGAATCGGTAATATTGTCATCGAAAAAAAATACATGGCTCCATTCAAAAACGTGTAGTTGACCATGACGTAGCTTCAGCGCCTCCACCGATAAAAAATAGGGTGGTCCAGTATGACGGCCTTCTCGAACACTAAAACTTTTGTCTGAAACATTTTTGGATATGATCAATAGTTTGAGTGCTATTGCTCTGTAACACTTTATGTGCCTCACCCTGTATATAAGATGACCGTTTGATCTAAGTAGGTAGAACTTCCTGAAATTTTGTATAGGGCCATAATTTTTCATTATGAACAACTTGTCTTAGTAAAATTTTACCGTATTATAAACAAATAGAGTAGTTTATCTGAAAAAAAAATACAATTTATTTGCAAATAAATTTCGCGAATATCTAGGAAGCTAAAAATGTTTTATTACAATTATTTTGGCCTATTGGTCATTATTTGACATGAGGAATAAATCCCCAAGTTTGTGCGTATAGGTTGAGAATCACCCTGTATAAACTATAGAGCGATCAGAATGAAAATCCACGAATAGTACGCCTGAAAAGAATACCCTACCAACAGTTTATGTATGTTCTGTATACGTATAATTGAAAGTTTACCATTATCCCACTATTCATTTTTTATGAGGCTGTAAACGACAGCTTTATGTAGCTTATTTAATGGTGTCTACATATTGTAGTACTATTCTCTTGCATGATTTGAAAATCGTTAACGCCATGCACACAATTATTTTTGAATACTTTATGTAAATTTCGTAAGCGGCTTTTGAAAAAGTGCTACAACTACAATATAAAATATATAGTATGTTAATAAGATGTTTTAAATGTGGTAAACGTAGGCATATGAGGTTTGAAAAAATGTAACTATCTGAAAAACATTTATAAAATTACTGTTTCTGTGTTTCTTCTACTTTGATACAGCTTTTGTGTTGTTTTTGTGTTTATTTTCTTACATTACATTAAACCTTGTCGAAGTAGAAACTGCAAAATCTCTAAAATTTTGGTATTATTTATTGGTACAGCAACGATTCCAGAATCAACAAATTTTCAACTGGGAAAAGGCTCTGCAAAATAAAAATATCCAACATCAATTAATAATAAATATGAAATGCTTACGATATTTGACATTAATAATACTTTGAACCGTAGTGTACTTTTAGTGGAATAAGTATGCCGACGCATAGTTATAAGAATTGGTAAACTCTAAAGCATGACAACTTTTTTATTTGAACATTTTGTAGAACCACGACAGCATATTTATTGTTTCGTTCTCTTTATATTTTTGAAATATTAATGAAATTGGATATACATTACGGCAATTCTAAATCAAATCTTTATAACAATGCTCGCTTTTCTTTACAAATAAACATTCATTTCTAATATTAGGTTCCTTTGAAGTCTTAAAATAAGCTTCTATAAAAAAGATTTTCCATGATCAAAACATCGTTAACCTGTTGTTGATGGCATTAACGCTGTTTTATTGATAGTAATATTTTTCAAATAATGTAGCATTACACTCCGTGTTAATCTTTATGGGTAATAAAAGTATAAGCTAATCTGTTTTTTATAAAATAGATTATAACAATTTCTATATGTATATGCATATGCAAGGTACTTCAGAATTGCACAACATTATTTTAAAATTGCTACTATAAACTTTTTCAAAACAATTTAGGTTTTATGCTAAATCGCTATATATTTCTACTGTGTACCCTTTTTCGTTTTATTGTAATACTACGTTGGGTGGCCCCTCCGTTGTGTTTAATTTTTACACTTAATCTACCGTTTTCTGAGTCGAGGTTACGAATACCCAATGCAACAAATCTCCGGAAGTACATAATTCGAACCACTGAGAAGATATACTCCAAGCTTTTATTCAAATACAACTATATGTGTTCACAATCACTGTGTCACAACGATATATTGGCTTTACTACATGTAAAATATAAAAAAAAACAGAAGAACTGTAACTTTTACGCAAAGATTCAAGTGCATGAAAGTTCGGTCCTGTACGCGGTCATTTGCTCGTTGTATTTTTCCGAGTCTCGCAAGGTAATCCGATACTTGTGCGGAGTGCTGACACTTGATGTCTTTAGGATGTCTGTAGGTTGAGCCAAAAATGTCTTCTATTTGGGACGAGAGGTGACGCAATGTAGTATTTGTTAGTTCGACAGAGTTAAAACGGAAAGAGCGCAATCTTTTACTAATTGCGGGCAGGTATGCAATGCAACTTTAGCAATGGTGGTAGGTTTTCTCACAGTAGTTGATGGTGTGAACACTTCCCTAGAATTCGTGCAGCTCCTTGCTGAAGATGCTATCAGCTTATATTCACAAACGATGGTTATTTATAGCCCGCACAGCTATGCACATTCTTGAAAGTAGTAATAGTGCTTACAATACCGGGCTAAAATCTTGATACCGGTATTTTTTTATTAAAAGCATTAATACCGCGATACATTTTTTAGTTGTCTTGACATATTTAAAAATCATATTCAAAAAACAAATAAAAGTGTATTTTTAAAATTAACGGTTACTACAAAATTAATTGTATCGTTTACTACGTAGCGCGTGCGGCGTCGCACCACGCTGGGAGTGATAGATCAAGAGTCCATAACACCCGAATTACTAATCATAGCGGCAAGCTCGGTAGGTAGTAAACCTTTTTATATTGCCCAAGTAGGTGTCAAAACGCAAGTATGGCAGCCGAACTGCGGTCACAAATAGACAAGGTCCCTAAACATAGACGAAAATTTTGTGCCATACTGATAAGAAGGGTATAAAGGGCCGCCATACTAGGTCAAACTGGTAATTTTTTCATTGCAAAAAAATTACTAGTTTGACCTAGTATGGCGGCATTTTATACCTTCCTTATCAGTATGGCACAAAATGTTCGTCTATGTTTAGGGACCTTGTCTATCGATTACAACCAAAATTAGCCTTGCTGCTTTAAAAAAATATCTTTAATTTTATTAACAATTTTCCAAAGCCGCCGGTAATATTTGTAACCGCAGTTCGGCTGCCATACTTGCGTTTTTGACCTATAAGCCGTTCACGACCTTTTTGGGACAGAGTTGGCTATGATTTTTTCTTTTCATGTTGGACTAACTGATTCGATGATGTAGCGGATGCAACTTTTTTTTTCTGTCAGTGTCTGTTCGACATTTTCTTGCCACCCCATTGGCAGATTTATTATTTTAATATTCGTAAGAAAATAAATGATTTATCAAATGTGTAAAAATAATTTTAATTTCTGTCAAAGGAAAAGTCAAAATGCCCAAAATAATTTTGTTGCAACAAAAAATTTCCACTAAACGATGCTACCTTCAATTTAAGAAGGACAGACCAAATTTAAAAGAAAGCGAGTCGATGTGGAGACTAGAGAATATCCGGCAACAATGTACCTATTCAGAAAATATAACCTTAAACTGAAAACAACCTAACTTAACACAAAAATTGTCAATTTCCATGAGGGAGTTTAGTTGCAACAGAGGTACTGCCAACAAAATTACTAGATGGTCATAGCCTCACCTGACCCAAAAAGATCGTGAACGGCTTATACTTGGGCATTATAAGAAGGTTTACTACCTACCGAGCTTGCCGCTATGACTAGTAATTCGGGTGATATGGGCTCTTGGTCTATGAGAACTGAATAAACTTTGGTATGACGCCATGCATTCTGGGATCAGTTTCCATTGATATCAACTTGTCTTGCGCATATTTTGTGTGTTATGTGTTATATTAATGAGCCTCTTTCAGAACTTTTTTATTTTACATTATGTCTACATTGTAAATTTTGATTTATTGAATAGTTAATTTTTAACTTTATTATGTTTTTATAAAACGTAATTTTTATAGGAATATGTCAATACCGAAATGCCGGTATTTTTTCATTAATACCTGTTTTCAATATCGGACAAGATTCGTCCAGGATCCCGGTATTGGAATCCCGGAATTCCGGTATTGTAAACACGAACCGGAAATGCCCCACCACGAATGACTTAGTATGTCTTTCGCGCTCTTTTCAACTGTTTCCGTCGACGCTCATTGCACACTAAGAATAGCGGTTTACAGATAATGGAAACTCATGCACACTGGCTCTAGTTCAAAACTTAATTTAATTACAGGTAAATTGAAATACACTAATGTACAAATTGGCTATCTATTGAAAGCCGCGAAGAATATCTTCGGAACGGCGTGTAGGGTGGAAGGATCACTAGGCCACCTTTTTTCCCAGGGGCAAAGTCTCCAAAGGCAATGAGTATTAACAGACGAAGGGCATAGGATCAGAAAGGCAAGGAAAATCACATGATTATTCACCCACAAGAGCACAGAATGCAGAGTCAAGGAAATGGTATTGTAATACCGGACTATTCGACTAGCGATCGGTGCCAGACCGGGTTCGGGCCGACTGATGTGAAATGAGCTATCGGGTGCGCAGCGATACGCGATCATGCCCTTCGTAGAGAATCTACTGCTAGTTTATTTACGACACTTTATTAATGTCTGCTTTCTATCGTTTTTTGTTCCAGTTCCATGTGCTCCTATGCATGCGCCATCGATCCCCGATTAGTAGGATATAATATACTTAATGCTTTATTTATGTCGTCATAGAACTATTCAAAGTCGTTAGCCGGATATGTGGAGGTAGGTGCATACACCTGAACAATTTTAAGGTTGTAACTGCTAGTAACATATAGAACTCTTGACGATATCGCAACTGTCGAAACGAAATATTTAGCCCACTTTTCGTGGATCAGTATTTCGACTCCGCTTCCCTTTTAAAATAAATACCAGGGTGGGTGGAAGCAGAAGAGCAAATCGCAAAAGCGGTGTCTGTGATCATATTGGACGGCCGCGCACAGCGTCTGACTCTAGAGGTGCGACTGAAATATAACTCGCCAACCCGCTTAGCAAGCTAAACTACCCGCAGCGACCATGAATATGCCTAATTTTTAAGTTTACCCCAGGTGGATGGGGTAAATTAGCCACAGTCGCATACCGCTACGGCGGCCTGTTTCAAGGATTCTGGGCAACTCAAAAATTCGACAAACAATAAGAAGAAGCAGAGAATAGGACTTACGAAATTCAACATAGCCACAGTAAATGTAAGGTCACTCTGCTCGGAAGATACAATGGTACAATTATAGGAAGAATTACGGTACATCAATTGAGATGTTGTTGGTTTGAGTGTGTGACGTTTCGCGTGCCTTCAATTTGTTTTATATCATTTTAATTTCCGTTATCAATTTGTAGGAGCTATCACAGTCACAACAGTGAACATTTGGACCGACGCCGGGGGTAAGAAAAACTTGAAGAGAGATGCTGCTGATAGTCCGACAAGAGTTCAACTGTAAAACCGACGAGTTGCGCAAGCTTCGCCGCTTTGCTCGATCCCCGCATTCCTACTTCTTGTCCGCACCGAAGTATAACGTTTAGACCTTATTAGATTTTTTAAGGAAAACGACGTGGAAGGAGATCCCGAATCATATAAAAGAGCAATGCCCGCTCAGTCCGAAGACAGATCTAACCCGTTCCTTACTGAGTCCAGACCAGAACCTGAATCCCAACAGAAGACTCTTGGATACTCGGGCCCAAGGGGGCTCTACCAGTTATTGCTAGTTCAGATACCTGTCCATGAAAGCCAGAATTCTGTTCCGAACCTCCCTTGCTCCGGTTGGTAAAACTGCCGAAGCTATCCTGTTTATAACCTACTCTGTCAGGGTAATCCTCCAGCACAATGAAAGATATTGTCGCTTAGAATTAACCACCGTATCCTAGTAATCCTCTAGCGCAATGGAAGATCTTGCCGCTTAGAATTAACTACCCTGTCCTGGTAATCCTCCAGCGCAATGGAAGATTTTGCTGTTTAGACTCGACCTAGATACCTATCTAGTAGTCCGTGAAATCACCCTGCCAATCAATAATTCCTCCCGACAGCTCGCCGCCAAGATTCACCAGCCCAAGGTTTAAAGCGGCGTAAATTCATTTTAATTCGCGAGGTGCGAGCTTGCTTCCTATTTGAATTGTAGATCGAGCGCCCACTGCAACCGCTCTAATTTTGACGGCGTTCGTCTAATAAGCTCTAGTCCAGCAAGGCCATCCTCGGGATCCGAAATCTTTAAATTCATCTAGCTAGCATGACGAGCGTTCTTGTTTTCCCGGCCTGGGGTGGCTGTTAACTGCTCTAGAATGATTTAGTCTTTTGCCTAATGTAGCCCAAAATCTGAAGAGACCCGGACCGACGAGCTGAAGCGAAATTATTTAATTTTGGTCGGTTTATAGTTATTCGAATCATAAGACGGGGGAAGCGTCCATATCCGCTGGTAGAGGATGCCGCCCGGATCGCAACGCAAAGGACACCAGGAAGAACTTATTTTGTTTATTTTTTTTGGTGTAAATAATTTTAAACCATATTTTATTTTGTAAATATAGTTAAATAAAATAAACACTTGTACAGACTTGACTTGACTCTCTCTTCTTCATCTGTTAACAACCTTGGACCAAAGCTACCCGCTAGAATTAAAATCGTAAAGTAATCAGAACTTAATCTTGAACTTAAAAGTAAAATTTGCTAAAATTACGTAGCGTTGCAAGTGAAGTCAGGAGGAAAGGAAAAGAATTATTGTCACTAAGAACAGGCTATTTACTATATAATAAAGGAAAACATGTATGCTAGTTCGTTAACAACGAGAACAGATTGTTCCTCGATACGTTCGATTATTACTATTTTTAATTTTGCAGGGTGGAGAGCGTTATATCACGCCTCGAAATAGAGATCGCTTCTTATTCTTCCAGCCTATTCGTTATGGATGTTGATGATCATATCGGCAATTTGTACTTTATTTAATACTGCTGTAAACAATCCTGTGGTGTTGGTGAAAAACCAGGTTTAAAGATTTTTCAAGCAGGAGATCCTTCTTCTCCCAGGATCTATTTTTCCGACAAGTTTCCCCTGCAGTATCAACTGCAGAAGTCTGTATCTCTTCTGATCCCTCATTGTATGTCCTAAGTACTCTAGTTTTCTCGTTTTTTACTGTGTGAAAAGCTACTTTATCATTGCGTATTCTTTATAGTACTTCTACATTTGTAATATGATCTACACATGAAATGCGTAGTACGCGGCGATACAATTATACCTCAAATGCCACCATCTTCTTTAATATTGTCGTGGTCACAGTCCAAGACTCTACTTCATAAAATAGTACCGAAGATATATAGCGCCGAAGCAATCGCTTAATTGTTGTTTATGCTCGGGGTAGTACAATCCAAAACTCATTACTCGTAATAATATTTGACATATTATGCTTTGAACATTTTGCATCGGAATTCTTTAATATAAATCTGCAGCAGTCTTCCTGTGCTCGTCATTGTTCTTCGGTCAATAAATGTGATTTTCATCGATTTGTGAGCTTTCTTACATTTACCTATTGTTATAAAGTGTTATCTACTGCAAATGGTTTAATACATAGTCCTTATTGAATCGCTTTACGAGTTATATTCTGATTTCATAAAACGTTAGCACCAACGTGTTCATTTTCTAACGTACATCGTCCACGTTTAAACTGTAGAAGTATTAACTGTGAGTAACAAACGGCTGTTATCGCAAACAGCTGTCACTAAATTAAGGTGACCTTGATCATATGTTAAACCTCTTTTACAATAGCAGAACATTATTGCCCGAAAAGCATTACGCTGCCCTTTTATAATGTATAGTGCGTAACAAACAACTTACGCCTTAACCCCAATCTCTCAAAGTTGCAATTGAAACCTGTCAACAGAATGTCCTTTCAATCGATGTAAATGTTTTTGTTTTTACAGGCATCCATTGCTCGCTACTAAAAATTAAATAAACAGCCATCATATCTTCAAAGCGTGCATCCCGCAACTTTAAATAAGGAAACGCTTTCTGAGTAAGGTCTCTTAAAAAAATCAAAATTCCTTTGTAAGAGCTATGAAAATATTAAGAAATGAAGGTTGATTACTTTCTTGATTATCAACTTAAGGACTAATATTGTAATGGTATGAGGCTTACAGCAATTCTGGTTGCATTGCTAACTTACGAATGTTAATGAAAGATTCAAATAGGCCCAGAATTGGAATTGTATTTATTGCAACATTAAGAGTTACTAAAACATTATTAGCAATACCTGTAATTAATGCAAAGAGGTTAGTAATTGAATAAAACAATATCGTCAGGGTTGCGATCAGATTGTATTAAAATTTGTGCTCAATATGGCAAATGTAGCTAAGTTTATGATGAATGACAGATTAATTCTGTAACGTCAGAACACGATAATGAAGTCGTTTTAATAGAAAGGTGTTTCGAAGCGTTACAGAGATTTAATGCAGCGTTTGCACTCATATAGAAATGCCTACAATTGATGACGCAGCTAAAGGAATTAAAAACCGGTGCAGGTGTGTTAATCAGTGTTTATTAACTAAAAGTGTAAAATGCGACCAATTGTGAGGTTAGAGTTTCCTGAATGACATTTAAAAAACAATTAAAAATTAAGATAAAAAAATTTACACTTACAGATAAACAATTGTAAATCATGTTGCTATGGTGACCTAGAAAACCGTTTGTTAATGTTTGTTGGAGAAGCTAACTAGAAAGCTTGTGTGCTGTTTGGCTCCCTGATTTTGATACATTTTTTTCATAAAAGTAAATAATTTGTAGCCAGTTGTGCGTTTTATTTAATTGTCTGTGTGCGGAGGCCAGTTGTGGTTAAATTGGCAGTGTTTCGAAGTGCAGTTCCAGAGTAAACTGGTCCTGAGACTTAACCTGTGTGAGATCGTTTTCGAAGCTGAGATTCGATAAGATGGGAGTTGCGAGAAGCGGACAGCAAGGTGAAGAACCTAAAGGAGGCTTGGTTCGTGATCCAGAAGCGGGCAGCATCAGCTGAAATATCGCCAGGAACCAGATACGAGCTTGACGTCCTTTCCAAACTTGGTCTGTGCGAGGTCGCCTGTCAAGCCCAGATTCAACAAGATTTGGATCTGCGGGAAGCGGACAGTAAGGACCTAGAGGAGTTCTAACCCGTGATCCAGAGGCAGGAAGCAGCAGCTGAAACCTTTCCAGGTAGCAAATACAAGCTTAGTGTCCTTTCGCGGGGACCGAAAGCGAGATCAGCGTTCCTTGGAGAAAAAACAAATGCGAATTGGCCCCCTTTTGCAGTTTCCAGGTTAGCCAAATTACTTGATTATTAGAAAAATATTGTTATAATTTACCTGAGGTGAACTGATTGATTTTTGGTTAATTTGTGTGGATATCTCTAATGTAATGTTTCAGAACATCTGCTATCAGGACTTTCTTAATTTGTCATTTGATATCGAGAACACGTTCAGAGTACCAGTTACTGTAAGTACACTTTTTATGTTGTAAATTAATTAATGAATGTTTTGGCGTTTTGCTAACTAATCTCAATAGATCAAAATGTATGTTTTTTGTACGATTAACTTGATAAGAGGCGTCCACGAATGGGGCCCCCAATTAATCCACTGCGAATTCCGGTTCAATGGGATTGCCGGGAACTGCCACTTAATAACCCTAACTTGGGTTCAGTTAGTTGTTGGAGTGAAACAAGACTTAACAAACACGAGTATATTGAGTAACAACGATTACAAACGTCACTGATGGACCGATGGTATTTTACAAAAGCTTCAACTGTTGTGACACGCTTGGATTGGCCACGCGAAAATAGCGAATTGCGCGTAACCGTAACACAAAACAACCTGGAAACGTCTTTACCAGGGAGTTAGACCGAAACGCAAACTAGCACAAAGCATAGCTGAACTTGCTTCCTCGAGGTTCTGAATCTAACTCACTCTGAATTTACAACGAGCCGAACTCGCCAATTCAAGGAGGGGCAAGCTCAAACACCATTGGCTGAGGCGATCCTGCGTAGCCAATCGGAGCGTCGCACGTTATTTAGGAAAAATGCTTATTCTAAGAAACCTTAATGCTAATCTCTCTCAATGAGGCAATTGAACGAAATCCATAAACCCATGATTCCCAAATATGCTAAGTCGGCTTAAGTTCTAGTAGAAAATGTATCCATCCGCTTAAAAGCCATTAAGGGAAGCTTACAAATTCCTTTCCAACATTAACAGAGGCAAACAAATACGGCAAGATGCAAATTTGGCTTTACCACGACCTTTGAATGAAATAGAACAGTTATGACTTGAATTACGTGATTAATTATAATCAAAAAGGTTTTGATGCACGCATCTGTGTGAATCAAACATGCCGCCCCCGAAGTGCCGAATATGGCACGACGTGATTAAATCCCAAAATTAAACTGAAATCTAACACTACCAAATAATTAAATGCATAATAAGAACTAATGTCAGATGATAATCCAAGAGCCTTACAGATAACTTACAACTAGCATGAATACAAGCAAAGAAACAACTAAACCTAGCAAAATGTTCAATTAGCGAAAACTACCAACTAAGAGCAAAGTCAATGTTTATTGCCCTTGATCGCAATGATCGTCTTTGGGTAGGATGTACACTTTACGCACCGAGCGTTTCAGGAGATTCCCTCGGGAATCGCGCACTTGCACCACACGCACAACACCATCCGCTCCTGGATATGCGGCCGAGATGATTGCAAGGGGCCAACGGTAGCTTGGAGATGCCTCGTCGTGGACGAGTACCACGTCGCCCACCTGGGGGGCTAGAGACGTGCTGGAGGACTTCCACTTAGGCCGGCGCTGCAGGAGGTGGAGGTAGTCCCGGGACCAGCGATCCCAAAACTGCTGGGACAGCCGTTGGACCAGCCCATAGCGGCTGAGACGATTTTCCGGTATGCCCTGGAGTTGGGCTTCCGGAAACGAAGTCAGCTTCCGACCGATCAAGAAGTGGGCAGGAGTAAGGACTTCGGGGAATGAGGCGTCGGTAGGGAGAACACAGAGTGGACGGGAATTTAGTATCGCCTCCACTTGAGTCAGCATGGTGTAATACTCAACGAAAGTTAACTTTGCATTGCAAGATATTCGCCTTAAATAATATTTCAATGACTTTACCCCCACTTCCCAAATGCCGCCAAAGTGCAGAGAGCGTGCCGGAATAAAATTCCACTTAATGTTATGTTTCGACAATTCTTCCCTTATGCATTGCTCACTAGAGCCTGACAGGATATTTTTTAATTCCGATAGCTGATTTCTGGCACCGGTGAAACAGGTAGCATTGTCAGAAAATATGCTGGAGGGTAAACCGCGTCTGGAGATGAATCTCCTCAACGATGCGATAAAAGCCTCCGTCGTGAGGTCTTCCACGAGTTCAAGATGAATAGCCTTCGTGGCCAAACACACAAATAGGGCTACGTAAGCCTTTACTTCTTTCGCGCCTCGCCCGGATTTGTTTTTTATAAACACGGGACCCGCGTAATCTATCCCGCAATTGCTGAAAGGGGGAGAGGGTGTGACACGAGCTTCGGGTAGTGATCCCATCAAGTGTTCATTCATCTTAGGCTTGGCCCGGAAGCATATCACGCAATTGTGTATTACTTTACGTATTAGGTTTTTGGCTCTCACGATCCAAAACTTATCCCGCAATGAGGCCAGTAACACCGAGTGTCCACAATGCAAGAGCCGCGAATGCTCTTGCTTCACGATTAGCAACGACAAAGGGTGACTAGCTGGTAACAAAAGGGGATGTTTTTGATCAAAGCTTAGATTGGAGTTTTCTAGACGGCCGCCCACGCGCAGTAGGCCCTGATCGTCCAGAAATGGGTTTAGAGAAAGCAGCGCACTATTTTTCGGCAATGGCGCTTTTTTAGACAAAACTGCTATTTCTCCGGAAAAGACTTCCGCCTGTGCAATTTTGATCAGGCGGCGAGTAGCGTCCTCCAATTCGTCAATGGCTGGAGGTCCCGACCAGCGCGTTTCGGTGTTTCTGTTTCTCGCGAGACGCAGGCAGTACGCGACTACGCGCTGTAATTTTGTAAAACTGGAATAGCGCCTGAAAAGTTCAAATTGTGGGACGCGATGGTGAAGAGTGGCCACTACTGGGCGCGACTCTTGGGCTGCTAGCTCACCCGAATCAATTTTAACGGGCTGGGGTTTTAAGTCCGCCTGTGACAAAAATTCTGGCCCGTGCCACCACAAGCGTGAGTTGAGTAACTCCTGGGGTAACATTCCCCTGCTAATTATATCGGACGGGTTGCAATTTGTACGCACGTGAAACCATTCTTCCCTATTGCTTAGTTCGTGAATCTCGGACACCCGGTTCGCGACGAACGTCTTCCAATTACTCGCATCCTTATTTATCCAGTGCAGAGTTATGGTGGAGTCCGACCAATAGTACACGCGGTCAAATTTAAATGCGGAGGAATCGAGTATAGTTTTAATCAAACGAGCCAACAGCAAGGCTGCGCAAAGCTCCAAACGAGGCAAGGATATTGTTTTTAATGGAGCGACCCTTGACTTAGCACAAAGCAAATTGGTGGTGACATTACCGCGCGCGTCAACGCAACGTATATACACGGCGCACCCATAGGCTACAGAACTCGCGTCCGCAAATCCGTGGAGATCTATCGAATTTATGTCATCGCAAATTACCCGTCTCGGAATTGCCAACGAGCCCAAAGAGCGTAATGAAGAATGGAGTTCGTCGTATCTGGAGAGCATCTCCATGGGCACCGTTTCGTCCCATGACAACTTCAACTGCCAAAGCCGTTGCACGAGAAGTTTCAAAGTTAGAACGCTTGGACCAAGTAGTCCCAAGGGATCGAATACTTGAGCCATACTAGAGAGTATAGCCCGCTTGGTAACTGATTTGCAACAGCTAGGGTTCACTCTGTAACTTAGCACGTCCCGCCGAGTATCCCAAAAAATGCCGAGAGTTTTCTCCGTGGCGTCTTCCGTCAAAGAAATGGGCTCCACGCTGCCGCGATCCACACCAATGGCGCTAGCTACTTCACTGTCGTTGGATGCCCACTTTCGCAATTCAAACCCGTACCCCGACAAAGCGCTACTAATTTCGAATTGCGTTTTTATGGCTTCCGCCCTATTTTCAAAACCAGTCAGTAGGTCATCTACATAAAAATCCCGGCTAATTCTTAATGAGGCCTCTGGAAACGATGCTTCGATTTCCTGGGCGATTTGTATCAAGCACCTAGTTGCTAGGTACGAGGCTGATTTAGTACCGTAGGTGACCGTTAATAATTTGAAGCATTTTACCGCTGAGGTTTTGTCGTCACGCCATAAAATTAATTGGTATTGCGTTTGCGAGGGGTCCACGAGAATTTGCCTGTACATTTTGGCGCAATCTGCTTTCAGCACGTACTTGAATTGCCTAAAGCGACAAAGAATTGCAAACAACGACTGCTGGACCACTGGGCCCTTATGTTGAAGGTCGTTAAGCGATACTCCGGAGGAGGACGCACAACTGCCGTCAAAAACAACGCGATGTTTGGTCGTTGAACTGTCCTCCTTTATGACTGGCAAATGTGGTAAATAAAACCGAGGATGAGGAAGGCTCGCTTCGTCGTCCACCTTGCTCAAGTGACCAAGCGACTCGTATTCTTTGAGAAATGCGGAATACGCGGTTTTCAACTCGGGATTTTTTGACAATTTGTTTTCTAATGAATAGAAACGCTTTAACGCTATACCGCGCGATGAACCTACGCGGCTCCGACGACGCCCGTTTCGTAGTCGATTGAAAATGGTCTTCGCAAAATTTGTCATCAGCAGAGAGTCGGCCTGATGAACCGTACGCCCCCTCGATTTCCCAAAATCTCTGAATGCCGTGCTCGATGCCGGTTACACTTAAATGAACTCTATTTGAACGAATGAGCGCTCGATTTTCGACATTCATGTTTCCGCCTAAAACCCAACCAAAAAGAGTTTTTGTTAAGAATGGCTTCTCTGGGCCCAATTTCACCTGTCCCTGACAGAGCACTTGCCAAAAGACATTCGCGCCTAATAAAAGATCAATCTTTCCCGGTGTATTACAATCTGAATCGGCTAGCACAATGTTTGGTGGGATCTTCAAATCCCTCAACGAGAAAGCAAGGGCCGGCAGAGGGTCCGTAATTTTGTCTAACACAACACAGCTCAAAATGTCCTCGTACTTCCCGTTGCGGGAGCGGATTCGAACGTTTGCCCTGAATTCAGCGTTCAGAGCCCTGGCACCAACACCCGACAGTGAGGTGATATTACCTCGTTTCTCAATTTTCAAATTTTGACACAAGTCGGCGCTAACTAAGTTAAGTTGGGATCCGGGGTCCAAAAGAGCTTTTGCCCGGGAAAATGACCCGGAGGATCCTTCTACGAATACGCTAACCGTGGACAATAAAACTTGCGCTGGCGCCGCGATTGCAGGACGGCTACAGGCTGCTGAAACGGATGCGACGGGTGCCTCGCTCGGGGCGACGGCCCCGACCTTCCGTGCGTAGCTGCTGGTTTCTGGCGGTCCAGGACGCGGCGACGGAATATTTTCGTGCGCGTCGCGCTTTGGACGCAAACACAGTAAAGTATGGTGCTTTTTTCTGCATACGCGACATCTCGACGATGTGCATTTTACCACGAAATGTCCGGGCTTGAGACAATTGTTGCATAGTTTCAAACGACGCGCCTCTTCGATACGAGCGTTAACCGACAATTTTGAAAAAGATTCGCAAGCGCTAATCGAATGATTACTATTTTTGCAAAAATCACAAGAGTGATTACCTTGCTCTCTGGCTACATGAGCGCGTGCATGACTTTTTTGCTCGGATCCCTGATTTCCCAAACTCGAACCTATTTTCGCAGCTTCCAGCGAACCTAATAAGTGACTTTTGCTTTCTAAAAAATCTAACAACTCTCGCAAAGTAGGAAATTGTCCGGTATGTTTGTATAATTCCCAGTCAGTCTGCATTGCTGAGCTGAGCTTCGAAACTATGATATGTATTAGTATGGTGTCGACTGTGGGTTCCCCGTACGCCTTTAAAATTTCCAAAATTCTAACTACACTATCGAGCAGCCTTTGAACAGACGAATGTGAATCCTTTTTTACGCTCTCTAAACTGAATAACGCATTTATGTTTGATTTTACTATCAGTTTCTTATTTTCAAAGCGCTTGACTAGGATGTCCCAAGCAATGGTATAGTTATCGTTGGTAACTTTTAACGACGAGATTGAACTAGCAGCTTCTCCCTTAAGGGAAGAAATCAAATAGTAAAATTTCTGAACGTTGGTCAAATTAGCGTTGTTATGAATAAGCGACGTAAAGGAGTCATGAAATTGAACCCAATTCTCGAATTTCCCCGAAAATGAAGGCAAATCTAAGGGTGGTAATCTTAATCCAGCGAGCTCTCCTGAAGGGCCACTTTGCAAAGAATTTTGACCTAGATTCGGTTTTATACCCGGACTGATCTTATTTTTTGATAAGAATTCCTCGACTGTGCTACTAATCTCGCTAAAATGAGTCATAAAAGAGTCGAATTCATTGAAAAGTTCATCAAAGTGTTCAGCGTCGGCCTCCATTAGGCCCTCCATTGACTTCTCATACTCATCCAACAAATTTTGGAAACAACTAAACTCTTTTGACAAGCTGCCGACCTCGTGAGCCTTCACGGGGCTGGACGAAGAAATTCTATGAAATAGAGTTTCGAAACGATCTACTTTGGCTTTTATGAATTTGCAACGAGTGGTTAAAGCACGAGTTTCCGACATGACCGCTGATGCCGAACGAGTTTCCACCATGACTGACACAAGCAAAAAACAACACTAAACGAAGGTGTAATGGAAAAGGACTTACTTTTGATTTGAGAACGTAGTAACTTCTTGACGAACAGAAAACCAACCCGCTGCCGATCGCTGCCGCTTGACGTGGGAACTGGACTCGGTGTAGGCTCTCGATGGTTGAATTTCCTGGTGTTGGGGAAGCTTCTTGACGTTCTCCGACGAAATGATGTTGGAGCGATTGCATCCACCAGCTACTGGAAACTTGTACACTCGCGTTTTTTAGCTTCTTCCACATCCGGCTCGAAGGACCAATGTTTTTTGTACGATTAACTTGATAAGAGGCTTCCACGAATGGGGCCCCCAATTAATCCACTGCGAGTTCCGGTTCAATGGGATTGCCGGGAACTGCCACTTAATAACCCTAACTTGGGTTCAGTTAGTTGTTGGAGTGAAACAAGACTTAACAAACACGAGTATATTGAGTAACAACGATTACAAACGTCACTGATGGACCGATGGTTTTTTACAAAAGCTTCAACTGTTGTGACACGCTTGGATTGGCCACGCGAAAATAGCGAATTGCGCGTAACCGTAACACAAAACAACCTGGAAACGACTTTACCAGGGAGTTAGACCGAAACGCAAAATAGCACAAAGCATAGCTGAACTTGCTTCCTCGAGGCTCTGAATCTAACTACCGCTGAATTTACAACGAGCCGAACTCGCAAATTCATCAAGGAGGGGCAAGCTCAAACACTATTGGCTGAGGCGATCCTGCGTAGCCAATCGAAGCGTCGCACGTTATTTAGGAAAAATGCTTATTCTAAGAAACCTTAATGCTAAGCTCTCTCAATGAGGCAATTGAACGAAATCCATAAACCCATGATTCCCAAATATGCTAAGTCGGCTTAAGTTCTAGTAGAAAATGTATCCATCCGCTTAAAAGCCATTAAGGGAAGCTTACAAATTCCTTTCCAACATTAACAGAGGCAAACAAATACGGCAAGATGCAAATTTGGCTTTACCACGACCTTTGAATGAAATAGAACAGTTATGACTTGAATTACGTGATTAATTATAATCAAAAAGGTTTTGATGCACGCATCTGTGTGAATCAAACAAGCCGTCAATGTTAAAAATGTCAATTCGTAGAAATATCTGATAATAAATGGCAGAAAAGCTCCCATTGCTAATTCTAGCAGTATTGAAAATTCTGATTTAACACCAAATCAGAAGTTCTGAGCTTTCAACGAGATATATTTCACATTTTAGATTTCCACGATAAACGGTTTTTCCGGTAGAAATTGTTGCTAAAATGGCATCCAAGCATACCAAATGATCAATTATGATTTCCTTTATCAAATCGAAACTCAACATATATATCGACAATGAAATCCTCTGTGTTAAGACAGCAGTGTGGCCAAAAGTCACTGTAAGCAATGTTGCCAGTGTTGTCGAAAATGAAAAAAATATGTTTTCAGACGTTTTCACGACATCCAATAATATTTAAGCGACCCCCGTAGGGGTCGCGACCTCTAGTTTAAGAAGCACTGAGTTAAGCGAATCTTCAGTTTCTAATGCGCTGCTCTTACTGATGCTATACTGTCTGCTTAAGTGGACAGTATGCATTTCAAAAAATTAAGGAAAGATAAAAGATTTGTTTTTCTATAGCACATGTTAACGTGTGCTTTTATCAACTCAAAACAAAAGGTCAAGTTTTACTTTAACAACAAGGGTAGATAAAGTAGCACTTTAACATCAAGGATAGATAATAGTACTTTATGTAACTAGTCCTCAAAGCAAGGCTTTAGGGGACGAGTCGTAATGTTTCCGGACGAGGCGGAGCGAAGCGCAGCCGAGTCCGTAATATGAAGATGAGTCCTCTAAAGCCATTTGAGGACGTGTTGCATACAAAGTTTTTTTGTATTAGCTCTCCAAACATTATAATATGAAGTTTCAATTACCATTAACGCGGCATTATATTAGGAGGCCGCGCGAAAATGTATTTTTCGCTCCCCAAACTGGTTACTTTGGAAACTGTCTAGGATCCTCAAAATGGCCATTTAGAGGCCTTGTACTTAAAGTCGTCATGGCAACTAATGTTTGAGTCCCCTAAAATGTTGCCATGACGACTTTAAGTACAAGGCCTCTAAATGGCCATTTTGAGGATCCTATACAGTTTCCAAAGTAACCAGTTTGGGGAGCGAATACAAAAAAGTAATTTAATTTTCTAACTTTTGTTTAAATGAAATATGACAGCTTCGTATTATCGTAGCAACCCAATCTAGCTACTGACATTTTGAAATGTGATTGACTGTCATTATTTTCTTTTGAAATTGTTAAAGTTCTTGCTATAGAAAAAAATATTGTATTATACACGACGATAAAGTTATTTCTATCCACTCTTGAATCATTAACGTCTCGACTTCGTCTCGACGTTAAACAATTCACTTGTGAATAAAATTTAACTTTATCGTCTTGCATAATAAATTACTATTTTTCTACTTACTTTACACAACATTCAGACCATTCTGCTATGAAAATAATATTTTTTAGAAGTTTATGCACTAATGGGTTAAGCGTCAAGGGTCATTGGTTTCTAATGTGGTGTTCTTCCTGATAGTATAGTGTTTGTTTAAAAGGACGATAGGTATTGTTTGTTTGTTTGTATGGACAAGGTCAAGGCATGCGAAGTGCCAGGTACCTTAGACGTTAAAATTTTTCTGATACTAAAGAATTCCAGCTCTAGCAAGGGATTTCCACATGCTACTCATAGTAGTAACATGAGACCCACAGCTTTACATTACTTACGAGTGAAAGTTTTCTGTAGAGGTTTGTATCCACATTTTTAACTTTAATATTGAAAATGTTTAACGAATTGGGGATGTGACGCTAGTACGGTGCTCTTTTAGCGATTTGTATGACTCTTGGAAAATGCACAGTTTTTAAGAATTTGTGAAAGCTGTACATATTGCAGGTGAATGTTGTTGGTGTCCTTTTAAAGCTCACGTCAACGTACCTTTCTGAAGAGGTTGTGAAACTGTAAAATTCGAGGGTGCGAAAATATGGGGGTTAAAACGATGTCTTTGACACGAAAGCGTTCGGTGCTGTTACATCGCATATTTTTTGACAGATCTAAATGTGATTTGGGGCTAGTTGGAAAGAGAATGAACCAACGCTAATGGTACTGGCTGATTTTTGGGGTATGTGATGCACGGGGGCGGAGTTACAGTGGTAAGAAGCTGAGGTGCGTTTGTAGTAAATTGGATGTTCGAATAAATAGGGGGAAAGAAATAAACGTCGAATTTTGTTTTTGGCAGTACCTATGTCGATGAATCTGTGGGGTTTTGAGACATTTGCGGCTCAGGTGGATTTGAGAGTTCCAAAATGGGGAACACCGTTATAATTATCAGAAAAGCCTTAAAATCAATATTTGTGTGAAATTCGCTGTTTGGAGGCATTCCACTGGTCCATTGCATTTTTTAAGAGAAATGAGAATTTGGGGTTGTCAGGGGTGGGTATGGGAGGATATGTTTTGCCTTATTGTCTCAATTGTTCAATAAGGAAAATGTGCTATTTCGTTTGATTCTGACCGTTTGTGAAATTGTAAATTTGCAACTATATATTAAATGGTGTGATGCTAACAGAATGTCGAATTTTATTTTTCTCTAACATGAATAATATTTTGCGGGGATGTCATTGTCGCTCTAACCTTGTTGGTACAGTCGTAGATGGGGACTGGTAGGGTTGGAATGTATGTATATGTACGGAAAATGCAAAGTTATTTAGTTTAGACACTGCAAAAGCTCCCCAATCAACAAATCCTTTTAAAATGTAACAATTTCTCCAAAACTAAAGATACATATCGGCTAAACAACTTCAAGATCTTTCGCATGTAATCCCGATTTTATACTGCCCCGTTTCTCCTAATAAAAGCAGTATCTTTACTCCAGTTATATTTGCTATTAAAGCACGTTTCAGGAGTCAACAAATTAAACTATAAACAATAACATGTGGAACCGCCGAGCGAATGGTATTTAATTCTTAGAAATCCTTCAAAACAACTTGCATAAGATGCTGAGAAGGTTCACAATTGTAGTACGTAATTTATTTATTTATTTATTTATTTATTTATTTATTTAACCTGCGACCAACAGTTACAGGAAACCAATTACAGGTCACAGCGTATAAATAATAATAATAATATATATATATATATAAATACGAAATAAATACATAGATGGCTCTCGGACATTTATCCGCTCCAGAACCCGGCCCCCGACAAAGCCGATATGACCTAACCCTGAAGCGGGGAACACCCGAAAAGTCACCTCTCCACCACCTAAGAAATAACATATGCAATTATAAACTTAAATAAATTAATGCTAACAACAAATCAGGTTAGCCAAACCTAACCACTGTATCTTTTATAAATCATAATAAAAATAACTGAACCACTGGTAACATCAAAAGAAAACAACCACGATCACAACTGGCACAATTTGGCAAACCTGACTGCTGCATGTACATTAAAAGTTCCTTAAGTTAATATATTTCTTAAGATGATGAGAAAAGAAAGAAATAACACAATACAAAACGTAAAAAAGCAAAATAAAAACGCAACATATGATACACCAACAAGCGTAACAAGCCTACGTCTATGCTCAGCGGTAGGGTTACTGCAATGGCGTCGGCGTACGAAGGGGTGTAGGCGTTACCCTGGTCGATTCTAGTAAATGATTGGTGAATATGTTTAATGCTTTTATTCCTACGGATACGATTATATGTACAAACCAGTCTTAATATTATATATACAAAAACAAACAAAAGAAAAACATGACAAAAAAAATATATATACAAAAGGGTCCTCTAGACCCGGGCTCTGGGTACGCGGGCGGTGCTGGGGCGGCCTTTCTTACTGGCCGGAGGCGGTGAACGCGGCCTGGGCGCAGTCCGGTCCTTCCGGGAAGCAGTCCGGGGTGTGGCTTGGAGCGGGCGCTGGGTGGCCCTCCTGGGACGTTGGCGGACCGAGCAGGCCTCTCGGGGACGGCGGCTTCCTCCTGCGGTTGCAGCGGCGGCGGTGGCGACTGGCGACGGGGCGGCGAGCTGAGAGCAGCGGCGGCGGCAACGTCGGTGGCAGTGCTGATCTCCTTGGCGGAGGCGGCGGTTGGCGGCTTCCTTCTGCGGTTGCAGCGGCGGCGGTGGCGACTGACGACGGGGCGGCGGGCTGTGAGCAGCGGCGGCGGCAACGTCGGCGGCGGTGGTGATCTCCTGGGCGGAGGCGGCGGTTGGCGGCTTCCTTCTGCGGTTGCAGCGGCGGCGGTGGCGACTGACGACGGGGCGGCGGGCTGTGAGCAGCGGCGGCGGCAACGTCGGCGGCGGTGGTGATCTCCTGGGCGGAGGCGGCGGCTGGCGAAAGTGGCTTTCCAAAGACGGCAGGCAGCAGAGTCCAATGCGTGGGATTGGCTCTTAGGCTCTGGAGAGGCTGGAGCTGCTAGCTGGTCCTGGAAGCTGAAGTGGCTCGAACTCCAAGTCCCACGAAGGCGGCAGACAGCTAAGTCCAGTGAAACGGCTGTTGGTCCTGGAGCTGAAGTGGCTGCTGGTGGTCCGGGAAGCTGAAGTGGTTGCTGGTAGTCCTGGAAGCTGAAGTGGTGGCTGGTGGACTCTCCTTGGCTGAGTTGCTGCTGGTTCGACTCTCCTGGATTGAGTGAATTCTTACTGCCAGCGTCTGACTATTTAAAGGAGCCAGTCCTTTGTCCAACGCGATCTCGACGCTCATTGGTCGAAGTAGAAGGGATGTTTTGCCCGATTTCGATATATTTTGTAATTATAGCATTTAATTGAGCGGCGTGATCAATTAGCGACTTGGTTTTAGTCGCAATCAATAGTTGATGAAATGCCGAGTCTAACGACACCCAATTTGCTATGATTTGAGTAAAAAATTAGCTCAACTTGGAATTTTTAATGCAATGTTCCGCGTAAAGCTTAATTAAGTATTTTTCTTATGGCGTGTGTTAAAAAGTTTATTATGCTTTGATCGGTTGCGCGCTATTTTTATAAGATTATTGAGACCAATTACGCTTTTCTGGGATGCTTCCTTCGTTAATTAAAATTTAATTTGTAATCTGCATCTTTGCTCGCTGTACTCGGTCGTGGCCCCTGATTTCTTCGTTGCAATATGCCTTTCCTCGGGCCGCTGAACTCTCGGCCGCTCTCCCGGGCGCGAGTTTGGCTGCCTGATGGAAAAATTGCTTTTTCTCCACCTGTATATGTGCTATCGCTCTGTGGTTTGTTTTAATAGGTAGCGGTTAATTTTTCCTATCTTCTGGTATCCTTTATGTGTGATTAAAACAGAGCGCACTCTGTTTAAAGGGCGTTTTAGTGAAAAATTCTTAATTTAATCTGCAAACATTCGTGAGGCGTATTTCGCTGGCTGTCACCTTTCTTGGCCGGCCGGCTCCAATAAAGTTTTATGGTTGCAATCTTGCTGCACTTTAGAAATTCGTTGTAAGGACACTTATTTTTATGATTTTAGGGTTTTGAAAGATACTTCTGCGTAGGATCGCGGCGGTTTGTTGAACAGATGTAATAATCTTTGTTCTTCGGGCGCCTTTCGGGCGGCGTACGTTTCCTTTGTCTTTATTCGATCTGTTTAACGGTTCATATCAATTCCCCCCTCCTTTGGCGTCCGCGATCCGGGCAAAAAAAAAAAAAAAATTAGGGAGAGAAAGGGCGGAGTTGGTCTGCGTGAATTTTGAGGGCCTGTTGTCCTCTTTGGACCCTATAGATGCTTGGGCCAAGTTGGTCCAAGATTTGGTGGGGTCCACTCCATTTTGGTTGGAACCCTGCATGGATCCCGGCGATGGCGTCTGAGAGAGGGTGATTTTTCACCATGACCCACTGCTGGGGTTGAAACGTGGGGTTGTCGGCGTCCGGTGCTTCTTGGCGCTGGGCGATGGCTCGGTTTCGGATGCCTGTGTCCCGTGCTCCGCGGTTGTGGGTCCGTGGTTCGTGGGGCGTTTCGGGCAGCAGCGTGGGGTGTCGGAACCTCCATTCCCCGGGGCGGTCTAATTCCTTTCCGAACATGGCGTATGCTGGGGAACACCCTAGGGCGGTGTTATGGCGATTCCGTAAGTTAAATAGGGTCGCGGGAAGATGCTTGTCCCACTCGCGATGGTTTCCTCCTTGTAGATGCAGGCGGAGCCCCTTTTTTATTTCTTGATTCCTTCGCTCCGTTGGGTTGGCTCGGGGGTGATAGATGGCGGTCGTCCATGGCTGGATATCCCACTCCTGGCAGGCTCTCATCCATTGTTCACTGATGAACTGACGCCCGTTATCGGTCAGCATGGCGCTCGGGTACCCAAAGCGGGGAAAGACTTCATTTCGCAAGGTGCGGATGATGATGGGGGCGGTGGCTTTGGCTAAAGCGAAGGCTTCAGTCCACCGGGTGAAGAGGTCGGTTATTACCAGGATGAACTTCTTCCCGGTGGCTGACGAGGGGTAGGGCCCCATGAGGTCGAGCGCAATCGTGTCCCACGCTCGGTTGGGTTGGTGAGGCCTCAGGGTGGCTTTGGCTTGGTGGCGGCCCTTCTTGCATCTCAAGCAGAGCAGGCATTGGCGGACGTAGTTCCGGACATCTTCTCGTAAACGCGTCCAATGAAAATGTGAGCGGATGGCTCGTGTTGTTTCGGCGATGCCGGGATGTCCAGCTAAGTCTTGATCATGGTATTGGTAAATGACCCTGGGTCGGCTTCTCTCCGGGACAAACAGCCTTGGGCCTTGATCCGTCTGGTGGTAAAGCAACCCATCCTCTATTCGATAATTCTCCTGGACGGCTACGAGATCCGGGGTTGGGTCCTCGACGAAGTAGCTTTGGTGCCATGAGTTGACTAAATCTTGACAGTAATTATCCTGCCTTTTTTGCCTGTGCAATGGTCTCCCATAACGTTTCTTCGACTGCGTCCAGCAGGCTTAGGGATGGCTTGCCTGGTGGCTCCGTGACGGTAGCACGGCTGCTTGCCCGTTGATACCTCGGTGAGTCCTCACCGTGTGGTGTTTGGCTGCTGGCCGCCTGATTTCTTGTAGCGGGTTCCTGGAACCTGGGAAATCCTTTCTTAGCGGGTTGGCTGGCCGTTACACGTTTTTGGGCGAAGCGCTTGTTGTGAATGGGAGGTAGCAGTACTGTCGGGTCATCCCACACTGCTTCGGCCGGCTGTCCAGTCGGCTGTCGAGATAGCGCGTCCGGCAACTCGTTGTGCTTTCCGGGGCAATGCTCGATTGTGAAGTGGAACTCCTGTAGCAGGAGAGCCCAACGCGTGAGTTTAGCTCGCTGGTCCTTCAAGGTGTTGAGCCAGGTGAGGGCGCGGTTATCGGTCCGGAGGGTGAACTGCCTGCCTTCTAAGTAGGGCCGATATTTTTTTATCGCCCATACGGCGGCTAGGCACTCTTGTTCGTTGGAGTGATAACGTTGTTCGGCTGGCAGGAACCGGGTGCTGGCGTAGGAGATGACGTCTCGACCTCCATCGGGACGTTCCTGGTAGAGCATGGCGGCGATGCCAAATTTGCTGGCGTCTGTTTGTAAAATGAAGGGGCGAGAAGCATCGGGTCGGGCTAATTTCAGCGGTGTCTGAAACAATTGTTTCACTTGGTGAAATGCTTGCTGAACGTCTGGGGTCCAAGTCCAGCGCTTTTTAGTGCTTAGTAGGTCGGTGAGAGGGGCCGCAACGTCGGCGAATCGGGGAATGTACTCGCGTAGCCAATTGCATATGCCTAGGAACTGTCGTAACCCCTTTCGGTTAGTAGGGGGCGGGGCGTTGATGACCTGCTGCACGTGACCTGGTTGAGGTTCGTTTCCCTCTGGGCCAACGATATGCCCTAGGTAGTGCAGTGTGGATTTCCCGAAGTGGCATTTTTCTGGCGAGCATATGAGCCCATGTTCCTGTAGTCGTTCGAATACCTTTCGGAGGTGTTGAAGGTGCTGCTCCCATGATTCCGAGTAAATGATGATGTCATCTAAATACACGAGGCAGAATTTGTGGAGGTACCCTACCAGTACTTCCCGGGCCATCAGCCTCTGAAAGGTCATTGGTGCCGTCTTGAGCCCGAATGGCATGACTCGAAACTGATAGGCTGCGCCATCCGGAGTCGTGAACGCGGTGTAGGGTTTGGCTTGGGGGTGTAAACTTATCTGCCAGTACCCCGACTTTAAGTCAAGTGAGGAGAAGATGCTCGCTGAACCTAGATCTTTGATGGTTTCGTGGATCAAGGGTAGTACCGCCGGCTCATTGATGGTGGCTTCGTTTAGCCTACGAAAGTCCAAGCAGAACCGGGGTGTAGAATCCTTTTTCTCCACGATGACGATTGGCGAGTTATGTGGTGACTGGCTAGGCTCGATGAAACCGCGTGCCAGCATCTCTTCTACTTGCTCGGCGATGATCTTCTTTTTTGTTTCGGAATATCGGTAATTTGGGCTGCGTATAGGGGCATCGGTTTTCACATGAATCTCGTGCTGCAGGGTGCGCGTAGGTGGCGCCGAGGGCCTCCAAATTTCGGGGAAGTCTTCTAGTAGCTGATAGAGGTTGTGTTCCTGCTCGCGAGGGAAGTCATGCTTCAACTGGGGAAGTTCCATCGGGTCATTCGCTGGACGCGGGTCGTGTTGCTCGACCAGGCAATGAGTGGTTTCTCGGGTCCTCATGCCGTGGTGTATGCAACGCCGTGCGAAATCAAAGGTAGCCTCGTGTTCCGTAAGCCACGGTAGTCCGAGAATGATGTCCTCCCTTAGTTCCTCTGCTATGATGCACTGTATGACGTAGTTATTTCTACCGATCTGTATTTCCAAGCTTGTTTCTCCTCGTAGGGTCAGGGTTGCCTGTTCTTTGGCCATTTTGGCCGTTCTTTGTGCGTAGCTACCCGTCTCAGGATGCTGCACTAGCTTGGCGCTAATGAAATTATGCGTGGCTGCTGAATCTATCAGGGCACGCATCTCCCGCTGTGGTGATCCGAGGTTCACCATGATATACGGGAGGTTGTGGCAGTTGGCCGTACTTATCGTGGAGCATTGGGTTGGGCCCTGGGCGGTGCTTCGGCCTCGATGTGCCCGGGCCTCCGCCAGTTTTCCGGCGGTGGTAGTTGTCTTGCTTCGGGGGCGTTCACGGGAGCTTCTCCTGTTGCCTGTGGTGTTGGCCGGTGGCGTCGTGGGCAATCCTTATTGAAGTGGCGTCCCGGGCAAAAATAGCAGCGGGGTAGATTTGGCTCGGCTGGCTCCCGTGGGCGTGTCTCGCGGTTTGGCGTTGGTGCGCGGTCATCCATGTCTTTCTCAATTGCAGCCACCTTGTCCAATAGTTCCTCAATTGTTTCCGGCACTGCGACACGTAGGTAAGGCCGAAGGGCCGGTTTTAACAGTTCTATCATTACGGGAATGCTGGCTCCCACTGACTGTTCGGTGTCCAATCGGCGTATCAGTTGTATCTTCCGAAGAAGAAAGAGTTCGCCATTTTCTTTCAGTCCCTGTTTTTGCCCGTAGAGCTGTGTTTTCAAGGAGGCTCGTACATCTGCGCTATCGAATTTCTTTAACAGCCTTTCTTCAAATTAATTCCAGGAGAGCGGGAGTGAAGCGTATGGTTTCCACCATTGGTTAGCTTTCCCCTGGAGACAGTTTGTGGCTACTTTCATTAGTTCTGTTGTAGTACATCCGCTTTGCGCATGGTAGCGGGCGCACTCTGCGATGAACTCTTGGGGGTGGTCTAACTCCTCGCCCTTAAATGTTGGTGGGAGATCGACTTTTTTGGGCACAGCCATTCGTCCCAAAAGTGCCTGGAATTGTTCGTCCGTTAATGTGATCGTTGGTGCTGCTGGAGCTTGTTCTGGGCGCCACTGGGTGTTTTCTACCACTCCCAGAAGTGGTGCTGGTTGATTGGTTCCTGCTGCTGTAGCTGCTAGGTTCGCAAGGTGGTGTGCCATTTGCTGTTGGTTGTCTTCGTTGACTTCCTGTCGCACTGGGCTGGGACTTGGAGGCGGTGTCCTTTGTCCACACGGAAATGAGGGTGCGCTGTCTTCTATTATTTCCGAACTGTTCAGACTTCCTCCTTGTCGCGGTGTCCGCTGAGGTTCTTCGTTGATCCTTGGCGGAGTTGTCTCCATGTTTCCCTTCCTTCTTGACTTCACCATTGTAGTGGGCGTGGCTTCCCTCTGGTGTCCACCACAGGTTTGCCCCACGTTCCGGGCGACAATTAACAAGCCTACGTCTATGCTCAGCGGTAGGGTTACTGCAATGGCGTCGGCGTACGAAGGGGTGTAGGCGTTACCCTGGTCGATTCTAGTAAATGATTGGTGAATATGTTTAATGCTTTTATTCCTACGGATACGATTATATGTACAAACCAGTCTTAATATTATATATACAAAAACAAACAAAAGAAAAACATGACAAAAAAAATATATATACAAAAGGGTCCTCTAGACCCGGGCTCTGGGTACGCGGGCGGTGCTGGGGCGGCCTTTCTTACTGGCCGGAGGCGGTGAACGCGGCCTGGGCGCAGTCCGGTCCTTCCGGGAAGCAGTCCGGGGTGTGGCTTGGAGCGGGCGCTGGGTGGCCCTCCTGGGACGTTGGCGGACCGAGCAGGCCTCTCGGGGACGGCGGCTTCCTCCTGCGGTTGCAGCGGCGGCGGTGGCGACTGGCGACGGGGCGGCGAGCTGAGAGCAGCGGCGGCGGCAACGTCGGTGGCAGTGCTGATCTCCTTGGCGGAGGCGGCGGTTGGCGGCTTCCTTCTGCGGTTGCAGCGGCGGCGGTGGCGACTGACGACGGGGCGGCGGGCTGTGAGCAGCGGCGGCGGCAACGTCGGCGGCGGTGGTGATCTCCTGGGCGGAGGCGGCGGTTGGCGGCTTCCTTCTGCGGTTGCAGCGGCGGCGGTGGCGACTGACGACGGGGCGGCGGGCTGTGAGCAGCGGCGGCGGCAACGTCGGCGGCGGTGGTGATCTCCTGGGCGGAGGCGGCGGCTGGCGAAAGTGGCTTTCCAAAGACGGCAGGCAGCAGAGTCCAATGCGTGGGATTGGCTCTTAGGCTCTGGAGAGGCTGGAGCTGCTAGCTGGTCCTGGAAGCTGAAGTGGCTCGAACTCCAAGTCCCACGAAGGCGGCAGACAGCTAAGTCCAGTGAAACGGCTGTTGGTCCTGGAGCTGAAGTGGCTGCTGGTGGTCCGGGAAGCTGAAGTGGTTGCTGGTAGTCCTGGAAGCTGAAGTGGTGGCTGGTGGACTCTCCTTGGCTGAGTTGCTGCTGGTTCGACTCTCCTGGATTGAGTGAATTCTTACTGCCAGCGTCTGACTATTTAAAGGAGCCAGTCCTTTGTCCAACGCGATCTCGACGCTCATTGGTCGAAGTAGAAGGGATGTTTTGCCCGATTTCGATATATTTTGTAATTATAGCATTTAATTGAGCGGCGTGATCAATTAGCGACTTGGTTTTAGTCGCAATCAATAGTTGATGAAATGCCGAGTCTAACGACACCCAATTTGCTATGATTTGAGTAAAAAATTAGCTCAACTTGGAATTTTTAATGCAATGTTCCGCGTAAAGCTTAATTAAGTATTTTTCTTATGGCGTGTGTTAAAAAGTTTATTATGCTTTGATCGGTTGCGCGCTATTTTTATAAGATTATTGAGACCAATTACGCTTTTCTGGGATGCTTCCTTCGTTAATTAAAATTTAATTTGTAATCTGCATCTTTGCTCGCTGTACTCGGTCGTGGCCCCTGATTTCTTCGTTGCAATATGCCTTTCCTCGGGCCGCTGAACTCTCGGCCGCTCTCCCGGGCGCGAGTTTGGCTGCCTGATGGAAAAATGGCTTTTTCTCCACCTGTATATGTGCTATCGCTCTGTGGTTTGTTTTAATAGGTAGCGGTTAATTTTTCCTATCTTCTGGTATCCTTTATGTGTGATTAAAACAGAGCGCACTCTGTTTAAAGGGCGTTTTAGTGAAAAATTCTTAATTTAATCTGCAAACATTCGTGAGGCGTATTTCGCTGGCTGTCACCTTTCTTGGCCGGCCGGCTCCAATAAAGTTTTATGGTTGCAATCTTGCTGCACTTTAGAAATTCGTTGTAAGGACACTTATTTTTATGATTTTAGGGTTTTGAAAGATACTTCTGCGTAGGATCGCGGCGGTTTGTTGAACAGATGTAATAATCTTTGTTCTTCGGGCGCCTTTCGGGCGGCGTACGTTTCCTTTGTCTTTATTCGATCTGTTTAACGGTTCATATCAAGCGTCTTGATGATACATGGGTTTTAGGCATTCAGATATTTAGATGAGCATCCCGATTCCAGATACAACCTTGAAATGAAGTAAAGATGTACACTGTACTTTGTAAAGTTTGAATTGTGAAAGAAATATGTCGACGCTTTCACAAATGCTGT
Organism: Agriotes lineatus; assembly: GCA_940337035.1. NCBI lineage: Eukaryota > Metazoa > Arthropoda > Insecta > Coleoptera > Elateridae > Agriotes > Agriotes lineatus. The sequence continues at coordinate 111,373,528 of OW679200.1, read as the reverse complement.
TATAAATCCAACAAGCTTTATATACCGGCGAATTTAATAAGACATTTGTTCGGGGGGTCGGCAAATAAAAAGTCGTTTTGTGTCTAGATGACAATTTAGGAACATGAAATAAAATTTTTGTTAACAAACTACCGCATGATTCAATTTGAAAATGAATAATTTTGTACAGAAAGGTTAATGTTGCTACGTCACGCCTTACACTAAGAGGGGGTTCATTATATTTGACACACAAATTGTGATAGGGCACTAATAAAGGATACGTTCCAGCAAGTTTGAAGTCAAGGTAACGCAGAAACCTTTTCTGAACTTTTTCAATTTTCTCTGTATGAATCTTATAGAAAGGTGACCATATTACCGAGCAATATTCCAATTTTGATCTAACGTATGTGTAATACAGACGGGAAAGTGTATTTTTCATTTTAAACTGACCCGAATTTCTAATTATAAAACCTTAAGATTTTAAACTTTCATTTACTACTTTTTGTATGTGGTCATTAAATGAAAGTTTATTGTCGTAGATGATACCTAAATCTGTAATTTTGTCTTTACGCGTTAAACTGTTTTCATCCATCACATATTTATACTGGATAGGATGATTTTTTCTTGAAAATGTTACTATTGAACATTTACTAATATTGAAAAATAATTTATTTTCAGAGCTCCAATGATGAATATTAATAACATCCTGTTGCAGTAAGTCACAATCCGATGCAGTTCTAATAACTTTCCAAAGTTTAAAATCGTCAGCAAAAAGAAGATATTTTGAGGATTTTACAGTGAATGGAAGATCATTTATGAAAATGAGAAACAGAAGTGGTCCCAGTATGGATCCTTGAGGTACACCCGACGAAGATTTGTATGTTTGTGATTTACTTCCATTGTAGACTACTACTTGTTGTCTTTCAGAAAGATATGAGTTAATTAAGTTAATAAGTGCTGGACCGAAACCAAAATATTCTAATTTTTTCAAAAGAACAGCGTGAGGAACTCTGTCGAAGGCTTTAGCAAAGTCAGTGTAAACAACATCAACTTGTTCATTATTGTCTAGAGCTTCCGACAGATTCTGTGTAAAGTTTGCCAAATTAGTTAAAGTTGATCTGCCTGCTACGAAACCGTGCTGCTCATCAATTATTTGTGGTTTAACATGAGAGTATATTTTATTGTATAGTACCTTTTCGAATATTTTAGAAATTGTTTGTAAAAGTGATATTGGTCTGTAGTTTACAATGTCAGTCTTCCCTCCGGTTTTATAAACAGGACATACTTTGGATATCTTCCACTTCTCCGGATACACCCCAGTCTCCACACTAAGATTGAACAAAACTGTTAGTGGTTTAGCTAAAAATTCAGAGCAGGCCTTGTAGATATATATAGGAATTTCATCAAATCCCACTGATTTCTTAGGTTTAAGAGTTTGCAATGCACAACTAACATCATTAACAGTAATTTCGCTTATTTCGAACAGAGAGGTTGTTGCATAGCAAGACTGTAACTTAATGTCACATGATGTATCATCTTTGATGTACACTGATTCAAAATTTTTTGCAAATGCATTCGCTATATGCTCAGTTGTTTCTAAAAGGGCATTATTATAATACATATTATTATTAGTAGTAAGTTTTGATTTCTTTTTGGATTTGATGAAAGACCAAACATTTTTAGGATTACTCTGAATTTCATTCTCCTCTTGTGCGCAGTATTCAACATAAGCTCTTTTAATATCAATCTTAAGTTTCTTTCTTAATAGTTTAAATCTATTCAGTAAATCAGAAGACGGTTTAGATTTAAATTTTTTTCGTATCCTAGATTTTAGATGAATGTCGTTAATTATGGAACCAGTAAACCATGGAGGATATTTACAATTTGGATTTTTTGTTTTAGGTACAGTAGTATCAAGAGCTCCGTAAAATAGTTCTGCTATGCAGTAGAACTTCGCAGTAACGTTTCGCGTGGGGTATAATAAAGGATAATAATACAGATATGAACAATTTAAAAACTTTTTTTAATTCTATCCCTTGTAATTTTTTCAGATTTTGGAAATTTTGTGCCATACTTGAAAATTAGCAAAATTCATTTTCAATGCATTAACGAAGGTTGGTAAATTGCAACTTCTGTACATTTTTTTATAACCTCACCGGGACTAGGTATCGAACTCTCGACCTTTAGATCAGTACCCCGACTGCTTTACCATTGAGCTACCGGGCGCAGCTAGACAATAGGTGTGTTCAAAATATTAAAGAGATAAAAGATACTTGTTTGTACTTACTTTACATAAAATTCAACACTGCTCTTATTAAAAAATGTTTGGAGATCTTTATGCACTAATGGATTAAGCAAATCATTGGTTTCTAATGTATCGTTTTTACTGATAGTCATCCAATATTTTTAGGACATGTAAACTGAATAAAGAAAAATCTCCTCAATTAGACAACTGTAAAAGAACATTTACAGGAATTTTGTAACAGTAATTCGTTAACAGGAGTAGGTTAGAGTTCTTAGAAGCCATTTAGATAAACATTAATTAGCATTGAAAAATATTTTTTCTAAACACCGCCTTGCATCGAAAACGTAAGAATTATGCAAACATATTACTTTTCGATAGATAATAAAAAACCAAAGGAATAATTAACATTTTCTATATGTTTTCTTTACTTATAAATAAGGTCTTCAGCTAAAAAGATTTGAATTTTAAAATTAATTCATCGTATGTGAAATATTTAAAAAAACTTAAAGAAAAACAGTGATTTTCTGGCTTTGAGATTGTTCAGTTGGCTAAAACTAACACACGTTCTTAATATTTGAAAAATAGCACTTTTTGGATTTTGCATTTCGAAAAACTCAATTTTATAACTAAGTAAAAATCACTCGATATATCTGATAGGGCTAAATAGATTTCTAGAAACGCACAAATTATTGCCGTAAAAAGTTTATTTGAAAAATGAAAGATATTCTCATATGATGCCGACTTTTTGGCGGTCACTGTATATACAAACAATTTCAGAATAATGAGTTATATGTATATGTATACATCCCCATACGTAAGCGAATCCATTTGCTCACTGTGGTAAGAGCCCTACCAAAAGACACATTACAAAATGCGATTCATGAATAATATAGCCATCAAAGTAGAATGACCTGTACGCACTAGAAACGTATTTATCAGATAAGAAAACGTTTATGGAGTTTATGAGGTTTATCTGCATCTCATTTATACTGGTAACTATGTATATTAATGCTAATATTTTTCGCCATAGCAGAACCAGTCGCTACCAAACATAGGATTAATGTTCAAATGCATTGGTAGGTATTCATAATTAGCTAAGTACACTCTCACAGATTGTTTGTTCGGCACCTTTGTTATTAGAAGGTAATTTTGAATATTCTGGCTGTACTCCAATAAACTTTTACTCCAAAAATGTCAATGTTTATTTGATGGATGAGTATTTGCAATTTTCTTCTACTCCCAAATTTAATCTCCATACTGCAGTATCGGTTAAAAAGTTTTCGACAGTCTGCAGGGAAAGTTTACTTTTACAATATATTAATGCAAACGGTTAAACACTGAATTTTATATTAGGAAAATCCCACAAATAGAAGGTTTTAGGTAATAAAATCTGAGGCGCTCCTATATATGGAACCGCAATTTATCAGAAACTCGGCAGTTAAAATCTTCAAATCCTCGTGTGAGGTACAGCGGGGTAAATTAAATTTTTATGGTTCTTCGATGTATTAATGCGGCGCTCGGTGTCACACGAAAATTGATCTCGAGATCGCTTTCGCAATTCACCCTTTGCTCGGAAATGACACTTCTAATTTCAGTATCGTTGCATTTTAATTTAGCACGCTTCTTTACCCCAAGCCGCCTTCTTCATCGGCGATTTAATTTGACTTGCATTATGAACATCACCTGCCAAATTAGAAAAAAAATGCGACGCTTTTTTAATTTAAAGGTCGCGGCTGAAGTGATGTCGAGCGTATTACACAGGCAATTACCACTTCAAAAATACGCGTACAACAATGGTTCCCTTTCTAGTTTTCAGCCGTAACTGCGTACTTGAGTGTTAATGTGGGCGACTCGAAATTTCAAGTAATGCTTATGTATCTCTCGTCGAATATCTGGAGTGTGTATAAGGCTCTAGTTAATTTTCCGGTTCAAGAATTCGCAATACTCGAGAGATAGTGTAGAACACTGCGCTATCCACATTATAGCTTCACCTATTCTGAACCTAAACTTCCTTCTTGGTGAATTGAGTGTTTATAGGTAATATTTAACAAATTTTGCTGTTGTCTTAGGATCAGCGTGGAATCTAAAGTCGCTGCGAAATGTTCGTGCTGCCACCATTTTTCGGTTCTTATCAAGTCAAACGCAACAGTAAATCCTGAAAAAGCATGAGGTTTTAATTTATACCAGGCTTGATGAACGACCGCTGTAAAAACACACAAACGCTGATTAAATGTTCATGCGGTGTTATTAAAAATATCCTTTTATGCTTTTGTTTGCTGGGCGCACATAAAATGAATATAAAGCTGGCGTTCTGCTGCTAAAAGACTATGCATAAAAATGCGATTTACTTTAACATGCAGTACCACTTCGTTTATGCGGTCATTAATTAGAAGACAATCATAAACTACGCCTGTTTTGAAGTTCAGGAAGGGCTGGGTTTCAGGAGAAATTGTAGAAGGTTGGGGTCATAATTTAGAACTTGAAGTTTAAAGCTACATGTTTAAGCTAAAACAAGCTAATGGGATCCCCAGCGCCATATAGAATACATTGTGGCGAAAGAAATAGTTTTTGGTTTCAATTTTATGTGCGTTTGGAAATTTAACGCGGCTTGTTTCAAAAGGCTTCTGGAGCTTTAGGATTTTTAAAATTAAATGGCTGGAAGTACTCAAGAGCTTACTGCTACCGTTCTATATAATCGCATACATCTCTACTTAGGAAATTTGTTGAATTGTTCAACAAGAAAAACGTGTAAAAATCATGTAGACCATTATACACAATAGTAGTAAACCATAAGTAAATTGATATTATTTACAACATACGTAAGTACATACCCTAAGCAGTACAGATGATAGATACATTCTTTTGTGTAGATGGTGTATTTTTATTATCTTTGGGACAGCTTTTAAGTTGCTAACGCCAATTAATATAATAAAAAATCCCGTGTCAGCCATACGAGCAACCAGGTTTTATATTTAGGAAGGGTTTGTCATGTCACATGCACGCATGCATACTGCATGTAATAAATATATATTTCAAATCCAGATAGTTATAAAATAGTAATTTAGACCACAAGTGTTAGAAGTGCAACTTTTTTCATTCCACATGCGTGAAAAATAAGCACGCTAACACGAGTTGTCTATAAGATTTTTTAAAATTTCATTAAATATTCAAATCCAAGCCTATTTTGTATAGAATTGTATTTGTCTTTATTTTAGTCAAGTATGTTGGTCAGTTCTGGTAACTAAGGAAACGTCTGTTTAAAATCGTTCATTCCTAAATTAAAAGCAAAATTTTACTTTTTTCACTGAGTGAAAAAAAGTGGCACTTCACACACCGAAATTAATTAAAAAAAGCATACTTTTTTTAAATGAAATTTTAAAAATAAAATTTATATACCGGGTGGCAGTTGTGAATAGGAACGTAACGTTACTAGGTCAGATAATAAAGAAGAAGTACACATTTTTTTATATTTGACTCGATACACGTTAGAAGCCGTTGTAGGTTCACTTCCATACAATTAGCGAATAATTTATATTTAATTGAAATAATATTACACAGGAATGACCTGTGAGTGAAGTTTGGTATAAAATCAGATAAATTATGATTATTTGCAGAGTCAATGTAAATATTGTCTTTTGTATTGATATTGAAACTGTATTGAAAATCAGTTTCAATCATTAATGTAGCTGCAGTGCTTCAGTGAAGTGTTGTGGTTTTTGTGAAAATTCTATCTGGAAGATAGAAATATCTACAAGAATCTTTGTGCAGTCAGAGTTGCAGTTTGAGTTGCAGTCAGAGTTTAGCAGAGCTTGGGCTAGTATTGTTACTAGTAGAACGAGACATCAACGAAGTGAATTCAGGTATCAAAATCAACTGAGAAAGGTCAGTGAACTTTAATTACTAGATTTCAAAGATACGTTTTTCAACAAGTTTAGTGAAAGAAAAAATTTTATATCCAATTAATCTAAGAAATATTGTATTTAAAAAATAAGTTCATGCTTACTTTTTCTAAATTAATTAGTGATTCGAGTACTCGGCGGTTTTAGACTATTATAATTTGAAATTAAATATTTTGGGTTTAGTTTATATTTAGCCGGAACGTAAAGTTACAAAATATGATCAAGTTATTAAACTTCTGATTTTGACTGCTAATTATTTTATACTTCTCAACTAAACTTCATATCAAAACTCAGTTTCAAATTGGTTTCATAAGAACGTAAAGATACCTGAATACGTCGTTATAATATTCTAAGTAAATATAAATACAACTCATTGAAATTGAGGTTAATAATATTATTATAAAGAGAGAAATGAATCTTAAATGTCTGATTTAGTTACTTCGAGGTAATAGAAAGTAACATTATTATAATTACGTGATAAAATATAAATGTGATTCAAGTGAAGTTTGACATTGACGTTTACTTTATAGGTGCAGGTACGTTAATGTAACTGCAATATATTTATATTGATATACAAAGAGGGATATATTACATTTTGTCTTCCACCAACGTGGGACAAAGAGCACTATTTCAGTTTTACGTGCACATTATGTCAGAAGTTGATGGATGCCTTTTTTTTAGTTTTAAATCTTCTAATAAAATAAAACCAATATACTTTACTCTTTGTTGATGACAAATTACATGATTTTAGTGTCTTATGTAATTTAAAGTTAAAATAGAAGATCTACATAACTTTTAAGTTAGAATATCTGTCCTACATTTCTTCAGAAATGTATCATTGAAACTATAGTACGATCAAAAATGTATTTTATCTAGTATGGCTGTAAAAGTGCAAACCAACGCCTTTGAAATTGGCTTGCATATTACTCCCTTTTACAATAAAGGAAGTATTGGATTCACCCCAAAAATTCGAAATTGAGTTTTCAACAGATCTTCACATTTTAGAGTCCCCTGAACCCAAAAAACATATTTTTTTCATTGGTCTGTGTGTCTGTCTGTGAACAGAATATCTCAAAAACGAAAAGAGGTATAGCGTTGAAACTTCATATATAAGTTTTGTGTACTATGAAGATGCGACAGCAAGCTTTTGAAGAAAATCGCATAACCGGAACTAGGTGTTTACTCTTGTGATTTTTCAGTTTTTTCGACTTTTTCAAAAACGGCTCTAACGATTTTTTAAGCTTTAAATTTTTATTACATTTTTAATATGGATTGATGTGAGATAGGTGATTTTCCAGTTGAATACCTCTAAAATGGGTTTCTTTTGTTGTCTTTCTTATATTTTTATTAACTCCTATTTTAAATAGAACACCAGGTATATAATTACATTTTTGAATTCAGTTTAAAATTTTGGAGAAAATGTGTCTCCTGAACTAACGCTCTATTTTGTACGGTAGAATTTGTAATTTTTGAAAATTTTTGACAAATGGTTAACAATTTAAAATCATATTTTTGGCTAATTATAAGATTACTGTAAAAGGAAGTTGTGCGCCTGTATCACACCAGATTTTTTGTGAATAAAATGCAAAATATGTATTACAGTGTTTAAGCTATTTCTATCTTATACAAGCAACAAATTCAAGTAAACTAGTATCAAATTAAGCGCATTTTAGTGTCTTCCGCTTCCTCTTTTGTTGGTGGCAGAATAATTTCTCCTTTTTCTACTGTTTTACTGTTGTTCATTCTTATTACATCTTCCTTTTCGTGTTCTCTGTGTTACTAAAATAATTCCAGGAATTAATTTTCTGTTTCTGTCTTTACAACATTTCTTAATTTTTTGGTACACATTCCTCGCTCATTAGACCTTTTAACAGAAGTTACTATACCGTTGTTCTGTTTCCTTCTCATTCTGTAGTACCGGGTGAACATAAATGTTGTGATTTTTTTCTTAAGCTGGTACTGTTTATGATGTGGAACTGTAAGTCTATGTCAAATTCGAGATTATCAGGTTAGGTTCGCGTCAGCTTGTGTACTTTCGATCGGAGTTCCTTCTTCTGCCTTGTTTTTCAGTAACCTTCGTCATCATACCAAGCCGTTTTTGTAATTATTTTTATTAATCGTGATCTTTGATCCGCTATGTGAATGGTGTTCGATTTGATTCTATTGATGTACGGTATTTATGTTTATAACTTTGATGTCACAATATATTATTATTAGGTTATTACGAAGGCGATTCAAATTTAACCTGCATTTTATTTCTTTCCTGTCGATACAAACTACAAATTAATATTATATATTAGCTATTTGTGCAACAAGTGCTAAAAGTGAATGTTTATGCACGAGACATGGAAATTATGAAACTAAGCCGAAGGCTGAGTTCCATAAAATGTCGAGGATAATAACACTTTTAGCACGAGTTTGTACGACCTTAAATGTACTGCTATTAATCCATAAATGTCAATTTAACAAAGGTTTGCATTTATAACAGTTATAATTTATGTTATAGTAAAGAGATGGCTGTGACGGCTCAGGTGAATGTTTCTGCAGCCGGTAGCAGTCAAAGTTAGTTGTCAAAGGCAATTATAATAGTACACATTTTACTTCATTCATTATATAATGCTTTCGTTATTTAAAAACACTTTACCTTTAACGAAAGAAGTAACTAAAACAACTTTATAACCTCACTTCCAGTTTAAAATACTAAACTTAAACCAACTTTTTACTTTTGGCACATGTGCTAAAAGTAAGCAGCTGATTTCACTTTTAACACGCTGATTTATAAAACGTCATTTTTAGTTGAACAAACTAGTGCTAAAGTTTCTAAGTAACAACCCCCCTTTAAGATACACTTGCCCTATCGCTCCGGTAGCTTCTGCATTCCCTTAAAAAAATTCTTCTGGTTGGCGACGTAATAAGCTGAATTAATAGTTTTTCTTTTTTCTAGAAAATCAACGTAAATTGGTTCAATAGCGTCTAAGAATACAGTCGCCATCACTTTGCTAGCCGATGGTTGTGTTTTCAATTTTTTGGACGGAGATGAGCTTGAGTGACGCCATTCCATGCTAACATTCTTGCTTTCTGGGATATAATGGTGTACCCAGGTCTCATCATTTGTTATGATACGTGACAAAAACTCATCACCTTCATACTCGTAGAGAAACCGGAGTTCTTTGCATACCTGAAGTCGTTTCTGCTGTTGTTCCGCGGAAAGTTGTTTTGAAATCGGCCTGGCGCTAACTTTACTAAATTTAAGTTTGTCGTGGACAATAGTGTGAACACTGCCAACACTAGTGTTTACAATCCCAGCAATTTTATTCATAGATATTCTCCTATTGCTACGAATCAGGTGGTCAACTTTCTGAATGTTCTCAAAATTCACAGTAGACGCTGGACGGGCAGCGGGCAGCATGCAGCAAGATCGACATGCGTTCACGACAACATCCTGGAAGAATTCACAGCACTCAAAGACTGTTCTGAGCGATAAAGACTCTTCTTTAAAAAGTTTATGGAGTCTCTGATGAATATCAAGTTGCTTTTATACCTTTATAGTCCAGTCACTATGTCATTTTTGGTTGAAAGTGAAACGAAATTTGAAATCTCTTTTTTGGGGTACTGGTGAGGTCCAGCAAAGCTTAACTTCAAGTTGTCGACCAAAATTTCCTAGGTGCTATTTCCGCTATCTTGATAAATGACTGCTTTTGATTTTTTTGCGATAAATCGGTTCCCGTTCACACTACATGAAAATAATGATAACATCTTTTTTAGAATTTTGAATGCTCTACAATTTATGTTCTGTTACTTTTTCGCGTACAAGCGATATTTGTCGAGATATCGAAAGCGACAGGAGAGCGTGAAAGGGTCGAGATTTTTTTTCGAGCTTCTGGGTTTGTGTCTAATTTCTCTTTCTATTTACCGAAAAAGTAGTCATTGTCAAACTTGTAGAGGTTGAAAATAGCTTCAATTTTACCTATTACAAATTGATATGCGACTAAAATTACGACTTGTAGACCGGGCCAAATTTGTCAAGTTGGCGCGTAATTTTTATTTTATGTATCGTATTATTACGTAGATGACACAACAAACTTCATTGCTTAATTGGAATCATTACATTTCATCAAGTAGATAGTATACAGCATTATATGATTGTATATTAATACTAATAATAATAATAATAATAATAATAAAGGTCTTTATTAGATTATTACAAAATTACACAGAAAACATGTTGACTAAAACGTAATACGAGTATTGTCTTGGGCGAAGTTCAACTTGATAGAAAAACAGATCTATCCGCTGTTCTTCCACTTAACCCGGTGAAAAACGAAAAGAAGTGTGTTATTTTGACACTCATAATTAATTCATTGATGTTTATCCATAAAATTTTGAAAAATAACTTTTTAAAATTTTGACGTACAATAGCCTTTTACTACATTTGGTAACGAATTATAACATTCAGTTCTTCTGTAAGAAAACGATCGCTTGAAAAATTCTGACTTATGTTCAGATGGAGTCAGCGTTCTTTTAAATCTTATATTTAAAGTACCTATGTACGTCGGTTCTAAACTTTATGTTGTTGTATAAGTAACCCGATGATTTACTTAAAATGATCTTGTGGAAAAGACATGCAGAATGAAAGAAGCGCCATTCCTCTATATTAAGCCAGTTTGAACCTTTCAGCTTATAAGAAATTCTTTCATATAATTTGGTATTCCAAATATGAAGCGTAAACATGAGTTCTGAATTTTCTGAATTCTAGCAATATTAAAGCTACTTAAATGTGAATCATAAACAACGTCACAATAATCAAAACAGGACAAGATTAATACATTACACAAAACAGTTTTCACATTTACACTTAAAAATTGTCGATTTTGATAAATAAGTTTCAAGGAACTATATGATTTTTGCAGACATTTTGAAATATGTTTAGTAAATTTAAAATCATTATCAATATAAAGACCCAAGTTTTTGACATCATCAGAAACTAGGATTCTATCCTGGTCTACTAAAAAATTTACTTCATTAGAAATTTCCTCTCGACCACCGTTGCTTATAAAATGTTTTATCCGCAAACGTCACAAAAGTGACAACTTATTTGTCTTTATTGACAAGGTAAAAGTGTCACTTTATCTGCCTAAGCAGACAAAATAGCGACTTTTGCGTACTTTATCTGCCTAAGCACACAAAATGATTGCTCTCTTTCTTTCTTTCTATGTTTGTTCGCCATCTCCTCCGAAGATACTGGACCGATTAAATTGTATGATGGCTTAAAATTTTGCTAATTTTTAGAATTAGTTCGTAGGCCGGTTTTTATTTTCAAAAAAGTACGAAAAAGTTTTAATTTAAATAAACCTTTAAGCAGCGGATCGGAGCATCTGTCGCCGTGGGTTATGGTGTGACAGCTGCTGTGGCCGTGTGCTATTAGCACGGGTGATTCAGTATGTTCATATATCATTACAGTTGCGCGTTATCTGAACAACAGAGGTTGGCGCAGGGGTACAGTGCTAGCCTGAAATTTACCTGAATACGTTTGCGGATAAAATAGTATATGTTATTCGGAGTAAAAGTGACTTTATGTGGCTTAGCTGAATTATTTGTCTCACTAACGTTCGGCTAAATAAACTTCAGCTTCGCCACATAAAGTATCACTTTTACTCCTAATAACATAATCTACTATTAAATTACTGTAGCTATTTAGAATGATAATATTGTTGTCGACCAAGATTTACCATGCTCTGTTTCCGGCATCTTAAAAAATTGGTGAGTTTGCTTTTGTTGCAGTAACTCTGTTCTTGCTAACGCTACGTGAAAATGCTTGCAATTTTACGTGCTATGAATTGAACTTCGACTAAAATTACGCCTTGTAGATTAATTAATTAATTAATTAATTACTTATCGGTGGTGTAATTTTTTATTTTCTTCTCCGTTTTGATGGTTCTGGTTCATTTTCCTCGATATATATTTTATCTTCTTCTTGATGCTTACTTTCTTCAAGTATACATTCATGGTCAGGGTGCTCTTCGTGATGTTCCCATTCCTCGACAATTTTTACTTCGAGCGTTGCAGCATCCTCATCGTCATTGTCGCTTTCATCGAGAACGACGTCAAAAATAATAATTTAAGTACTGGCTACTTGAAATATAACGATTCTCATAATGCAATGAAGTTTATTACGTCATTTATGTAGTAGTACGATACATGAAATAAAAATTAAGCGCCGACTTGACAACTTTGGTCCGCTCTACAAGTCGTAATTTTAGTCGCATATCAATTTATAATAGGTCAAATTGGACTATTTTCAACCTCTACAAGTTTGATAATGGCTACTTTTTCGCTAAATAGAAAGAGAAATGAGACATAAACAAGAAGTTCGAAAAAAAATTTCAACCTTCTCACGCTCTCCTTTTGCGTTCGATATCTCGACAAATATCGCTCGTATGCGAAAAAGTAGTAGAACATAAATTGTAGAGCATTCAAAATTCTAAAAAATATGTCTACATTATTTTCACGTAGGGTTAACGGAACTGATTTATCGCAAAAAAAATCAAAGCACTCATTTATCAAGATGGCGGAAATAGCGCATAGGAAATCGTGGTCGATAACTTGAAGTTAACCTTTGCTGGACCCCCCAAACACCCCAAAAAAGGAATTTCAAATTTCGGTTCACTTTCCAGCAATGGCCTTATTTTTGGACATACTGACTGGACTATTACTGAAAAGCAATTTAATAATTGCACGTTGTGCAACAGTCTTTGACACATTGTTATACGACATTGTTAATACAACTGACAGTATTGACACAATCAAGTTGTAGTTGTTTATGGCGTTCGGTAACATGCCTACTTCGATGAATATCAAACCGCTTTGCAGTATCTCTTCAATTATGTTCACAGAAAAATAAAATGCAGGTCAAATTTGAATCGCTTTCGTATAACAGCGAAAACAGTGCTACAATAAAGTCAATTATAGTATTGTTCTCGCATTGTTGTTTTCATATGAAAAACGTTGATGCAGACCACATTGTTTCAGACAAGTAACAGATTGTCACATTTTTGAAATGTCCAAAATTTTATGCTAAGTACGCGTAGATATATATTACACGCGTTTAATAAGAGGCATTGCAACATTCGTTCCATTGGAGTACGTACTCGTGCTACAATAGACATCTTCCTGTATTGTTTAACAGGACATTGTAAATTCAATCAGTCACATACTATGCGATTCATCAGACCTTTTATAATCGAGCAAACTATTACCGTAAAAAAATTTAAGGGAAGATATATGGAAAGTAGACAGTACAATTTCGTTTCATTGTGGTTTAATCAGTTATAAAACCACATCAGCATAAAAATGTATTATATTTTTCTTCCCGACCAACGAGACGTATTCTACGTAAAATTACAATACCGCAGCTGGAGTGATTTTTTAAGGAATACGTCAAATTGTAGGGAACTAATAGATTATTTTTGATGATTAAGTGATATTCGTTACGATTATACATACAATGAATGGAAAATTAATTACACAAGACAATAGTAGATTATGCAAGGGGGAGAAATGCGTTACTTTGCTGAGGTGCAATTTGTAACTCGAGGCCGAAGCCCGAGAGTCACATAGCACTGAAGCAAAATAGCAGTCTCTCCGAATTGCATATACTATTTTTTTCACGTTGCAGGAAGATTTAAAACTACAAACCTGGTTTTTTAAAACGTAATTTATTGACATTTTTAAATATTAAAGTTGGTGGCACTGTAAGTCTATGTCAAATTCAAGATTATCAGGTTAGGTTTTGCATCAGTTTTGACACAGACTGACGCAAAGTCTACCTGCTAACCTCGAAATTGACATAATTGTTGTTTCAGTCAAAATGAAAACTCCCTAAGGAAATTTCTCTCCTCTAGGGAATAATTCATTATTTCTGTCACGATTTTGGTATCGTAGAAACCGTGTTTTCTTCCCAGACGTAAAAAATAGCTATTTAAGTAACAAGGAATGTAAGGACCTATTAACATTTGAGGTAGGCAACTACAAGCAAAGACGAAGTCGCGGCTTGTTGCCTGCCGAAAATGTTAATAGGCGATACATTCCGAGTTATCTTATTATATTTTTCTCGCTGCTTATCGAAATTTTCCTACATCTTTCAAAAAATCGTTTGGTTTGTCACCTGTCACCAGTATTAGTTTTCGTGAGTCGTGTTACCTGTGAGTGTCACATGTCTCATAAACACTTGCAATTTATAAACAAAACGTCTAAATCTGCATCTTACTTTGTTAATTTTATTATCCTAGGAACTTGATAATAATATTAAGTTCCGTTGTCAAGAAAAAGCAGCAAACAAATATAATCACCGACTTACACGTTTTGTTATTAAATCTGTATCACTGACTTACATGATCAGCAGCGGGAAAAAGCCATTATATTGTGTAGTAATATTAAACGTATTAAAATTCCTACATTGTTACTATAACAACGATGTTCAAAATCATGCTTCTAGTTTGAATAATTTTAATTGTTGGACCCAATAAAAAATCAGTTGTCAAGCGTATAATCGCTGATCTATACGTCGGAACAATGATAAATAGGAATTTTCTATTCGCTTACAATGTAATGAATTATATAATCTGTAGTAAATATTATTAATTACTGTTAACATTTGACATTATAGAATATAAAGAGATAGAAGACCTTTCCTTAATAAACGTTTTGAGCCTGAAATCCTTTTAATTAAGTATCTCTCTGAATATTTCTATCAAATGCAGAAGTGGCTTTCAAGCTAGCATATTTTAAAGACAACTTAAAATAATTTGCCTATCTAAGTTAATGAACTATGTTATTTAATATCTTGGTCGCAACTAAGTAAATAATCTTTTTTATTATTGTTGCTGAATATTCCTTTAATCTATTTAAAACATCTTTCTCAATGCCTTTCGAATGTCGTACCTCTTCAATGTCATACTTGTAGAAATACGGAAAGTCAGAAGGAAACAGTTCTAAAGGGTCTACTATAGATTATTCATTTAGACAACGTTCCTATGTATGTACTCATATTTATAGTGCCTCTAATTATTACGTATAGCAGTAAAAATTTAGCGACTGGCCCTCTATATAATTACAATACTGCATGTATTATTCTACTAGTAATCTAACATGCACCTACCTACAATGTATCAATTGTAATGAAAGAAACGGCTAGAATTGTACTTTGTGTCTTTTTTCTTTTTGATTGTTTTATCTTGCATCTGTTTCGGTAGGTTATTTTTCTGGATTTATTTTCCATGGATAATTTTTCCTTGACTTACTTTTCCGTTTACGGATTGTTACACCGTCACAATCAAACTAAGGTTAACTATCGAAAGGCACACCAAGCTGATAAATATTGATACTCAACAACATGGTGCTACCTCAACCTGGTAGTAATAGATGTGGTGTTATTCCAGAAAAAGATTGTGAGGGGTGATCGGTTTCAAAACCGAACATAGGAAGTTTTCTATTTTTAGTAAACAAGCAATATGGTTTAAGGTTCTAACTTGGACACCTTGTTTTTTTTAAATTGAAATTAATTGTTTTTAGTAACCTCGTGATGCCTATACAATTTTTTTACTAGGTTTGGTTTTGAAACCGGTTACCTGGTATATCAAGGTAATCAATAGTTACGTGTACAAAAATGTAACAAAAATTGACATGACTAATGGATTTGAATGATGTTTATACATCATGGAATACGTCATAAACGTTATTTTTACTACTAATATTTATTGTAAACAGACGTTATTTATTAATATATTCAGGAAGAGAATTATGGCGCTAATGCTATCTGAACACGTTGACCCCACATACAATCATGATAGAAGGATGATGCGATAGGAGTATACTTTATCATGTGATACATTTCTGAAATCGCAATTCTAACATTTCTTCATAAAAACGTCGAATAACTTTTCATTAGAGGGTGACAATTAATACAACTGTCCTGTAGAACACGAAATATGAAACTTTTATAATGATTATAGGAATACAACTCTTAAAAACCTGATTATTTTCCTATAACTCTTAAATATACAGCGTCCAATATAAAAATAATTAACATAAAAATACTCTCGCTAGTGTAGTACTTTCCTGTTATAGCAACACACTCAAACACGGATAACAACTTTAAATATTTTCGTCATTTACTACGCTAATAGATTATGGACAATAGCATCGAATTTTATAAACGTATGTTTAATCGCTTACTGAAACTCTATTAGTCGTTCAAAGAGATTAAATTACCGTTCCAATTCCCACGCGGCGCATAAAATGTTTACACGTACATGGGTGCAACAATTTTAAATGGCGATTAATCTTCAAACCTTGCTACTACCTCTCATAGTCTTTACGTATTTATCTTGTGCAGGAAATACAAGACCATGCGTTTTATGTGTTTCTAGATGGAGCAAAATAATGGCGTCTCGCTTTATAAGTGCAACGCCGGAAATTAAATCTGAAGTACGTCGAAATTAATTTTAAGCTCCTGCCGCGTTGCACTTTGTATTTACTCTTACGGCACTGAAAATGCAGCAGTTGCTGTAAATTAAAAGTGGATGGCACTCTTAGATGTCAATTACATTTAAACGAGAGAACTATACCCGAGTCGAATGGCAACCAATGGCAAACGCGCGGGTCCATAAATTTCTATCGAAACAAGCCCAGAAACATAAAGGGTGACTTCCGGGGTTTAAACAGCAAAGTTGCAGTGATTTTGCATTAAGCTCAACTAAGGGGAGTAATTTAGAGTCGGAAATGCCACACTCGTAATGCTGTCCTTTTTGAGGGTCGGAAATTGTTTATACTAAACTTACGTAGGTCCACCACAAACACGGCTAAATATATCGTTAGGGTAGGAGTGGTCTGTTTGGGGGAAAATCGGAGACAGTTTAGGAAGGGAATAAAAGTCAAAAATTTATTACGGTTAAATGTAGCATTATTATTAGGCAAGTAGACATTGAAGGGGTAGGGAACCATAATTAAGGACATTGTATATGTTATCTTGAATTTTTTATATTACCATAAAAACGTGTTTTAACACTGTTATGTTTAGGGGTTCTTTAATACAAACAACGAGAAAGCCTATTACATAAATCAAATCAATATTCGTGAAGATATCAAATAATATCGAACATAAATCGAGATAGACGAATTATTCTGACATAAAAACAGATTAATTTGAAAACTAATTTTGTATCTGATCTTCAGAAAGATTATTAAAATCATTTCAAGCGGAAAAGTTTCAATAAGAAAGTGTTTTCTATCGATCTATGCTATATAATATCAAATGTTAACAGTAATAAACAATAATTACTAGAAATCGAGCTAGGATACAAGAATTATCTTAAATAACTGGATTGTGGTTATAGTTAGTTATCTCGAATATAAATAGTTTTATTTATCCCATAGTAGGTCACTGATTGAATTTACAATAAAACATGTCCTAGTTCGAATTAATAAAACCTCATTTTCATCATCTAGGGACCTTGAAACGTGAAGATCTGAAGAAATCTCGGAAGGTGATTTTTTCGTGATTACAATACTGCCTCCGTCATTCAGACGAGGGAAGTAAAAATAGATATGAAATCTAAAAACAGGAACCAGTTACAAACGTTAAGACAAAGTAGCAAAAGAAGTTAAAGAAAACAAATGCATAATGAGTAATAGTGCAAGGAAAACAGAATAGATCTTGAAGGGTTCAGAAATGTATGTCTAGTAGTCAATATACATGAAATCGGACAGGAAACTAGTAAAATACAGTTTAAAGAACATACGTACCAAGGATATAAAAAATAACACTTTATACAAAGAGCATAAGATGAGCTGTAACCTATGACTATGAGACTTAGCTGCTAAATAAAGCACAGCAAGAGAAATTAGAAGCGAGAGAAAGAAGAATGTTGAGCAAAAAGGTGGAAGGCGGATGACTAAGAAGAAACAAGAACGAATGGCACAAATAAATATATTACTATGAACTAAGGCCCCCAGCAGGTACTTTTATTTTACTGCAAAATTGAACGATTTCTGTGCTCTTATTTTATTTTAATTATCTGCAATAATATTCGGCTGCTCCGGTGAACATAAAATCTGTCGCATGGGTTAGGTCGCTATATCAGAAATACTGAGTAGAGCACACTAACTTTTAGTAGCTCCAATTCAACTAGGATCCTTTGACTTGTGAACGCACCACAACTAAATCTGCAGTAGCTAACCTCAAAGACTGACATGAAACACGAAGCAGTGTGCTCTTGTACAAATCGCAATAATTGATCTAAATTGATGCCAAAATCAGCAAAACACCACAGGTATGCATAGCAACAGTACTAACGGCTTTTGTTCTATCGTGACGTAGAAGTGACGCCAACTATCATTTGTTGTACATCCGGCCAAATGTGAAAAATACCGCGTCATCCTCTATTTTTGAGGGACGCTACCTAAATTTCTGGATTCTGGAAGGCACTGGACAATCGGGAACTGCGGCAATGCGTAGCTGAAACTCCAGTCTTGCAGGTCCCGGCAATATAAAAAGTCTTTGGGCGACCAAAATTGCGAAAATTTCTGGTTTCAAAAAGCTTTCGATAATGAGCCGCACCGCTCAGGGGACGCCAACTCGTTTTCTTAGCTGCAAATTGCCTGCCGACTCGGATCTCTGCCTGAAGTTCTGCGTAGAGGACCCCTGTAGGCGTTGACGGCACCAAACTTGGCTCCAACTAGCTCCTGCCGGTGGTATCGACTCCCAAACGTAGCCCTTACTTGGATCACCACTTGCCTGGTTTTTGTCAAAGACGAATATTCACCAAATACACCGTTTTAAGACTGGAAAACTGGTTTCAATTGTGCCCAACACTTTAATGGTTAAATAAAACCAACACTTGAACTAAATTGGATGTATTTTATTAACAAATCAAACTTTTTATGGAAGCTGATGTAAAACAATGCTAACAGCTTGGGCAATTTTCAAGCTATCTTGTGTGGTTGTTCAACAAAAGACAAGCTCATATCTAAGCAACATCTCAACATAATTGTTTAAAAGGAAATAAGGTTTGATACATACGATTGACTTATAGAATAAGGTTTTGATAACATTTTTCATTCTTACAGGCTAAATAAATGTTTTTCTTAGGTTATAAATGCACTACACTGACTGCTCTGCTATTTCACGGTGTTTTTAACCGCACTGTTATGTTCTGTAATTTTTTATGCACCTAATAATGTATTTAGTTCTGTTTCTTTGCTCTTCGTAGGTTGCTCTTTTGCAACATTTCTTGTCAGTTGCTTCTTGCAGCGTTTCTAATCCTCGTACTGCATTGCTATAGCCTTCAGTTACTTTGCCATTCTGGTACTAGCTTTCTGACCACTATAATGCTCATACTTTTTACTTGTGCAAACCAGTTAGTACAATAACAAACGTAATACTGCAAACGTTAATGCTACAATCGCCATATACAATCTAACCAAACCTAACAACCAAACTGCATAATTATGGCTCCATCTGTATATATAGATATAGTACATATACATGTTACGTACCCTGCAACTTTTGATTGCATGTGAATGTGAAATAATATGTTGTACCATAATTTTCGCCGTTTCCTCTATGGACGACGTTTGAAATTTTATTATTCTTATTACTTATTACTTCTGAAATGTACGCAATACTAATATTATATATTATATATAATATATTAATTATTAAAAATGTTTGAAACACAATTGCTTTTAGGTAGTTTAGTATGTGTAAGAACAGTATTTATGTAGACCATAGTATAGCTAAATTAAAATACTTCATAGAAGCGAAATTATGTCACTTATAGTTTATGTAAAAAATTAAATTAATCTCTTTCAAATATGGAACGGCTATTTCTTTACAATTGCACCATACTGTATAACACTCCACTTTTCTGGCAGAATTATTTCTATTTACTAGCTGATTATGTCAAGTCTACCACCTCTACAAATATGGACTTCAATCAGTACATTTACGAGTAATTTTTATTCTAAGTCGTATTTGTCGTATTTGCAGAATTTTTCAAGCTATTACACTGTTTGTTCATGTCGCTTACGGCTAGGAGCTTTCAAAAAGTTAGCCGACCATCGCCAATTACAACAAGAGAATTTCCAGTTGCTCCTGAATATTTAACAGTTTGAATTTAGTAAATTTAGCACACAAAGGAGCCGCACCACGCGTTACCTCTCACGCATGACTAAACATAATTTCATAAACCAATAAAAAACTCCGAAAAATATATTACGCCAACCATAAAAGGCACCGTTATCACGGTGGACTTAAAGAACATATTGTTGGTTTAACGATTCCATTGTTTAATAATGGCGAAAGTTTTTCGATTATTACTTATCAGAAGCTAATAAAAATAAAAATACAATATTTCTTGGGAAAATGCAGTTTATTATCGAAAAGAAACTTTATTACGTGTGGCAATACGTTTAATGAGATTTCCCTAATGTTCCTGGTCACGAACCACCGTAATGTGACACGAAGCCTCATCCAAAATTCTAAGAATAATCGATTGGAATTTAAATATCGCCTAGATTCTTTTTTGGCTATAATATTTCAAAGCAAGCGTTGTAAGAATTTGAAGGTTCTAGTCGTAAATTAGAAAAATCTTCATATTTTGTACTTTAACAAGAAGAGCAGTGTATTATCAAAAAAATATATTAAGACGAAATAAAACGAGTTAATTTTCCTTTTAAACGATTTTTGTTACATACAAATTTAATGTTACAAAATAGGAATGTGCATAATAGCTGCTGGATTATTTAAAAAAATATATTTCATAGAAATAATATGGAATGAAAGTAGCAGATCGTTCTTTAGGCAAATCAATAAGTAGGGACATTATAGGAGATCTATGTACAGTGAATTTATTCTAATGCGCAATATAGTATTCCCGTTTCCAAGAGGACTTGATTGTTACTATTGGTTTCTATGGGTACGCCACGCCATACCATATGTAAATGCGTTTATTTTAAAATGCAATATATGAACGGTAATTTTATTGAAAAAGAAGCATCATAAAGAACAACAGGACATGTACTAACCCACATACTTGCTGTAAACTGAAGTCTTTATACCATTTGATAAACAGAATTCCTTCCTAGGTAAAATATTTTCTTTTAAAATCAGATTAGTTTCCAAAATCGTTATCTAGCGATCTTCAGTTAATAAATTGGACTGTAACTTAAATCTTTCTTTTCTGCATAATTTTGAATTATATGGTGGTTAAAGTTCTTTTTCAGTTTTTGGGTATCATATTTCCAGCGTTTACCATCGATTTTCTGTTTATCATGGCATGACAATCCGTGTTCCCGGCTTTTCATGCTTTTACGTTTGCTCCATTTTTTCCTATCAACATTATTTCTTTTTTATTTCTTTCGTTTTATTTTTCTCGCATTTGTTAATTCATTACTGAAATTAAAGTGGTCAGTGAAATCACTACTGACTTCGGGAGCACTGTAATCGCTTCCTTTGTTTCCACTGTAATCACTTCCTTCATTGTCACTTCCAGTGTTATTATGTTCATAATATCATAACTTTTTGTTCGTTGAAGTTGGCATGGCATTACTTTCATGTGGTGTTTCCATTATATGTAAAGTAGATAAAGATCGATGAAGCACTTCTGGCTGGTACATGATTTCGCGTCCATCGCATCGGGTCAATTTGTCAAAGAAATCTCTTCAGCTAACATAACAGTGTAAGCCTTAGAGATATTTTTTAATCCATTGCTTTCTGCATTATTGTTTCCTATTTTGCTTTCCACAATTGGCACAGGCATTCCGAGTTCTCAAACAGAACAATCTATTTTTACAATCTTTTTACCTAATAATGTACAAGTATTAATGTTAAATTATGTGTATACCTTCATTATGTTGGGCACCAACGTTTTCATCCAATAACTTGACATTTTCCAATTGAATAAAATTAGTATCACTGCCACCAAGATTTTTGTTTACCGTCTTGCTGCTTGTTGTGTAGATTAGTTGCTTTTCACTAGTCTCTAGAATAAGTACACATTTTCAATGTGCAGTATTTTAAAAAAAGCATATTTAACAAATAAAGATTATGAGACCACATTACGTTACATATGAAATTCACCTACTTTTATTCTCAATATTTTCGTGCTGAACTGCTTTAACTGAATTTTTCTGCAATGTTGAGTTTACGATTTGTGTGGGTATTCATTATTCCACCGCAATTTCTGTCGAAGCAACACCATACTTTTGTAAGACTTAAAACTTATTGGAAGTCTTCGAAGACCACAAGAAGGTTAAGGTAAAAGTGAGACGGTCTTAGGAGCTAAGCACTTTGCGAAATCGTTCTTGGTGTTGTGCACATAGATCAAACTATTTGTCCAATGAGTTACGCAGTTCTGTATTACAGTTGTAATGAGAAAAGTGACTTTGTTGTTGAGTTACGAACTATTCCAAGCCATGCACCTGAAAATTAGCACAAGGTAGCGTTGTAACCTCAAATTGCTATAATTTAGACGTAATCACTTTGCTCAGTATAGCGACGTAATCTGATATATTGATCCATCCGAACCGTGTAGTAATATCATTTTTATATATTCAGATCAGAATCACAGTAAAAAATAGGAGTAAAATATCTTCGCTTTCGCAATAATACTGAAACAATCAAAGGAAACACTAGTTAATGCGAGTTAAATAAATTTTTAAATAGAAAGCGTTACCGGAGGTGGGGTACAAACTTCAGCGTCTGAGAACAGCTCTGCGAATTCAGTTTCAACGATTCCCGGTAGCCCGCAAGAAAACCGCTTGTTCGTTGCATTCGGCCACAGAGGATCTTTTGCATGGGCTGCTTTAAATACAACGCATGCATTGTTGACCTTTTTGGTCTTTTCCAACATTTACCTTGTATCTGTAGGGTCCCACTTTCGTCAAGGGTAAAGCTTGAGCCAAGTGCAAATTGTCACTTTTATCTTCTTCTCAGTTAAAGCGAAAATAAGCAACATTGAATTTTAAAGTTGTTTAACTTGCATATACTTCTACGAAATATCCCGGGTTTCATGCTAGATATACATACAATCTGCATGCAAAGTATCGTATTCCTTTAACAAATACTCTTTAAATTACACCGGCACATAGGTTAGACGGACAGACTGACAGGCACACAGGCGGAATTGAGAAAACATGTTTTTCGTCATCTAGGCTTCCTGAAACGTGGAGATCTGAAGAAATATTGGAAGGTAATTTTTAGCGATTACAATACTTTCTTCCCCTTTTAGACGAGAAAAGTAAAAACCGTTAATGAAAATAAAAGGATAAATGTAGTCAATGAAGAGCAATGGATGGAACATTTTAAGCAATTGATGATAAACAAATAACGATAATGAATGTATCATGATCAGAGAGCAAGTAGAAAAACAATCACAAACTAAAATAATCAATAAATGGCTTCTTCATAACTTCCCCGCAAGCGGACGTTGTGACACTGCAATTTTAAAACAAAGATAATTAGAGGTAAAATATCTTAACGTTCCTAATAATACTGAAACAATAAAAAGAAACGCTTTGTAATACGAATTACATCAATTTTCATATAAAAACATTTTACCCGCGGTGGGATTCGAACAGAAGCACCCAGTGCGATATTAACGTCGGACGCATGGCCCCTCCCCTACACGCGAAGCGGCTGCAGTAAACATAACGCACTTATTTGTTGCCCCTTTTATGTGTTTTTCACAACATTTAGCCTGCATCTGTTGCGTCCATTTTTGTCAAGGGAAGATCCTGAGCTATGTGAAAATTATTACTTTCATTCATTTCTTAGTTAAACTAAAAACAAGTAAGATTGAATGTTTTTAATGGGCCCACCCTGTATATATTGTGTCCAAAATATGACTTCTTTTGTCAAAAGTAAAAACCTGAGCTGTGTGCAAAATATTACTTTGATTTAAGTAATAGCTCTTGAGTTAAGGCAAAAATAAGCACAGTTTTATTTTTTTAAGGTGCTCACCCTGTATATATTTCTCCAAAATTTTCACGGTTTTATGCCATGTAGACATGTAATCTGCACAATATCATCTTTCTCCAAAAAATGTTTTTTTAGTTTGTTACGTTTCAATTACGCCGCCTTTCAATTTAGCATTCGCTGGTATTTAGTCCGGGCGTTTCCCGCGATCTGTGATTGCACCTGCTGGGACAACCTTGTTAGGCATTTATCTTTAGGCGCAGGCTTTTGTCTTCGAGCGCGTTCTTTTCGGTTTCGTCCGTTAAACCGACATGGTGGTTTAGCATTTTGAAGAGATTTGGTGGGATTTTATTAAGTCTGCCGTTAGTTTTGTTGATTTGTGAAATGTAAGCCTTCACAGTTATGTGGTTCTGATGCTCCAAGCTTACGTAAAAGCAGGATTATTTTCTATGCATTTTGCGGATTTGTATGCAGCCATGTGTCGTCGCATATGGACTGGTGTTTTCCAGGCACCTAGTGCCAGCTAACTAGTGCTGAGAGTCATGCATTTTGTGCGAATAAACCGATCTGAGGCAGTGCTGCAGCTGTTCATTTAACAATTCCACGGCCGCCGCTTCAGGCGATTTCGAGCCGGCATATGTTGGACCTTTGGAGCCGATACGGAGGCTATTCTCTTGGTAACTTATGCCGTCGTGATGGAAAATCGCTTTGAGCCATCAGGTTCCGACCGTACGAATTGGTAACAAACGCTCTGGAATCACACTCTGCGTTTCCTCCGAAACCTAGCTTGAAGCACATGCTGTTAGAGCCTCCTGCTTATTCAGCCAGTTTTGATGTGGGTAATTTTATTAATGCGGAATTGTATGTGAAACTGTGAGTATTGCGTTTGTGTATTTTGCTATTTGTAATAATTCATGCTTCTGATTTTTGGAAATATTGTGATACCTGTACATTTCTGTATTATGAATTTATACTGACATTATACTGTGATAGTTGCACTATGATTTTACTTGTTACTGCGACCTGCATTGGAGTTGATCTTCTCTTTCCGATTTATTGTGCTACTTGAGTTTACGTATTCTCGTTCTAATGCGTTCACTTGCCGATTTGTTAAAAATACCGTTGGCGCCCGTTTTGCATATTTTAAAGAGCTGTACACGCCGTCTCCGTAACTGCAGTTGGTCGACAGGCAATTGTGTCCAAGTAGTTGCGTTAGGTTTTGATTTTGAGGGATTAGCGAACGGTGAACCTTTTGTTGATAACAAGTTATACCAGTAACAGATAGACCGACAGACAAACAAAGAGATGAAATCTAGAAAACCTGTTTTTCGTCACCTAGGGACCATCAAACGGGAAGATCTGAAGAAATACCGGAAGGTGATTTTTCCGCCATTACGATCCTATCTTCGTCTTTTACACGAGGGTAGTAAAGAGGCGACATAATTATAGAGGCATTAAGATACCAGAAACAAGTCTGCAACTATTTAAGTATAATGAAAACCAAAATTACCAAAATAATTCCAATTAGTGAAGAAGAATAAAGAACGTCTTCAAAATAAAGCGAAAGTAAGAAAGGGCACTTGAATGGCTACTGCACTTCAGCCTCGTTATGCTTAGTGACAAGGCTAAAGCATTTGATAAAGTAGAACTGGAATATTTTGTTGCTATATTATAGTATATTACGTTACAAGATCGGTAAATTCCCTAGAACAGGCCAAAAAAAAAAAAATCAGATGTAACGAGTTTTGCTATTTTTGACGACTGTTCCAGTAACGCACTTAACGATCGAGCCTGGTATAACATTTTTTGCTCTATCAACTTATAGAAATTAAAATACCGGTGATTATGACAAATATTGTTTGCCTAAATAAAGTGGGTAGTGGTTGTTTCTATAGTAACTAAATTCTAAACAATGTTCTATAACAGTCCTAGGAGAGTAATATTCATAACGGGATTATTATTTTGTTATTGTCATACCAACCAACAAGGACACGTGCACCTGACCTTGTTGTCACAGATAACGAACTCGAAAACAAGTATAAATAGGTTTGTAGCTCAAAAAAGTCACGCGGGTTATGCAAAACCTAAAAATTAATAATAAAACAAGAATAGGAATAAATGGTGAACTAACCCAAGTTATTCCGGTTAGCTTGTATATAAGACAAG
>OW679200.1:111070862-111347165 GCA_940337035.1 Agriotes lineatus | reverse complement strand
ATACTTGAATTATATTTAGATTTTGTGGTTTGGCATTTAGTTTTATTCCGATAATCCGGTCGCTTATTGCTTGGAAGTCTATTACGGTCTTTTGTAATTTTGCGGAGACCATTATAGCTACTCCAGCATGGTTGATCGGTGCGTCTCCTCCTGAAAAGTATATATAGTTGTTGTTGCTTGTTTTGAAGTATCCATTTCCTGTCCAATGTGTCTCCGCGAGACCTGCTACTTCAATTTTGTATTTCGATATTTCTTTTTCTATGATGGTTAGTTTTCCGGTGTGAGCTTTTAATCTTTGTATGTTCTAAGTGCCTATACGTATTTCTTTTCTGAGTTGAATAAATGATGATATATTTGTTCCAGTAGTATAGTTTCCACCCGTTGCCTGGTTTCCTACATTCGTGTGGCTGGTAGCATATTTCTCGCTGTTCAACCCGTACTTGGAGCAGCGCCGGTTGTCAACCGGGTCGCATGACGTCCGAGGCATTTCTGTTTGTGACATCTTCATGCGCAGTGGTTTTCGTGGGAATTGTAATGCAGTGGATTCCCGTGCCCTTCTGCATAGCAGAGTACTATGGCCGTGCCCAGAATGTTTCTGTTTCGCCCACAGTAATCTGTTACTAGACCGTTTCGAAGTCCATCTTCTGGCGCTCTAGTTCAGTATTGATGGTTACTGCTGCCCTCCATCAAGCTTTTGTATTACCCCTAAAAGCTGGGTTGCCACTTCTGCCATCTTCGCCGTATCAAAGATCTTCTTTTTCGTTGCCGATGCCATTATGGTCTTCATCCGTAACCCAGGACAAGGAACCCTTAACAGGAAATGAGTGTAAAAATGGAGGTTGATTGTAGTTGAATCAGGATACCATACCGAAAAAAAGCAGTTCAGGCAACCGACAACAAGAGCATAAACAAATTGTTCAAAAATATCGCCTAAAGTGGAACGTAATCTAGAATTTATAATTGGTTAAAATCTTCTGCCGATAAGAAAAAAAATGGTATGTCCTGCATGTAACAACAAAGAAATAACTACGGCAATTTCCATTTTGAAGAAACATGTTAAAAGTGTCAAACATGGGGCCAATGTTTAAATGTACTAGATGTTTTATCCCTACGACATATGAGAGCATGTTCCTAAGACAAATGTAATAAAAACTAAAATTAGAAATAAACTGTCGCTAAAAACAATAAATTTCTAAGACATAAAAATATGGTTGCTGTTATGAATATCATCCCTCTAAAGAAATAGTACTGAAAAAAAATGACATCAAATATATTATAAAAAAATAAAATAATGATTTTGCTTGACTGCTAACTAATTTGCTTTTAAGAATGCTCTGAAGTCATGGATAGTATAAATGTAGAATTATTTGTGCTTTACGATATTAATTAAAGGTATATGTATTACTATTTGCAATTTATTATGTTAATGCTTCATATAATTTAGCTAAATGAAAGTAATTCTTACCCAGTTTTTTCAATAAAAATAATACCTATGTGCATATTTATGTATTAATGTTTATACTTTAATTCCTTTGTATATAGTGAATAAACAAATTAATGTGGATATTTTGTGTTCAAGGATATTTCTAATTGGTAATAAAAATACTGCTTGAAAATAAAGCTTGACTATACCATAATTTGTTTCCAAATACCATAAAATTGATGTTGCTGCTACCATAATTTATAACTGAACATCTGGCAACGCTCTGCGAATTTATATGGGCATTCAATATTTGGCTTTAGTATAGAACTGACGTCCGATGTATCACAGTTACGTAGAATATATTTGAAGTTCTTATTTGTGTTTATTAATTGTTTTTCCACCCTTACGAATCTCTACAAAGCAGTGATATTTCTTCTTTATTAAATGGTTCATAATACAACACAGCATATCCACGTTTGAACTCAAGGCTCTTTCTGTACATCCCTTTTTTTAAATTTTTGTTACATTTTGCACATTTTTTGTATATATTTGTTTTCTCATAATTATGAATGAAAGTAATGACTTCTTTAAAGTATTTCATTTGAATGTACGCTTTCTGCTGCCAAAAATAGATAATATTAGACATACAATTAATGAATATGACTTTACAATTTTCACTTTATCAGAAACATGGTTATCTAATACTGTTGATTCTAATTATTTAACTGTAAATGATTTTACATTAATAAGAAAAGATCGGAATACTAGAGGAGGCGGAATGGCTATTTATATTAAGTTGTATACATTTTACAGTCTGTGATGTAAATAATTCAATTGAACAGTTGTGGATATCCTTTACAATTAAAACATATAAAATTAAAGTAGATGCAGTATACAGGCGACCACAAATGAGTTATAAGACTTTTATAGATTACCTAGACCTAGATGCATCCTTGTCCTTTATTATACCTGAAAACGATATTGTTTGTTATCTCGGTGATTTCAATATTAATTTGTTTAACGTCACTTCCATACAAACGCATTATTTTTATCATATGATTAAAAATTATTCAATATCACAAGTTGTAAATGAACCAACCAGGAACTTAAATTTAAGATATATAATACATTTACTAGATAAATCATTTAAAATTTACTACACAAATAATAATGAGAAGGTCTAACAGAACAGCAATCACTCTAAACAGTAAGTTTTGATTTTCTGTAAGCTACAGTTATAGATTTCTATATAATGGCTAATGTTATTATAATTATTACACATGGCATATAGTGAATTTTTTAAAATATTGGTACGAGGTGTACTTAGGTAAAATGAGTCAGCGTATCTGGAAGCTATTCGAGGCACATTAAAGTTAATTTTTTTAAGCAATTCAGGGCAGTCAATTTTACTATTAATAATTTTATGGAGAGTAACAACCGAATAATATTTTTGTCTTACACCAAGACTTGAAAAACTATGCCCGGATAGTAACTCATCATGAGATATGCCGATGGGAGGATACACTCCATCAATTCTATAACTTAGATATTTTAAGAAACGTCTCTGCATGGCTTCTATTCGATCAATGTGAACTTGATAGTGTGGACTCCAGATGACCGAGGCATATTCCAACTTTGATCTTACAAAAGCATAATAAAGACATTTTAAGGTCATATTTTTAAAATCCTGGCTGATTTGAACTATAAGTCCATACATACGATTGGCTGAATTTATAATGTTATGAAGATGGATATTAAAGGAGAGGTTAGGGTCAAATGTAACTCCTAGATCAATAAATGTTTTAGGCCTTTCAAGTGAATAGTTATCAATACAGTATTGAAAAATAATTGGATCTGTTTTTAGTGAGTAAGACTTCACCTTACATTTAGCACAATTTAGCTTTAAATTATTTCTGCTACACCATTCAACTACATGATCTAGATTTAATGAAAGTCTCACACAGTCTGCAACATTTTTAATTGAACTATATATTTTCAAGTTGTCAGCATATAACAAATAGTTCATGTATATTACATCACCAATATCATTCGTAAATATATTAAATAATAGTGGTCCCAGGTTGAATCCTTGAAGGATTCCCGATGTGGCAAGGTATTTTTCAGATTTGAACCCATTTAGCTGAACATATTGAGTTCGATTATTAAGCTATGACCTGAATAAATCAATGAGACTATTGGAGATTCCAAAAGCAGCGAGTTTTTGTATTAATATGCCATGGTCAAGTCTGGCAAATGCCTTTGTAAGGTCTGTATAAATAACATCAGTCTGCATTTTATTGTTAATATTTTCTGCTATATGCTGAGTAACAGAAAGATTTGTTACAGTTGAGCGACCTTTCATAAAACCATGTTGTTGAGGAAAAATGAAATTCTTCACATGGCATTAAATATTTTTTCCAACAGTATTTCCAAAATTTTACTAAAATTACAGATAATAAAAATTGTTCTGTAATTCTTAATGTCGGTTCGGGTGCCATTTTTAAAAATAGAACAAACTTTAAAACATTTCCACAGCAGCGGAATTGTAGCAGATTTCAGGCATATATTTATTAGTATCGTGGTGTTAAACGTTCCATCGTCACATTATAACGCAATGCTAAAATCCTTAATGGCTTAAACCTGAAAAGAAACACAGATTGCAGACAGCTTAAAATTATTTCGGTGGCGCAAATAATTCTCGTATTTTAAATGTCCGCATTCGGCTACGCACAGCGCACACGCAGTACGCGCCTGCATGACTTTTTGGGATAAGAAGTAGACACTTAAATACTTATGCAAGTTCCCCATCATAACAATAAAACATTATAATATTTCCTGTACATTCCAAAAGCAAGTAGGTTCATTGTCCCTGTTTCCAGATAATTCTAGGTTTGTCTAAATATGGTGCTTTTAGAGATCAGCAAATTCCAGGAATTTAGCTTTCGGAAAGTGCCCAGTGACATTTGCACTAACTGCGGATTTACAACATTGTAACGATAATTAACATTTAATAATGAACAGAAAAAAGAAGACATTATTCAATTCAGCAGTATTGCCTTATCTAATATGAAAGAAAG
This sequence comes from Agriotes lineatus, assembly GCA_940337035.1. Lineage (NCBI taxonomy): Eukaryota > Metazoa > Arthropoda > Insecta > Coleoptera > Elateridae > Agriotes > Agriotes lineatus. The sequence continues at coordinate 111,342,665 of OW679200.1, read as the reverse complement.
TTGCCCGGAGGCTATCCAAAAATGTTCATAAAACGCTTTCCAGAGGTGAGCGTTTCCTTTCCAGAAACTTTCCATTTGAAAATGTTTTTTGGAACTTTTCTTTATTGGCATTCTCTAGCGTGCTTTTAAAACTTTCTTTAGTGCAACAATAGTAATTTATTATACAAGACGATAAAGTTAAATTTTATCCACGAGTGAATCGTTTAACGTCGAGACGAAGTCGAGACGTTAATGATTCAAGAGTGGATAGAAATAACTTTATCGTCGTGTATAATACAATATTTTTTTCTATAGCAAGAACTTTAACAATTTCAATAGAAAATAATGACAGTCAATCACATTTCAAAATGTCAGTAGCTAGATTGGGTTGCTACGATAATACGAAACTGTCATATTTAATTTAAACAAAAGTTAGAAAATTAAATTACTTTATCTATCCTTGATGTTAAAGTGCTACTTTATCTACCCTTGCTGTTAAAGTAAAACTTGACCTTTTGTTTTGAGTTGATAAAAGCACACTTTAACATGTGCTATAGAAAAAAAGTTATTAAATTTGTCCTACATTTTAAATGCGGCATATGCCGCTGGTTTCAGCTAGTAGAATAAATTCTGAAAAAATGTCAAAAATAAGTTTGAAATAGTCAAGTTTCATTTTTACGATTTTTATAAAATTATCTCATTCACTAGATACTAAGAAGTCTAAGACATTGGCATAAACAGAATTTGACATTTATGTTTCGTTTTTGAGAAAAACTAGTGCGACACCCAGTGGCCAACTCTAGAACTAACATTTTTCATTTTTCATCGCTTGACAGATAAAACTACAGGCTATCATACAAAAAAAGTTTGATATGATTGGACCACATACGTAGTAGATATGATGCTTGAAACTAGTGATAGGCTTATTCGAATGAAAAATAATCGGTTATCCGGTTATTGAAATAACCGGTGTAACTTGGTTTTCGTTCCAAGTATTCGAATGAAAAATAGCCTCATCGTGACACGTACTACGTGCCGTATCTCAGCGACCTGCGAGTGATCGAAATTCTGTAAATACGTCATTCATAACTCATAAGCAAAGCAGGTTGTACTGAAAACACCATTTGGTTATCGCGTACCTACCTTCTATCATAAAAAATATCAAATTATCAAATTCTGGAGACCTGAAACCTGAACGCCTAAAATCTGCAAACGCAGGAAGCTATAAATCAATTTTTTATTTGCTTACTTTCCAAAGGTTTAGAACAAGAGACGGCCGCCTTTAACCCGCCCGATCGATAAAGATAAACGTTTTACCACTGTTTGTATTGCGATTAGCAAGCAGTCCCGCATATTTCTTTCTTTCTACACTTCTTAATAAATACCTCTTAGTGTCCAATACATAACACATAATGTACATATTATGTTTTGGTTATAGATCGGAAGAATGTACGAGTAATCGAGCTAATGCAGAATAGCGAGTCGTAAAACATACAATTACGACAATATATTATTAATTATTATTATATTATTATAAATCGCCAGCAATCGAAAGCAATAAAAGTGTATCCAGATATATTTCATTCATATCCAAAATTACTTATTGCACAAACTCCTTAGAAATCAAATAAAAACCATTTATACAATTATTATAATAATTAACGATTAACTGAGTTTCTCTGCTATCTGCAAGTTACGATGCCGATGCAGATGACGGTGAACCGCCAACCGGCAAACCGGCTGACTTAATCGAAACGAATCGAGAGCCAAAATTTATTCGAATGATTATTCAAATAATCATTCGGTTATTAATATCATTCGAATGCAAATAATTTTACCTTTACCCGCGTACCGCTTCCTTAGACGAAAGATGGTCACGGCCTGGGCTAGTTTTTTTAACTCTCGGCAGAATATGGCGTGGTGTAAAGACTAGGCAAGAATTTGCTTCGGGCTTTAAAACTGAACAGTAGGATCTTGAAAATTTGGGGGCCTTGTCGTTACTCACAACATAAAAAAACAAAACTGGCTAATTAATAATACACCATTTACCTTTATTGCTTCGCTGCACACCTATAAGGTGAAGGAGTTGCGGAAAGAACACAAAACTACTAACAGCAATAGGGGCATTTAATCAAACCCAAAAATTTCAGTAACACATGAATTATATACATAAGCCATGAAGGTTAAAGTGACAGCAACAATGTTCTTTGATATACAGTGTTGGAGGCTTTCGCGGTCACTCCAATTATTCTTGTTAAAAAAGAATTTCGGATTGGACCACGTAGACTTTGTAGATAAACGCCCAGTATTTTCTGGATTAATGTACCTTGCACCTTGTGAACTTGAGTAAGGATCCACGCAAAGGTTGTGCGCTTTGGTGGCTCGTGTTGTTTGAGTACCTTGAAACGAGAAAACGTAGACAGGTTTAGCTTTGTTGCTGTTTGTGAACCCATATTGACTAATGTGTGGCAAAACATTGCAGCTTGCATCATCAGAGAGAAAGTCGTACTAAGAACTGAAGGTCGGTGTGGAGCTATTTATATTCATTTATGCCAGCCGCTCGGAGCGACGTAACGCTGATTGGTCGTTCAAAATTTTTAAAATTTATTTCAAACTTCATATTTACAATTATTCTTAACAATATATTAAGTATTGAGTAAATGTTATGACGATGTAAATCTCATGAAGGAAGCCTTAGCGCTAATATTCTGGTAGAGTTTGCATCAATATTGATTGGTTCGCAGTGCTACATCGAGTGGCGATTGTAACTTTAGCCGTCTTATAACAGCTGGTTGGCTGGTGAGTTGCTCGATGAGATTGCTAGGATGTCCTGGTAGATTGCTGTTGTATACGGTTGAAAGTCTCCTGATTTCGCTAGCTATATAGGAGACTCCCAGGTCGTTACGGAGGGTTTTATTATTAACATACCGAGGGGCGTTGGCTAGCTTTCGGAGGGACTTCGATTGGAATTTCTGTAAAATTTTAGTGTGTGACGCCTTGGCGCATCCCCAGAGCTGCATTCCATAGGTCCATATGGGCTTCAGTATGACCTTGTATATGAGTATTTTGTTTGATAGGTTGTAACAGGCTAAATTCAATATTACGACACACCACCAGCTTGTAACGATACGAATCGATATTTAGGTACGACACGCCCAACAAGGCTAAACGACTAGCGCGTAAGCTAACTCAAAATCTGGAATGCATTACGTAAAATCGCTGCCCCAGCCCGTTACAAAAGAGTTGCCGCCTAACTTCAGGGAAGCGAGGGGGTCCAGCACGAGATAACACATCGCAAAGGTCTAATAAACGAAAAGCAGATCTTAAATGCTAAGGCGCCACCACGATTCATACAAGGGAAAAATGCATTTGTGAACCCACTGAGGAAAAGTGAAAGCACAATGGATTCACCTTTTAACTACAACCTTGGCAGTGTCCTGGTCAACGAGCCAAGTGCAACACCTATCCAGAACTCACTTGAACAGCTGGCCAAACTCCTTTTGCACTGGAAAAGGCACACACAAATCGTATGCTCAATAACAGAATAAAACCACAGTTAAACAGACATGAAATGCATTAGCAAAATTATTTAAATGAGCAAAAGGTTATATAAAAATATGAAATGGGTTACTAAATATTAACTATTTAAATTGCGTAATGTCTTAATCTAGTAAATAAGAGGTAAACTTGACTCAATAAACAGCAATTAAAGGCGGTAGTCAACTAAACAAGATAAAAATGCTACACACTACGTAAAGTTGAACAGGCTAATATAATCTAACGATAATGAACTAAATTGACAGGTAAACAACACTAAAAGGTTTAGCAAACGCAAGGATATAAACAATGGATATTACAATGACCGCAACGTCACGCAAACTCACTGGCACTTCGGCGAAACACTCGGTACACTTAAAATTCGCACTGTAAAGCTACTACAATATTACTGTACCTTTAAGAAGCTTTGCTTAGCGGCAATCGACATCCTACGTTGCTGCAAAAGGCTGCGCTTACAGACACTGCAAAAGACACCTAAGGGGACTGCACCAAATCACCGGGAAGCTGCTATCCGACGAGGCGGAACCTGGGATAATCCGCTGATGAGGGCGAAATCGAAGTCCGAACGGCAATTTAGCAGAACGGCAAGAAACGATAAACGGGAACTTCGCGTTACATGAATAAGCCGGCACTGAGATCTCACGATGAATCCGCCAAACGACGTGTTAAGGAGCCTGCCACCCGATGATAAACGAAATCTCAAAGGCCTACATCGGTAAAAAACAATACCCAGTTTGCCCGGTGGGAAACTACTACGTACAGTTCAACAAATCCATAAAGGCGGAACACAAAACTTGGGTCACAACGACCGGATAACGGAATCAAAATGCGGCACACATACACCGAACGAACAAACCGGTAGACGTTATTCACACAATAAACAAACGTAATGTCTCGCTCACGCAACCCCGAAAGGTGCGTGGCGAGACGACAGCTTCGAAATCACTAGTTGCTTGTAGACACGTCGGGTCACAAGTGGCGAACAAGCTCTCTAAAACAGCCCGCTTCGATAACGAGCGGGGACAAAACCTGGTACTCGCCCTGTCTAACGCACAGCAACTGTCTTTTATTCTTGCTTCCAAAAGTTAGCGTTGTTACAAAAATGCACGTCTGAAACGGATCGATAAGAAGGACGTGCGTGGCGGACGAACAGACTGGATCGATAACACAAATGAGTGCCCTAGAAAACAACTAAATGCATTCACAAAATTCGAGATACTTATATACAGGCGGAATCGTAACTCGAAATCGAGAAACTAATGCTAATTAAGCCGTACGTTTAGGCAAACTAAAAATATCCTTACAAGTGAAAGCTTTGAACGTCTTCCAATCAGCCAGGTCATTTGTTTAAGTGCTATTTCAGGTGATCTATTTACTGACAGGATGGCTGTGTCGTCCGCGAAGGTGGGAAGTACAGTATTTTCTGTAGTTGGTGTATCCGAGGTATAAAACAGGTATAGCAGTGGACCTAATACGCTGCCCTGCGAAACTCCAAGTGATTTGGTGCTAATCTGATACTGTACTATTAATCTTAATTTGATAGGTTCTGTCTGTTAGGTATGACTTGAGTGCTAGGTACCGCTGGCTTGGAAGATGCAGCTTCAGTTTGTACCTTGATGCCAGACTTTATCGAATGTTTGTTTTATGTTTAAGAAGACTGCTGCACAGACACTCTTGGTCTCTAGGCTTTCCATTACGTGGGTGATGATTCGGTGGCTTTGGTGTATAGTCGAATGGTATTCCCGAAAGCCAAACTAGTGTGATGGGATAAGTTGGTCTAGGTCTACAGTGTATTTAATTCGTTGAAAGAGTCTTTCCAATATTTTGGAAAGAATGGGCAAGAGCCTTATTGGTCTATAGGATTGTGTTTGAGTGGGTGATTTTCCAGGCTTAGCAATAATTGTGATTTGGGCGTATTTCTATAAAGCAGGAAAGTAACAAAGTCTTAGAATGTTGTTGTATATTGTAGTAATTAATATTATAGCTTTTCTAGGAAGATTTTATAATAATTCCCCTACTATTAGGTCGTATTCAGGAGCTTTACAAATATTCGTTAGTTCAATTTGATGGAAAACTTCTGTTGGTGAGAAGGGTTCGATTGGCAGTGGTAGTTGACACGGAACATCAAGATATGATTCAATTTCACTATCATCATTATTATCTTGTGGCGTCTTGAAGACGTTATCAAGGTGTTCGGCGAATGTATTTGCTTTATCCCTATCCGATCTTATTTTGTCTACGATCGGAAGTAAGAATTAATAATATCAGTAATAAATAAATAATAAGAAAACGCCCTAGTTTAATATTTAAAAGAGGTATGCAAAGAATTTAGGTTTGGAATTGTAAATTTTCTGTCACCAAATGACGTCTGCAAATCATATTCTTCGAACCAATCGTAGACAAGATAATCATTTTCTTCTCTTCTTCTAAACTAAGTGGTACTGAAATATTCAATTTAGAAAAAACGAGAATTAACCTCAATAGTCTTGTTAAGATAAGTGGCTAGCGATAAATGCTGACAGATTTGATGAGTAAAGATTTGGTTGGTTAGTAACTAACCACTTTATTGATTAACCATATAACGTATGCAACTACATGTACCACAAGAACAATAACAATTATAAACCATTACATTTATTATTTTATTTTCGATTTTCAATGCTAAGAACACCCTGTTCGGGTATACTAGCTGAACTATATAGCAGCTAAAATAATTAAACCCAGCAAACTATTAAGGTTCTAAAAAGAGTGCAGACGTCACCATTTCATTACCTTCTGCAATATTGGGTAGGGTTGTATGTAAAAGTCCATTAACGTTTTACCGGTTTGGATTGGGGTTGAACTTTAGTACTTTTTCATCAAAAAGACGATGCAAAATTTCTTCGTCATCGATAGAAACTGCGCAGTCTATCGCAGTTTCGTCCCTTTTATTTTTTGCATTAATATTCGCAGCTTGTAATAAGAGTAATTCAACGACTTCTATATCTTCGTAATTAACTGCACAATTCAAATCCGTTTTTCCTGCAAGGTTCTCATATTGATCTCTGCCCCTTTGAATAAGAGATGCTGCACCTCATCGACGTTGCCCTCAGCTACCGCTATATGAAGTTTCAGCTTTTGATTATCTCTTTTTTGCGATTCGTGGTAGATTAAGTGATTGCAAAACTCTCGTCGATTTCGATTGTAGAAAATATGTTACCATAAAAAAAGGTTCTGCTTAAAACTGCTGGAATTTCTGAAAGTAAGGACCTGATGTTTTCCGAGTCGTTTTCCAGCTTCATTGTTTGGCGTCCTTGTTATATACGTTAGCCGTTAACATTTGCACCACTATGGAGCAGTATAGACACTAATTTTTGCGTTTTTTTTGGTTTTATTGAGTCATGCAAAGAAGTGTTTTGGAATTTGTCAGGTTTATTGATGTTTATTATAGAACAGCGGCATTGGCAGCTAAATGTAGATTTGTCAAATAGTTCATACTTCGGCCCCATGATTATATTCTTTACGGTAGATTTCTTCTATTTTAGGTACCTCTAACTCGTCAATGTAACTCTGGAGTAGGTCTTTAGTAGTATGTATGTATGTATGTATGTATTATCTGTAACCTCATTTACCTTGCGGTTTTTGTCAGTATTTCCTTCTTCAACTGTTATAGTAGATTATATTAATACTAGTAGTTCATGTGACATGTAATAGAGAGCATTGAATAAACTGCATTATTCATAGCACACAACGTGGTGACAGCGGTAGTGCTTTTTTAATTCAAAGGACTGGACAAAAGTGAATTGAACTAGAGGAAACCACCTAAACCAAGAGAACCGCTCAAGGAGAAGCAGAGCAGCAGAAGCAAAACCCGGATCGAAGCAGAACCAGGTACCAAAATTAATGCAAGCTACGCGACAGTTTTAGGGACGAAGTTAGACGTAAATACAAGATGGAATCGCACAACTACATACGACCTAAACAACGAGTAGTTCAAATACATCACATGCAAAAATGTCAACATTACCGTGCCCGCAAGCACTGAAGGTGAAAAATGGAACTGAAATAAACGAAAATTGGAAATCTTTTCGGCTTTCTCACGAAAATTATGCCATAGCCACAGACTTGGTGAGTAAACCACCAAACGTACAAGTTGCTACTTTGTTAACGTTACTAGCGCAAGAAGCATATAAAATTTATCAAAACCTGCCGCTACGAAGCACTGAAGTTTTGGATACAACCAAAAAAATATTGGATGCGTTGGAAAAACAGTTTCAGCCTCAAAACAATATAATATACAATAGATATGTGTTTAATTTATTGAAACAAGAAGAAGACGAACAGGTAGATTCATATATAAATCGACTGAGGGAAGCAGCCAAATCTTGTGAATATGGATCTTTAACAGAAGAACTCATACGAGATAGACTAGTGTTAGGCATACAGGACAATGGCGTACGCAAAAAACTATTACTGGATACAAAACTAACATTGGAAACAGCTATGGCAATGTGCCGAATCAGCGCACAGACAGAAACTTAACTAAAAGACATGCAACGGAACAAATCTGGGAAAACGACCAATAAAATTAACCAGGAAAGTAAATACAATAAAGCAAAGTGCAAATATTGTGGTACAAAACATGGTAAAACAGCAACACTCTGCCCAGCATTTGGAAAAAAGTGTAAAAAATGCAAGAAAAGAAACCATTTTATGGAAGTGTGTAAAAGCACTAGCAAGAAAGAAAAAGTACGTCAACTAGAAGATACGGAAGAATCGAGTACAGAAGAAAGTTCTACTAATTCAGAAACCCAAAGCGTGTATGCCATTACAAATAAAAACGACAAAAAGAAAGAACTGTTCACAAAACTAGTACTGCGAAGAGGTGCTACAGAAAAAACTTTTAAATTTCAAATAGACACTGGTGCAACCAGCAATGTTATGGAATGGGAAAGTTATAAAAAACTGACTAAGAAAATTTAAAGAAGTCAACTATTAAACTCAGATGTTTTGGTGGTCAATTAATTGAACCAATAGGTCAGTCACATGCATATGCTAAATTTCAAGGTAAAGAATGTAAAATTCAGTTTCAAATCATAGATACTGAAAACAAACAAGCTCCATTATTATCTGCTGAAACTTGTAGACAGTTGCGTTTAATTACGATAAATGCAAACTTGTGTAAAATAGATCAAATAAATATCTTAACAAAAAATTATTTGACAGAACAGTATTCAGATGTATTTGAAGGTCTAGGAAAGATACCAAAAAAGTATCATTTAGAAGTAAACAAAAAAGTAGAACCAATGAAAGATCCACCACGAAGATTACCAATACCTATCACAGAGAAAGTGAAAAACAAATTGGACGAATTAGAAAAACAAAAGATAATTACAAAAGAAACGGAACCCACCGACTGGGTGAATAGCATGGTAGTAGTTAACAAGAACAATAAAATGCGCATCTGTTTGGATCCAAGAAATTTAAATAGAGCATTAAAACGCTCAATTTATCTAATGCCGACAATTGAAGAAATGCTTCCCAAGTTAACAAACGCAAAAATATTTACAGTAGTTGATGCTAAACATGGATTTTGGCAAATCGAATTGGATGAAGTAAGTAGCAAGATGACGACATTCAATACACCGTTCGGTAGATATCTATGGAACCGGCTTCCGTTTGGTATTGCACCGGCACCTGAGGAATTCCAAAAGTGCTACATGAACACACCCAAGATTTACCAGGAATAATTGTAATAGCTGATGATATCTTAATATATGGTGAAGGAAGTAAATATGAAACGGCAGAACGCAACCATGATGAAAACATTAAAAGACTAATGGAAAGAGCTCGAAACATAAATTTAAAGTTAAACAAAAAATCAGATATAAACAAAAAGAAGTTAAATATATAGGACATCTTCTAACAGAAGGAGGTGTACAATGTGACGCGAGTGAATATGGTGTGGGAGGAGCAGTAATCCAAGAAGGACGACCTGCAGCATTCACCTCAAGGACGTTAACACCAACGGAACGAAATTATGCTCAAATTGAGAAGGAATGTCTTTCTATAGTCTACACCTGTTTAAAATTCGAAAAATATATATGTGGAAAGAACCTAATTACAGTAGAAACCGACCATCAGCCACTATTATCAATATTTAATAAATCGATTCTTCGGGCTCCGAAAAGACTACAAAGAATGTTGCTTCGGTTACAAAAATATAACATCAAGTTAGTATATAAAAGAGGCAAAGGAATGAAAATAGTTGATCTTTTGTCAAGAACTGTAAACAAAACCAAGTGGAACAAGAAACATGAGGACAAGGACACTATAATCTATAAAATCTCGGAAGAATTTGAGAATATAAACCAACTAGCAAATTTAAACGTAACGGATACAAGACATACAAATACAAAAAGAAATCAATAGCGATCCAGACCTACAAGCTTTAGCAACAATTATAAAACAAGGATGGCCAGCCAACAAAGAACAAACTCTTTTTAATACCAGAGAATATTGGAAGGTAAGAGATGAACTGACAAGGCAAAATAGAAAGCAAGCAAAAATAAAGCTAAGGATACATTATACTGGCCACATATGTCAGAAGAAATAAAAAATACTGTTTAGCAATATAAAATTTGCCAACAATACTCTGCAAAACAACAAGCAATGCCCATGCAAACACATAAGACACCAGAGCTTCCTTGGCAAAGAGTTTGTGCAGATATATTTATAATAAAGAATCAAGAGTATCTGGTAACAGCAGATTACTATTCAGATTTTTGGGAACTAAACAAATTAAAGGATTCAACATCGGAAACCATAATAAGAAAATTAAAGAAAAATTTTAGTCGACATGGAATACCACAAATGTTAGTGACCGATAATTAGACTTCATTTGTTAGTAAACAATTCAGAAAGTTTACTCGAGAATGGGAAATAAATCATACAACTATATCCCCATATAACAGTAAATCAAATGGGAAAATAGAAGCAACAGTAAAGATTGCTAAGAAAATCATTAAAAAGACGCACAAAGAAGAAACCGATATGTGGTTAGCCATTTTAGATTGGCGAAACACTCCATCACATCACATGGATGCCAGTTCAGTACAACGGCTAATGAACAGAAGAACAAGAATTACTAAAACCAAAAATTGAAGAAAAGGTAACCGACAAAATCAATTACAAAAAACAGTATAAAAACAAATATGATAAAAAAGCTAGAGCTCTACCAGACTAAGAGGTTGGTGAAGAAGTTTACATGCAACCCCTACCAACAGGAGAAGTATGGCAAGAAGCAAGAGTAAAAAACAAATTAAGTTCGAGATCATATGAAGTAGAAAAGAGTGGTACAACATATCGACGGAATAGAGAACATTTAAAAGAAAAAAATAGATGGAGATAGTGCTCAAAAAGAAAACTAGATGATAGACATACAAAACATACAAATAAGACGACAACGTACAATAGTGGACGATGAAGAAGACATAACAAAAACAAACGAGATGGAAGAAGAAAGAAGTCCCAGATACCAATCACCAGATCCTCGAAAGACAGTCGAAATAGATTCAACCACCATGACGTCAAGAAGCGGACGAGTGGTGAAGAGGCCGGCTCGATATTTAGATTAGGATACTTATATGTCGTTTATTGAATACTTATGTTTTGTTTATTGTTTAAGAATTATGTAGTTATTATAAAGGTAAAGATGTTATAGTAGATTAGATTAATACTAGTAGTTCATGTGCCATGTAATAGAGAGCATTGAATAAACTGCATTATTCATAGCACACATCAACCAAATGCAGAAAAGCAGAATGCTCCACAAGAGCTCTAAATACATTCTCCGAGCATAATCGAGTGAAGTGTATTCTACCTGGTCTTGTTCTATATTATGTTTGCTACTTAAAAAATGCCTACTATTTTTGAAACATTTCCGGTTACATCGGTATTTAAAGTTCGTAAAGCGTTTCAGAAGGCTGATAATCACCATAGATGGCCAAAAGATGCAAAAGGGATTTTCCCATTTTATCCAATTTATGCAAAGATTCACTTGGAAAAGTCTTTATATATTATTATGATATGCAAAGGGTAGTTTTAAAATATGAATGATAGAAATGATAAATTTGGAAGATTAATTATAATCAAATTCTGAGGGGTTTAATTAAGATATGCTGTATCAAGAATTTTGAAATGTTTAATTTTGATAAATAAAAGTTAGAAATTATGCCTTATTTCGTATAGTTATTTGGTAATATACAAATATAAAGGCTATTAACAAATCTACGAGGTGCAAAAATGAAAATGAAATAATGAATTACTAAAACTACACAATCAGTGAAGAGATTGTCTAATACAGTGAATTAAATAGAAATAACCAGAGAACTACAGTATTGGAGATTTGGATTTATTGGTGAAAGTGACATATAAAGTAAATAGTCGTTGTTACATTGGTGGTTGCATGGAAAATGGGTCGGATCATCTAGAAGGAGGTTAGTATGAGTGTCTGCTAGAGTTGGACGGCTTCTGTGGAGGTTGCTGGGTACAGAGTATTATTTAAGGAATAAAGAAGATTAGATCAGAATCATCTATAAAGCTGAAACTTACCAGGAGTCTATTGGCGTGGAGGTACATTGATGAGGGGAGCGATACTGGATTCTGTGGACATTTGGAGTTAGTTGAGAGGAATAAGCTGTAGGTGTTGCAGACGAACATCGGGATCTCTGGAGGTTAGGAGCGGTGGTATTTGGATATTGGCAGTGTGAGCTGGAGAGGTGATAAGGTTTGTGTTAATAATTAATATCAAAGCATTTTGAATAACGAACAATAAAAGAAAGGGTAAAATACAATACAGTACTTACTTTGGTGAATTGATTATTGGATGTGTCAATGTAAAGGAGATTTGTCAACACTTGGTTTGAGTAAATGTAGAAGTCAAGTTGACAGTTAATGTCATTAAGTAGTCAAGGATTAAAATAAAATTTAAACTTCAACTAATAGAGAACTAGATTGGCGAACCACCCTGAATAAGAGTACTCAATTGAAATAATCACTTAAAAGTAAAATTTAATATAATTGATTTGAAAGAAATTATAGTGCTGATACTAATTAAAATGTGCATCTTAGGCATTGAGCTATTGTATAATTATAGGTTGAGTAACGTGCTGCATTGCATTAATTAAGGACTAGTTCAAAGCATGAGAGCCGCTGCAATATCTAACCAGCTTTACTAGTTGGCCGTTGATGATATTTAACGTGGCAGGACAGCCCTGGGATACCATTCTGTCAAACAGGTTAAAGGGAAAGCTATATCTGTGGTCAAATCTTTCGTTTAATAGAAACCAAACAGTACTTGCCACACCACCACCACTGCTGTTCAAATTTTCCGCTAGCCACTTCGCGGCGATGTATTCTGGAAAGGTCGTGTGGACGAATTTGTTTTCGTTTACCATAAATCTATCTCTTTGTGACAAGAATTCTCTTTTTTCCATGTCTGCTTTACACTCGTGCAAAACTTTGTCGATATCAAGTCGTTCAAGTAAATCGTTTTCAAATAGTATTCTTAAAACACATAGTGACTGATATTTTTTGAAGGGTTTTGTAATTTCTCTAGCAATATAGTTTCTAATAATAAATTTCTAGAACAATTGTAACAAGTCAAAAGCCCTAGTTACATAAATATTGTTAGTTTTTATTGCTTTACAGCAATCTTCTCTAATAAAAGCGTCTGATAATAATTAGATGTATAATGAAATTTTAGTGAATTCGTAATCAATCTCCACGCCAGCGTAGCTCTATGGTTAGAGCATCGGACTGCGGTGCGGAAGTCTGGAGTTCAAATCCCAGATCGATGCCTGGCGGGCGGCCTACCCAGTCGCTTTAAATAATTGGGAACCTGCGTTCGAAAGAACAAGGGGTAATAATGCGGCTGTCTAATGCGTGATGCTCACCACATCACCACGTGTCATGAATTTGACACGCGACAGCGGGTGTGAAAAGGAGGATACGGAAGCTCTAACCTTCCGCCTTGCAGACCAAGCTCCTTCATGGGGTGTTAGTGCCTCACCATTATTATTATTATAATCAATCTCGTTAAAATGTTCTTTGTCGCGTTCCAATAATTTGTGAACAATTTTTTGTATAACTTCACGGTATGGATTTTCACAAGCAAATTGAAAATGTTTTACCAAGAACTTATTTTGGTCATTAAGAGTCAAAGGGCATATAGTTGTGGATATCGAGTTCAGCTCCGACCTAGATGCAGTTTCATAATAAGCCGAGTCATCACCAATAACGGACATCATTCCTGCTGCGCGCTTTTAATGTCAGTTCCTTTTTTTGTATGTGAAACTAAAATTTCGTCGAAACCATCCAGTAATATAAAAACTTGTTTCCTTTCAAGAGTTTCTGCAAACTTGATTGGGCTTATGTGGTATTACAGCTGTGCGGTCTGAAGATTTCTTCGTTAAAATATCGAAGGTAAGCCACCGCCGATAGTTTGTTGCTTCCATATTCCTTCACTATTAAGAGCCAGTTTAGGGATGTGCACAGACTTCTTCAATTTAGTTTTTATTTTTTCTACACTTCCATAAAACTCCACCCCAAGATGTCGCCATTCAATACCCTCAGTCTGTGTACTGGTACTTTCTTGATCCGGTGTATTTCTTTATGAATTACTTCCAGCTTGCTTTGTCGTCTACTTCAACTACTTAGAGTCAATCAAAGCAGTGCAACCGATATCATTTAAGGCAGAAACTGTAACGTAGTTCACTTGCAGTTTTTCCAGATCGGTTCGTTCGAATAGAAATAGTTCAGTTTTAATCGTTGTCATCAAGGACATCAAAATCTAGAGGTATTGAGAAAACGCGTCTTGAAGAGATAGCTCCAAAACGTTTCCTATATTACATTTTTCCGATAAAATATTAATCACATCACTCAGGGTTATATATTTAAACATGTCGTGGTCGATGAGGCTTTTCAGTTGAACATTTGACCTTTCACAGTCTTGTTCAGAGAAGTCTTGCAATGTTTCACCTAATTCTATGTTGTCAAGTTTTGCAGACAGCGTCAAACCCGTTTCATTTACAAGAATAATGTTGAGTCCGTAATTCGACAATTTAAGTATAGTCATGATTTTAACGTAGTCCTCAGCTGTTACAACTCGCTATAACAAGGGAACTGCTGCACTTAACCAAAGACAATTGTAGAGGTCCACAATTTAAATTTTTCAAAACTGTAAACTTGGAGGCGAACTTGACTAAGTCCTTGTGATTTTCAAACGACCTTTCCAACGTCTCAGTGCACAACTTATCGCCCCAAGTTTGAACACTTGTAGAATAATATTCAACAATTTCTAAACCAATAAATTCAATTAAAAATCACAAAACCAACTGATTTGAATCTACACTTAATATTTTCCACTTGGTCATAATGCCTTCTATAAGAACTTTTGTGGAAAATTGTGCACCGTATAAACCTGCGTTGACAAATCTACTTTATAAGATGTTAGTAGTATATCTGTAAGTTCGTAAGAAACATCTAGATTGCTAAGGCAGTAAGTTTTTTACACCCTTTTACAATAAAGGAAGTATTGGAATCACACAAAAAATTCGAAATTGAGTTTTCAACAGATCCTCACGTTTTAGAGTCCCCTGAACCCAAAAAACATATTTTGTTCATTGGTCTGTCTGTGTGCGTGTGTGTCAATAGGCGCCGGTTTTTCAAAATTGCTTTGGGTGCTCTGCCTTCCACCTCTCTCCTTCAATGGATACGTGGGAATGGATTTTATGTTCAATTATTTATCATGGAGCCAAAATAAAGTTAAAGGTACAACACAAAAGACGTAAAGACGAACAATATTTATTAGGTATATATGAAAAATATTAAAAAAATATAACCTTAACTAAACAAAACTTTGGTTTCTTGTTCTAATATTACAAAAATAATAACAATAACGTAAGAAAAACTGTAAAAGGAACAAAATCTCAACCGGTTACATAAAAAACTTGTCGCCTTTGGCTGTTTTTTTAAATAAATATGGTGGCAACTTGCTCGTCATCAATTTCCCGACAAGATCTTTTTAAAGTTTAAAATAACAATGTTATTCAAACGTGACTGTGTCATGGTAGTTCTCAGGCTTCTTAAGCCAGAAAAAACCCTTTCTGATGTACATGATGTTGCAGGAATATTTAAAAACAATTTAACGACTTTAAAATATCCTAAAATAATTTTTTTAGGTGGGTATTCTGATTGAAATACAATATTATTTCTGATACTGATTTCAAAGTATGATCTTTTGTAACATCAAAAACATTTTGTATGCAACTGTAATCTGTCGTGATCAAAAGCTTCGCGGTAATATTTTCTGACTATATCAGTATCCGCTTCTTTTAACAAAAACAGTTTCTAATTCGATTACCCTTTTGATACCTTACTAAAACGACTTTTAATACTTTGCATGCAGGTGTCTATAATCTCAAAATATAAAGTTCTGTAGAAATCTTCCGGTGTGTTCGCAAAATATTGGTTCTTAAAACCGCATTGTTTTATGCGGGAACGTTCCTCTTCCTTGGTAGACTAGGCTCGTATACTCCATATTTACATCTGTCTTCATAAATAAACCTCCAAGGGTCGGAAATGATTTGCGGCGTTGTTCAAGAGACTTGATAAGGCAGCTTATACTTTTCATATTTTTTGCTACATTTTTATTAACCTTCTGAATGTTGGCATTTACTTCTTCAATATTATGAAACATATTTATTACAATTTTAAGTAAAAAAAAAAATTCATAAGATACCTACTTATCCAAATAACCACTTGCTTTGGCACCAGCTTCACTATTATCTTGACTTTGCTTCTCCATAAACTGGGTAATTTCTTTATAGTTCTCAAATATCAACTATAATGACACAACTCGAAGACACCACCGCATAGGACAAAATAGGCTTAAGGACGATGGTCCAGAGTCTTCAGTATTCGTTTTAATATTTTTAAAAACTTCAAGTCTCTTTGCCGAGTCTCTAATATAGTGCACTGGCTGCTCTTATTTATAACTTGAATTGTATCTTTCAATATCAAAATTATTTAATTATAAAAAAAATTAAAGCGCTTGAGACTCTTTCAGGGTTGGTTCGATTATCTAGTCGCTTTGTTTTTAAATGACTTTGAACTTTGAACTGTGAATTGACATGAACTGTCATCTTTTATGTCAAACAAAGTTCTACTACGAATCTCAATCAGATATGACAAATGCTTAATTCTATTTGTATACTTTTGACTTTAATATTCTACGACTTTTATATTGTTTATAGTTAATTACACTTTTTAAATTGTCTTTTATTTGCTTTATCGTTGATAGAACAAGACTACGACCCACCTTGCACTGTTCCTACTCTCACTGCTCTTATCACCTCCAAGATAGTAATCCTCCTGACGTTAGCAGCTTGGACCCATTTTTAGCCCTGCTGTGATGTCCCGCTTACTGACAACAGCTGTCAACTTGTCGACTCCCAGAAGCTACCAGGACAAACCTCGCTCTACTTTGCTCGTGCAACTGCCACCTTTCAGAAGCACCCCACCTCATATAGCTCCACCGCAAGTTAGCTGTCACAGACGATCTCCAATTGATATCCTTCTTCCGTAGCTCCAAGCTTCACCAACCTCTGTCGTCAGTAACCAACAGAATACCTCAGATCAAGTCGTCCCTCTGCTATCGTCCCCGAACAGATCCTCTTGTTTTCAGAACGCCTTCACGAACCCAGCACTCAGCAATACTCAAACCAATGTAACTCCTTGTCAATTGTATTATGCAAAATAAACTATTTCCATCCAAATCTTGAATTGTTCTATAATTAATAACTGTTCTTGCCTCTATTTAGTTCTACCATCTTCCATTTCTCTTCTATAATTGATGCTTCATTTGTAATACTCTTCTTTATATTTCACTAGTATGTTCACATCGTAGATTTATTAATGACCCCTTTTTAAACATTTCCATACTAACACATTCAAAATAGGGTAAATTTCTATAGTTTTTATTCAGACCACAATTGTAAAAACTACATGTTTTTATAAGTTGTTATTTCTTATTATTGTAACAAATTCGCCTAACTACCATTTTTAATTATTAATGCCATCTTTCATTTAAATTCATTTGACCCTTACCTACTTCAACCTATTTTCTCATTAGAATTTGCATTTGTCATGTGCGGTACAAGTATGTATTTACTTTCTAAATGCAAAACCCCTGTAGAACACTCAATAGTTATCATTTTCATATTAATTTGTCTTATGCCACCTCGGTGGTTGAGTGGGCTTGTTGTCTGCTAAGCAACCAGGTGGATATGGATTCAAATCTGGCCGTAGCGTAGCCGCGAATTTTCTCGGAGCGGCAGTGGATTTGAACCCATTAGTTAAGTTAGATGTAAGTTGTGTGTGTGGTATGTTTGCATGCGGGGGAGCGTAGTGTAAGGCTGAAAACACACGAAGCTGTTCACGCCGAGTCGGCAGCCGACTCGGCCGCCGACTCCATGTATTTAAAGCGGACAAAACACACGCTGCGTCATGTAGCGCGTACGCTGCGCGTATACCGCGAGTAGGCCGCGCGTACGCCGCGAGTACGCCGCGCGTACGCGCTACATGACGCAGCGTGTGTTTTGTCCGCTTTTTAAATACATGGAGTCGGCGGCCGAGTCGGCTGCCGACTGGGCACCGACTCGTGTGTTTTATCGCAGGCGGCTGCCGACTCGGCCGCCGACTCGGCGTGAACCGCTTCGTGTGTTTTCAGCCTAATTAGTCGCGTGCGGCGCATTACCTCCGTTGCACTTCCCGCGAGGTATGAATGGTCCTCGACACCGAAAGGTAAAAAAGGCTATAGATTATGAATGAATGAATGAATGAATTTGTCTCAAATTAGATTTTTAATAATAAACTTAATTCAAACAGCCTGTTCTTTTTAAATTTGTCAAAATCGATTGCATTGATCTCCCAAATTCTATTTACGCATTCAATATCCAGCCAAATCCATTTACTACTATACCATAACAATATGTTCGCAGTTGGTAAGAACTCTCTTACTTTAGGTATCCCGTTAAACGCATCTTGAACTACTACATTTAAGGAGTGTGCCATGCAATGAATGTCTAGAGCTCGTGATTCATCATTTAAGATTTGCTTTTGTAAACTAGAAAGTGCACCATATGTTCGCCGCGCCAACGTAGCACTGACCTATTAAAAATTTATATTCAGTTTAAATCTTAGTAAAACGTCTTTTCCCACTTTATACAGCGTTTGTGCGTCTGTGAATGGTGTTTGTTACCGTCAATTTTCGCTTTACTGTATGTTCGATATTTTTCGAATTGCGTGCGGATATTGCGCATTGTTGATACGCCGCCGTTGCATATTGTTGAACGTTCGCGACCCGAAAATGTGGCATTTTGTCCCGGCGTTCGATCGAATAAGGTCGTTGGAGGTTTTTGGCGCTGTTCGAGGCAGCGATTTTGGAGAAGGTGCTTATTGATGTCTAGGTACTTCTCACCCTTTGGTTAGGGGATTTGTACGCGTCTCGACATTCCTCTGAATATAAATCTAAAGATACTGCCTGGTGCAGACTTTTATTTTGACGCCAAAACTTCTCGAGCAAAGCATTTGGGAAATTTAGTGAGTATGACCGTTTTCAGCCCTTTTTCGATTGCCCGCTAACGTTTATTTCAATAATTTAGTCTCCACCACGTTATGGGTCCCAAATAAAAACTTCGAGAACCCCGACTTGCGGCCCGATGCGATCTGTGATAACCTTATCTCGGCGCGCTTAATTGACGAGCTACTGTTCTCCCTGGGTAAACCATCAAGCCCACGGAAGCCCGTTTCTGCGATGTTATCAACGCTAAGATGGCCTCGCACCAGCTCAAGGTAACCCAAATACCTACATCAAAATACACACAGAGCAAAAACGTACACATTTAAAAAAGTACCAACACCTCATACAAGAAAAACACACAATTGAACTAAATACACTAAAGAACAGTGACACTTTTTTAAATAAAACTGTAGTTAATCTGTCTTCTAAAGAACTAAACGCTACTGACAAATTAGTTCTTGGCAAAAGACTCAACTACGCAGTGGAGCCAAAACGAATTATTACACTTGATTTAGTTACAGCTATAGAAGAGACTTGTCAAAAACTTCCAGAAGACATTAGACAGGAATACAGAATTAAAAACAAAATCATACTAGAACGACCTTACACAATCAGACAAAATATATCCAAACAAGAAAAACATTCACTACACACACTAAAAACCGATAACACAATTAAAATTCTACCTGCAGACAAAGGCAACGCCACAGTAGTACTTGACACAACCACATACAACGAAAAGCTATTAACACTAATTAGTGAGGGACAATACACTAAACTAAATAAAGATCCAACACATACAATAGAAACAAAAATATACAGAACACTTTACAAACACAGAGAACAATTTACAGATTTTGTAAGACGTACACTAACACCACACTACAGTAAACCACCACATTTTTATGGATTACCAAAGATACACAAACCAAATGTACCACTTAGGCCAATAGTTAGTTCTATAGGTTCTCCTTGTCACAGTTTAGCTAAATATTTACTTAAAATACTGAGTCCTATATCAGGAAATACAGACACGTATATAAAGAACACGCCCCATTTCCTTGAAAAACTTAAAGAAGCAAACATAAACACAAAGCACTTAATGGTTAGTTTCGATGTAGTTAGTCTCTTCACTAATGTTCCAGTAGAGAAAACACTCAACATCATTAAACATAGGCTACAAAACGATAACACATTACATACACGAACAACATTAAACGTTGGTACCATTATGGAATTTTTAACACTATGCATTAAAACGACATACTTTCAACTAAACAATGAATTTTACCAACAAGATTTCGGGATGGTAATGGGTTCACCTTTATCTCCCATTGTTAGTAACATTTTTATGCAAGACTTTGAACAACAACATGTCCACACGTACACCAACAAACCAGTAGTTTGGTGGAGATATGTCGATGATGTTTTTGCAATTTGGCCTCATGATATGGATGAGATGGACAAATTTCTTGAACATATTAACAGTAAAGAAACCTCCATCAAATTCACATTAGAAACAGAGCAAAACAATCAGTTACCCTTTCTTGATACACTAATCACACGCACAATAAATACTTTTGAAACATCAGTATACCGTAAGAAAACCAATACTAATAGGTACTTACATTTTAATTCTAACCATCACAAAAACATAAAGACAGGCGTTGTAAAAAGTCTTTACGACAGAGCCAAAGTTGTTTGCTCTAATGATAACATTTTCAAAAAAGAGAAAGAATTTATTATTAATGTTTTACAAAATAATGGCTATCCAGAGACGCTTGTTCGGAACATTTTCAATACACTAAGCAATGTCACACGCGTACAAAGAAATGACACTCAAAAATATAATACTCTACCTATACCATATATTCCAGGCATATCTGACAAAATTAGACGAATTGGAAATAGATTCAATGTTAGGACGGTATTCAAAACGATGAATACTTTACGGTCAGTTCTTACAAAAACTAAACCGTTCAACGAAGAACAACATTCAAGGAATTGTATATATAGTATTCCCTGTGAATGCGGGAAATATTATATCGATGAAAGATCCAGACCTTTAGCAGTTAGAGTTAAAGAACATAAAAATATGATGATAACGTATCAATTCAATAATTCTAAGCTGGCAGAACATGCTTGGGATGAAAACCATAAAATACAATGGCACAGCACAAACATCTTGTCTAACGAATCGATGTCAAATAAACGAAAAATTAAAGAAACGGCATATATTTTACTTAACGAAGAAAAATGCGTGTCGTCTTTCTCAATATTTTTAGACAATAGTTGGCTATCGATTCTTAAAGATGAGATCAAGTAGGTATAGATATCAACAAACGTCAATGTCAAAAAATTTATTGGAGGTTGGTCGTTTGTCCTTCCAGTGAAAAAAGATAAGTTTCTTGTTCGTTTTAATTGTTATTCGTTGATAACAAGGGCAGATTGTCCCTCGAAACGTTCGTTATTAATATTTTCGTTATTTAATATTTTAATTTGCAGAGTGGCGAAATACCCAAATAAGAATATGAATTATGAATTCACGCCACAAAGAAGTTTTTTCGACTACCATTTCCTAAAGGAGGCTATTATTTGACACTTTCCATACGTCAAAAGCATGTTGTTTTTGCATACTATGCAATAAAAATTTTTTTGAACTCATCTGTCACTTTTTTGCACGCTTCTGTCAAAACAGTTATTTAAATTCAAATATTACATTTTATTCTTTATTCAAATTTATGGTTATATTACTATTGCTAATATTGCTAATAACAATACCACCGGAAGTCGATGGTACAGAGGACGAAACACTGTAATCAACTACATTTGAAATGTACTTAACTTCACCCTGCTTCAATTCTGTTTTTTTTTGTTTAAAAGAATTTGACTTGCAGAATTTACTTTTTCCTCGATGCATTCTTCTGCGTATCCCTCTGCGACTGTTGAAGACCGCCATCCTCCGAGACGTTTCAACCTTAAAATATCAGCCCCCGCACCAACTAACAAAGAAGCTGACGACCTTCTAAAACTATGGCCTGTATAACACTCTGGATTTGGCAGTTTTAAATACGAGGCGATAAGGCTGGGCATTTTAGCAAACTGATTAATTCCAACAACTTGAACCGTACATTTTCCATATCTGTACTGCAAAAAGAATCTCCGATGTTCCACGTGTTTTGGGAGTAGTGCCATGTATTTTCTGCAAATTTCAGCAGGATTAAATATATTTTCCGTAATGGAAGGTACCGTAAATGTTCTTTGAATTTTGGTTTTCGAATCTGGAATTTTCACGATTAAGTAAGAATCCTTGTCTTCTATGTCGTCGATTTTCATCTTGGTCAGTTCATCTCGTCGGCATGCACCTGACAATCCCATAATTAACACTACTTTCATTAGTAACAATTTTTCATCAGGTGATTCTACTAACAAGGTGGTTACTTCTTCCCTCGTAAAAACCTTCGCCTTTTTGGGTTTGTACCCCTCACTTCGTCGTTTTAAAAAAGCCGTTACCTATAAAATCATAATTAAATAAGCCTTATTGTTATTTTATTATTGTTAGGTACCTTAGGAAATCTTTCAATATTAACGTTTTCCTTTGCTACCAATGTCGACTTTAACATAGAGTATTTGGACCAAAGAGTCGACGATTTTAATACTTTGGATTTTTCACCCAAATAGGCCAAAATAGCAGTTTCTGATACTTTCCGAACCTCCTTCTCGTTGCACCACGCCCTGAAAAGTTCGTATTCATTTTCGTAAAGTTTTCTTGATTTTTCAGGTAGAAGCTGAAGAGTAGCAGCGTCCGCTGCTTTTTGAATATCATCAGGGACATCACTTTCGTCGCTCATGTTTAAAAATACAATGCACCAAAACGTTACTTTCGTGGAAAAAGCAAAAAATAATGGCGACACAATCATCTGATTTTGTTTACTAAAACTAATAATACCTTGGAAACCCAAAGTATGCCTAACTTGATCTTTAGCGTTCAATTTAAAACATTGAAAGCGTATTGTAACTAACATGATTTTTAATGAGTTTTCAATTTGAAATGATGTTGAGGTTTTGTAACTTTTTTAGCATAAATATGTGGTAGTCGAAAAAATTATGTATACAACCCGTAGCTAAAGCTTCTTTTTGCACTTGTGAGATTTAAAGAATTCGCCTGCGGCTCATTCTTTAAACTTTCTCACGCGTGCAAAAAAGTGGCACTTTAGCTACTCGTTGTATAAATAACTATTACGTTAATAAACACGTAGCACAAAAACCAAAGCAGCAGCACCTGAGGAGCATTATTACTCAGCATCATTACTCACCGCTATGGTGTAACCTCTTAATAGCCTCGCCCCTAGGTATTTTGTAGGTTTAGCTAATAAGTAGCTAATCACTATTAACACTTGCTTTAAAACATACTTTTTATAATTAATTGTTATGAATAAAATTGTATTTAAGACAAAGAAAAAAATTAGTTTAAAAATATACTTTTTTTCTATAGCACATGTTAAAGTGTGCTTTTATCAACTCAAAACAAAAGGTCAAGTTTTACTTTAACAGCAAGGGTAGATAAAGTAGCACTTTAACATCAAGGATAGATAAAGTAATTTAATTTTCTAACTTTTGTTTAAATTAAATATGACAGCTGCGCATTATCGTAGCAACCCAATCTAGCTACTGACATTTTAAAATGTGATTGACTGTCCTTATTTTCTTTTGAAATTGTTAAAGTTCTTGCTATAGAAAAAAATATTGTATTATACACGACGATAAAGTTATTTCTATCCACTCTTGAATCATTAACGTCTCGACTTCGTCTCGACGTTAAACGATTCACTCGTGGATAAAATTTAACTTTATCGTCTTGTATAATAAATTACTATTATTCATTAAAGAGTAACATAAAAGATATAATTACATACAAATAAAAATTTACATTTATTTGTTGGTTTTTTATTTTGTGCATTAATAATAGAAATTGAATCACGCACTTTCATACCTCTAGGAATGCGAGGATCGGCTAATTCCGGCAAAATACAGTTCATAAAGAAGTCTGTTAACTTTGGTATCATTTTGTTTTCCCAAAAAATCTTCATTCCTTACAATTCAGATTATCTGGAGATCAACGTCGGTGTACAAAGCTAAATCACAGTATGCCTTTTCTAAAATATTAAGTTGTCCGTGTATTTGAAAGTAATACATATGATTTTCCTTTAGGCATAATTTCCCATTTTCTAGTTTAACACACATTTTACCATTGTCTTGAACTGCTTCATGATTTTTTTTTATCTCGAATCGAATATAAGAATTTTACTTCTACCAGTCCGTCTTTATCAATAAGTCCATCGGGGGATGCACCTATTAATTAAGGAAAATCGTTCGAAATAAACAATCCACACGATACAACTTTTGAATTCGTTTTTTGTTCATATAAATGAAGAGCATTTTTTCATTAATACGACCATAGACTATTGCGCGAGTTGTTAAATTTCGTGAACTATATAACAGCGTTTTCACCAATGCATGACAAGATGTAGTAGCTCTTCGTAAACAAATTCGGCCAAAGCTAGATGCTGTAAGTCGATTTCGACGAGCCTCGTGCCGTTTTTCGATTGCAGTGGCGTCTTCACTTTTCAGATGGTCTAAAATTTGTAATTTTTCAGATTCCAATTCGTCTTCCGTGAAATCTGGCTTAGCTGAATCAGGGCCGTAGTCTTTTGAGTCATTATCAGACATTACTTTTTTTCTATTCTTTTTCTTTTGTGTAGAGCGTGCGTATATACATGTTTTCTCTCTTAAACTGCAGAAATTATCAAGCTGATCATTTTTTAATAGGCATTGCCTATGCCAAGATGGCACTGAATTAAAAGATAAAGCAGCTCCATAACACCGTCGTTGGAAAGATCCTCGTTGAATATAATTAATTCGTTTTCCAGCTGAAAATTTTGCAACCATAGACATGAACCTCTCTGCGTAATTTGTTGTGACATTTCGGGTTAATCGGTTTGCTTTTCTTACAACAAAATCTATAATTTTGTATATTTCTTCTAATACCGGACTGGTACCTAAAAGCGGAATGAAGTTTTCCTCCTCGTTGGTTTTTCTTCGGCATTGCTCATTGCAGTTCGAATGGTCCCCAAAAACGTGATGTGGTATATTTTTTAATTCTTGGCAGAGTTCCTTCGCAGAAGATTGTTGAGATTTAGATATAGCCGATCGAACTGCTATACTAAGCCTTGGTAAATTAGATTTTATAATACGTCGCACTGATATTGCATATTTTGTATTTGCTGCAAGTTTGTATAAATGAGAGGTAAACGCTCGGGTTACATGATTCGCACACTCAAGTTTCAGAACGTATCTACCATAGCTAACGTTTTCTAAAATCCGCGTATACACACTGGAATCGCCATCACCAATTACATATTTATATCGAAGATTGTACTGCTTTTCGCTTTCATTAAAACCCTGAACAATTATATCTTGCTCCATACTGCTCCAGGAGCCGCTATAATTTTTAAAGCATTGATGAGGTCGAGGTATCGTTTTCTTGTTTTCTGCAGCAGTGCAGATACAGCAAAATTTATTTCTTACACCTATAAATAATAATTTTTTTGTTTGCAGTCCTATACTACATGCAACTCCTGAAAGCGACGAATAACTGTGTCCATACGAACGCTTCGCCCACCCTCCATCGACCACTACACTTATAAAAGGTACTCCATTTTCGACATCACCCCTTTCTATTGCAAGCTGCCGTTCTTCTTCTGCTACTTTGCACATTTGCAATTGAAGTTGTGACTCCCACACTTTTCCAACCTCCGTTTCTAATTTTCTGTAATACTTTCCAGACATCATTGGCAGGTTCATTACAGAAAATAATTCTTAAGATTGTGAATATCCAATTCCAACGGATGTTGCTACCCAAACCAATAAATTATTTACGGTACTTGTTGGAGGTTGCAATGCTATACACACGGTCTTTTCGCAAGTATTACAATGGTAGAATAACGTCGACGAAATTCCTTTTCTGGTTTCTTTGATGAAATGCATTTTTCCCATAGTGCATTTGTTGTCATGATAAGAATTTTTTTTCATTTCCAACAAAAAAAGGTTTATGTCAATGATACGATTTCCGGTGAGACTGTTTACGCTGGTGTTAGATGTTGTATCTGCTTCTATCTCTAAATCCGGCAAATCTTCGTCTGGAAGGCTATAATCGAAAAAATTGCAATTAATTTAAAAAATTACCTAAACAAAGCTTAAACGCCGAAAAAGAAGCAACACCACAGCACACTAGAATCATAAACGAAAAAATAACCGCC
The DNA here is from genome assembly GCA_940337035.1 of Agriotes lineatus. Classification (NCBI taxonomy): domain Eukaryota; kingdom Metazoa; phylum Arthropoda; class Insecta; order Coleoptera; family Elateridae; genus Agriotes; species Agriotes lineatus. The sequence goes on along the minus strand of OW679200.1, from coordinate 111,316,187 downwards.
TAGACTTTCTTAAACTTAAGCCGGATATAAATATGTAGAGAGTGAGTTTGGATCACTTCCGGTTATACCGGAAGAGTGACACTAATTTTCGATTTTCAGTGAACAATCTATTATATATTATTCTATAGTCTAAATGCCCGTAAAATAGCTTTACAATGACTAACTTGCATAATATGTATTTACTATCAAAAGTATGTGTAATAGCCTAATAGGTCATCAAACTCGAAATTTTCAAAAATTTCTAAAAGCCTCACAATCGACTTTGGTAAATAAATAAACAAAAGAAAATGTAGAGCGATTAGCCCTGTAAAAAAACTGGTTTTACCGATGAATTTTTAATATATCTCTAAATTTAACATTTCGTAGAATAGGACCAGCCGTTTTGGAGATCTCTTGACCACATACAATACATACATATACACATGTATACACACGGACCACAAAAACCACTTTTTTAGGTGGTTTGTGGTACTATAGGAAAGTAAAAAACAGAGTATTCACATAATATGTACAAACTTATTTTTGAAAATAAGGAACGTGTGCATCTTCTGGTATGTTGTCAGAGTTTTTAATGGAAAAAATCACTTCTTCCCGCGTTCTTCGTTGTCGTTGTGCTTTTGAAGCCCTCCCCCGCTTTCTCACTATGTACGTACTTCGCATTTTGTCCAAAATAAGAAGTAAAAGCATTGGCGTAACTAGCGGGGGGACCAGGGGGACCAGGCCCTCCCCAGAGTGCCGTCTGGCCCACCCCAGAAAAATAGTTAAATAAATTCAAAAATCTGCTTTTATTATTAACCCATTTAAACTAAGGGGTTGGTCATCGAACCCCACACTTTTTTACATTTTCTGGTTTTGTTACCTTTATTGGCTTAAAAACATTATAGTATAAATTCCATTTGTTGGACGGATGGCTCTAATGAATAATAATATGCAAGAGGAAACATTATTAGCTTTAAAGAGTACGATCCAGAATTTTTTTGTTTAATAGTGTTCTATGTAAGCAAAGTAAATTTTGTGGTACTTGAATTTCCACAGTTGCTAGGTCAAGACAGAACAAAGAGAAATCACAATAACAATTAAGAGGATATTGATGTTTTCAAGAAAGTATTTGCTTCGACGATACTGAGACAAACTAAAAATTGTGGCTAAAAAACGTGTAAATGGAAACCAAGTAATGTTTCCCAAAAAAATCTGTTTCTCCTGGAATAATATTTATTACCGCCAACCTCATTGAGTTGCAAGAAGTAATCTATACAGTTTTTATGTTGTTTATGAACCGAGAAATAATTTATTAATATGCTACTCAGACAAATAGTATTACGAGGGTAGCACCCATAATTTCTGCAAAGCAACAAATCAAGTGCACCATGGATTGAAACTTGCCATGAAACAAATGTTTGTTGTTTTCTAGTTTAACAGTTCAAATTTAGTTTTGATAATTGTAACAGTTATTATATAGTTAATTTTGAAGTAAGTGTTGTGCATCAAAAATGAATTTAACGCGAGAGAATTTTAGAGCCATGATTTGCTATGCCTTTAAAAGTTTCATATCTCCGAAAGAAAGTTTTGGATGACTTCGTGCTGCTTTGGCGACCAAGTGCCTTCGCATCAGAGGACTGTCTATTGTTGGTTTAATGCATTTAAATTTGAACGAGTTTCAGTTAGTGACGATTTTTGAGAAGGAGAACCCATTGCTGCAGTTATCGATACGTACATAAACGCTGTGCGAAAAATGATTCAGTAAGACAATCGAGTCACCTATAGAATTATTGAAAGCGTCTTGGACATTGACATGACTACAATAAACCAGATTTTACATAATCATTTGGGTGTAAGAAAAGTCTGTTGTGGGTGGATAACACACAGTTTAACAGAAACACAACAACAGCATGTGGATTGGTAAAAGAAATATGATGAAGGTAGATATAAAGCAGTTTACATCATAACTGGTGACGAAAGCTGGATATATGCATTTGAACTCGAATCTAAGCGACAGTCTGCACAATGGATGTTTTCAACAGATCCTAATGCAGTTAAAATGAAGAGATCTCGAAGAGTTGGTAAGAAAATGATTGCTTGCTTCTTCTCGAAATCAGGACCTATCGCAACTGTCGTGCTTGAAAATAGACGTACGGTTACTTCAGAATGGTACACAACAGAACGGCTGCCAAACGTTATTCAAAAAGCTCGTTTACAGCTCCCAAGGAGTGAAATCGTTCTTCACCATGCCAATGCGAAAAGTCATACCGCATATCAAACTAAATAACTTTTAGAGACTTTCAGGTTAAAATTGCGAAGTTATCCCCCATACAGTTCCGACCTATCACCTTACTTTCTATTTCCTCCATTAAAGGATAAAATGCGTGATGTGCGATTTTGAACTCACGAACATGCTGTGGAAATCTTCAAAAACCTTGTTTCTCTAGTGACTCAAGAAGAGCGGAATTTGTTTTAAAAATTGGTTTTGCCGAATGCGAGTTTAAGGGCAAATATTTTGGAAAAAAAATAATAAAAACTAATTTTGGCTACAAAACTTTTGTTTTATTAGATTGCAGACATTTACGGGGCTACCGTCGTATAACAGCGTCAAAGAACATGCAAATAAATGTATGCGAAAAAGTTATGTATGTAAATAAATTCATGTCTTTCCAAGCGCTACGCCACCATGCGGTAAAATTTTGAACTGTGTCAATGAGGTCGAAATTTAAACTCGCATTGAGCTAAATGATTTAAGCTAATTATTTGATGGCTTATAACAAAGTTACTAATGCGAGAAATGTCTTTATACTAGGGAATATTTATTCTGGCAACTTTCTCCTCTGACTCAGACCTACAACTACCCCGCTAATGACTATTTAAAATGTAAATTCTTTTACTTTTATTTTCGAGCGCAGCTGAAATACGTTGGTACATGCCTACATTTACCTTGCTTGTTCTTGTTTTTACTAGGTTTGTTCTTGCTGAAGTTCAGTGTCTTGTTTATGTTTATTAATTTATTGTTTATATTTTTAATAACGGGATATCTTTAACGTAAAAATGGATCGGGAACGTGAGGATTCGTTTAGTTAGAATGGGGAAAAAAGTTACAGAAAGTATGCATGTTTGTTCTCTGCATTTTAAAAATGAAGATTATATTCTTCCTGGTGAGTACAATACTTATTTTCGTAATGATATAAATTAAAATTTATAATGCAAAACCAATAACACAAGACGTAAACGCAAAACAACTTCTGCGCGTGTAACGAACTTATTTATTTGTACTATTGATGACTAATACGTGACTATTAAAGTATCATTAGAACATCTTTAACTACATTCCATAAGACTTAAAATTTACCAATAGTTGCTGTGTGTAACAAATACTACCTACTAGAAATAGAAACTTTGTAAATAATGCAGCATGACTTAATTGCCATTGATGTACTCACGGCTGGTGAAATTAATTATTTCTATCAAAACAGCTCTATTAAAGTCCCATTTAAACATCTTTAATTAAAATGCATATCATGTAGACTTACAATTTCTCAATATTAGGCCGGTAAAATTATTTAAGAAAATACTAGAAATCTGTTAAATGCAGCATTGGTATATTTACGCACTACTGATTAAATTATTTATTTATGGTAAAACAGCCCTATTAAAATCCCGTTTACACATCTTTAATTAAAGTGTATACCATGAAAGCTTAAAATATCCCAATATTATGCCCCTAAAATTATTTAAACGAATACTAAAAAACATTTAAAATCAGCGTTTAACTAGGGAAATACATAGGCTTTAAGAATCGTACCTACTTAGAGCGGCCATTTAACTAAGCTCCGCCTTCAGTTCACTTCCCAATAGGTATTGACGATGGTTGGTTGGGGGGCCTGGCCCTCCCCAGCCAAAAATCCTAGTTACGCCAATGAGTAAAAGCAGCAGTTAAAAGAATCACACCAACAGTAATCAACAAACAACTTATATAAAAAAATGTCCTCAAGCACGAAACAAATTAAAACGCACTGAAAAATGTCCACGGTATGACAGATAGTTCTATTAGGCATTACCAAGACCAACAGTGAACTGAAGCACTTATTTGTTGAAATTCTTGTTATTATTGACTAATTATTAGTTATTCCTCCATTTCTGTTGAAACTGTTTACTTATTTTGCTAAAGACATTACTCATTAACTCTCTACCAAAGAAGATTATACTAATGATCCAGTCCAAATGTCCAAGCAACAAATTTGAGTAACAATCATCAAATTTTGCCCGGAAGTAATTAAATCTGGCGTCCTACAAAATTATAAGTTTGAAGTGAAAGTTCCGATAGTTTTTTTTTGTATTTGGGTATCCATGGCGACCCCAAAATGTAGGTTGCTCATTTCTCAGATCTGATGGGCCAGCTACCCTGGCAAAAATGTTGTCCACTAAAATTTTAGGATTTTATTTTGACCAAGAAACTGCTTATCAACTTTCTACTTGAGAAGATTATGTCGACCCATTCCTAATGGCAATGCCTGAGGTAAACCCGTCTTAGTCTATCTCTTTTCTCAAAGTACCTCTTTTTCTATTAATATTTTGGGTGCTACTTCATAATCGATTTCTCTTATTTTTGACTTTATTAACTAAAGCAGAGCATTTTTAAAAATACGAGCGCATGCAGTACCATTTAATCTAGGGTATAACTAAAAATAAAAGGAACCAGGGATGTGTTAGAATGATAGTATGAGCAATTTTGTTTAATTAAAATATAAAAATCGATTCAAGATGGCTTTGTAATACATTTTAAGTTTCACAATTTTGTCATACCCTAGAGTAATTTGTACTTAATATACAGGTTAAAACAAAAACTAATTCGAATCAAAACTAACCGTGTTAATGTATGAAAAGCTATTTCCTAATCCAATTAAATTGCAGTATTAATATTTTATTTTAATAATTTGCAAGTGAAAATGATGTTTTTTAAGTGGTGTTACACTAGTTAGGATATTTAGATAATGAATAAAAAATTGTTTTCTCTCTTCAAAATTGAGGGTATACCCTGCCCTTAAATGTAAAAAACGTATTCAGGTCGTATGGTTTACTGCAGTGTATTTCAGAACACACTCGTATACAAAAGAATTCTGCAACTCTTATCGATAACATATTTGTGATTGAAACATTGACTGTAATTAGCGCAAATGTTGTGGATGTTCATCTATCTGATCATTCGGCACAGATTGTTAATATAAGAGATATTGTTATTACAAATAGTGAAAGCAGCATTACATATAGGTATTTTAGACAAACGCACAATATGTATAATATTAAGTATTTTGTGTATCTTATTTCTCAAATAAATTGGGAATTTGTTAACCTTAGGGAAACGGCTGACGAGAACTTCAATGCATTCTAGTATAACACATTCATTCAAATATTTGACAAGCTTTTCCGGTAGAGTCTAAAAAAAATACCAAGACACAAGTTAGACGTAAGCCTTGGATGACTACTCATATTATTCATACCCGCATTGGACTAGACGAATTGTACAGTATGTTTAAAAAATTTGGCGACCAAACATTACATGCTAAATATAAGCGTCTAAAGAATGTTTATAAAAATTATATTCTTGCGGCTAAAAAAGCACGTAGCAGTAGAAGTTTAAGTGAATCTAACAACAAATCTAAGGCATGGCAACTAATAAAACAGGAAACTACCTTGGGTAAAGAATACTTACCTAAAAAATGTATTACCTCTGGCGGTAACGCAGTAACTGGAGTGCCTGCAGCAGAAGCTTACAACAGCTTTTTTATTAAATCTGTTAAAGACCTTGTATCTAATACTGTTCCGGTCATATGTTCTGCTATTGAAGCACTCCCTCATACATTATTTTTGACTCGAGTAACACCTCGGGAAACACGTCAAATTATTTTGTCTGTTTCAAATAAACTGCTCAAGGACAGGTCTAACGAGTAGCTTCAGAATGTGTAGTTCAAAACGTGACCACCGAGCTTCTGTAGATGGCGCCAAGTGGACAAACCGCCACTGTGCTACAATGCTTGGAAATTTTGCAAAGTGGAAAGCCAAAACCAAATAGCGCATGAAGGTGCTCGGGACCTTAGCAACAACTTTGCCCCCTTTCAACATTTCGATATCTGTAGCCGTTCGAAAGTTACAGGCGATCCGGACGGACGGACGGACGGACAAAACGTTCGCATAAGTACGCTGAAGCTACTAATAAACATAGTTCTGGCGTAGACGAAATTCCGTGCTCCATTCTTAAATACGTGCATGATATAATCGATAATACTTTATCGGATTTGATTAACCAATCTTTTCAGCAAGACTGCTTTCCCGCAGCGTTGAAATCTTCTGTAGTTGCACCCATTTATAAAAAGGGGGAGTATAGCAAAATTAACAACTACAGGCCAGTATCGTTGCAATCTGTTTTTAGCAAAATCTTTGAACGTGCATTTCATGATAGATTGTATTCATTTTTCAACAAACATAACTTATTCGCCAAATATCAGTTCGGATATAGGAACGCTTCCGCAACACAAGACGCTCTTTTGGATGTTGTATCTTTTATTGTTAATTGTTTAGAAAATAGATTAAAATGTACTTGTATAACGTTCGATTTAAGCACGGCGTTTGAAACGCTAAATCACAATCTCTTACTTGTCAAAATAGAAAAATACGGGGTCAGAGGACCTGCCTTAAGCTGAATCAAAGATTATCTCAGTAACCGAACTCAGCAAGTACGCGTATTTGACAATGGTACAAAGCACTTGTCTAATACGATTAACATAGAAACTGGAGTCCTGCAAGGCAGTATCTTTGCCCCTTTACTGTTTATTGCGTACTTTAATGACATTACTTATTGGGTCAGCAACGCCAAAACCAATTTGTCTGTATATGCTGATGATACTTCGGCAGGATTGTCTTCCATGGCTGTATCTGATCTTGTCATAAATGCTAAGGAATGTTGTAACACCTTTGAAAATTACTGCAATGATAATGGTCTTATCCTAAATAGCAACAAGACTGAAATAATTGATTTTGGACTTAAAGAGGTTGATTACAGCTTATTAGTTGTGAGTAATGGTACGACAATAAAAAATGTTGACAAAACCAAACTGCTAGGTATTTATATAGATAGTTGATTGAAATGGTATGATCATACCGATTATATAATTAATAAGCTAACGAAATACTGCTTTATAATTTCTCAATTAAGAAACGCTGTAACCGACGCCTGTCTAAGAATGTTTTATTTTTCTCACGTTCAAGCGACCTTGAGCTACGGCATTATCTGCTGGGGAAATTCTCATAAAATGAATGAAGTCTTGGTAATGCAAAAAAGAATAATTCGCAAGATGCATTGGTTGCCGTTTAACCACAGTTGCAGGGAGACATTCCCCCTAAAAAACATATTGACGGTCACGGCACTATATTTTAAACTGTGTTTTATATGTTAAGAAAAATTGGAATCATTTTTCTGGTAATGATCCAAATCATTATAATGTTCGTCACTTAAATATTGCAATCCCCAGTCACAGATTAGACTCAACATCTAGAAGGCATATCGTTCGGTTATTTAATAAATTGCCTAATAAAGTAAAAACAATTTCACACTTACATAAATATAAGACCGCTGCAAGTAGATACTTAAGTACTCCTTCACTATATAATATAGATGAATTTTTAAATTTGTAGTAATGCAGGCATGTGCTTACATATTATACGACTGACTATACCTTGTACTAATTTATTGTATGTTATAGGTGAATAAATTATTACTATTATTATTATTATTAAAGAATCCACTCGACATTGATTGAAAATTATAGAATAATTAAGAGTACAAGTAATAAGGAAACCCCCAAACAAATAATAACGTACGCAATCATCGAATACAACAACACGATTCACTCTACTACGAAATTCCCACCTCTTGAACTGATTTATGGACATACTGCAACTAGAGACCCGTTTTATCTCCAATTGAACAGTCAATTTTACGAAGAATACGTAACCACTCACAAGACTAAACTGACTTCTTTGTACAAATCACTAAAAGAAGCCATGCATAAGAACAAGAAAAATCTAATTAATAAACAAAATCAAAACATCAGAGCACACAACTGTAAAGTAGGTAGGAGACGAAGTTTTAATAAAAACTGACCAACGAAATAAATCATCCAATAAATATGAAGGACCCTATGTGATAAACAAAATTACGAATAGGAACATACTAACCTTAGTCAACCCACAAAACAACAAAGAAAAGAAAAGACATGTAGATGCCCTAAGTCATCCAATTGTTGCAGGTGCCTCTGCACTCAATACGTCATGACCATCGAACTCCCAGAAATAACGAAATTATCGGCAACCCCGGACTATTTCCTCAGAAACTAGGAAATGCCAAGAACACAATGGATAAATAGACATTAATCAAGAACGTTGATTGCAGTCCGATAATCAACGAATACGACTTACTAAGACAAAATATTTTAGAATTAGATACTATATTTAAGAAACATATTAATGGACCCGCTTATGCTAAGCAATTTACCAATTATTATTATTCGCTTATAAATGCTACGTTAGTTGAAGTAAATAGGAAAATTCGTCGACTATATCTCAATCGACAGAAGAGAGGAGCAATCGACGGTTTAGGAAGATTAGTTAAACTTATAACTGGAAATTTAGATGCTACAGACGGACAAATATATGAAAAATCTATTGAAGAACTTCAAAAGGAACAAGAACGCCAAAAACAAGTACTCGTTAAACAAATATCGCTCACAGAACAAATTTTAGATAAAGTCAACAAATCCATAAACGTTTTGCAAACCAATCAATATTTATTGAAATCGCGCATTCTACAAATTGAAGCCCAAGTAAAGGAGAATGCAAAACACAAAGTTGAAATGTACTCATTAATCAACATGCTCACAATATTCTTGCAATTTACTGCAATTTCAAATTTAATATTGCACATAACTAACACCCTGGAAGAAGCTGTTACTTTTTCCAAATTGGAAACTTTTCACCCGTCAATCATGGACCCAGAGGACTTAGAAGCAAACCTAAAGTTTATAAAAGGTAAAATAATTAATTTGGAACTACCTTTCGAACCAACCAAAGAAAATTTATTACTATTCGACAAAATACTAACCGTTAAAGCCTATCAAACAAATACTAGATTAGTATTTATCATAGAAATACCTCTAATAGGGACAAGGAAATATGACTATTACCATCTGTATCCATTGCCAATGAAAATTGACCAACGATACCAAGCGGTGTTACCACAGAATAAATACCTATTATTTTTAGAAACTAATTATATCTCTACTAACGAACGTTGCGAACAAATACTAAAAATTTATTTTATTTGTAACATTCCAAAGCGAATGAGTTTCGAAAACACCTTAAGGGTTGTATTTAGTTAAGCCGTCTTGCACCGTGGAATAGTGAAACGCTAACTGGGATATCTCGCTTCACAGCAGTATGATGAAAAAACTAATTTAAGGACCATTTAGGGCAACCTTTTCTCCAACGGGCTAAATCTCGAAAAGCGTTTTTTTTTCATAAATGTGGATGATATCGCGTTACACATAACACATGAATTTTAATTGATACTGCCAACGGAATACATCTTTATAAGTTTTTGTCCTTTTGCCCCGTTAAATAAAAGTATTTTATTGACCTACATGCATCGATCTATTTTTTCGTTCCCTGCAGTGACGAATTAATTCAGTTAGCGATTAAAAAATGTTCTATTAATTTTGTTAAAATTCCGTACAAATATAGGCAACACCTTAACCAGGGCTATGTCCCTGCAACCACCCGTTGTTAAACAACAAGCGTATTACTGATAAGAGAATAAGAGGATTATACCTTTCTGTAAACTGCAGGTAGAAAGTTACTTAGCTTGGTAACGCATTTGTTTATCCAAATCAAACTAATAATACAGCAAGTACGGTTCTCAAAGTAATCAATTTTATTATGATATTGGAATCAACTCCATACATAATGGAATCAAAAGAAAATTTCCTCAAGATATTTACATCTTAGCTAATAGTGTTGATAGTGCTAACGAGAAAAAATTAAAACAATAAATACATCAGCGCAAATACTTTCCTAAAATAATACATATAGCAATAACATAACTGTTGTCAGTGCATAAATAAACAATCTTACAAACAAATATAACTAGTGATTAACTAATGCTAAATATTTATAAATAAATCAGCCTGTATAGTATTTTGTATACTGATCTAGATAAATTAATTTTTAAAAAAAGGAAAAAAGTAACAATTTTTTACAGTATACATACCTATACACATTTTACATTTAATTGCAGAAGATATAGTTTCTTCCACGTACATCAATTTAAAAATGTCTCTCGAATAGGTAGCTGTCGTGATTGTCTTGAATCCAAAATTTCGGGTAACAATGCCGAGTTATAAAATTGTTCAAGTTTCGGAAGCATTTTTTGCTCCCAAAACAAAGGATCGGTTTTTATCACTTCCACTGAAATATCACTAGGAGTCCAAATAACAAAATAGCAAATGTCTTTTTTCGCGATATTTAATTGCCCTTGGATTTGGTACATGTAGCTGTCATTTTGTTTTAATTTTAATTCGCCTTCCTCTACTAGACAGAATTTGATTTTATTGTTTAATACGGCTTCCATCGGAGTGTACATTCTTGCACTGTACGGACATTTGATTTCTAGAATCGCATTTACACCAACCACTCCGTCTGGAGATGCTGCCGAAAATGGGTGGGCTTCATCCACGAATAAACCGCAAGGATTAACCTCCATATTCATGACCCCTTCAAAATCTTCTATGGCCCGATGCTCATTTTCTTTCCCATATTTTGTAGCAGCGCTCCCAGTAAACTGTTGGTATAATAAACTTTTTATTACATTTGCGCAAGACGTTGTATTGCGCAATTTACAAATGCGGCCAAAATTTGACGCTGTCAATCTTTTCCGCCGCTCTTCATACCACCGATTGCTTCGGTGTTGCCCAACAGTTTCCTTCAAAATTTCTTCACGCCCCAAAGATAATTCCTGTACAAATTTCTGCGCTGCTTCCTTCAAGTCTTCCTCCAGCATATCCGGCTTTGGTTCAGCTGCATCCGGTCCATAATCAGCGTCTGCGAATCCAGAGTACTTAGTACGGTAACGTTTTGCTTTCTGATTGCGAAGCAATTGCTTACGCTTTTGTTTTTCGCAAAATAACTTTGTATATTTTCCAGGCGTACTATTGGCTGTACTTTGCACGATTTCGTGGAGCATACCCACTTCATTATGCGCCACTACAGCAGCTTCACACCTAGCTTGATAACCGCGCCGAAAAGCGAAATTCACACGTTTACCGCCAACAAATTTCGCAACGTGGGAATTATAAAGTTCTGCGGAATTGTTGGTAACATCATGTATTAAACTCTTAGAATGACAGGCTACACAACGTACTGCAGTCATAATTTCCTCAAACAAACCGCTTTCTTCTAAATCTGGAACCATATTTTTTTCGCCTTTAGCACCGGTTCAAAAATAATCGCGCTGTGTACATCCTCTATGATCACCAAATATATGTTTCGGTCCATTTAAAATATCTATTTCCAGTTCTCTAATTTTTGTATCTGTAGTTGCATCTTGGCTTTTTCTAAATTCAATGGCTTTGGTAACTGCACTACGAAACCTGAGAATATTTTCTGAGATTATGTCTTTTAATTCGTTTTTCTTGGTTTTTGGTTTTTTGGCAACTTCTCGTAGTTTGTTTATGTAATTGCGCAAAATATGGTTTTTGCATTCAACTTTTTGTATTATAGTGGAAGGACCATAGGGCATGGACTCCACCAGTTTTCGATGCACGCTGCTGTCGCCATCACCCACTAATTTTACATATTTCATACCGTACATCTCCATTGATTTTTGGAAACCTTCTACTATGATTGCAGCCTCCATTCCAGTTGATGTACCGGTCCAATTGATATAGCAGGTGTGTTCTGGACATTTGTTATCTTTGTACAAATCCTTCCGTGCACACACCAAACAAAACTTATTTTTAACGGCAATATACAGCACCTTCTTTGTCCGAAGTCCAACTATACAAGCAACCCCTGACAAGGCGTTATAATTAGTGCGATACGACCGTTTGCTCCACGCTCCGTCTGCTAGTACTGCAATGTTTGGACACCCTTGGTCATCTACTTCTCCTAGTTCCACTGCTAGTTTCGTCTCTTCTTCCGCGGTCTTCTTCATCGCGTCAATTGCAGCTCGGTTATAGATTTCGCAAACTTCATCTTGGTAAACGGTGTAAGTAGCACTTGATGGACTGGGAATATCTAAAGCCGCAGAAAACTCAGTAAGTTGGGTATATCCGGCACCGATGGACACAATCGCAGATACGGCCGATAAATTAATGTTCATTCGCGGATTTTCTGATTTTCCGTTGAAATTGTCTCGCTTTTATTGCACACTGCACATTTAACAGTAAATACCGACACAAACCCTTTGCGTCTTTCACCAATAAGATTCATATCGAAAAACGAGCACCCAAATCCATCGTGCTGCAGTGCCTTCAGTGTCCTGAAAAAGTGCGCAATTCTGCGACCACTAATTTCCGGACGCTGTTCTTGTTCTTCTGGTTCCATTGCTTCAGTGTCTAAATCCGGAAAAGATTCTGTCGATGAACTGTTTTCATTAACATTTTCGGAAACAATGGAATTTTCAAAATAACAGACTTCATTTTCGGATGAAAATATTTTCTCCTCGCTATGGAAATTTGTTTCGTTATCATTAAAATATTCTTCAGCAGAAGAAACTGACATATTCACTGCACTTTCTTCATCGTGTACACGCGATACACATGGTGCACTAACTGTGCGCACCCTTTCTTTTGCCGCACGAATTTTCTTCATTTTTTCTTTGACACTACGTCTTGTTTTAGTCAACCGCAAATGCTTCGAATTTGCAAACTCTGTACGACCCATTCTCGAAAACTAAGAACCACTAACTGAAACACAGGCAATATCACATCGTACTAATCGCTTGGTAATTATTGTTCAACTCGGATTTTATAATTAGGTAGGAGTAATGAGTAAGTACTTCCTAGAATGAAGTCATTATTTATATTAGATGATATTAGATATTATATTATATTGATGATGAATCTTTCTACGGGCCTTTTCGGTTTTCGAAAATTTTATTTTGTTATTTTGACATGTTTATTAGAATCGATAAAATTGAAAAAGTATAGCTTATTATACGCAGAATGGCGAGAGCTTTCAAATGAGGTATCACTCGAACCCCTTTCCATTTAAAATTCTGGCGTCGTTGAGCGTCACGACGCCACCGTAACAGAATTCAAATTTTTTGTTTACCGAAAATGTAGTATTTGTAGTCTTATTTCATATCCTAAAGTTTGGTTTTCTTAATTCAAGCTTTGCTAAAGTTAAGCGGGGGCTTACTTTACGAATGCAGTGTTTATATACTGCGTTCGTAAAGTAAGCCCCCCCCCATGCTAACTTTTAAAACACTTAAATTAAGGAAAACCAAACTTTAGGATATGAAAGTAACCTAAGATACTCAAAATTTCATCCTGAACCCAAATATCTAAAAATATACAGGGTATCACATTTAAAAAACAAAAATTGAGGTCATTTCCGGCGAAACCGGAAGCGCTAAAAAAATATTTAATATGCCAGAAAATGGACTTTTGTGTATAGTTTATAACCCCCGAGTTTTATTTCGATATGTCAAAAACTAAAAAACTACAGGAGTGAGCCTCTTTCTTGTGGCATATGGTTATAATAGAAAAACTTTGAAACAAGAAATATCCACCAAGGGGACTTCCCAAGAGGCGCGGCGCGGAGCCTCTTTTGGACGCTTCCTAGTGCCCCTTGGGCGCCTCTTGGTGCTCCTTGGAACTCGCCCCCCCCCCACGCATAGCGGGGGTTGCGGGTGCCTAGTTACGCCACTGCTTATAATATTTTTTACAACAAACATTGGAGACCAAAATGTATAGAACTAACTATGGAATCTTGCTGAATCGTATAATAATTATACTAATATTGAATTCGAAAAATTGTGATTTTATCTAAAATATTAGTTTGGTCTTGATAATATAGATTCATTGGTGAATTAAAAATATTTACTTTAACAATTTCAAAATTTTTATTTTTTAGTAGTAAATACGACATGCCTTAATTACTAATTATTGTACATACATACCGGTATCTATTTTATAATACGAATATTTATTGCTGGTTTAGCCATATCCGATCGTTAGACTATTTAAAAACTAATTAAATATTCATTTAGCCAAGAAAATATGTAACTACATATTGGAAATACATAAATGAATTGTATACGTGTCGGAAGGCAATGCAATATTTAAAATGTGAAACAAAATTCCAACGCAAACGATTTGGTATTTAGTGCCAAGAAACATTTTAATCCGCTTAACTTTCCAGTTCTTAATCTTTCTGGAGTCTCGAGTCATACACAAACAATTAGTCTTAGTTTTAGTAGTTATGCAACTTTACATACATCAAACAAAATTTTATTTTAAGTAAATGCCAGCCTTAAGTGAAGCACAACTGCTCTCATTTTCAAGAACTAATAACTGTAAATCCAAAATGTTTTCCCTAGAAAATTATAAAATTCAAAAAATAGATCGTGACTTATGGATTATTGTAACAACCTCTGAGTTGATAGCCAAACTAAATTGTAATCACGATCACAGGAAAATACCATTGTTAGGTACATATACCGTTTAATTATCTGTGAATTGTGAAATGCAGATCGATGGCAGAATATTGAAAACTAGTCAAAATTCAAACACAATATACGAAATGGTTCATTTACCAATGCTCAACCAAACAGTGAATCAACCAACTGTTAATAATATTGAATTTAGAAAACATCGATCTGGATGACATACAACAGCAACACCAGTTACAATACTTATGCACACGCAAATAACTTTGCATTAATTATTACTTTAGCTCTAATATTGTTTGTCATATTTATATTATATAAGTACGATTTATAGCCTAAAATCTGCAAAAGGATTAAATTAAAAATCAGTAACGTACCTTTACAACCTAGAAATATTGCCCTAAAAAATAGGTGGAAAATGTGATTTCCCCCAATTTTTCATCTTAAGATGGGAGGAATTATGTTACATTCCCAGATAGATAGAAAGAACATTAGTTATGATTAGACATTCTGAAGTGGTGGTGGAAGTAATACACGCTTTATATCGCTCCTCCGAAACTTCTAAAATTACAGTATTAATTGAATTTTAAAAACTTTGTTTCAAGTGCAAATAATTTCTAAAGTGAGTTGTGTGCAGCGGTAGTATGCATTTTTAGTGAATAAATCGAATTATTCGTAAAAATGCCAGATATATGTGGAGTATGTAATATTGCAATTACCAATCGCAACAACACCGGCCTTCAATGCCAAGGTACCTGCGGTCGTTTCTATCACTTCAAATGTGTTGGAATACCTTCTCATAGCAGTACGACTATCAAAAATAAGTTTATCTGCAACGACTGCAAAGCACCACAAAATAATATCCCCTCGGCTGGAAATAATGAACATATTAAATGAATGTTGAGTAGTAAATCATGAGCACTAATTTTGACTTCTTTATTATACAATTATACCATTTGATACAAGGCCAACGTTTCGGCAATTTTTGTTGCCTTCCTCAGGGCTAAAAAACACACTAAAATTAACAAACAAAGTTCTTACCCCTATCATGCAAGTGTTTACATATATAAATATCTCACAACATCCAAAACTATACTTAATTCACAATGAAATATAATCTCACCAGTTATCAGTTAAGGTATGTAAGTATTTATCTCACTGCCATTAATTGTACTAGCAATTAACCTCGTTATTTGTAAATTCCAGCGTACCATTCCGTTCACGGTGGTGTATCTTCTTAGGACCGCGCCCATCTCCCTGAGCGTATTTGAGCCGCGGCCTTTAGCCTGTTTTGCAGCGATTTTCAGGGTAAGTGTGGACGTTTTCTGGACTTGTTGGAGTATTCGGCACTCACTCATCCGTGAGTGTCGTAAAATCAGTTTGATACCGTAACAAATTCTCCTATTTTATTCTAAGAAATTCATGAAAACACAGTTTACCCCTTTTCACCCCCTAGGAGTAAAATTTCTAAAAATTCTTTCAGCTCGTTTTATCCTAAAATGAACACAGAGGGAAATAATAATAATTTGAACCCCCTACCCCTTTTCTATTTCCGTTTTTGCCGCTTTCGGGGGAAACTTAAAAAACCCCTAAACCCCCTTTCTAAAGATTTGAAAAAATACATCTACAGTGTGTTTCACTTTACATGGAAGCACCCCTGTATTTTCTTTGTTTTTGTATGAATTGATTTGAATTTTTTACCAGTTGTACAACTCACCAAGAGGCATATATTCATGTCCTTGAGCGCAAATGACGGTTTTGGCCTTGCCTACTACGATCAAGAACATGGGTCGTATTGTCAATATTTTGCATCGTGTTAGAGTTACAGCAAAAAGTTATTAAGCCAAGTTGTTTAGAATCAAAAGAATACCCCAAATACCGATTTTCGTTTAATAATTCGAATTTTTAATTTTTATCCATAAATTTGTCAAAGTTACAAATTTCAACTTTTAATTTGGTATCAAATGGTGCCATGGAGAAACAACATCTTTATTAATGTTGCAAACGTCATTAGCTTTCAATAATGGCTGAATTACGTTTAACTGTAGCTGAGAAAGTAGAAATAATTCGAATTAAGAATGAAAATGCAAGATCCAATAGAGAAGTAGCTAGAATATTTAATGGAAGACATCCAGGGCGTGCACCTATTTATCCTGGAACTGTTTCAAAAATTAATCAACTTTTTAATTTAACTGAAAATATCGTTAACCCCAGAACAAGAAGAATAGTTCGAGAGCATCCCTCGGAGGCAATGATTTTGGCGGTTTATGACCCTAATCCTCCTGAGATATGGCATTAAATGTAACTATTGCACCATCGAAAATTTGCCGCTGCTTGCATCGTCAGAAACTAAGTGCCAGGAAAAAATGTGCACGCCCTGGATGCCTTCCATTAAATATTCTAGCTACTTCTCTATTGGATCTTGCATTTTTACCAGTAATTCTAATTATTTCTACTTTCTCAGCTACAGTTAAACGCAATTCAGCCATTATTAAAAGCTAATGACGTTTGCAACAATAATAAAAATGTTGTTTCTCTATGGCACCATTTGATACCAAATTAAAAGTTGAAATTTGGGACTTGGACAAATTTATGGATAAAAATTAAAACTTCGAATTATTAAACGAAAATCGGTATTTGGGGTATTCTTTTGATTCTAAACAACTTTTCTTAATAACCTTTTGCTGTAACTCTAACGCGATGCAAAATATTGACAATACGACCCAATTTCTTGATCGTAGTAGGCAAGGCCAAAAACGTCATTTGCACTCAAGGACATGAATAGATGCCTCTTGGTGGGTTGTACAACTGGTAAAAAATTCAAATCGATTCATACAAAAACAAAGAAAATACAGGGGTGCTTCCATGTAAAGTGAAACACACTGTATATGCCAGAAAAGAATGCTCTAACTCAACAAACAAAGGAGATATAAATCCCCCCGAATGCAAATTCGCACCATTAGGGTTGATTAAGGCAAAATACTGAAATACGTTTTTAGACATTTGCCTTGGATACCTATGCAAGCAAACACCAAGTTGATATCTTATCGGGTCTAAAAGATATTGAGGAATTCGTGAGAACACAGTTTGGCCCTTTTCAACCCCTTGGGGGTAAAATCCCTTAAACCATTTTTTAAATATTTTAAAACTATATATTATCATGATACATGAGGCAGTGTAATCAATTACAATAAAGAAATATTTAAAACGAATAAATTTGGAAGATTGCTATAATTAAATCTTGATGGTGTTAAATTTTAAATATTATTAATAAATTTAATTGAGACAATTAGAGAGGAGATTTTGATATTAATTGAATATACTAATTTAATGGTTACAGAAAATTTTAATAAAGTTCAAGCCAAGGTTACAATTGAGAAATGTATTTGTTAGAATGATAAGAATTAATAGCATGTAATAATAGGATATTTAAAATAAATAAGTGTGCAATAAGAATTGTATCTAACTGGAATGAAAATTTTGTTTAATTAGTTACAAAAACAACTCATGAAAAAGCAGACATGTATCTTAAAAATTACAAATTTTGATAAATAAAAAACAGAAATTAATGCCTTAAATTTGTATTATTATTTGGTTTATACAAATTTAAAAGGGCCTTAAACAAATCTACGTGGTGTGTTATATGAAAATATTAATTGAAGTTATTGGAAGAATATAATCAGTCAAGAGATTATACAAATACAGTTAATTGGAAATAGACAAATACCTATGGTTACATTATTGGAAGATATTTGGATTTGTTCCTGCATACGGGAGAATATTGGAAGTGCTTACAAGTAACTATTTGATTTGGATAATTTGGAGGATATTACTAGAGTCGTCGGACTATCTGTAAAAGGACCAATGTTAGATTTAGAACATCATAATATTGGAACTTACCAGGAGCTAATCGGTGTGGCGGTGACATTTGAAAGGAAGAAGGATTGGATTCTAGGAGCAAAAGGGGTTTTTCACGAGACGAATGCAGTTCTAGGGTTTCCGGATCAGCATAGGCGTTACCGTTTGAAGAGTGGGCAGTAGGTGTTGCAGACTGTCTACATCAGGATCCATTCTTGGTTGGATTTTGGCAGTAAAAAGCAAGGGAAGTTATTAAGGTTTATGTAACAAGTTTATGAAAGTATTTTAAATAACAATCAGTAATAGAAAATATTAAAATGGACTTGATATAATGCGTACATAGGTGAATTGATTAATATGTGTGTCAATGTAATATACAATTGTCAATACCTGGCTTGATGAGTTTTGAAAATCGGTTTGACAGCAAATGTCATTAAATATAATATTAAAATTCAATTAATAGAAATCTAGATTTGGCGAACCACCCTGAGATAAGAGAACTTGATTTGAAAGAAATTATTATTTAATTAGAAAGGGCATTGCATTAATAAAGGGCAAGTTTTAAGTAAAATATCAAATACATAATAAATGTTATGCAGTAGTAAGAGGAGCTAGTATTATTATATAATATAGTCTCTCAACGTAGTGCATTACACATAATATATGGCTAGCCCAACGTGTAGCTTATATGGCCATTCCATAATATATGGCGTCCAAACGAGGGACTTTTAAAAGTTAAAAATAAACCATGTTGCTTGACATTTATAACACATGTCGCCAGTAAAGTGGGGCTATTGACATAATAAACATAAACTGATTTAATTGTAACTGATAAACCAAGTTTATGGTTAATTTGGTATTAACAATTGTGAATTAAGGAACAAGATTGTAATAAAACAATCATAATTTAAAAACGTATCATAATTAATTTCTTTTTGAGAAAGATAAAGAAATAGAATAGGACAAGCAATAAAAGTAACTAAAGAATATTATAAAGGGTCAATTTGAGAATAAAATATAAAAATTTATAATTGAATATAAAGGTCTGTAATTAAAAATAAGTCCATTTAAAATTTTAAATTAAAATATGGTTGACAAAAGAATTACAAGAAAAAGCAAGAAGACTGAAGAGGAAAAAGACGCAGAACAAGAAGAAATGGAAGCAGTAACGAGTGGTGGTAAAGTTGAAGTGGAGGAAATACAGCAAGGTGATCAGGTAAGATTACAAGTAGAAGAACAGAAAACAAATATAGATGAGAAGTTAGAGAAGTTCATGGTGATGATGCAACAAATATTGCAAGAAAATCAACAAGCAACTGAGAATAATGCAAAGAAAAATGCAGCAGATTTGAGGAAGGATTTACATGAAATAAAGAAAGATGCAGCAGAGTCAAAGAAGGATGCTGAGGAAAGGGAAGGTAGGTTGCAAGCAGCAATTCAAAGAACTGCAGAGGAAAGTAAGAAGAATGCTGAGGAAAGGGAAAAAAGGTTAAAGCAGGATGCTGAGGAAAGGGAAAAAGGTTAAAGCAGGATGCTGAGGAAAGGGAATGTAGATTACAGGAAACAATTAAGAGTACTGCAAAGAAGTTGCAAGAACAAAAAGAACAAGCAGATAAGATGGAAGAGACGATGAAGGAATTAAGGAAAGATTTTAATAAAGTACAACTCCAGAATAAGCAAGAATTGCAAGCACAAATAAATAAGATTAGTAATACATTAGGAAGCTATAAAGAAGAACTTAAGAATGAGATGAGAGGAGAAAGACAGGAGGAACACAAACAACTAGAGGAAAATTTAACAAAAATCATGGAAGATCAGTTAGTAAAGAATAACGAAGAGGTAGATGGAAAACTAAAGGACATACAAAGTCAAAATAAAGATGTGCATAAATACAATTGATTGATGATAAGGTAAATAAAAATCAAGCTGAAATGCAAGAAGAAATGAATAATAACGTAAGCAGAGTTAATGTGTTAAACGAAAATCATTTAACAAAGATTAAAGAGGTAGAAGATACATTGAAAAGAATGCAAGATGGAACGGAAATGTTAAACAGTAGTCAAAGAAGTAATTATATCGGAATACAAACAGACATGTTGCCAATATTTGAAGGAAGACCTGGAGAACAACCTTTGAGTTATCTTGTCAAATTAGATGATATCATGAAGTCAATACATGATGAAAATAAAAAGTTACAAGTAATTAACTTGACGTTAAGAAATTATGCAGATACATGGCACAGTATTGTTAAATCAAAATATAAGAATTATGAGGAATTTAGAAAGCTATTCATAAATCAATACTGGAGCAATGCACATCAAGCTCGAGTAAGAACTCAATTAACAACTGGTAGGTATTGGGAAAGAGGTAGCACACATGAAATGTATGTGATACAAAAATTTAATAAAGCTCAATATTTAACACCAATGTTAGCTGAAGAAGAAAACATTGAAAGACTTTTTAGAAATAGTAAGGAACTATGATATGGCTATTAGTAATAATAATAGAGAAAATAACAGGAGAGAAAGTCAGAATTTTCAAAATTCTAGTAAACGAATATATGAGGAAGTACAACAAAATATATTTGGATAGATGGAGGAATAATCAATATAACAATGTTAATCAACGAAAGAACTACCAAAATAGAACAGATTATAATAACCAGGACAGGAAAAGATATAATACTATAATTGAGGACAAGAATAAGGAACGAATGAATCGGAAGAATGTAGCAGATAAATATCCTAGACGTCAATACATAAATACCGTATATAAAGGTGAATTCGACAGAGACAAACTTATGAGAGAAAATCAATTAGAAGAAACTGGGGGTTTGGAAGATTCCTCAGAAGATAAAAAAAAACTTCAATTTTAAATAGTTTAAGGAAGAACCTCACGTGTTTTTATAATAATTACGAAAATAATACAGAATTTTTACTGGAAGAGGAAAAAGAAGGAAAACAGCTTTCAACATTACCATTTTTAAAAGTTAATTTAAATAATACAGAATATTTAGCTTTGATTGATAGTGGAGCAATAGCTTCTTTAATAAATGAAGAAATAATTTTAAATAATTTGGATGTCGTACATAAGAATATAATAAAAGTGAATAAAATAGATTTGCTATCTGCAACTAAAAGAAAAATATCAACAACAAACCGAATGTTAAATATTAAAATAATTATTGATCAATGGGAAGGTGTAGTTAGATTGTTTATAGTTAAAGGTCTTAGCGTGGACATGGTGTTAGGAATCGACATTATTCAGCAACTGGGAATAAATACTGATGGATCACAAAAGTGTATTCATTTGAAGGGGTTAAGTAAATCTTGGATCTGTACCAGTAGAGTCAGCCAAGAAGAAAACTGTTGCCAATTCGATAAAATTGGAGACATAATGAAATATAAAGAAGGTATAGTTATTAATAATTACATAATAAATAATATGGAGAATAATTATGATAATAATGGGTTATTGCTGAATGAGTTAAAAATAGGTGAGAAGAAAAACAATTTAAAAGCCAAATATTACAAATAATTTACAGAAATAAAAAGGTTATAAATGAAGAAGTAGGAAAAGCACAGAAATACATTCATAGGTTGCAGGTTGATGAAACAAAAAGCTTTAATAGTAAATCTTACCCTATACCATTTGCATTAAGAGGACAGATTAGGAAGGAAATACATAAAATGGTAACAGATGGAGTAATCGAAGCTTCAAAGAGTAATTTTATTAATCCTTTAGTGGTAGTTAAAAAACGTGACGATTCTCTTCGTTTATGTTTGGATGCACGCAGAATTAATCAAATAACAAAGCCACAATACGAATCTCCACAAACTATAGATGGATTATTAAGTAGAATTTGAAATAAGAAGATTCTTACAAAATTAGATCTGAAAAATTCGTTTTGGCTTATTCCATTACATGAGGAGTCGAGAAAATATACTGGTTTTAGTATTGATGGGAAGATTTTTCAATTCAAAGTGGTACCATTTGGTCTTTCAACGTCTTGTGCAGCACTGGTAAGGGCAATGCAGAAGATATTAAACCAATTTGAAGACTTTTGTGTGCATTACGTTGATGATACCTTATTGTTTTCTGAAAACGAACAACAACATTTAAAACATTTAGCAATTATAATTGAAACATTAAATAAAAATGGATTAAAACTGAACATATCAAAATGTGAATTTATGCAAGGAAAAGTAACATATTTGGGATACGAAATAAGTAAAAATGGAGTAACCATAAATGAGAAACGTCTTGAGGAAATTAAGAATTTACCTCGTCCATCGAATTTAAAAAAGTTAAGAGAGTTATTAGGTGTTTTTAATTATTATAAAAGGTTCATAAGTAACTACTCAGAGTTGACATTATCTTTAGTACAATTATTAAGAAAGGATGTAAAATGGTCATGGAATGAAGAAAGAGAAAAAGCATTGAATACAATCAAACAGAAGTTTCATGAAGGATTATTACTGAAATATCCTAATTTTAAAGAAAAGTTTATACTTCGTACGGACGCATCTGATCAAGCAATTGCAGCAGAATTAATACAAATACAAGATGGGATAGAAGTACCAATATGTTTTATTTCAATAATATTAAAAGGGTATGAAATTAGATACACTATAGCCGAGAAAGAAATGTTGGCAATCATATTTGCAATTAATAAATTAAAATTTGATTGAACAGGGAATAAATTTGATATTGAGACGGATAATTCGGCAATTTCGTTTTTGAAAAATAAAACTTTTCATAATGACAGATTATATAGATGGGCATTGTATTTACAACCATATGAATTTGATATTAAACATAGGCCAGGAAAGTTAAATGTAGTAGCAGATTTCTTAAGTAGAAAGGATGTACCTAATTATGTTTAGGAACCAAACATAAATTTTAATCCTTTTAATTTAATTAGGCGTGTATTTCACAAACATATTATATTGCATACGGAAAATGCTTAACAAAGCGTCAGCAGTAATGTAATCAGTGCTCGAATGACCCGGTGAATAGCCTGCAATTCTGCACTCTGCAAGTTTGTTTGTTATGAAATTGAATACGCAAGTGCATATGCGAGCTGGAACTAGGGCAAATATTAAACTTTGTAAGCTAAGTCAGTATTTTTATATGTATAAATAGAAAATTATTCTAGTCAATAAACAATACAGTTTGAATTATTGGTTCACTGTGTTCACGCTGCCCAACGGACCCAGGTCTTTTGTTACATCATCTAGTGTGAGACCGCACTAGACCGTTGGGTTGCACCCTTTTTAACTCCTGCACCCCTAAGACATATCCTGTAATTTGTCCAAAATAAATTCATACAGCCCACTACAAGCTCCACCCTGAACATTTTGGTCCTTCGAGCCTTTAAACGTTCCTGCCCCTAGCATTTTGATCCTTCGAGCCATTAAAACGTTCCTGCCCCTAGTATCTGATATTTCGAGCCTTTCAACGTTCCTGCCCCTAGCATTTGGTCCAGTAATCCCTTAAACGTACCAGCCCTCTTCGAACAAGACCGTTACGATGGCGCAGCGACGGGAGATTTTCACAACCCAAGAAGATTTAGCAGAATCCATTCGCAGGCAGATTATCAACGTGAGGAAGGATGGCCCATCAAGAAAAAATGCAGCATATATCACCGCTCGCAGATCCACCCTAAAACAACTTTGGGGAGGATGTCGAGGAAGAACACCCTTATTTTAAAAACAATTTTTTTCAGCAAACCAAAGACGTTTACAATGAAGGGGTTGCCCTGCTCGACAAGTGCGAAGAAAATCTAGCCACACTAGGTGAAAGTTCACAGCAGCCAGCTGGACCAAAAGAAGACACGACCGCACGTGCTGACAAGGAGGGACAGTTTCCAATAAGAAGGCTACAGATCAAGGTGAATTCACTCCAAAGCGACATTCAGGAAGTCTGGAATAGGTTGAATGAGGAATGCAGTAAAAGGTATTGTGAATACAACATTAAGAATTTTAAGGATGATTGGGATGACATCAGAGCTCTAAACGAGGAGATACTATCTCACGGTAGCTACGACGACAAGGAGTTCCGTGAGACCAAGAAGATGGTCAACGAAATAATTGTAGTCCTGTACTAACACATCCAG
The DNA here is from genome assembly GCA_940337035.1 of Agriotes lineatus. Taxonomy (NCBI): domain Eukaryota; kingdom Metazoa; phylum Arthropoda; class Insecta; order Coleoptera; family Elateridae; genus Agriotes; species Agriotes lineatus. The sequence continues at coordinate 111,291,504 of OW679200.1, read as the reverse complement.
GATGGAGAAGTTCAAAGTGTCAAGAAACACAGCCATGCGAATATAGTGTTGCCTACTCTTAAAATTCCATTTTTTGAAGGGATCTACGAAGCATGGCCTAGCTTTCATGATATTTTCCGAAGAATTGTTTATGAAAATTCACGACTAAGTAAGGCGGAAAAAATGCATTACTTGAAGTCACAGTTACGAGGGGAAGCCAGCAAGTTAGTGCAACACCTGGAGGCAACTGAAGCCAATTACGAGTCTGCATGGTTCATTATAAGGAACAGATACGACAACACCAGGCTGCTACTTGCGAAGTATTTGGATGACATAGTCAACCAGGCAACCCTGTCGAACGAATCTGCAGAAGGGATCAAGAAACTCCATGACACGACTGCAGAATGCCTAAGAGCAATTGAGAACTTAGGAATTGAAACGGCCACATGGGGGCCTATCATGTGTCATATAGTGACACGGAAGTTGGATAAGGAAACCAACAGACTGTATGAGCAGTCACTAACGGCACCAAGAGAGGTGCAAACATTCGAGCAGCTACTGAATTTCTTAGAAACAAGATTTCAGTCGCTGGAAGCTGTACAAAGACGGAACAAACTCGAACCCAGAAAACAAGGAATTGGGAAACCATGGGAAAGTCACCAGGATCGGTGGGCAGTGAAGACGTACCACTCAGCTGACATATCGTGCTTCCACTGCGGAGGATCACACAGCATTAAATCCTGCCCAAAATTCAGCAATCTAAATATATCCGAACGTTGGGACTTCATACAGAATAAAAAATTATGTTCAAACTGCTTCAAGCCTACAGGAAAATATAACTCCAGACACTTTTGCCCAGGGAAATGCAAGGTATGTAATAAAAGACATCATTGGCTTTTGCACGAAGATTTTAGCAAACAACAACAACAACAGCCTCCCAAGACCACAACGGCAATTTCCAGTGCGACAGCAACCAATAAGAACGGAAACATTGTTGCAAGCCTAGTAGGAAGACAGCATCGCAACGTTTTGCTTGCAACTGCCCTAATTAAGGTCCAGTCATCCTCAGGGAGTTTGGAGTATCTCAGAGCCCTGATAGACTCCGGATCACAGGCATCATTCATCACAGGAGATGCAGCTCAAACGCTGGGCCTACCAGAAGAAAAGGTGAGAGTGCACATTTCTGGATTAGGCAAGAAAGGAGCAGGTACAGCCCGAGGACGATTAACTGTAAACCTACGTCCACGATTTCCAAGCAACTACACAACCACATGTGAGATGCTGATACTGCCACAGCTAACCAAGTCACTTCCAGAAAAACCAGTCGAAAACTATCAACTTCAGGACTGTAAGAATATGGTGTTGGCTGATCCACTATTTCAGAAACCTGGACCAATAGACGTTATCCTAGGAGCAGACATCTACAAGGAAATTATTTTGGAAGGAGTACGAAAATTCAACGGAGGCCTGTTAGCGCAAAACACGGAACTTGGTTGGATCATCACGGGGAATGCAACAGCACCATCAGAAGAAAGGAAAATTCTTAGCATGGTCGCATGTGCTGCAAAAGATGAACAACTCACAAAATTTTGGGAGATTGAAGAAGTTGTACCAGAAAAGATGATGTCCAACGAAGACAAGGAATGCGAAGAATTCTACAACTGTAACCACCAGAGAAATGCTGATGGTACATATACAGTGAAAATTCCGTTCAAGGAACCAATAGAAAAGCTTGGGGATTCGAGAAAAAAGGCAATCGCACGGTTCATTCAACTGGAGAAACGGTTAGAAGAAGATAAAGTTCTAGGTAAAGAATACAAAACCTTTATGAAGGAATACTTAGAACTAGGACATATGAAACGCGTTCAACCAGGAGCCAATATACGAAAAACCTACTTCATCCCTCATCAAGCAGTAGTAAAGGAAGACAGCACAACCACGAAATTAAGGGTAGTCTATGATGCTTCCTCAAAAACCACTACTGGACTTAGCTTAAACCAGCTAATGACTGCTGGACCAAGACTACAACAAGATTTGAAGCATATCCTGCTGAGGTGGAGAAAACACAAATTTGTTTTTTCGGCAGATATTGAAAAGATGTATCGTCAGATTAAGATAGCCGAAGAAGATCAGGACCTCCAAAGGATAGTATGGCGGTTTTCTCCAGACGAACCTATTCAAGAATTTAAACTCGCCACTGTAACTTATGGAACAACAGCAGCACCATACCTGGCAATCCGTACCCTTTTGCAGCTAGCCGAGGATGAAAGACAAATATACCCAATGGCTGCAGAAGTAGCAACCAAGGACTTCTACGTGGATGATTTAATGTCGGGAACTGCCTCCGTGGAAGAAGCAAAGCATCTCCAAGTAAGTCTAATCAATATGTTAAAAAATGGAGGGTTTACCCTCAGAAAATGGGCAAGCAACAGCCCAGCTCTTGTTGAAGAATTGCCAGATAACTTACAGGACAAGAATTTACTCGAGATCGACGAAGGAGAAACAAGGAAAACCTTGGGAGTACACTGGAGTCCAAAGGCAGACGAATTTAAGTTTCGAGTCAGTCTTCGAGCTGATGCAAATCCTACAAAGAGGGTAATCTTGTCAGAAATATCCCGTTTGTTTGGCCCATTAGGATGGTTAGCGCCAATTGTAATAAAAGCCAAATTAATAATTCAACAACTTTGGTTACAACAGCAATCATGGGACCAACCAGTGGCCACAGAAATAATGAACGAGTGGAAGCAGTTTCAAGAAGAGTTACCATTGGTTGAAGGCATATCCATTCCAAGATGGTTAGGGTACCACAGCAGCATCCGGGAAATGGAGCTGCATGCATTCTGTGATGCGTCGGAAAAAGCTTACGGTGCTGTAATTTACAGCAGGGTAATGTCTCAAGACGGACGCATTCAAATAAGTCTATTGACAGCCAAGTCAAAGGTTGCACCTATAAAAATGAAGAAAACGTTGCCAAGGCTGGAGTTATGTGCAGCATCGTTAGCAGCAAAAATGTTGAAGGAAGCTATTAGTGCACTGGACATCCCCAGCATCTCCATCTTCGCGTGGTCAGATTCCATGATAACCTGATCCTGGATAAGAGCAGGCCCGGAGAAATGGAAAACATTTGTTGCAAACAGGGTAACAGAAATATTGGAAGTAACCCCCAGCGGAAATTGGCATCACGTGCGCTCAGAGGACAATCCAGCAGACGCTGTATCCCGAGGCTCACTCCTGTCAAACTACAGCATCATCTATTGTGGTGGAACGGGCCGCAATGGTTACGAACTAATCCTTTGCCACTGACGGAAACAACTATTCCCATAACAGCTACAGAAGAGGCAAAAATTCACCAAGTCCAAGCATTTATCGCATCAAAAGAAGAATTGGACATCTTATCCAAATATTCGTCACTGCAGAAGTTACTACGGGTCACTGCATACTGTAACAGGTTTGCTCAAAAATGCAGAAGACAACCGTTTCCGACCGAATACCCTACGGCAGCAGAACTCAACAATTGCCTCAATAAAATCATCCGTATAGTGCAAGCACGCAGCTGGGCAACAGAGATTCAAACCTTGAAGAAAAACATCTCGGTTCACACAAAAAGTTCCTTGGCACCATTACGACCATTCATCGATAATGAAGGAACTCTTAGAGTGGGAGGACGACTTCAAAATTCAATGTTGCCATATAATGAGAAACATCCGATTCTCATTCGCCATAATAGTCATCTAGCCCACCTAATAGTGAGAGACGTCCATCAGAAACTGCTACATGGCGGAAGTCAAGCTACAGCAGCATACATCCGTAGAAAATTCTGGATCATCAATGTGAAGAAAATAATACGCAAAGAAATTCACACCTGTATGAAATGTTTTGCATTCAGAAGACAACCGTTGCAGCAACTCATGGGCAATTTACCTGAGCCTAGAGTAACGCCGTCCCTGCCATTTTCTCACACTGGACTGGATTATGCAGGGCCGATACAGATCAGAACCGCAAAAGGAAGAGGGAATAAGTCATAAAAAGGATATATTGTCATCTTTGTATGTTTGGCTACCAGTTCATTTGGAGGCTGTCAGTGATCTAACAACAAACGCCTTTTTGGCAGCCTTCAGAAGATTTACATCCAGAAGAGGAACATGCCTTCATATCTATAGCGATAACGGAACCACATTTGTAGGAGCAAATAGAGTTCTGCAGAAGGACTTCAAGAAAACTCTAGGAGACTTTAGCGTTCAAGAAAAACTTACTCAAGAAGGAATCCAGTGGCACTTTATTCCACCGGCAGCTCCCCACTTCGGAGGAATCTGGGAAGCAGCGGTGAAGTCAACAAAGTATCACATGAAAAGGATTGTAGGGAACAGTACCCTCACGTTTGAAGAACTATCGACCCTCCTGTACCAAATAGAGGCATGTCTCAATTCGAGACCACTTTGTCCATTAACCACAGATCCCAACGATGTGGTAGCGTTGACCCCTGGCCATTTTCTAATTGGAAGGGAACTTATAACACCAAATGAACCACCATTAGAAGTACATTCAGAAACACTGACAAGATGGAAACTACTTCAAAAGTTGAAAAACGACTTTTGGAAGATATGGTCTAAGGGATACCTATCTGGGTTACAACGCAGAACGAAATGGACTTCGAAGGAAGAGAATTTGCAAGTAGGGGATCTAGTGTTACAAAAGGATGAAAACAGTCCTCCCAATCGATGGCCTTTAGCAAGAGTGACAGAAGTGCATCCAGGTACAGATGGCATTGTCAGAGTTGCAACCGTTAAGACAAAGGGAGACACAATTCTCAAGCGTCCGATTACCAAGCTCGTTCCGTTACCAAGACAGGAGGCAGAGGAAGGAAGAAGAAAGCAAAGCAGGGGTAGTGGAGTGTCAACAGTAACAAAAACTATAACACCCTTACTTACGTTATGCACCATAATTTCGGCAACCAAGGGGTCGTATACAGTAAAGTATCCGTCACCTGGCCTATTCATTGAAGAACTTGGCCACGCAAAACTCTCGAGGGGAAACTTCAGGATCGAAGTAGCAGTGAACATCTCCAGCATCCAAGTAGATGAAGAAGATATAAACAAGACAATCCAACAAATGAATACCTTATGCGACAAAACACTGGTATTATCTGCAGAATCCCATTGCAAGGAATTAAATCATCACCTGAGAGAGCAGCAACGACAGATCATCTGGAATATGAGAAGCATTTATAGTCAAGATGTCAGAACCAAGCGAGGATTATTAGGGCAGCTACTAACCTCAGTGTTTGGAGTCAACGATGAAGTCTACCATGACATCGAATCATTGGAGAAAAATCAACTAGAATTAATAGATTCATCTAATCGTCAGACGAAGATCATGTTGTCAACTGCAGCAACTCTAAATGAGACTGAAGCCAGAATATCCCAGAAGTTGGATAATTTTCGAAGAAAACTCAATGAAGGGTTGCTAGCAATCAATGAGATGGAACCTTGGTACAAGAAGACGGACGACAACAAGCTAAACATACATGTGTTGACATCATATCAGATGGCTACCAACTACTTACAAGAGATGGGTGAGAAGTACAAACAACTTCTAAATGTAAAATTTAAAAGGGCAGACATCATGCAATTTATTCCATCGTCACAATTTGACAGAATAATGACTAATGCAATGGTCAATCTTCCAGCAAACCTAGAGATTCTTACTACGCCAACGCACAAGATGGAAGCTAGCTTCAACAATGAATCAATCGAGATCTTCAGTTATTTTCACATAACTGAGAAGCGGGAATACAACTTGATAAAACCAACTCCTATTCCAGTAAAGAAAGAAAATGGAACCTACGCATCGCTGAACTTGCCAATGGAATTCTTAGCTATCAACTACAACGAACAAACATATTTTGAAATCCAAGAAGACAAGTTGAAGGAGATCGAGCCAATAGGGAAACATCTTTACCTATGCAGGCCATCAGCCGTCCGAAGTATTGAAGACAATCCGAACTGCATCATTGATGAGATCTACCAGCGATTGAACAAGGTTAAATGTTTGGTCCATCAGTTTACAGTTAAGACACTGGTATGGAAGAAACTGTACGCAGCGAATACATGGTTGTTTATTCCCAATCAACCCACAACAGCAGCAGTACAATGCAGCGGGAATCGAGAAGATGTGAAGATTCAAGATGTTGGCATAATTCAAATATCCCCAGATTGTACTATATACACCAAACGGACTACTTTGCATACTCAGCTATTCACTACTATTCCTGTCGTAGCTGGGTTCAATAAACCAATGCAAGTAACTATTAACACTACTTTGCAGAATACGAGCACCCACCCTCAACTGCAAATGGAGGAACCTGTGTTGCTACCGTCCGATCATTTTCAACGCCTACAAGAAGAAGAAGACGAGTTGCAGCTACATCAGGAATATCCATTGTGGCACCATCAACATACCATCATGGTGAACACTGGTACTACAATCGGTATCTTGGTATCAGTTTGTATCATCTGGACATTATGGAAGTACTGGAGAAAGAATAGGAAACCACAGCCACGTCCAAATTCAGACCCGTCAGAGAGCTTCAGGTTACAACCACTGCCACCTGACGAAGAAGATGGAGAGACAGCCTCAGCCACACCATCCCGGCCCTTTGTCGCTCGGCAGAATGTTTAGGAACCAAACATAAATTTTAATCCTTTTAATTTAATTAGGCGTGTATTTCACAAACATATTATATTGCATACGGAAAATGCTTAACAAAGCGTCAGCAGTAATGTAATCAGTGCTCGAATGACCCGGTGAATAGCCTGCAATTCTGCACTCTGCAAGTTTGTTTGTTATGAAATTGAATACGCAAGTGCATATGCGAGCTGGAACTAGGGCAAATATTAAACTTTGTAAGCTAAGTCAGTATTTTTATATGTATAAATAGAAAATTATTCTAGTCAATAAACAATACAGTTTCAATTATTGGTTCACTGTGTTCACGCTGCCCAAAGGACCCAGGTCTTTTGTTACATCATCTAGTGTGAGACCGCACTAGACCGTTGGGTTGCACCCTTTTTAATTCCTGCACCCCTAAGACATATCCTGTAATTTGTCCAAAATAAATTCATACAGTCCACTACAAGCTCCACCCTGAACAAATTATGATAAACCGAAACAAATTTTAATAGGAATTGAGCAAATTTATGAGGAAGGAAGGTTATCAAAACAAGAGATATTCTTCAAGCAGACAGCAGAAGAAGTTGAAGAATTAAAAACGTTAGTATTACAAAGTCAAGATAATAGTTATAAAGGGTATCAAATTAAAGAAAATTTATTGGTAAAGGTTATAGAAAATAAAAAATTGGTAGTTTTAAGTAAAGAAGACATGTTAGAAGTTGTTGAGGAAATTCATACAATATTTGGACATTGTGGGACAAGAAAAACTTGGTTAATGTTTAGGGAATGTTTTTATACGAAAAATGATATTAAGTTAATTAAACAATTAATTCAAACTTGCCAAATTTGTCAATTTGCAAAGGAAAAGAATTTTAAGAATCAGAATATTGCTAAAACTATTAGGGTAAACGAACCGATGGAACTGGTAGCTATTGATTACTTATCAAATCTAGTTACAGGACAATATGGGTACAAGCATATTCTTATTATGGTAGATGCATTTTCAAAATTTATAAAATTATACCCAGCGAAAAATTGTAATACTAAACATGTGATTACGTCAATTGGAAATTTTGAAGAACAAGTAGTAAACCAAGAAGAATTTTGGCAGATAATGCAACATATTTTAGAAATACTAGATTAATGAATCATTTAGATAAAAAGGGAATAAAGATTTGTTTTTGTAGTATAAGACATCCACAAAGTAATATTGCAGAAAGGTACATTAAAGAGGTGATTAAATATTTAACAATACTCACACATGAGCATCACAATAAATGGGTACAATATTTACCAGATGTGGAACGTTTTATAAACAATGTCCCAAATACAACGACAGAGATTAGTCCAATTACTTTATGTAAACAAATAATTCCAGCTAGACCGTGGAGAAAAGAACAAAGTAACGTTGAAGTAATACAGTTATTAGAAAGAGTTAGAAGAAGATTGAAAATAATTCACGACAGATATAAAAAGAAGCAAAATAAGAAAATATTAAAACGGGTACAATGATTCTAGGAGCAAAAGGGGTTTTTGACGAGACGGATGCAGTTCTAGGGTTTCCGGATCAGCATAGACGTTACCGTTTGAAGAGTGGGCAGTAGGTGTTGCAGACTGTCGACATCAGGATCCATTCTTGGTTGGATTTTGGCAGTAAAAAGCAAGAGAAGTTATTAAGGTTTGTGTAACAAGTTTATGAAAGTATTTTAAATAACAATCAGTAAAAGAAAATATTAAAATGGACTTGATATAGTGTTTACACAGGTCAATTGATTAATATGTGTGTCAATGTAATATACAATTGGCAACACCTGGCTTGACGTTCTAACTCATTAAATATAGGAGATACCAAGGGTTCTTTAATTCACCCGAAACCATATTTGCACCTTTAGGGGGTTGATTAGGACAAAATCCTAAAATACGTTTCTAGACATTTGCATTTAAAATCTTTGCAAGTAAAAACCAAGTCGATATCTCATCGAGTGTAAGAGATATTGAGGAATTCGTGAAAACATATTTTACCCCTTTTCACCCCCTTAAGGGTGAAATTTAAAAAAATCCCTTCTTAGCACTACCTTACGTAACAAACTGTACATTCAACCCAAATTTCAAGTTCGTAGTACCAGCGGTTACGGCTCTGCGTTGATTAGTCAGGTTTATGACTTTCTTTTATACAGTGTGTCCCAGATCGAGTGGGATTGCATGGGTAACTTTCTTATTATTGAAGTTGGAGATTTGGTTAAATGGGCAATGTTTTGCAGTTTTATATGCTGATTTAGAATCTCTTTGAAAAAGTTCAAAATGTCGAACCAGTCAAAAGTTATTAAAAAAAAACTAAAAACTGTCATTTTCTTGTATGTCAAATATCTTTGTAAATATAAGAGATACGAAAAAAAGTTTTATATAAAAGTCGCTGTTTTCGATGAGACCAATTTAAAATTGGCGTCGAACAAAAATTCAAGATGGCTGCTTTTGAGGTACTCGTATCAACTTCCTTAAGTTAAATGGGCACCATATTGGATTTTTAGGTTACTGAATAGAGTTTCTAATTCTCTTTTCAACGATGTAAGATAACGTATGATTGAATAAAAAATACTAGTAAAATTAATTGTTTTTACATTTTAATCAAGTAGGCTTACATGGATCCAAACAAACAAACAAAATTCATTTAAAAAAAGAAAACTTAATCCTAATAATCACATGAAGTGTTCAAAATGCTGACCATTGTTAGTTAAACATAGTTGACACCGTTTGACGACACTTCCGGTTACTTTACGCAACGTATTTCGATTAATACTAGCACACGCTTCTTGCACTGCTTCGCGCAGTTCCTGAACATTATTGTAGCTGTAATTACTTCCATATACTTTATTCTTTAACGTACCCCACAGAAAAAAGTCAAGAGGCGTTAGATCAGCGGATCTGGCTGGCCATCGAACATTAGTATTGGTGGCAATAACCTTATTGTCAAATCGGTGAATTAAATAATCTACCACGTTTCTTGAATTGTGGGCTGGGCAGCCATCTTGTTGGTACCATAACCCATTTCTGTCTGCCAAAGGTAGATCATCTATGAACTCTTCTAAGGATATTTGGAGAATTTCTAAATAACGTTGAGCAGTTAAAGTTCCATTGAAGATAACAGGTCCAATTAAATGACTTGCCATTATGCCACAAAATACATTAAATCCGAATCGAACTTGATTTCGACGTGGAACTAAAACATGTGGATTTTCCTGTGACCAGTAGTGTTCATTGTGTCGATTAAATACTCCGCAGTTAGAAAAGTAAGACTCATCTGTCCATAATACTCGACTCGTAAAACTATTATTTCTAGTACTCTCGCGGATAAACCACCTACAAAATGCTACTCTGCGATTATAATCTTCTGGTCGTAAAGTTTGGGCAATCCGCAACCTGTAGGGGTGAAACTTGTGCCTTCTTAAAATTCGCGATGTTTTTGATTTAGATACACCAACCTGTGCTTCTATTTCTCGAGTTGAAATGCCTGGATTAACCGCGACACAAGCCATTGTTATTAACTCACTGTTGTAATTATGATCTTCTACTAATAAATTGTTTTCCCTATAGTCCAGTCACTATGTCATTTTTGCTTGAAAGTGAAGGGAAATTTGAAAGTTCTTTTTTGGGGTATTGGTGAGGTCCAGCAAAGCTTAACTTCAAGTTGTCGACCAAAATTTCCTATGTGCTATTTCCGCTATCTTGATAAATGAGTGCGTTTGATTTTTTTGTGATAAATCGGTTCCCGTTAACACTACATAAAAATAATGTAGACATTTTTGCAAGAATTTTGAATTTTCTACAATTTATGTTCTATTACTTTTTTGCGTAGGAGCGATATTTGTCGAGATATCGAACGCGAAAGGAGAGCGTGAAAGGGTCGAGATTTTTTTTCGAGCTTCTGGGCTTGTGTCGCATTTCTCTTTCTGTTTGGCGAAAAAGTAGCCATTATCAAACTTGTAGAGGTTGAAAATAGCTTCAATTTGACCTATTATAAATTGATATTCGACTAAAATTACGACATGTAGAGCGGGCCAAATGTCAAGTTGGCGCGTAATTTTTATTTCATGTATCGTACTATTACGTAGATGACATAACAAACTCATTGGATTATTGGAATCATTATATTTTATCAAGTAGATAGTATACAGCACTATATGATTGTATATTATTAATAATAATAATAATAATAATGAAGGTCTTTATTAAATTATTACAAAATTACACAGAAAAAATATTGACAAAAACGTAATATTGTCTTGGGCGAAGTTCAACTTGATAGAAAAACAGATCTATCCGCTGTTCTTTCACTTAACCCGGTGAAAAACAGAAAGAAAAGAAAACAAAAAAATCCAACGATCTACGCTTTGGCGCTAGGCGAAATATTACGCACAAAACAGCTATGGCGGTGTTTAGTGATATAGCTATTTACTAAGTGTGTTATTTTCACCCTAATAATTAATTCATTGATGTTTATCCACAAAATTTTGAAAAATAGATTTTTTAAATTTTGACGTACAATAGTCTTTTACTACATTTGGTAACGAATTAAAGCATTTAGTTATTCTGTAAGAAAATGATCGCTTGAAAATTTTGACTTATGTTGAGGTGAAGTCAGCGTTCCTTTAAATCTTATATTTAAAGCATGTACGTCGGTTCTAACTGTTATTTTGTTGTATAAGTAATTCGGTGATTTACTCAAAATGATCTTGTGGAAAAGACATGCAGAATGAAAGAAGCGCCATTCTTTTATATTAAGCCAGTTGAATCTTTCAGCTTATAAGAAAACTCTTTCATATTTTCGTATTCCAAATATGAGGCGTAAACATAATTACTGAATTTCTGAATTCTAGCAATATTAAAGCTACCTAAATGTAAATCATAAACAACGGCACAATAATCAAAACAGGACAAGATAATGCATTACACAAAACGGTTTTCACATTTACACTTAAAAATTGTCGATTTTGATAAATAAGTTTCAAGGAACTATATGATTTTTGCAGACATTTTGAAATATGTTTAGTAAATTTAAAATCATTATCATTATTTTTAAAATCAAATAAGGTTCACACTTCGGTTGTTTTTCGGTTCTTCTGTTGTAGATTGACTTCGGTGAGAAGCGATCGAGGCTAGTCTTTCATTGCAATAGTTCTTGTAGCATGCTCTATGCACACTTACATTATCCACTCTTTCCAACATAGACCGATGTTCATCGTGTCCCCTCTTCACGCTCGCCGCTAAAAGAGTTTTCACAGCTTTCATTTTGGCCACGTAAACGTCTCTGATCAAATGTGTTTTACATATGAAACAATCACCCATTGTAATCTCAAGAAATACCTAACACGTTTACAAAATATTTATTTCTAAACCGATGTACTATAGCAGAAACGTCAAAAATAACAATTTACGTACTGGCTACTTGAAATTTAACGATTCTCATAATGCAATGAAGTTTATTATGCCATTTATGTAGTAGTACGATACATGAAATAAAAATTAAGCGCCGACTTGACAACTTTGGCCCGCTCTACAAGTCATAATTTTAGTCGTATATCAATTTATAATAGGTCAAATTGAAGCTATTTGCAACCTCTACAAGTTTGATAATGGCTACTTTTTCGCTAATAGAAAGAGAAATGAGACACAAGCCCAGAAGCTCGAAAAAAAATCTCGACCTTTTCACGCTCATCCTTTCGCGTTCGATATCTCGACAAATATCGCTCGTACGCGAAAAAGTAATAGAACATAAATTGTAGAGCATTCAAAATTATAAAAAAGATGTCAACATTATTTTGACGTAGTGTTAACGGGAACCTATTTATCGCAAAAAAAATCAAAACGCACTCATTTATCAAGATGGCGGAAATAGCACATAGGAAATCTTGGTCGACAACTTGAAGTTAAGCTTTGCTAGACCCCCAAACACCCAAAAAATGGAATTTAAAAATTTCCCTTCACTTCCAGCAAAGGCCTTATTTTTGGACATAGTGACTGGACTACTAGTTTTAACGGGCTTTTCAACTTCCATACCGCTGCATATTCTTGTCCAGTCTTTTAAAACGTTTTGATATTTGGTTGTCTTCTTTCCCGGAAAATTAGTTAAATAAGTTTGGACAGCAAGATGGGAATTTTATAACACTTGATAAATGTGCAAAACATATCGTAGCTTTCAGTAATTGGAATATTCGCCATAATTTGTAAAGTTTGTAATACGTATAACTTTAGATAATACTTTAGCTTAAGCACCTGCTTTTTGACAGATTGTGATAAACTTTGTTATTGTTTTTCATCATAACTACTTACCTACTTGATTATACATTTAAAAAGTATGTCACGATGTTTTGTGGTTCAAGCCTACATGATTAAAATGTAAAAACAATTAATTTTACTGGTATTTTTTATTCAATCATACGTTACCTTACATCGTTGAAAAGAGAATTAGAAAATCCTATTCAGTAACCTAAAAATCCAATATGGCGCCCATTTAACTTAAGGAAGTTGATACGAGTACCTCAAAAGCAGCCATCTTGAATTTTTGTTCGACACCAATTTTAAATTTGCCTTATCGAAAATAGCGACTTTTATATAAAACTTTTTTTTCGTATCTCTTATATTTATAAAGATATTTGACATACAAGAAAATGACAGTTTTTAGTTTTTTTAATAACTTTTGACTGGTTCGACATTTTGAACTTTTTAAAACGGATTTTAAATCAGCATATGAAACTGAAAAACATTGCCCATTTAACCAAATCTCCAACTTCAAAGATAAGAAAGTTACCCATGCAATCCCACTCGATCTGGGACACACTGTATATATATATATATATATATCTTACCGCTGTATGCGCAGTAGACTATTTTTCTAATTCTCTGCGCAGTAGTGGCATCCAAATGGGCTTTAGTCTGCTCTAGCCTGGCTAATTGGTTCTACTGCCAGCGCTATGTATGTAGCTGCTTTCAGCTTTCTACGGAACCTGTTTTTCTCTATAGCTACAATTGATGTGTTATCCCATTGTATGTGGTGATCTTCGTTCCAGACGTGTTCTGCGATCTTGGATTTGATGGTTTCGCACTTTCCAATATTTTTGCGGTGTTCCGATAATCTCACTCTGGTGGCCTAGTGGTAGAGGTGACAGGCTAGTAACTAGAGCGATGAGCGGTCCTGGGTTTAAATCTCGGGGTAGGCACGAGAGTACGTATAAAGACGTACAATATCAGGCCTTCTCAGGACTAACTAGGAACACCTGTAGACGGGAGTAGATCAAAACTCCCGAAACGTCGTGTGATATACACCCTAGACAGTGAAAAAAGTCCGATAAAACATATCATACTAGACCACTGCCAAAAAAGTACATTCAGAGAACAACAAAAACACATCATAAAGTATATAACATAAATCATAACGTCCCGTCGTAACTAAACTTTGAGTGTTGTGCCGTTGGGATGCGCACCCTGTACTTTGGAATTGATGTGATGACGTCGTACTCTTGCCTGTGAGGTGCACTGCTGTAGTGTAAGTGTGTTGCCTATACGTAAGGCGTACTCACTACAGATGAAAATTGTTATTGAAAACAATGGATATTATCATCACACACTAGACATGCGAATATTTTTGGAAAATAAAAAGGTTGCATATATTTTGTGAGGACACGATTTTACAGATCTCATTACAATCGAGTATACCTATACAATTTTGACATAATCACTTAACTTTGACAGAATACTGAACACAAAGTGATGCATTGTATGGAAAATTTTTTCTGATTATTCAACACTATAATGAACGAACCAATGAAAATTGTTCAATTTGTCAGAAACGGCCAATAAAAATTGACTGTCTTTGAAAACACCTACACCCGTATTCATAGTCGTTCGCCAGCGGCGCGCCGGCGAGTCGCCGGAGTTTCGTTATGAATAGTATGTTGGCGGCACTGTACGTCTATGTCAAATTTGAGGTTATCAGGTTAGGTTTTCCGTCAGTTTTGACAGAAATTGACACAAAATCTAACCTGCTAACCTCGAATTTGACATAGACGTACAGTGCCGCCAACATACTATTCATAACGAAACTCCGGCAACTCGCCGGCGAGCCGCTGGCGAACGACTATGAATACGGCTGCTAATCTCGCAGTGTTTTCACGCGAGCCCGATTGGTTTCAATGATTTGAATTAAGTGAGTAGCCTTTGACTGACATTTCGCCAAAATGTCAAAGTGAAGTTTGCAAATCAGCGTCGTCGTAAAAACTTATAATAATCGTGTTGGAAGCTCCAGTATTGAATAAATAGTGGGAAACGTTAAAAATGTGTGCTGTCGAACACTGTAAAAGTCATCTACCCATATTGTTGAACAATCATTCCAAATACCACTCAAGGCAAAAATGTTTAAGAGAATTTTCACCTTTTCTGGTATTACCCTTGAATATACGTTTAGCTGTATTTGATACTAACATTTGTATGTATTCAACAAAAATGTTTATATTAATTTATATTAAAAATGACATCACTGATACAACCTTAAATTGACAGATATAAAATGCTAATGTGACTTACTATCACGTCTGCCAACATACATTTTTAACAAAGGAATTCCACTGCCGTCTAGAGGATAAACGTTTTTGATCATACGTACCTACTTACCTACCGCATTCGGAGATGTTGTTTATATATTTTTTAAAGGATAGTAGCTATTCGTACAGACGAAAGTTTCGACACACCATATCACTGATGCATGAATACTAGAGTTTTATGGTCTGTAGTTCTTAAAATATTTTGAGTAATAGACAACGCCGAATCTAGGAATATTGGCGCCCGAGGAAAAATAACATTTGACGCCTCTTGCACCTGAAACCTCTACCCTCTCTCTCTCGTTTAGGTATTAGGTTGAATATCGGTTAGTGCACAACTCAAAAAACCATCACATCACTAACATAATGTATTTTAAACTGAATTACAGAAATAATATACATTCATAAATAAATAGATTGACAAACAGATTTCTTACGTTAATCTTTGCGAACATTTCTTGTAATTTTAATTTAGTTTAGTTTATTACATAAGAAAATACAAAGAGGAAAAGCTAAACCGTACACTTTCTTCCTTTTTCTTTAAATCATCACTAAAAGATAATTAAGGGTCTTTTTTATGTTTCGCTTTACTGAACGCTTTTTCACAAAAAGCATTTCTAATTGATATAGTATTCAGCGTGTCCAAAAAGTATGGAATACGCTATACATTTCTATGTAATTCAATAATATTTCAAATATATTTATCTATGTACCCGGAACCCTTTGAAATTTGTTGTAGTCACTTTATAGAAACAGTCTGGCCATATGAAATGTCACCTATGACAAAAGACACAAAATAGCCGAGACCAGCGGCGGGTCAAAACCAGTGACGGTGTTGGCAATTACTAATATTTCAATTAAATGCCTAGATGCTTAGTAGAAGTTAGTAGACACATGAGTAAATAATAAAACAAACAATGTCGTAGCAATAAGAAATGATAAATTTTACAGGGTTTTCCGATTTCTTTTCACCATGTATGAATTGTGTTTCACTGTTTGTCAAATGTAATTCTCATTTGTCAATATTGATAGGTGTTGACAAGAGGGAAAAAGACTTGAGATAAAGTGAAATACAACTGATACATAGTGAAAAGCACAGAAATGAGATTCTGGAGAAAAATAGAAGGAAAAACAAGAGAAGATAGGATTAGGAACACAATGGACAGAGAGCAGTTAGGTATAAAGGCAGTGAAAGAAGTGATACAAAAAAGACAATTAAGATGGCTAGGATACGTGTATAGAATGGATGAAGACCGACTGGTGAAACAGACTTTTGAAGCAAGACCAGGAGGAAAGAACAGAGTGGGAAGTCCGAGGAGGACGTGGACGGAAGAGGTGAGAAAGGCAGCGCAACAGAGGGTATTAGAATATAACACAGCGAGACAAACAGCCCAAAATAGAAAAGAATGGAAAAAGTGTTGCAGAAAGTCTTCAAAAAATGAAGAATGACAACCAATCGACGCCAAGCCTTACACCGTACGTTAGAAAGGCTCAGGATTATGTATACTGGGCGAGTCATTTTAATCTTTGGACGCGTTTATCCAGTAAGGGAAGCAAGATGGTGAAAAATACCCAGGTACAAAATTGTTCGGGGTGAAGGGGGACAACTTTTTGCACCAAAATCCACTCCCCCCTCGTACTCCCCCTCGCGGGGTGGGGGTCAACTTTTAAATTTCAAATGGAACCCCTCATTTTTTCCATGGATTCGGGTTCCTGATAAAAAAATATGAAATTTTTGTCCGAACAATTTTTCATAAAAATGCTTTCTTCGGTCAGAATTATGACCCCCCGCCCTATTTAAGAACTACAGTGAATGGACATTTTCCCGAAACAGCACATATGATTGTTAGCGCTCGATATGAAGTTACCAGGTCTACAACCATAAAATTGTCCCCACACGATGTCATCACAGCTGTCAGGTAGCTGTCATCAGGGCCAAAAGTGTCAAAGTTTCACCAAAATGACAAACATTTCCAGGATTGAGGTTCCAGAACGTTAGATTGGACCTACACTCGTGATGTACGGTTATGACCAGAGCGCGGGGGAGAGCCACTGACTCCTGGCGAATTTAATGAGAACACCCCGTACATGAGAGGCAAGGGGGCTCACGCGAAAAAAGCACCCTGTACGTGAGAGGCAAGGGGACTCACGCTAAAAAAGCACCCCGATGAGAACAAAATCCCACCACATCCACGTCGTTGTTCATGGGTAACGCCAAGGGTGGGATTGTGAGATGCACTAAAACTGGCCGAAGAAAGCTTTTTCATGAAAAATTGTTCCGACAAAAATTTCATATTTTTTTATCAGAAACCCGAACCCATGAAAAAAAAGGGGGGTTCCATTTGAAATTTGAAAGTTGACCCCCACCCCGTGGGGGGATTGCGACGGGGGAGTGGATTTTGGTGCCAAAAGTTGTCCCCCTTCACCCCGAACAATTTTGTCCTGGGGCTTTTTTTACCATCTTGCTTCCCTCACTGGATAAACGCATCCAAAGATTAAAATGACTCACCCAGTATACATGGTGAAAACTAATCGGAAAACCCTGTATTTACAGCTTTCTTAAATAACAATAAATCTACAAAATCACCACTAAACTAACAAAACACTATATAATACTCTAAAAATTACTTTTCATACCTTCCTACCGAATTTATCGATACATTATACACTGCCACAGATTTACTCATATAAGACGGATTCAAATTTTAGGTTCTATAAACGCCTTCTCAGTATTCTTGCTGATAATAGAGGAATTTGTTATCGTTGAAGTTTTTAATATCAATTCATACCATACAGAAATTTTGATTTTAAGGTATCCTACATTGCTATGTTACTCCACTACAGAAATTTGGTGGATTTTATTTTCGTAGCCCGAACTTGATCTTAAGCAAATTTTCCGACTTTAGATATTTCTGTTCTTGTTTCAGTTTGCGAATGACCCTTTTGTACTTTAGATTCAAATTGGTAGTTTTTTGCAATATTTATTACCACGTTCTAAATCTAGAAGCCATACATTTTTATTATTTAAGTTGATGAAATGACTTTAACTGACGTATGAATAATTCAAACCTGGCATATACCATTTCAAACTTTAATATCAAAACCTACAATACAAAACAATTGTAAATCTAGATAAATGTGCAATTTTCCGGATATATCGATTTTTAAGCAAGAAATAATCCCAGCTTTTGAAACTAAACTCATTCTAGGTATTATTGAGAGTGGCGTTTTGCAATAATTTTAAATTTATTCACATCTTAGTTGCCAGTTGAAAGTTCAGATTCACACAGCTAATAACAAAACATTGTTCTAGTTTTTTTATAGCAATAGTACTTTCTACCCCATTGAATCTTTAAAATGCTGTTCCCATATTTGTGAATTGTCATTAGGATACCAATTTTCTCATGATTTATCGGAATTGAATATAATAAAACGAGGTTATTGATTATACATACATACCATTTTAGCAATAACCTAGCGACTAAACATAAGATAAGTCATAACAACAACGTATGAGGTGTAAGTCGTTTAAGTTGAGCTTCTTAATTGCCAACATTTTTATTAGCGAACAATAGTAGTTTGTTTACCAAGGCACTGAAGTTTAACTTTTTATCACGAATGTGGATTTAGCTGCTGAGGCCCGTAGAGCCAAGGCAAATAAACCACAAGTGGGATAAAAAGGAACTTCAGTGCCGAGGAGTACATTATGTTTTTTTTAAATCGAGAAATCGTGAAATTACCACATTTTAACCAACTTTTGTAAGTTATGTTAACGTCGGTTGTCGTTTACCTATCCCCCGCCGCCTACAAAAACTAGTAAACCGATGGATTACTTCACTGCCGATTTCTCGTATTTTAATGACGATTTCAAGGTACTTCACTGCCGATTTTTAAAAAATTACGCAAAATTACAAAAGTTATTGTGAATTATCTTCAAACATATTACTTTCAGAAGTTGTTTAAAAATTTACATTGCATTTAGTAACAATATAAGTTCCAAAAGCTGTATATCTTGATATTGGAATAAGTTCTCTCTGACAAAGAAATCTACTGTATAAAAATAAAGAAAGCATGATTGGTAAATGGGTCATCAGAAAACAAAAACTTTAGAGACGCAATTGCAGTAGTGTCTCCGAGACCTGCAAAATTTAATAAAACCGCTAAATATATAGAAACTATGGAGATAATACTTAGTATAGTACCACAAATTTAGTGATTTGTGTATAGTACTATCACTCCAAACGAACAGATTTGTGACTGTAAAGTAAAAATATGAATACGTGCTAACATAATAGCTATTTATGCAACAAGTGCTAAAAGTCGACTTTTATGCGCGAGACATGAAAATTATGAAACGAAGCCGAAGGCTGAGTTTCATAACATGTCTCGCGCATAAACGACTTTTAGCACGCGTTGCATACAATATTTTATCTACGACCTTAATTTTACCGTTATTAATCCATAAATATCGATTTAAGAAAGGTTCGCATCTGCGACGCTGCGTCATAATGAATAGTAGGCTACGCCGCTGGCGATTGTTTGGCCACGCCCGTGCTGTCAAGGTGAGTTGTACGAAATGTAATTATTGATACTCCACATATGACTGTATTCATTACATAACGCTTTAATTATTTCAAAAGCGCTTTACCTGTAACGCAAGAAGCAACTAGAATAGCTTTACAACTTCAGTTGCAGTTCGAAATTGTAGTTTTGAACCTCGCGTCACTTTTAGCACATGTGCTAAAAGTAAACAGCTGATTTCTTTAAACACGGTAAACTATAAAACGTCACTTTTAGTGAAACAAGCGAGTTTTAAAAAGCCTACTTTTAGTAGTGGTCGTAGATAAAATCAATTATTTTATTGAAAGTTCAAGTTAATTTAATATAACATTTTAAGTGGTCTTAAACTTAACTATGTAATACTTCGCCCTTCTACTAATAAGGGCGTTGAATTAATTAATCACCATCGGGTAGCTCTCTCAGTCGGAGATTAATTTGGTTCAGTCAGATATACACTATGAGACCAGCAAACAAACACCAGGATAATTTTAGACAGTTTAATTATATTGTAATGTATTCACAAATATAGTAAAATGTATTTTACAATAAAATCGGTATTTAAACAGGACGTCCTGTTGCGAACACCTAGCGTTACCGCAACCCGTTATACGTCCGTGCGTTTGTGGCCCTACAGTTCGAGCCTTGGAAGATCGACGAGACGCCACTGGTCATGAAATCGTTCCGTCGAAATTTTTTCCCAGCGGTGCCAACTTTCAAGCTTGGATCTCGGGCTCAATGTCAAAGGCACGTGTAACTGTAAATATAGGTTAATTCGGCTATGTCAGAATTTTTGACTTACAACACCGGGTCGTGCGGGAAGTCTCTCCGGTGCAGTTTGTGTTGTGTTCGAGCAGGATGTTATAGAACGAGAAGTCGACGGGGGAATTCTACTTAGGGCTCAGGTTCGAGTTAACAGAGGACGTCGGGAAAACGTCGCCATGGTGCCGGCTCTCCGGGGATGCTGTGGGAACTTGGTTGAACGGTGAGTGGATCTCTGTAGCCAACAAAAATTAAAAGCGAATTTAATCGGCAACTAAAATTATCGACGTGCCTGGCCACAATAATATGTAATCTGATCCGACCAGGTCGGATATATTTACGCTATTTGGCTGATTTAATTATTACAAAATAGACGTATGAAACGGCCTTGCTAACAAGTCTTCGTCTCTAACACGTCTTCCAGGAAATTGTTACAACTATCTGTCAACGGAGTTTGGGCTAAAAATTTAGGCCGAATCCAGGTTATAATATGGACCGGGTATGCCAGCGAAGCGGTTCTCAATAGAGATCGTCGCTTCCAGTAGCTGGTTTTTCAGGAGGAGGAATTGTTCGGGTTTAGCTAGAAACACGGCCTCCTATATTGGAGTCGTCGGTTCAACTTAGTTACAGAAAAAACTCAGGACGCAAGATTCCCAAGTGTAAAGGGAAAATTCTTTCAATCGGTCTGGACAAGATCAGGGTTCAGGGAACGGGAACGGGGAACTCTCGGGGAGTTATCTGGGAGAAACCTCGGAAATGAAGGCCGGGAATGAATACGAATGAATGCCTCGAGAATCGGTCGCGAAGCAGCTTTTATGGCCCCCTCTTCGTGCTTCGTGCATCTAGCAACCACTTCGGACATTCTAAGTGGGGGAGCAGCGCATACGTGGAGTGGGGATCTCTCGATGACGTACTTGGCCGCGCGGGCCAAATATTCAGACTCGTAACGTAACGTAGAAATCGCTAGAGGAGAACGCGCGAATTAATTTTAATTCAGAAAAACGCGTTCCCGCTGGGCGAAACGTTACAACTACTCATGAATACAGTGAATTTATTTTAATGGTTAACATAGCAGTTTCGCTTCTATGGCAGCATTTAATCATACAGGTCACTTCCATAGTTACCAATGAAATCAATAAATTAGAGCGTTTATTTTAAGAGTTAACATACGAATTTGAATTAGGTACTTGCTAATAAGAAACTTTAATTTTGGTACCGGAATATAGTTATGCAACTAAAAAGTAAATACGTAGGAACAACTTGTGTGTTGTATCTTTTCTTCGGTGGTATACATTAGGATAACTTTGAATTGTATTTTTGACAAGTAATAATTCCTATGTTAACTCGTAAAATACACGCTCTAATCTATTGGTCTCATTTGTAACTATGGAAATGACCTGTATTATTAAATGGTGGCATAGAAACGAAACGCTTATATTAACTATTAAAATAAATTCCCTGTATATGATAAATGTAGGGCAACGAGTAGCAAAAGGTTACTCTTGTTTGTAAGTTTAATGGTTTAGTTTTAATATTTATTGTTTATATTTACACATCACGCATAATGACCAATACTATATTTCCAATCTACTTCGTTCTTTAAGAAAGTCATTGGAAATGTTGAAAGAATATTTATATCGTCTAATGGTAATTTTCTTTGCTGCAGTTAATTAGAGAACTGCTCATTATTTGCTGATAAGGCCTAGTAATTTTTTGATTGGTGGTATTTCTTGCAATTAAAAACACAACTTGAAAAAAAATCACAGGTTGCTAGTCGATACCGCTTAGAACATGTAAAACAATATCCAAGAAGCATGTCAACATAACATTGGTTATGTGTCGACACACTCGAGTGTATCAATGCACCAAGCGGCTGGCAGCTGCTGTGGGCGATCGGAAATGTGGTCCAAACTTATATAAGAATTACGCGAAAACGCTAATGCTACAGAATTGCGATATAGCAGTTTCAATGTGATCCGAAGGCTAACGCGCCCTTATCGTCATGTTTACAAATATAGTGCTCCGAAAATGTAATTCAATCCGATGGAAAAGCAGCGCCGTGTCAATAGCAAATCTGTTGCAATCTTTGATATTGAAAATGAATACATTAGAACTCCAAACATTGTTTTAGTTCTTATCGGTATAACTGCTTAGAAAACAACGAGAAGCGAAGTCACGCTTTCACCGTTTTGGAGATAATTCGATTTACAGAGTTGAAACGTGCACTCTTCCACACTACTTTCGAGGTAGAGTACAAGGTGCTTTTTTTTCATGTGGTGTCCCCAGTAGGCATATTCCACTTTCATTTTTGTTTGAAAAATGTTTATTTAAAAAAATTATTATGAACTTGTTCATTAATCAATTTTGGATTCAAAACAGGAGGTATTAATATTCATCTGCAGACTCTATTTCAATCGGTATGCTTTCCTCTTCATCATCTTCTTCTTCTTCTTGTTATTCTGCTGTCTTCTCTATTTCCATAGATTCAGTCAGGAAACGTGATGGATCTACATCTTCAGTGGAGTCGCAAGTATCGACGTCATTTATATCGGGTGTTACATTTAAGCAAGACTGGCGAGATAAAGTTTTTTTTTTTCTAATTTTGTTCACAACGTTGTTTATAGTGTAGTCATAGTGACGCTCTCCAAAGCACCCTACATTTACCAGTCTACCCAATCCTCTACCTTAAAATAATTCCAGGTGTCTTAAAATTTCTTAAATAATTTGTTATAAACGTTTGAAGAAAAAATACTATATGTTATTCGGAACAAAACTATCTTTATGTGGCTCCTCTGTATTATAAACAGTCCAGCCACGCCAAATAAAGCATAATTTTTGCTTCTAATAACATAATATACTATTATGCTCCTACACGAATAGCAAGCAGATGTCCCTTGAGGTTTTATGACAACGGAGGGGAACTTTTCGGAGCACATTCTTTCTTTATCTAGACTACAGTGTACTATATATGTGTTTCTTTCTTATTTTTATGGGCTGTGAAACAAGGAAATTCTGGAATTACTCAAGTCGCAACTCCAATGAGATATACAATATACATGCCATTGAGGAGTGCATCTATTCGTTACAACACTGTAAATCGAATTATCTCCAAAACGGTTACTTTTACGAATAAAAGTCATGATATCGTTATTATTATAAATTTCATAAGCTACAAATTTGATAATCAATATTTTTTCTGCAAAAGTGACCGTTAACGAGATATTCACGAAATACCGTTTTTCGTGACCTTTGCCCCCCCCCCCCCCCTTAAAATTTTTAGCGGCACTCGGATCGATGAGGACTTTTGACATTTTGTTTAGAACCACAATATCAAGGCTCATACCAAAATCCAGCTTTCCGAGACTCTGGACTAGTACTCGTTTATGAAATGAACGGAATGTGAAAGTTGTGATTACGACACGCTTTAAAATCATGACACAAAAAATCTCAGTAACGATCCTGGGTGCGATTGAAAAATCACAATATCGCCCATCACCAGTTGGAGGGTGTTTATTTATCTTGGGTGATGCCTGTTGTATCGTGCAGTTTTATACAAAAAGTAGCGTAGAATTGCGTAATCAAGTAATATTCTCAACATTAATTTTACAATCTTACCGTCAGCTGAGCATGTTAAAATTTAAAACTTGAGCGACCTACACCGGTATTCAATGTCTACCTGCAAAATAAAGTTGGAACTCCCAATTTTTGGAGACAGTATTCTGTGGACATTTACAAGAAAAGCAAATGGATTTGTAGATGTTTACATGCTCTGTTTTTCATTATTAAATAACTTCGTGTTTCGTTCTTTAACGCTTTTTGTGTTGTGTTTGAATACTTTTTGTTCTGTGCATATGACGTGTATTTTGGATTATTGAAAGTAAAAAAGCATTGCTATTTCTTTTTATTAAAACATTGACGGAATGTAGGGTGAGTTATTAATTATTATTTTTTGGTTAGTTATCGTTAAAGATTAAAACCCCCGCCCTTCTCCCGGAAATGCAATTATCACAAGTCGCCACTGCTGTGTAGGCATGTAGCTGCACATAAACTTCCTTAAAAATACTTACAGTAAGAGCTAACGGGAATCTATTCCATCCCCCAATTTTTTGGTAAAATTAATGATGTAATTAAATATATGTTACTTTTTGGATATTGCTAGAGGTCCATAATGGTGTAAATGTTTAATGTTGTTTATTATTATTCTGTAAAGGGTTAGCGTTTGGTAATCCTTGTTTTATAACGTTGTGTGTTTTTTTATATTCATTGAATAGGTTAACTACATCAGAACTAACCACTATCTATATTATGGTTGGTATTTGTGTTGTTTCTGTAAGTTTTTTTTAATGCGGTGTTCTCAATGTGTGTGTCACTATTTCTGCATGGAGGGTTAAGAATGATCAGTAAATATTTTGCGCGCTGTGACACGGTGAACCTATTGAAACATTATACTAAGTGATACCTTCGGTTTGTCTATTTTTTGAAAACCATAAATGTGGAGGTTTACTATAGTGTGGTATTCGTGAATATCTTACAAAACGTGTTTGTCAAGTATTTTGTAGGTTTTGGTTTATATCATACGTGTTGGATTTTTCTCAAAATTAGAATAGCCGGGGTCGGTAGCTCAGGTGGGATTTTTAAAAATAAAAAATGCCGATGAAAACCTCTACAGAATGCCATCATTTGGAAGTGATGTAAATCCGTGGGTCCCATGTTACTACGATGTGTAGCATGTAAAAGATCCCTTGCTAGGGTTGGAAAACCTTAGTCTCGGCAAAATTCTAAGTAGGACTTTGACCATATGACCAAAGCACTCCGTGTCTAAGGTGCCTGGTACTCTGCATGCCTAGACCTTGTCAATTAACAAACAAACAAACAAACAAAATTAGTAGAGTCGCCAGTGATTTTGTTGGCCCTCTCTGATTAATGTCACAAATATGTCATTGTATATGTCTCTGTCAAGTGTTGCAGTAGCGTTGCTTTTGCGTGCAGGTAATTTTGTATCGTGTTTTAGAGTGTGTAAAGAGTCTGATTGTGTAAGGTCGTCTATTCTAATTTTGTTCCTAATCCCGTATTCTTATCTTATGTCTTCTACAAATTTTTGGTATAATCGAGTTGATTAATTATTTTGGGTGCTACTGCATAATTTAGTCCTTTGCCGAGATATAATTTATGAGTGGCGTTAGTTCCCTAGAATACAGATTGTCATTGTTTAGTGTATTTAATTTCTCTTCCATAATCAAAAACTCTTAAAACGGTGGTGTTTTAATGTCGCAATCTCTCTCCGCTGTTCTGTATCGAGTCTAATATACACTTATGGATATTTGTTCAGCTGTGTGTTTTTCTGGAGTGCAACCTTATCTATTCCAATCTGATTGTCAGAAAATAATGGATTTTATTATGCAAATACAGTAAGAAACAGCAATGTAAGTAAAAGTGGAATATTCCTCTAGACATCACGTCAATTTATGGCAAATGAATGTTAGAGGCGCAAGCCAGAGAAAAATTAAAGGGGGTGTAGTGGAAAAGGTACAAAAATAATTGAAGAGCTATGGTTTGCAAAATAAATGAAGACCAACCAAAATAGGTATAGGAATAGTTATGTACTATACAAGTAGTGTTATGTGGATATCACCCACTAAAGAAAAAGGTTGGCACATGAAGCCGTAGGCCGTGGGGCTAATGTTCTCGTATGGGTAGTACGCGTTCAGTATAACACTTTATGTACACCTCTCACAAAACTCAGAAGAAGCATCAAAACCATCATTTTTGTTTAAAATTACAGTACCTGTTTGTTTTAACCTTTTCGGTTGCCAAGTGAAATTGGAACGCAGACGACATTAAACATTATTGCGTAAAAGAAAACTCACTAGTTGAGTTATGGTAATCAAAAGGTCACTGTATGTAATATTACTATTGCGATAGTTCTGGGCGTTTATTGAAAGGTATTGGATAAAGAAAATAAATGAAAGGAAGAACACCTGTAAATAAAATGCCAAGACTCCAGAACAGAAAATTTTGAAGGAATAAACGAATTCAATTATTTCGGGATTGAATTTACACAAGATAATTATTAATAAAGTGTTCAATAGCATAGAATAGGTGTGCATCGGCAGTGTATAAAATTCTAAATGCAATAAGCGTCTCAAACACGGCCAAAGGAAAACTATAGGTAAGTAATAGCCAATAATGGAATAGGGAAGTAAAGTGTGGGTTTTTTAACAAAAGTGCAGCAAGGATAAGAAAGGAATAAGGAGACGATACCAATGTATTTGCTGGAATAAAAGAAAGAGTGAAGAATATGAGCAAACATGGAAATAAAAGAAATCTATTCAGAAGTAGATATAGTAACGAGCATGTCAGAGCAACGTCTGAGATATAGTTGATATGTTAAGAATGAGAACCAACAACGAAACAATAATTGGCGGAAGATATCAGCGGAAGCAAAGGAAAAGGAATGCCAAACAGAGGAAAGAAAATAAAATACGTGGAAATGGGCCTGAAACTAACATAAAATAGCGGAGCGTCAAATAAAAGAAGGAAATAGAAAAGAGTGGAAGAAAATCGTGCGACAAGCCAAGGTCGTAGACGTAGCCTGATTGATTTTGAGGGAAAATCTGCAATGGAAAAAAATTTAGGTCTCGGATTAAAAGAAGAAATTTAAATTTGACGGCACTGTTAAAGATTTAGAAGTAATAAAAAAAATGTCTAAATAACCAGCAAAATAACTCAAATGGGTAAACACTAGTCCTTGCTTAAACATCGATTAACAAACTGACAATATAAATGACACAAACTTTGGAAATCGCAACCTTGCTCAGGTATTGTTGCCATATTCAGTATAAGGAAGTATTAAACTCTTCAACGCAGTTTTAAAAACAAAATCTTCCCTTTTAACTTCATTAATAATTGTTGCTTTAATGTTTAAAAAACGTATACATTAAGAAATCATATTATTTACCAAATTTCCTGAACGAATGGCTGTATTACAGAAACTAGGGGCTTAAATAGCCTTGTTTTGATTAGCACGAACAATTTCATTTTTATCAGCTTTATATATAGTTTCAAAATTTATAGTTTTGACAGTAAAAATGAAAAATTGTAGCTTTCTTATACCTTAAATTTTTACAATTATTAGACACTAACTGCAAAAATATTATGATAGTTTCAAAATTTCAGAATAAGTAATAGTTGCTAAAATGTAACTTTGGCTGTTTGGCTTTTCAATGAATAATTTTGAATGCATACACACATACTACATACATAATCTGCAACCCTTTATACCGATTACACAGTGTGGAGGTTGAATACATAATTGACTTAAAATAGCAAAAAAATCTAACTGAATATCTTATAATTTTTCTATAATTTGCATAAAAGATGTGCTTTCCAAAACTACGCCAAAGAATCTTGGGATATTACTTAAAGCTGAAAAATTTAAGCGAATACTACACTACTTTAAGAAAATGTTATTTGGTCAAAGAACAGCATATCTTGTCATAAAACAGGGTCTATAAGCTCCACGTTTTGCGGGCCAATAAATGTTATGATTGCTCGTTTGCGAATTTTTAATAAATTCAGTAAGTTAAATTGTGGCTGGTAAAAAGCGAAATGTAATAAATGATTGCACAAATAAATGGTTGTGTGCCCCTTTTATATTTTATCCAATCTGCAAAACTAATTTGGCTAATTACAAGGCAAGCATGAAATTCAAATCTCATTGGGTTGGGATCATAAACGGAATTAATTTTATTCGTGAACTCAGTAGTTCGAATGCGCGGTTCTTGGTAGACCAAAAATATTCTTAATTTGACAAATGACACAAAATGTCGCTAGCGGTGACAGCGTATTTGAATGTTTTAAAAGTGAAATTACTGTGAGAAAGGCGTCAGGTAATTATTCAAATTTTCGCGCTTGCAACAATTAGCACTGTTTTGTTTCAGTGATGACGTAGGAACACCTCGCCTTGCTTGTTTCGTGACGTACAAAGGACGCCAAAACGTGCATTTGTTTTTGTTCGATTGGGTTCTCAGCTGAATTCGCACAATCCACAGACGTTACTCGATTTTTGGAAAAATCTAAGCAAATTTCAATCCGCTTCCGACACTCTACACTGAAATTTGCAGGCTTTATCCTACCTCATTTGCAGACTTCTAAGCTGCCCGTTGTGAATGCTGCTCGGATATTCTGCTGGAGACGGTCCCCTCGCTGCAGATGGTGTCCGTGACGTTCTTGCAGTCCTCCCCGACGTAATGCAGTGCAGGCCTATGGCTTTGGATTCTTAGTTTTGCCGGTAACGATTATCGGAAACCCCAACTGAACGGCGGCCGATGTCCTCGGAGACACGATTGGAGAATTTTATATTTTAGTTCTGCGGAAACCTTCACAAAAACTGTCACATGTACTCTAAGATGGGCACAATAAAAGGCAATTCTTTTTTCTTGATAATATGCTCGTTTAATAGTATAAAAATATGTTTAAAGGTGGAGCACAATTCTAAAAAACTTTACTTAAAAATTAATTCAATTGCTCTCCTTGTTTTTTCAACAAAAAAGCATCAGGTTGCTAGGTTACTATGATTTTTTTATGTTAAAGGAAATTAATTTTAGTAAAGAAAGGTTACCAATGGAAGTAAATTTGAGTACTTAGGCTATATCTACAATCTTATAACTAAATCGTTCGGTAGCGCTGCTCATTTTTTAGTTCACTATGTTCGCGTCATTATCTTTTCTCTCCTGTTGCCTTCTAGAATTGCTCTTTTGCAATATTTCTATTATATAATCCTGCTTAATTTACTTTTGTGCTTTGCTTACTAATTTCACTATTTCTTGCTTTTGACTTAACAAACTACGCTACTTTTATAATGCAGCCAACAACCTTTTGTGTCAAATACATTTTATAAATTGGTCTGGCTTTACATGTGCACAAACCTTATTCGAATTATATTAATTTAGTCCCAAGCCAATCTAAACCCCTTGAAATTTGCTTTGCCTTTGCATACCTTTCTCTAACTAATTTAATCTTTCTTGCATCACACTATCAATGCATTTATTGTTTTATTTTAATTTTAAAATTTGCAATTTGATAAAACATCCCAACTCTGTGCTTATTGAATCGGTCAATTATCTTGCACTGCAAACAGAGCCAAGTCGTGGGCCTCATATCATCTCAATATAGGCCGATCCTGCAATCATCTACATATTCTCATAAATCCAGAAGCAGTCAACACAAATATAGTCTGTACGTTTATCAGTAAGTTCCTGTGTCTGAACATTACTCTTTTTAAACAACTTTTGCTGATACTACCAAGTAGGTAGATATAAAAGCATTCCAATGTCTACCAATTGGTGTTCGACTAAAAATAATTGATAACATTCATTATTATTTTTATCCTGTAATCATGTCAAAGTCTAAAAGTAATCTACAAGTGTCAGTAAAACATTATAGAAATCTTTCCTTTTATAGATGTGCAATTTATTTGATTTATCATTGCACCCACAAAATCATTACTTACACTTCTATTAAATAAATTTACTGTTTAATAATGCCGATGATGGTCAAGTAATAGTTGGAAGCTTTAAATAGGTGTTAATTTCGTTAAGTTTGTGGGTTAGCCACACTTGTTAACGTGTTTATACTTGTCTAATCTTATTTATATGTGCCGCTTCCCAAGCCAAGGTTTATTGTTGCGAACGTGGGTTCTAAGAGAAGTGCGACTTATTTATGAAATGTAATTTAAAACTTAAATGATGCGTAAGGGGCGGCGGCTACTTGACTTCAAATTGACCTTAAAGGTTATCTTCTCTAACCACCACATTTTTAGTAGCACGATATGTAATAAACATTGTAATTATACATAGAAAAGAGTGCATGTAATTTTTATAGCAAAACGCAATGGCGTTCGATATCACCTTTTTTTGTGATATTAAAATATTCTAACAGGGCTCGGTAGTTCAGTGGTTAAGCATCCTGGCTACCGATTTAAGGGTCGAGAGTTCGATTCCCAGCCCTGATGAGGTTTTTAAAAATAAAAAAATGCAAATGAAAACCTCTACAGAGTGCCATCATTCGAAAGTGATGTAAAGTCGTGGGTGCCATGTTACTACGATGTGTAGCACATAAAAGATCCCTTGCTAGGGTTGGAACTCCTTAGTTTCGATAAAATTCTAGGTAGGACTTTGACCATATGACCAACGTAGTCGGAGTCTAAGATACCCGGTACTTCGCATCCTAGTCCTTGTCCATAACAAACAAACAAACAAAATATCTCACTCGCGGTACCAAAAATTTGAAAATAAAAAACTGTCACACTTAATGTCAAGTGTAAAGAGAGTAACTGGCGACCTCTACACATAGATCTAATTTCACGCATATGTGGCGTTCAGAAATTTAATGAAACCATAGCATGTCAAGTGTGAACTTGATCTGATTAGTATTAGTTTCATAGCTGTGATACTTCAAGTATCAACGTCACTGCTCACTGTTGGATTAAAAGAAAATAACTTTAACGTCTTTGTCGTGCAAGGAAATAATTTAACATTTTTAAAATATGTATGCTTTTAACATAACGCTAGAAGGAGTCATAGGCAAGTGGGGAAATAAAACGATAACACACATCTCTACACAACTAATTGGATACGCTGACGACCTAGCGCTTATAGCAAGAGACAAAAGGTAATGAAACTCATAAGAGAAGCCGAAATCAGAGGTTTAAAGATAAATGAAGAAAAAACAAAATACATGGAAAGCACAAGAGGAGGAATAAGAAACTCTGCGAAAATGAACGTAGGAAGATATAGCTACCAAAGAGTAGAATACTCCAAATATTTGGGAGTAATGGTAGAAGAAAACAACCAGAGAAGTCCAGAAATAGCAGAAATAATAAAAGCAGGAAACAAAGCATATTGGAAATATCAAAAGTTTTTGAAAGACAGAAAGCTTAGCAAAACAACAAAGTTCAAATTATATAAAACAACGATCAGAGCAGTGACAACCTACTCCGCAGAAATAATGTGCCTACACAGAAAAGATAAGAATACTGGAGAGAAAAATTATAAGAAGGATATGTAGACCAGTGGAGATGCCGGATGGAGAATTCAGACAACTTATGAACTTTGAAGTGAGAAACCTACTGGAAGGAGAAGTCATAGTTATATTTATAAAAGCGCAAAGACTAAGGTGGTTCAGACACATCCAAAGAAGAGAACACGATGAACTAATAAGGAAAATACTAAACTGGAGATCTATGGAAAATCGACGAAAGCGAAAACCAAAAATCAGGTGGCAAGACCAAGTAACGAGAGATATACAAGACATGAGGATAACGAACTGAAGAGAATTATTAAAAAATAGAATGGAATGGGGAAAAATACGTCGGCCTTTATCAATGTCTGTAACCAATAGTCATGCATCGTGATCCTAAACTCATAAAACAAATAACTGTAAAGGATTTTGATACTTTTCCTGGCCATAGATCTATTGCATCTTCAGACGTTGAACCTCTGTTTAGTAAAAATCTCTATGCTATGAGTCGTAAGTGTTTCCACGTTGTTATATATTCCTAAATCAAGTACTATTGTTATAGCTTTTATCATCTATATACTTTTGGTACGACACTATAAGTTCTTTATTCAATTAAACTGAATTTTTAAATAAATCCTACAGTACCGGCTACTATTGTTTGTAGTCTCAGTCTTGCTGAGAGTATATATGATGACACTTACTTTGTTGCTACAATCAGATAATCTTAACCTACATTACAATTTCTTATAGTTAATGATGGTTGGCACGACATGAGATCCACATTAAACCCTTCTTTCACTAGCAGTAATCGAAACTATGTGCACTTTAATGCAACAGTGTGCCGAGAAATTCATAAATCATTTCAAAAATCAATCGAATGACATAACAACACTTGAATTGAAGGACACTTTCACAAGATTTACAAATAATGTGATTGCAATAATCGCATTTCAGCAACCTGAAATCTTCAAAAATGTTTCTTTTCTTTTGCTTAGTCCGAATTAAAGTAGATGAGACTAGCACTTATTACAGTAGCAACCTTAAACCCATCATTTTAGCTCTTAGACGTCAAACTGCTCAGTCAAGAGGCCAGTGCATTTTCAGAGTTCTTAATCCAGAAGCTTTGAGGATTCGCGAAGAAAAACAGATTAATTGCCCGGACAGGATTCACTTGTTGATGGAAGCTCGGAAGGGACGCCTAAAACATAATGATGATGATGGACGATACCGGATTTGTGGTGGCCGAAGAGTCACTCGTAGGTAAAACTCAAAAGATCAAAGCCGAGCTTACTGATATTCTTTTTGGCCGGATTTGAAACCGTTTTCACCTTATTGTCCTATATTGCTTATGAGCAAGGCAAGGAATAATATGCACTTGAACATGTAGAAATATGCGCATATATATGCATTAAAAATAGTCAAAATATGCACCAAATATGCATAATCTTTTTAAAAATATACAGTGTTTCCTCGAATTATGTATTTAAAACAACAGTTTTGGCCAACGGCTTAGTTTATTTTTACAAAAATACACAAAATATAAATAGAAACTAATTAATTACATCTAATACTAAAAATTCGTAAGTCCCACAACATCATATAATATAAAATAATCTTAACTTATTCTTAGTTGTTTATTTAAACTTGTAAGGCAGTTTTCTAATTTTAATCTTTATTTTTTATTGAACTATAGCAATTGATAATTAAATGTTTTTCTAAATTAGCTAGAAGAAAAGACTGCCTTTTGTCAGTTAAAATATTTTTATACACAGAAAAACTTCTTTCCACGTCAACTGACGCAATTGGAGCATTTTTTAGATTGATAATAATCTCAGAATCTAAAGAAATTAAATCATTGTCAAATTTACCTTTTAAAATTTCACTAATTTGAGTAAGAGTCTTAAATCCTTCATTTTTATTTAAGACTTGATGTAATTTTTGTAATACTTTCGTGCCAAGATCACTCTTAACCTTAAACTTTGGAATTTTTGAATATTTTCGATTGATTCTATTAAAGGAACTTCTGCTGCTTGTAACTGTGTAAGAGTGGTACTAACAAAAGCATAATTACTTTAATAAATGTCAGTTGATGTGGAAGTTCTTTTTTTTTTTCAACAAAAGCTTTGATTTTTTGATTGCGCTGGAGCTGTCATCAAAATCCACAATTAATTCCTTGACATTATTAAAATTATTTGCATAATACAGCGCTGTATCCAACCACGTGCCCCACCTCGTAATGATTGGTTTTGCGGGTAAAGGATTATCTGTCAATTTTTCTTTAAACATCTGTACTCTAAGTGGTGCCTTAACAAAAAATTTTCACAAGAATGTAACAAACGTATTAGTCATTTTCTAGAAAGTCATTAAGCGATCCATCCTGATTTAAACCTATTCATGTAAAATGTCATTTAAGACATTCTTTAGAAGCTTAGAACTACCTTAACTCCTTACAATTTCAAACAAAAGAAAATTTAAAACTTCTTAGAATTTGTTTGTACATATTTATTTAGGGTTAAAAATTTGTTTAAGGGAAAATAAAGGCAAAATAAAAATTATCGATGTAAAAATGTATGCACAAATGATCGCACAATCTTCTTTATTTTGGAGCAAATATGCCTGAATATGCTCTTGATAAAATTTTATGCACAAGGGTCCTGAAATATGCAAAATATGCAAAAATTAATTGGCTTAATTACACTCCATTTACGTAGATACGCGCAGATCCAAAAGCTCAGATCTGACATATTATTAGTTTAGAACATGCATTTGCATAAAATCACTGCCTTGCTTATGAGCTAGCTATTCATGCCGATCCGCAGAAAAACACTTTCTAGAAGAAATAAATGACGCAGTTCAGAAGTGCAAAGAACCGGTAACTTACGAGGTCCTTTTGTGGATAAAATATCTGGATGACGTTGTTTGAGATATAGTACAGTAAAATTGTCGTTTTACCTTTAAAAAATTGGCCGCGGCGATTCCTCTTGCCCAGTGGTTTAGGGACATTAGACAAGTGTAAAACCAAAAAGGCGTCACCCCACCCCTTGCCAAACAGCCGCCATCTTGATAACAATTGAATTTGTTTTTTCTCGCGATCCATTGGTAGCACAGAAAAAATTATTGAGCAAAAAATATTGGAAATAAAATTCTACACATTTTTGATCGGTGCCGTGATACCGGGAATTTGGTATTTAAAACGGTAGAGGGCGACAAAGTTACCAAAAATCTGTTTCCGCCATTCTAGCGCGGGGGGGGGGGGGTGATTTTTTCCGAAAATTGCAAATGTGAAAGTTGTAGTGCTTAAAAAATATACACGATTCTCTTTTAATAATGTGATTGATTTAAATAGTCTCCGAGTGACAGCCCATCAAAGTCCGCGCAGCGCGGAGAAGTGGAGAGATGTAAATTATTTATATCCCCTCACTTATTATAACTAACGAGATGCCATGTCTGCCATTTGGTTAATATAAAGAAAACCATTATCGCTCGTATTATTATCCATTTTTAATCAGAATACAATCACGAAACAGCACTCGCAATCGTATTCACGGATTTTTTCCAAGAATTTTTCAGATTGCGTGTATAACAAGTTGTGAGCTCTTTTTTAATAAAAGTTTTAGCAACATTTCTATCGTGGTCGATAATGACTCGGTTGTGTCCGAGGCTCCGAACCAAGACGAAGAAACTGCTCCAAAAAAAGAAAACGTGTCTGAGTACACTTTAACAATAACAAATAACAAAAGCAATCGGGAAACACTAACTTTAGTAAATATTATACAACAAGTGAATTAAACATATGTTTATTAACGGAAAGGTGTTGAGCTCACGAGCACGTAGTGCGAGTGAGATCATATCTTTGAGTGGCCTATATATGTTTTTATTCAATTTTGACGAAATTTTGGATAAAAAATTTAAAAAATATTCAAACTAAGATATAAATTTGCCCATTCATCGTCGATTTGATCTACATTTTAGTAATTATATATTACACACTACAAACAGAAAATAATAATTGAATATAAATATTTGTAGATAATAAAAATATGTTGTTCTTCATTGAAACTTTTTTCCTTCTCTAGTGAATTAAACTTTTTTAATTCTCTAGTGAATTAAAACACTTTTATTTCACTTGTGAATTATAGACTATGAAGGTTATGGAGTTAATAATGTCACTTTAAACTGTCAAAATTGAATAAAATAAATTACCGATTCAATTCATTTGGCCCAAACGATTAAAATATAATTTCGTTCACCTTAGCATGTTTTAGTTGAAGTGAAACAAGCTGTTTGTTGTTTAATAACATATAGACAGTCGGGTGTCTGTATTATTTTTGCAGAAATGGCACGTCGTAAAGCAATTGTCAATTTGTTGAATTTTGGTCATTCCTGTGGCAAAATTTACAAACAATTGCAATTATCATATTATATAATAAATATTATCAGCAAATTTAAGAGCTTTACGGATGTGAGCCAAATGATATCATTCTGGGCTCATATACTCCTTTCCCATCATTTTCATTTCTTTTACCTACACCAATTTCTCGATATCATGGCAATGACCAAAAATGTGTAGAATTTCTGTAGGTTGTGAAAACCTATTCACATTGAAACTACTTGACTAACGTAACGATTTTATCTCGCAAAAGAGAAATGGTTACTTCGCTGCGCCGGAATATATCGTACATTTCCCACGCTGCGCGGACTTTGAAGGGCTGTCACTCGGAGACTATTTAAATCAATCCCATTATTAAAAGAGATTCGTGCATAATTTTTCAAGCACTACAACTTTCACATTTCAATTTTCGGAAAAAACCACCCCCACAGACCTAGAATGGCGGAAACAGATTTTTGGTAACTTTGTTCCCCTCTACCGATTGAAATACCAACTTTTCGATATCTCGACAAAGATCAAAAATGTGTAGAATTTTATTACCAACATTTTTTGTTCAATAACTTTTTCTGTGCGACCAATGGATCGCGAGAAAAAACAAATTCAATTGTTATCAAGATGGCGGCTGTTTGGCAAGGGGTGGGGTGACGCCTTTTTGGTTTTACACTTGTCTAATGTCTCTAAACCACTGAGCAAGAGGAATCGCCGCGGTCAATTTTTTTAAGGTGACGGGGTATAGGGAAATAAATACTGACCGTTAAAAAAAACTGGCCTCGGACGAAGGATGGAACAAAAAGACGAAAAACACAGCAAAGAAAATGAACATTGACTATAACGGAATGGAATGTTCGAGGAATAAGGAAAAAGACATACTCATGGAACTCTTTAAAAGAAACATCGATATAATCGTTCTTCCAGAAACTAAAAAGAAAGGGAGTGGGGATGAAAAACTACAAGGATATATGTATCTTTACACCGGAGTAGAAAAAAATTAAAGGTCGGGGGCGGGAGTATCTATCATAATCAAAGAAAATTTGAACAAACACATAAGATCTTGATAGGCCATAAACGAAAGAATTATAAAGGGTAGCCATGAAACTGAGAGAAACAGTGATTAAAATCTTACCCATATATGCACCAAGCGACAACGCTCCAGTTTCAACCAAAAACGAGTTTGAGAGATCATTGGAAAACCAAATCGATCAGGGAACAGATACTCAGGAATAAATAATTGATTGAGGAGTTTATAAGGCTAGAATCGGAAACAAAACAACAGTAGAATGGTAGGTCCCCACGGGGAAGATCTAGTCATGACAATGGGGAAAGACTGATCAGTCTATGCCTAGCCTATAACAGTTTTTTCGCCCATAAAGAGATACGCGAGTACACATGGTACCAACATACTAGAAATTTTAAATCAATTATAGACTACGTTATTACAAGACAGAAGTCAAATATAAATAGGTATACAAGATGTCAGGGAAAAAAGAGGAGCAGATTGTTGCTCAGATCACTGCCTAGTAGAGTAAAAAAATATACATACCATATCGTTTGTTTGTTTGTTTGTTTGTAGGAGCTAACATACGCAAGGAAGCAGAACTCCAAACATATTTGATCCACAAATTGTAAGATACAGTATACAAAGCTTAGATAGCACGATAGTACCAAATATCTATATCAAACGAGACTCAAACAGAAACTTACAACACAGCTAATACAAGAACGGACAGTAGAAAAAGAGTGCATCAAAGAAGTAGCAGAGGAAGCTTTACGAATAGAAGAAAAGAATAGAAAACCCTACTGGTGAGATAAAAGTATTGAAGAACTGATCAAGGAAAAGATAGTAATGCATTTAAGATGATTACAAAAACAAAAAACAGAGAAATAGAAGAAGAGTACCCAGTACTGAACAGAGAAGTCAAGAGACGGATAATAAATAAGAAAAACGAAGCGTGGATAAAGAAATGTGAACACGTTTGAACAATATATAGAAGGAGCAAGAAGCTCGGAAGCATGGCGTACGATCAAGAACTTAAGAAAATCGTCAAATGAACATCACCTAAATAGTATAGCAGACAGTGGGAAGAACATTTTAAAGAACTACTTACAGAAAAAAAAGAAAATTAGTAGAAGAAGAAGAAATAGAAGAAGTAAAGGGACACGAAAGCAATACTATAGATATATTAGAGATAAAACAAACTGCAAAAACAATTAAACTTAAAAAGTCATCAGGAACGGAAGGTATTAATACCGAATTAGTAAAATATGAACCGGACGAACCATATATTAGGCTGACAAGGTTATTCTAACGGCTTGTGAATGGCAAAAAAATTCCTGAAGGATTGAAGACAGCATATATTACTCCCAATCTATAAAAAAGGAAGTAGGAATAATCCAAAAACTATAGCGGAATGGCAGTAATTTTCTCAATTGGACGATGCACTCAAAGATAATAAAGATTTTGATAGAGAATGAGATAAAAGACAAACAGCTAGAAGAACAGGACGATCCACTATATTGCTATGATATTGGTACAGGGGTTTAAAAATCAGATTAATAAGATTAAAAGAATACAGTATTAAAAATTACAAAGATGAATTTAGATGTGAAATGGATATCAAAGTTATTAAGATATATTTAGAAAAGAAAGGAAATAGAATTTATAATTTAATTAAATGAAGCTAATTGAGAAACAGTAGGATTTTAACTTAAATTAATATCTGAAATTAAATTGGAAGTTAATGACAAATACTTTTTCGAAATATACTATTTGACATAGTAGGTATTAGTCATATAAAAAAACTTAACAGTGTATTAGACTGTAAAAAATAAGCTAGATCGCTAAGGAGATAGTTGATTGATTAGAATCAACAATTTTGATAACGAAAATTATGTAATACAATTTCTAACGTTTGAAGTTAAGAAATAAATCCCTTTATAAAACCTTTTAATTACATATTTGACAACATAAAAGGGTTTAAAATTGAAAATAAATTGGCGTGGTGAAGAAGAATAAAAACTAAAATTTTAAAAGAAAAATATTAGCAGACTAGATGGCTAAAGATTATAATAATAATAATAATAATAATAATAATCCATTTATTGGGTTCTAAATAAGTACAAACATTGTATATAAGTGAAGATAAAATAAAACAAAACCCAAAGGGAACACAATCATCTTACTTGCTAAAAACAAGCAGGTGTTCTTCCCTGCGCCCCTAACTTAAAACTAACTACATCTAAATGTCGCAAATGTCGAAGTCGACGCCAGCGGACAGGCACCAGGTTGCCATAACTATTAAGAAAATTTAAACTGAAGCGATTTTATATTTGTGATGCTTGATAAGAGAGGAGATATTTTCGAAGTTGAGATTTAAAACAAAGAGGTGATAGTATTTTGAATTTGAGAGGTAATTGATTATATTGTTTGTAGATGTTATATGAAAATGAGCGTTTAAAAATTTCATATTTATGTAGCGGAGGTGTAAGCAAACCACGATAATAGACATTCAAATTGTGTACATCAGTTCTGAACCTTAATCTTTCGAACAGATATCCTGGATGTTTGGTGATTATGATTTTGTGAAAAATGCACAACGAATGATACTTTCTCCTGTTATTCATATTTAGCAAGTTAGCATATGATAGAGTATGAGAAATATGATCACGTCGTCTAATACCGTAAATAAACCTAAGACATGCATTTTGTACTTTTTGTATTCTATTAACATCCAAATTATCAAGACAAGAAGCGTAGACTACATCACAATAATTGAAGGTCGATAATATGAGGGAATCACAGAGCATTAATTTTAATTTTTTATTTAAAATAGTTTTACTGCTATAAAGGATTTTGAGTTTTGCAAAAGCGCCTTGGATTAATTTGTTTATATGTTCCTTAAATCTTAAATTACTATCTAATATTAATCCCAAATTTCTGGCAGAATTAATAACAGGAATCAGCACGTCATCCATGTAAATTTTAATTCGATCAAAGGCATTAGTTCTGGATTTAACTTTTCCAAAAAGCAGACAAGCAGATTTCGTCGCATTTATTTTTAAACAATGTTGTTTGGAAATATTTACTAGGTTCTTCAGGTCTTCATTTAAAGTGCTTAGTATTAATATCATTGGGCGCAAATGAATAGTAAATTTGTGTATCATCTGCGTACATGTGATACTTAGCACTAAATGCAGCTAGAGAGAAGAAATTGCTTGTATATACGCAGTAAAGTAAGGGACCTAATATAGAGCCTTGAGGTACCCCGGAATTTAGTTCAAGAGCTGAAGACGTGAAACCATGAAGAATTACTTTTTGCTGCCGGTGTTTTAGGTAAGAACTGAACATATTAACTGTATCAAAACTGACGCCTACATAATGTAAAATTGCAAGTAATAGGTCATGACTTAGTAAGTCAAATGCTTTACTATAATCAATTAATACGAGCGCAGTTAAATTATCTTTATCGACGGATTGAAATATGTCATCCGTAACATTAAGTAAAGCAGTTGAGCAACTATAATTTTTTCTAAAGCCCGATTGATGATTTGGCAATAAATTCGATGACAACAGATAACTGCGAAATTGTGATTCGATTATTTTCTCTGACACTTTAGATAAGGTAGGAAGGATGCTTATAGGTCGAAGATCTTTTAATTCTGATGGGGAGTTGACTTTAGCGATAGAATTTACAAGAGCTTGTTTCCAAGCTGATGGAAATGTTGAGGTAGTAATACAACAATTGATAATGTGCGTAATGTAGAAAGATAAATGAGGAATACAGTAGTTTAACATGATTGAATTGATTTGGTCATTACCTCGTGAAGTGGTTTTTATTGATTTAACGAGTTTATTGACTTCATCCTCAGTGACACTAGTTAATTTAAAGGTTTCATTTACTTTGCAAGAAACGTTGTTTTGATAGAAATGTAAAAGCTCTAAATCTGGAGAATTACCACGGCATGCGGAGTTTACAAAAAAATTGTTGATCTCATTGACATTTCCTAATTGATTAGGAATATTTTTATTTTTATTTTTCTTCGTATGAATGTTTAATTTAATTAAGTTTTTCCAGATATCTTTTACGTTTTCATGCGCAGCCGAATACTCCAGATAAGCACGCTTTTCTCTGCGAATAGAGGAAGCCACTAGATTTCTCAGTGATTTATAGTATTCCCATTTACCTGTAGTTTTTTTTTTAAATTTATAACCATTAAAAGCTTTTTTTCTTAATTTGATCATAATTTTTATATTGTCCGTATCCAGGGTTGCCTAGGTTTGCCAGATTTAATTGTACGCAGTGGGGCGTGTAAATTAAATAACTGTAAAATACCGGTGTTGAAAAATGAAATTTTATCATCAATATTGGGAATATCAAATAAGTTATACCACGGTATAGCCTGTAAATCGCTAACAAATGAATCATTATTAAAAGAAGTGAAATCTCGATAGATATGCAACGTTTGATTTAGTTTTGATTTACTTTCAAAAGCAATAGAAATATTAAGTTGACAGATGTATTGAGTTGTCATATAAAATAGAAACATCAAATTTCAGAATATAAGCAATCTAGATTATAAAGAATACGACCTGGTTTTCAGTCAAGTGTTTCTACTGAGACTAGCAGTAAATAATTTTGATTATATATAATAAAAATAGGGCAATTAAATTAATTAAAATTCAATTTAATATAAAAATTTGATTGAGAATAAACTAAACTAAAGGTGTAAGTCAATTATAACATAGCATAAGTTGGGCACACAAAGTGGAGCTAATCACCTTGACAACATATCATTTACGTGTTTACTTGCTCATCGCGGTTTTGCTCTTCGCGGCATTCTTCTGGAATGTAACCCCTGCAACGGCTAGGTTTGCCTGTATATAAGGTACATATGGAGCCGAAATATGGGATATGACCAAAAAAACAGAAACAAATTCATGATGACGCAAGTGGATTACCTCAGAAGAGACTGTAGAAGATCAGCAAAAGAAAGGTTTAGAAACGACGCAATCAGAGAAAGTATGAATACGAACATCAACAGCATAGAGGAAGTAGAGGAAACAGAACTAACTTTGTGACGTTTCGCGTGCCTCCAAATTGTTTCGAAGGTTTTAATTACGTTATCAACTCGTCGACGCTATCACCCCACAATAATGTGTGACGCGCGAACATTTGGAGCCACCCCGAGGGTAATAAAAACTCAAGGAATGCCTTCGCTAGATGCTGTTGATAATTCAATATCAGGCAGGTGTGAAGCCGAGGGGTTGCGCAAGTTTCGCCGCGTCGCCCGATCCACTCATCCCTACTCTCCGGCTCGGACTTGAATCGTATGTTTTAACCCCACTCTAGATTCACCAGGTCCACCGGCTAGAAGGCACATAAAAGAGCGATGCTCGCTCAGTCCGAAGACAGATTTGATAGAACTTGAATGGGAGTTTTACGGCTGCTTCTCTCGGCGCCTCGTGGTACGGCTGCCACTAAAATAGTTAGTCCGGATGTCATGATAACATCATGACAGTCGTTAGCGGGGTTGGAAATCCCCATAAAATGTACAGCGATGCCTATAATTCGCCTAACGGCTGTTGGC
The DNA here is from genome assembly GCA_940337035.1 of Agriotes lineatus. Taxonomy (NCBI): domain Eukaryota; kingdom Metazoa; phylum Arthropoda; class Insecta; order Coleoptera; family Elateridae; genus Agriotes; species Agriotes lineatus. Next base: position 111,248,952 of record OW679200.1, on the reverse strand, counting down.
TGAGTGCCAAAATAAAAATAAAAATTAAAAAATTGATGTATTACGTACATTTAGATTTAGTTAAAAGTAAATATGAATTAACTTTTGGAATTATCCCCGAATTAAATATAAATTGAGTGTTTAAATGATTAACGATTTAATTCAAGTATTTATAGCAGCATTTAAAACAATGAATAAGTAATACACCCAAACGTTCTTTGGCGGCACACAGCTGATTAAATTTACGACAAGTTCTCATTCGCTACTCCATGGAACGCGTACAATACCGAGTGAACCGCGTTACACAGATCTGTGTAATTGGTTGATTACCAGTAGCCAAAAAAGCGCAAGGTCTGGCTCAGAACGTACGACAGCTTGAAAACCGTTTAAGTTCACAGCCAATATATAACAGTTTAAACATTTAAAACATTTGCACTCAAGGAGTACACAACCAATTAAATTAACCCAAATAAATAAAACACATCAATTTTACTAGCAATCGAAGTTCACATTCAACGATATGTTTGGAGGTTTTCAAAAAGCATCACCTTCACAAGGCAAAATCAAAATGGATGCGGAAACGAATGTCTGCTTCTCGAAGAATCCGAAAAACAAAAGTTTCCAAACAACTACACCAATACAAAACGGAATGTAGGTCAAAATGAACCAATGACAATGAAGCAACCAAATGCTGCACGAAGTTGCAATTAAGGTGCGAGCTCGGCCTAACGGCATCAAAATGGAGGACGAGAGGTGCTCAATTGCGAGGATAGCAATTTTCAGAAATCTCCGAACTTACGATTTTCTGGAGCTTGGGACTGGCTGCTAAAGAAAGAGAAGAATCTAAGTTAGAATTATGGATGCTTTCGCTAAAACACGGCGCGAACAGCTTCGAAAGACTTACACCAGATTGAATTTGGACGCTTTTGATCTGCCAACTCGGTGTGAGAACTAACTCTCAAAACAACTGCCAGGGCTGCATCGTCCGAACATTCGACGAGGGCCAAAAACCAATAATCATAACTAAACGCTAAACCAAAGTCACCATCACGGCGCGGTATCAGAAAGGAAACAGATTCGCTTAGAATAAAAGCCACAAATCGAGTCACTGTCCGGCCGGAATTGAGAAAAGCGGGGAGCTCGCAAAACCTGCACCACGGAACTGTGAAACGGCGCAATCGAAACGTAACAAACAGACTATCTAGTTAGAAAAAGATGGATTTCTACATCAGCCACACTCTTCTCTGCTACAAATCTGACATATCATTAAGACACTCTAAGGTAAACGACAAGCAATAAACCATTTAGCGAATTAAACTATTTTATTTTTTACTAACCCTACTTAGCCCAGCACACTTGACCCATTGATGTTCAAGAGCGCTTATGCCATTTTTATAAAAGTCTTTATCGAGCTCTGCCATTTACAGCCTCGACAACTTTATTATCGCTTAAAAACTGTTTCTAACCAAGCCCTTTTGTCAAGATTGGAAATAGGTAGCATGGGGCTAAATCTGGTGAGTAAGGTGGATATGACCATAATTCGAACCCCAACTCGTGAACGTTTGCCATATCAATCGTACTGGTGTGAATTGGTAATTATATGCACTAGTTAACAAATTTCAGGTTTTGAGGTTATTTTCTTATTTTAGATTACAAATTACAGACATGCCGTTCACTCCTGGACAAGATGCTTATATACTAATGGCTCACTTTCGCAGTGGAACTCGAAATCAGGATGGTTCATGGTCATACTCAATTGAGTCATGCATCAAACAATTTACTGAGGCGTTTCCAGGTGTCCAAATCAATCGCAATGCTTTTGCTCACCATAAGCGGATTATTATTCACCGTTTCGAAGACACACTGCATCTGTAAATGCAAATCAACAAGAAGACCTACTGTTTTAACTGAAGAAAAGGTAGCTGGCATTAATAATCGAATGCAACTAAGCCCGCATAAGAATATCTCGCGAGACGTAAATTTTAAAAACTCAAAAGCGAAAAATACCTTCTCGGACGCCACTGCCACGAAAACTAAAATGTTTACAGTAGTAGCAACTCCTGTTTAATGGGTTGTCTACATACGTCCTTAATCAGCGTTCAGTCATTTACGAAGGCACCGTACTAGAAGTTAACCTTGCGCTGTACTTTATTGTGATTATACTCGTAGATCTCTTTAGTAATTTTAATAGATAAAATCTATTCTATTAATAGTCTTCCGGAAAATATCGTTCTGATTAAAGTGTATTCTGCAAGTACGGTTGTCGCCAAAAAATGTGGTACACTATTTTTCCCAATCTCAACTTTTAGAATTATACCTTACTGACCTGTGCATTTAAAGTAACTGTCACATTCGCTATCATCGCTGTCATCGAACATCGAAAGTCAGTTATTTAAAAACATGCCTCGTTATTTGATGATTTCGAAGGAAGAATTGTCGATAGGCTAATGAAAGAAATACACTCAGTTTAATATAGGTAAAAATAGTGATAATTAATCGATAAAGTTGTACACCACTTTAAACGAAAGATAAAGTACCATTGCTTATACCCATATATAGTTTATATTTACAAAGAGAAAATGTATAGATAACAAACTAATAACTGGATATTCACACATTCATATCTTGTTTACTATTGCTTTCCTTAATGCTTACTTCGAAGCCTTTCAACCTTTCCATGTAAGTCGCTTCCTTGAACTATTTTTTGTCAGTAACCTCTAATAGCAAGTAAATGGTATTGTAAATTCGGGTTTGGGTTGCTCGACGGAAATACTGTATCAATATTGCTTGATTCATGCGAATCGAACATAATACCATTTTAAGAATAGTCTAGTCACTAAACACAAAATAAGTCACTCAAACTTATTCAATAGTTCTAATTGGCACTGATAACAGAACCAGCTTTCGAAAAATGAAATTAAATCAGGATGACAATTCCAAATGATACGGAGTTTATTTGGATATAGTTGAGAAGTTATTGATATCATTTGACTCATAAATGCAGAATGTAATTGCACCAAGGTTTTTGTGCGCTAATTATATATTGCTCAATTCATGTTCTCCAGTGATAGTTTGTACATAAAAGTTTTGCAATAGATGTCATCTATTTAGAAGTTTTGGGAACTTCAATTTTACCTATCAACTGAGTTTACCAATATTATTTTTAAGAAACTAGGTAAAGTGCACTACATCTTTGTATACAAGCTTTACGTACTTTCTTAGTAATATTTCAGAAAGCACTCTCAATTGAACGACATAGTTGAATAGTTAAGATCTTTAATTATGAACATTTTGTTCCCATTAAAAAATACGCAAAACTTGTTCTTGAATTATCTTCAGATCTATTGCTTTCTGAAATGGATTAACATTTAATATTGAGCAGCAATATGAGTCGCAAAAACCAGATATCTTGATATTGGGTGTCGTCCTCTAATTCCTAAATTGTGTCTAAAGACGTGATGAGAAAATTAATTTTATAAAAATTTTAAGATGTGATGAGTCAACAGGCTACCACAACACCATATTTTTGTAAGTTATTTCGTAGATTACTGTCACATCAAACAAAAACATGTTGCGACCGTAAAGTAAAAAATACATCTCTACGATATCGATATTGATTACTTTATCGAAAGTTCAAGTTCCTTTAAGATAACATATTAATTGGCCTTAAACTTAACTTCTCATGGAGATATAATAAACCTAAAGCAATGATGTAGCAAAAATTTACTACTGCTTGTAAATGTAGTAGTTTAGTTTCAATGTTTGTTGTTGTCTACGGACTGTTATCTGAAAGAAATTGAAAGTCATTGGAAATTCCAAAGGATCATATTTGTATACTGCTATATTCTTTATTATTGTCACAGATGATTATTTGTTGATTAGTTTACAGTCACTTTGTAATGGTGATATCTCTTCCAATTACAAATATAACTTAAAAGGATTGATAAACAATACAGAAGAAGGCATTATTTTATTTACATAAATAAATAGCTCTGTTCAGTAAACACAAAAACATTTACTTTTTTAAGTTGTCATATGCAAACAATTTTTGTACTAGGCATTCTGTATTTTTAATCAAATTGACAATTATTTCTGATTATGTGACAAAGTAGATATTTTTCCGTAGACTCTGCCCTGAAATTTTATAAAATGTAATAAAAATACCTATTAGTAAACTCGACGTCAATAGTATCTCACACAGTATTTGTACAATATCCTTAAAGGTAATTTGTGCTTAGAACATTTATGACAGCTGATAAGTAAATGTCACACCTAGAATCTATTTGATTTAAAAACTTTTAGTAACTACATTTCTAGACAAAGCTCAGTTTTGGAAGTGCACCCATGATATTTTATGCTTTTATATTTACTGAAAAATACTGTAGCTTAGCCGGGCCCGGTAGCTCAGTGGTTTTGCAAATCTGACTTCTGATATAACGGTCGCGAGTTCTATTTCCGATTCTGGTAAGGTTTTAAAAATTACAAAATTCGGATGAAAACCTTGTCAACGCCACTTCTTGTTAACTATAGTTTCTCTAAATATTTTCAAATATCGCAACGCTACGAGAGTATATTTGAGAGCCGGTCAGTTAAACTTAGTGGACACGGTGTACACTTCTTTAAATGATGTATTACCAAACATAATGAGCTCCAATAAGTCTTTTAATTACAACAAATATACTCAAATACAGTTTAATTTACAGTGCCTTCGGTACAAATATCACTAACACAGATTATTACATCGTACGCTACTTATCCGAGATAATCATGCTTCTGCAGGAGGTAAAACAAATAGCCTTCAAACGGTTTTAAGAATAGATGCTGCTGTAGGTAGAGGATGCTGGCAAACGTCATAACAAAACACTCAGGCGATATAACCAAAAACCAAGTAATCTCTGAAGCAAAGAGGCAGCCCATAATTATTAGGCAGCTTGACAGAAAAAATAAGACTTTATTTATGTTTGAAGGCTATTGTAATTTTGGTAGAAACAACCAATTCTACTCCGTCGAAAAAAAACGCAACTTATTTGCGCTATTTAATAAAGTATGTTTAGCTAATATTTTGGTTTATTTGTTATCTTATCAATCTTCAACTGCTAATGAACTCAGAAGTCAAAATGATCAGTGTAAAAGTTAGTGTATTTATAAACAATGCCACTAGTAACCCAAAGAGATCCTCTCTTCATTTGTTAATGAAGATCTGCACGAGACGTTTTTCATACAGTAAAAATTTCGTTGCCATTTAAAGCCAAATGATAAATAAAAATTAAAATTTGGATAGTATAATATAGATTGGAATGGGATACTATAAGCCACCCCCTTTATGTCATATTACCTCCGAGACAACAAGGTAACAGTTCTCAGACGTTAGCACAGAAAGGCCAATTTGTTTTTTCCTGAAATAGATAACCAGCTCGATAAATTCAATCATTCGGCCTTCCTGCGCTGGCGTCACGCCGAAGAGCTGAGAACTTGTGGTTTCCGAGGTAATGCCTAAATTTGTTCGTTTTGGTTAACATCAACTGTAACTACTGTTCGTTCAGTCTTAAATTTCCTTAAAAGTGACGACCATTTTGACAAGAAGAACGCAACTTTGAAACCTTCTTATAACATTAATCTTTACAGTTATTTCAAACGTTAAACCTCCAAACGCCAATGCCAACTCTTGCAAAGTACAAATATTACCTGTTGAACTAACCAAAATTTATCTATCAACATATGCACACAAATGAAACCCTAGTATTCATCCATCACCAGCAATTTGGTGTGTCCAAACAGTCGCTTGTACGAATCGACATTACCCTTTAAGAAAATGTATTAGCAACCTATATAAAATTATGGATAAATATGCAGTTTTTTCAATTTTTTTCGTATCGTTGTGTGAATAATTTGTATGCAAACAACAAGTCGTTTCTATCAGAGGAAACTATGCTGCTCTTTCATTTTCTAAACATATTCGAATGTCTATAGTGTTTGACTAAAAATCACTCAAGTCTATTGTTTTCAATAGAAATTTCTATCTTGAACAAATAATGATAAAATCTAAAATTAAACAAATAATAGTCAGCAAGTGATAAGGAGAAAATATTATCACATATAATCTCATAAGAGCATTAATTCTTTCCGGAAATTTTTTTGAGTGCGGTCCAACAACGTCGTATTAATTTGCCCGAGCGGGACGCGAGGGCAAATTAGGACGTTGTTGGAATGCACAAAAATAATTTCCGGATTTCCCCTAAGAGAGGGGCGGAGCCCCGTGAGCCCCCTTGGAAAGGGGAGGAGCCCCGAGAGCCCCCTTAGAGGGGACGAAGCTCCGAAGGCCCCCATTGGAGAGGGGCGGAGCGTTATTTGAGCGGAATTGTGATTAAATCGATGCGATTTTAGAAAAGGACCCTTTACTTACTAATTCGCGTTTCTTTATGAAAATGATAAGCAAAGCTTAAAACTACTTCTCAGTTATGACACATAAAATGTGCTAAGCAGCGCATACGAAAATACATCAGTATAGACCGCGCAATAGCGCTCGCAGCCCAGTTTATATAAAATCAAACAAATAATAAATATTGAGCACGTAATATGGAAAAAACTCTCTCTTTTTGTTTATATGTGCAATTAATTTGCTTTATCATTGTACCCAGATAAGAAGTACTTATAGTGATTACGAAAGTTTGCCATGACAATTATCATCAAATCTACTAAAGAGGCTTTGACATGTGGATGCTTTAAATAGAGGCTGTTTTCTGAGCTACCTCATTCACTAAAGTTCGTTGCTTAAAGACACATGTCAATGTGTTTGCCTGATTTTATATATATTGACAATAGAAAGTAAAGTGATCCTTGAAAGTTTATTAGGATGTGGGTAATACTGCTCGGGTTGGTTTTGGTTGTGCTGGTGTATTTAAAACTGTCAAAGAATTACAAATATTGGGAAGAAAAGGGTGTGCGGTATCCCAAGCCATGGTTTATTTTAGGGAACCTACATTCTAACGTTCTTAGAAGAAAAGCACTTACCCACACTTTGCAGGATATATATAATTCATATCCGGAAGAAAGGTGAGTATTATAACTAGAGTATTACATTTTCCAGGAATTTTAATCTGATAAAAAACAGGTTTTTCCAGAAATTAACTGACAATACTAAATAATGCCTTTTTTAAGTATATCTAAGCATGAGCGTCTATTGACAAGTCGTTTACAAAAATTTTTTATTTGTTTTAGTGTGTAAAATTGTTGCTGTGTTTTATAAAATTCATTCTTTCTATCGCTTTGACAAAACAATTCGAGTTTTTCCAAAATTTTCAATTTTTCTGAGGCCTTATAACTTAGTGACGTAAGTTGCTTATGAAATTTAATTTAATAACTTAGTACCGCCCTTACGGATATGGTAATGTATAGGTAAAATTGTTATAAAATACTTAAAGCAAAACTACATACTAGCATTTATTTATGTATTTCGTAGATATTACAACATACGTTTCATTGGTACAAAATAGCTATTAAGGCAACTAGTGTTTTACAGAGGGTTTAAAATCGAGGTCGATCATGTTAAAATTCGAGCGAAGCGAGAATTTTATGATCGACCGAGATTTTTAAACTGTAAAGCAGGAGTTGGCTTCAATATTTTTTCTACAGCCGAGGAGTTTGTTAGCTTAAATGCCCTCGGGGCTTCGCCTCTCTCCAAAGCGACCCTCGGGGCTCCACCCCTCTGCAAGGGGGCCCTCGGGACTCCGCTCCTCTCCAAGGGGGCCCTCGGGGCTCGGCCCCTCTCCAAGGGGGCTCTTGGAGCTCCACCCCTCTCCAAGGGTGCCCTCGGGGCTCCGCCCCTCACCAAAGGTGCCATCGGGCTCCGCCCCTCTACAAAAGGGCCCTCGGGGCTCGGCCCCTCTCCAAGGGGGCCCTCAAGGCTCGGCCCCTCCCCAAGAGGGTTCCTAGAGCTCCACCCCTCTCCAAGGGTGCCCTAGGGGCTCCGCCCCTCTCCAAGGGGGCCATCGGGCTCGGCGCTTCTCCAATCGGGCACTAGGGGCTCCGCATACAAACCGGTCCGATATAATAACTGTACTTTTAATCTTCACAAATAAGGTTTTATAAACTCTTAAAGTACTCCGTGCTTTAAATGGAATGGCGTGTTTTATAGACAACATAAAGCACGCCGCATATGACCCTTGGAAACAGTTTAAAATCACGGCTGTAGAAAAAAATTATTGTTTGCGTAACAATTAATTTGTTTGGCAACTCCCTCGTATAATTGCTGTTTTCTTGGCAACTTTGTACGAATGAATACTTATGTATTACAGGAACAAAAATATCTGCGAACTCCTGTCATTCTAGACGTATGAGTTGTATGATAAGATCCAATGCATTTGTAATTGTTATAGGTAAAAACAATATAGGCTTTCCACACAAGTATTTAGTCCTAGACAGCATTTTCTAAGCAAATCAAATTTAAACCTTTTTTACGGAGGCCAACATGGTCTAAGACATAGTATAGGTCTATCAAGTTTTTGTTATAAAAGATAAAAATAATATAAATCTATTTAGATGTTTATAAACATGGCGTGACTGTAGTTTTCTTTGTATATAACAAATAAATGCAATAGTGGACAACTGTAGTATTTATTAAAATGAACAAATATTTAATAACCGCCAAATAGAGAGACTAACCCGCAAAGTTGGTCGAAGATATACTCTTCCACAAGTCATCGGTAAAAGAAAGTATCGTTCTTCAAGGGTATTGACGATGACAGCTTAGCTGTCAAAATACGTATTTGGCGGTTGTTAAATATTTGTATGGTTATGCGTTTTTAACTTATTGCGTTCCTTCTATTGAAGTGCGAACGTTATTGTTTTGAGTTAAAATACAATTACCCTAGCGCACTTGTCGCGCATTTTAGAGTGGATTATATTTAAGTTTCAATGATAAAAATAGGAGGATTTATATATCTATATACAGTGTGACCAGTAAAGTCCGCATCATATGGGATTTTTTTTTATTAATAGCTTTTTTCGAAATTTGACTTTGGCATCAATTTGTGCTTCGATCGAGATAAAAATTAACCAAAAAAATAGTAGTTACGTCATTCGCATTATCGGTAAAATTTTATTTTTGTTTCAAAAAAATTCAAAATATCGAAAAAAGTTATTAGAAAAAGTTTTTCTAAATGCAATTTTTAGCTCATATGCAAATTTCAGCTGTATAAGATAATTTAGATTTTTTGCCCATTTTTTTTAAATTGCACCACTGTTGCAAAGTAAGACTCAACGCAACCTACATAAAACTCCTTAGTTTTGACAATGCTTTATTCCAGACACATTTTCTTTAAAGTAGCGCCATATTAAATATGTGTTTTTCTACAAAATCCAAATAGGGCTATTAAAATTTGGTCACATGTAATGCAAAGTTTATTTGTTTTTGACCCTGTATAATGTAACTTCATAAAATAACTATTTTTGAAAACGCAGTTTGTGTCTAAAAGTAATACACTGTATATGACTTAAACCCAAATTGGTTTCAGATACGTCGGTTACTATCAATTCCTGCAACCTACATTAATGCTTCGTGATCCTGAACTCATAAAGCAAATAACTGTAAAAGATTTTGATACTTTTCCTGACCACAGAACTTTTGTATCTCCTGACGCCGATCCCTTATGGAGCAAAAATTTAATTTCTATGACTGGTAAGTGTCTATATTTTTAGATATTTCTTGATCGAATGCTGTTATCACTGCTGTCATCGATCTACCTTTGGTGACAATAACGTAAAGGATGTACCTAGTTACCTTTTAAAGATTTATTCGGTAGTAAAGCTTAGCCTTCACGAGTATTAGCACGTTCTACTAATATTTCTATAGCCATTTCGCAAGAATTTCATTTTTTAAGTCGCTAACAGCGTATGATGCGATGATGACAGTTTCTTTGTCGATACTACATAATCTTATCAGAAAGTTGTAATTTCTCAAAGGTAACGAAGGTTGGCACGATATGCGGTCCACGTTGAGTCCTTCATTCACCAGCAGTAAAATGAAGACCATGTACACTTTAATGCAACAATGCGCCGATCAATTCGTAATCTATTTCAAAAACCAATCGAATGGTATAACAACAGTTGAATTAAAAGATGCTTTTACAAGATTTACGAATGATGTCATTGGAACCACCGCATTTGGTGTGCGCTACGATTCCTTAAAAGACAGGAATAACCAGTTCTACTTGATGGGAAAAGACGCATCCGACTTTAGCGGACTAAAAGTTTTAACATTTTTTGGTTATTCGCTTAGTCCAGCTTTAATGAAGGTAGGTTAGACTACTAACTACGAGTATTGAGGCAACAAATTTAATTTCCTCATTTTAGCTCCTAAATGTCAAAATATTCAGTCGAGAGGTCAGTACATTTTTCAGAGGTCTTATTAAAGAGACATTGAGGGTTCGCGAAGAAAAACAGATTGTTCGTCCCGATATGATTCACTTGTTGATGGAAGCTCGTAAAGGGCGCCTAAAGCATGATAATAATAATGATGTTATCGATACGGGATTTGCGGTGGTGGAGGAATCAGAAGTAGGAAGAGCCCAAAAGAAGCAGAAAGCGGAGCTTACTGACGATGATATCACAGCACAAGCTCTCATATTCTTCTTGGCTGGATTTGACACCGCTTCCACCTTAATGTGTTATATTGCTTATGAACTTGCTATTCATTCGGATCTGCAGAAAACCTTATATCATGAAATAATGGAAGCAGCTGAGAAGTGCAAAGGAACAATGACATATGAAGCCATTTTAGGAATGAAATATCTGGATAACGTTGTTACAGGTAGTTAAGCTGAAACTAATTATTACATTTGTTTTAACGCAAATACTTTCAGAAACGCTTAGAATGCATCCACCGGCAGGTTTCACTGACAGAGTATCCATTAGACCATACACAATTAAATCGGAAAGAGAAGAGGAGAAGTCGCTATTTTTAGAAATGGGTACCAATGTAGTATTACCTATTCACGCTATTCATATGGACCCCAACAATTATCTAAATCCTAACAAGTTTGATCCAGATAGGTTTAGCGATGAAAATAAGCACAATGTTAATCCCTATACGTTTATCCCGTTTGGAGTTGGACCACGAAATTGCATTGGTAACACTATAGCATTATTATTAATACAGCTTTTTATAAATCTTTCTTTTAGGATCACGATTTGCATTGCTGGAGACTAAACTGATAATAGTGGAATTACTGCGTAACTTCGAATTCGTACCTGTGGAAAAGACTCAAATTCCTGTAAAACTGAGCAAGACAAATCCAAATCCCCTACCTGACGGAGGATTATGGGTGGGATTGAAGTCCAGATAAACTTAGTTAACATATTTACCTTTGTACTCTTTTTCAGTACAATTTGAGGTATATATTTAGTAGTTTAATGTTTAATTACAACAGGAATTGCACACGTGAATTGCATTGTAATTTGTAAATAAACTGTGATTGTTATAACAAAATTTATTATGAAACAAACAAATTGTATTTATTGTAATACTATGAAGATATATTTAAAATATACGTCGTCAATAGAGCTTGATCATATAACCAATATTTTTATTATTATATAAGTGTAGTAAATGTGTTACCTGCTATCAGTGAAGGAATAATCGGGATTTCACCATAGATTCTAGGTATTTTTAACTCTCCAAGTGGTTTAGAGAAACTTTTAGACATAGGTACATACTGTCCAAAAACTTCTATCTGTAAAATCACAAAATATCAAATTTGACTTTACATGATTCACCGAATCGAGTCTGTAAGATCAACAACCCAATTTACAAATATCAGCTATAACTAGCTCACAAATACGACCCTACAGAAAAATTTGATCAGAGAAACATAACCTTTTTGCTGTCGTTATGAATGTCATAATCAATGCCTAATGTCTTTATATACATTAAGTAACATATTTTTTATCTTTGTCACATTTTTTAAGTGGTGAATTTATTAGCAAAGTTTTTAAGCTGGACATCGCACAGTTCTACAGTTTCAATGTCTGCAGAGACAGTTGTCAAATTTGACCTTGATATAACCTTTATAGCGTGCATAGGTGCATCCTATGATCTAAATTTTAACACAATCATAGTAGTAATCAATTTACTGTTGATATTTGTAACTTGGTATGCAGGGTTTACTTACTCGATTCAGTGAATGAGCTATAGCAAGCCATGACACTGGCTCTGTTGCCAAATTGTGTGCAATGCAATTCCAAAACACACAAGTTTTGTTTGTTTGAAATATATTTGACATTCAAACTATTTTGACAAGGCAGTTCATATACGTTATAAAAATGTCTTTGAAGTGTTGTCTTATGAAACGGTGGCAAAAAATGGGAAGAAGTTTTGCATTTAGAGAACGGGCGGATTGGAAAGGCTAGTGTTGTGTGTGAAAAGCACTTTCAAAGACCGAATATAAAGGTCAATAAGATGTAAAGACTTGGGTGACAGTTTACTTTAGCATAAAACACTTAAAAACCGGGTTTTTTGGAATCCATAGAAAAAGGCCATGCAGAACAAAAACTAAGTACAGAGAAGTCGGCGAAAAGGCGTTTTTAAATACACAACTTACAAAAATCCATCAGAAATTCCGAAAGACACGAAAATCACCGGCGAAATGACATAAACACGTTTTTTTATTTCGGTGCGCACGCAACGCAGACTGTAGCTCGAATATGCTACTAAATGTCGAAAAACACCAGGGGCGGCACGCATTGATTTAAAATAAATAGATATAATGAGGGAAAACTCCAGTATAGTAGACCACAACCTTTTAACAGGTATTAAGTACACACAAATCATAAACTGCAGCTAACCTAAAATAGCTCCTGGGCATGAGACAGAAGTGGTCTACGATACTGCATTTTAGCCAAAGTATTTACTAGAGGCCTCTATACTTTTATACTCGTTGGGGCTGCCCCACACTGTTTAGGGTATTTTAACGACAGTTGGCAATGTAGCAATCGCTGGAAAAGTCAATTGTGTTAGTTGCGGTACATTTTAGTTTGGCATTTACGTGGCGAAAATATACATTCTTCGCATCCTCCGACAACAGATTCGAGTTCAGCAGGCCGTAAATTATAGGAATAGTGCAAAACCGTTTCCAAAAATTGCAATTTAAGCGTTTCAAGCTAAAGTAAATATTTACCAAGACTAAATATCACTAACTTACAGGCAAGTTATTTTGAAGAAATTACTGTTTTAGATAAAGTAAAAATTAGTAGCAATGAAGAAATAGGTACATACCCATTAGAAATTGTTTTTAAATCGAATATTACGGAGAAGTGACGCACTATGGTGTATATAGCAGTGATTTTATAGATTTTGTTTCAACTGGCATGCATCACAATGACAGAAACGATGCAGTGACAGATTGTTCATTTAGTGATCAAAACTAGTAATTTTTTTTTAATGGTTGGCTAATCCATGTTGCCAGATTGTGGTAGGCCATTCCAAAGGCCACTTTATAGGCCCAGTGTTATGGCCTGGAACAATATAGACCGCCTTGGCTATAGATAACTAGTTATTTTAACTATTATGTTATATGCCCCAGCTCAGCCACTAAACATTATTAATTGATATTTTTAGTTAATCAATTACTCACATTTCAACAGTCCTCGGTCCCCTGGGCTTACGCAAAACCGCCTGCAGCCAAACAAAGCTTTTCTGTGAGAGCCGACGCACCCGAAACAGTGTTTGGCTGGAGCAAAAACTTTCGCCGCACCGACTGGACTTCGTCTTGCTCTGAAAGATGAGTCGCCGTCAGTCCGAAAGTTAGATCTACGAACCTGCCCAATACAACTCTTTGAACTCCAATCCTGAAACCGTTTTTTAATCCACCAGCTCCAGTACTGAGCAACAAACCTGAAACCAACGCTTAACGTATTCACTAGGGCGCCGGCTCCGGTACCAGTAAATCTCTCTTGGAACAACTCCACAGCGGTACGCTAGGTTTCCGGCCTCGGTGCCACGAGTTCACTCACCCTCATCTGCATCTCGAGGGGAGGCCCTAACACTTTGCCACTAAAATAGCACTTTTAGGCCTACAGAGTGGTCTCCACAAATACGCAAACTGTCGCCTGAGAAAAGGGTTCTGGTCTACCTCCATAACTAATTGAAGGCACAACGTGTTACGAGACCACCTTGCTGATCACTGTCGAGGTTACCCCAAATTTATTGCCAGCAGCTAATCAACATTTTCGTGCACGCTCGGGAATAGTTAGCCTATTATGTCGCTCACGTGCATGTCCACGGACACTCTAGCACCTGCACTACATTCTTTATACTCTGGGAGAGCCGGCTAAGCCTTATTTGCCCCAAACTAGCTGCACATGATCATCCACTGATGTAAACAAACCGATCGAAGCCGCCATTTCACATTTTACTCACCGGAACTGCCGCTACAAGATACAGCGCCGCATCGATGGTATTTCGACCATGTCATTTGCTGTGTTTGGGTGCTGCATTATTAACGCACCTTCAAAAGCGTGCGACGTGTAACCAACAACTTGAATTTTTCTATTTATTATCTACATTGTAAATCCGTTTTCTTATCAAATTTAATATTTATAAACATGATATGTACTATGACGACTGATATACATATTCTACTTAGATTCTAAATCTTTTCACTCGAAGAAAGTAACAAACTCTGGTTAAACTGAGCTACCAGTAATTGATGCACGAAATGCAAAAAGTAATTAATCAAATTTACTAGCCAGTAGCAAGCATTACATCTTAGCTCGGAAACTCCGAAACAAACCTCCTATTTTAGCAAATGTTGGTGTCGTATAGCGATATAAAGTTTAATTGTCCTTTAAACATATTAAATTGTGAACTTTAATATAATAATTTCTCCATTACTTAATGGATCGCTTCAAAATTATTAGGCAACTTGAGAGTAAAACTAAAGGCTTTGTTTATATTTGAAGTCAATTGTAATTTTGGTAGTAACGACCAATTGTACTTCGTCGACAAGGACGCAACTTATTTGCCTTATTCTTTTAGATTGTACATTCAATCGGGACCGATAAAAATATTTCCGACTAACAATTTGGTTTATCCATCCAACTTCAACTGCTAATGAACTCAAAAGTAACAAATATCAGTACAAAAGTTAAGATATTTATAAACAATGTTGCTAGCAACTCGAAAAAAGGGGATGATTTTATCATAAAAACTTACAAGCACAAGCTCATTCCTTGCTCATTTGAATTCGGCTACCCTGTATATAGACAAGGCTGCCCCGCTTCGATTATTTTGGAAGACCCTTTGAACGCCAATTGTTTGTTTTCGAGCGACTGCGAAGCTTCTCGCTTTCCTTGTCACCGCGACGTGCTTGTTCGATTCTTCGCATCGCGATTGGCTGTCGAGAGTCACGTGGTGACGCCAGTTCCCGGCGTCCTAACGCTTCTTGCGGGGAGTTGATCTCAGGCCGCTGGAGAGAACAGTTGGTTAGTTATTGTGTTACCGTGGGCGGCGTCCCCTTGCGTCCCGGCGCTTGAGGGCGCCTGCCGTTGCTTGTTTGTGTCGTTGTCGTGAAGGGCCTTTGTGTTTCCCGTGGGTTTTGGTATGTTTGCAAGCAGAGATGCGAGTTCCGGCTGGGCTGCGAAGAACACAGGTGGTGTGTGGCGTGCGAGTTGTGAGTTATCACGTCGGGGTGTGGGTGCAATAGGCATTTTGAATCCAGTTCTGCTTCCTTAATTAAGGGGTCGTCCCTTTTAACTCGACGAGTCGAGGATCTATCCTGGCAGGACGTGTGGAGTCTCACTGCCGCTGTTGTTCCTCTCGTAGGAGCGCATTCCGATCTGTTACGCTCATTTTGACATTTTCTTATTTATTGATTGAAATAAATTAGTCAGATTTGGTTATTTGCTTTATTTTCCTAAAAATACAATACTTTACTTGGGATAGGCAACTTTGTTAACATCTACCTTTAATTTCAAACTTAATGCTACACTGCTGTTATCAGTTCAGAGCACTCTGCATTCTTTAGTTTTTACATTGGCCAACTTTCCAATTTTTGGGAATTTTTGATAAGCTGAATTGGGCTGGTTTGGAGCATTTTTCGGTCATTTTCCTGGCGAGTCTTGCGTTGTGAAAGTTGGAATTGCTTCCTTTGGGGGCTGGTCTCGCGGCTTTTGGAAGCCATCTTCATAGTTGGAAGGATTTAGAGGCTCCGCTTCCCCTGCTGGAATGTTCCGGAGATTGGTATTGATGTCTCCGGCATTCGTTTCGTCACAGACGGATTTCTTGGGACGTTCACACTTCGCACGCTTGGCTTAACGAGTTGGCTGCACAACAGCATAAGGTTCGTACATGGTGTTTGCCTACGTTTCCCTCTTTTGAATGCCGTAATCTATTTGGGAAAATTTGTATTTTTAGCCTTTAAAAATCTGGTTTAAAAATCTGGTTTAAAAATCTGGTTTAAAAATCTGCTTTAAAAATCTGGAAATGGATCGTATTTGCCATTGATTTCTGGATCCACCCAGGAAAATGCTTTGTAAATTGGAATTGGTTCGCTTACCTCGTTTGGGTACTATGGGTATTGAGGCATTTGGTACTGGCATCGCCTACTCGCCACCCTCCCTGCGACGCTCACTATGCTGTCGGAAGTCGGCCCCTGCTCCGTATGACCTTGGCGCACCAGGTGCTTCGGAGAAGCTGTTGGCCTGTGTTCGGCCCTGGAAAGCAGCATGTGTGAATCGTTTGTAACATGACCAGGTGTGTATATGTGTACTAGCGTAACAACCGCTTAGCTAATTGTAGGCATTTCATATAGTAGTACTTGCATTGTAGGATTATTTGTGTGTAACTTGCATTAGGGCATATTTTGCTTACCGTTGGATTGCAGTAAATGTGATGAAGCCCGTTTTGAACTGGGCCCTGTAACATAACAAAACATTCATATATGCTGTTGAACTATTTTAAGACAGTTTAGCTTACCTAGATCATAGGCTAGCTGTACTCTTACACAACTTTGGCCACTGCGTTTGACAACTTAATTGCAGAGGTTAGTTTCTTGAATGTCATTAGGGTGTAGGGTTGTAACTAGTGAACAGCTCACGGTAGTTTAATGCTCAAATTTCGGGTATTCGTAAATCGTTTTGGGCTATTTGATATTTTAGCTTTTGCTAGGAGCATAATTCAAGCCGTTGCTTTAATTAGTCATATAAGAACTTGATGAGCTTAAAACAGAAACCGCCACGCCCTGTATGATCATACAACCGTAACAGCGGGCTTCGAGCCTTTGAAATCTTGATGTCACATTTAAATTGTAAGCTAACACTTGGGGTTGTAGTTAGCATTTTTGCTTGCATAGCTCTGGTTTTCGCAGCACTCTGCCTCACAGTATGTGTGCGAATCATTGTACTTGTGTTTCCAATTGGGTAGCAACTTATTTTCTTTATTCGTGATAGATTATAGCCCAGGATGTCCTACTTTTAGCCTTTGATTGATTTATATGAAATGTATTGATGCAGTGCCTTTGCCGATTTTAACGTGTTTATGGTTGATGTACTGGTTTGTATATTGTTATTTGTTTATTGCTGCGCTTTCGATTTGTTCGTATAATGTTTGATTTTGTTTGATGATTTGCTGTTTGTGTTTGATTTGCTCTTGTGTTATTTTGTGTGATGCACTATAGTACTGAATCTATTAATAAAGCTGTGATATTTTTATTGGTCGTTGCTATTTTGTTCATCTTGCTGGTTTTTATCTTCGACCTTGTGTACGGTCCGGCACAAGGATTGGATCTGAGTCGAGGACCTGGCGCCCTCTCCTATTTCTTTTTGATTCTCTTTCAGCATAGTTGGAACCCCGACCCTCGCGACTAGTTAGCCCATTAGGCCGATAGTTACCAGCCGGCAAAATATCTAGTACAACTTTCGCCAAAAGGTAAGGCCGACCCTCTATCTTCCCTTACAGATCTCCGCCATGATAGGCGGATTCTATGCCGATTGTCCGCATGCCTGTTGCTAATTGAATGCCACAGGCTGTCTCCCACCGCCAACCGACTGCACGCACTCCTCAAAGACCGTCTACGAACTAAGGTACCTGTAAATAGAACCATTGAAACATAATAGTTGTTACTCGTGTGAACGATGTTGCGTTTGTGCTTATTCTGCCGGGGCGTATTTGTGCCTCTTTACTCGTTTATTACTGTTTTATGTGGCGCTCTGAGGCTACGATGCCTTGTGACGCTGCCGTTGCTAGCCTTCATTTTAGTAACTGCGTGTGTGCGAGCTTTGTTGTGCCTAACCGATTAATCCGCAAACGTACGCATCGCATAGCCGTGCGACGCCGTAATTGTCACAATTTGTTCGAAACCTTTCATATGTGCGCTGGCTTCGTGCCTCGTTTATCAGGTGTTAAGTTAATTTATCGCATGCCTGGGCGACGTAGCATTGGCTGGCATATATTCAAAATTCGCATATCTGTGCGAGGCTATGTTAGCCCCCTTTTGGCCAAATATTGCAGTTACGCTGCCCCTTTGCCTAATGAATTAGACCGTTAGCTAATTCGTCGCATATATTTGCGGCGCCGTGTTTGCCAACAGCTACACTGCTTCCGTCGTCTACGCCGGCGTATGATTTGTTGTCATGAACTAACGCCCCCTTTTAGGACGCACATTTTTAACTGTTCTTTATGATGTAAAGTGGTGAACCAACAGCGGCCAGTCACATGTTGTGTATTGTACAGTAGCATTAGCGCGTTCATCAATGGTGCGCATTTTTTTAAGAGATAATATAAGCTTGGCGGCGCGATATGCTGCCTGAATGTAAAGTCGACCAATAGACACATATCTGATTAAGGGACGTATTTATTCTTGTTCGACCTGTGCATGCTCTGTTTCAGATAGCGCCCTCCAGTGTAAAGATAAATGTACGACGGGGATTAAAAACTTGGAGCGTGCAGGTAGGTTTGGTGGCGGCGCAGCCGCGGCCAAAAGGTCCCGACATCGCATCCCAGTGTTTTCAGTCACGAAATTGTTGTTTGAGCTTACAGCTCGCGAGCACCCTTATAAACGGAGTATCTCGAATACTTCGCTACCGCTTGACCGTCCAGCCCCGGTTATTCGGTCACACCCTTACTACAGGCTTGGTGGCGCCCTATTTATTTTTTTTACCGTTACGTACCGCCTCTCTGGCGGTTGCCCTCAGGTGATCTCGTTAACAACCCGCAATAGCTCCACTGATTGCTTAGCCGGCTTATCTTGTTGCGGCATGGGTAGCGGCCTAGGAGAACTTTCGTCCCGATTTTGTAGCGTTTTGCTCGCGCCGGCCGTTTGGTTGTTGTATAGGCCGGTGCGGTGTCGTCAAGACCGTAACAACCTTCGGTTTGTCAATTTTTTGAAACCATAAATGTGGAGGTTTACTATAGTGTGGTATTAGTAAATATCTTACAAAACATGTTTGTCAAGTATTTTGTAGGTTTGGGTTTATGTCATAGGTGTTGGATTTTTCTCAAAATTAGTATAGCCGGGGTCGGTAGCTCAGTGATTTAGCATTCTGACTACTGATCTAGGGTTGCGAGTTTGATCTCCGCTTCCGGTGGGATTTTTAAAAATAAAAAATACCGATGAAAATCTCTACAGAATGCCATCATTCGGAAGTGATGTAAAGCCGTGGGTCCCATGTTACTACTATGAGTAGCATGTAAAAGATGGGTCTAGGACGTTTCGCCGACGCCGTTTCGCCACCGTTGGTTCGCCACGGCCGTTTCGCCGCCAGGCCGTTTTGCCACCGGCCGTTTCGCCACCGAGCCAGTTCGCCGCCAGAACAACGCCGCCAGAACCATTTCAATATTTAGAATAACATATAGATACACACATGATCATGACCTAACCTAACCTAACCTAACTAACTCGGTAGTTATTTTCGCATTAGGTACGTTAAGGAATTTGTTGTTTTGAAAATAATCTTAAATGTAGACATTAACATTCTGTAAATTTGAAATCGCTAACCTTGGCGGCGAACATGCCTGGCGGCGAAACGTCCCATTCCGGTTAAAGATCCCTTGGTAGGGTTGGAAAACCTTAGTCTCGGCAAAATTCTAAGTAGGACTTTGACCATATGACCAAAGCAGTCGGTGTCTAAGGTGCCTGGTACTCTGATGCCTAGACCTTGTCAATTAACAAACAAACAAAATTAGTATAGTGTCACCAGTGATTTTGTTGGCCCTCTCTGATTAATGTCACAAATATGTCATTGTATATGTCTCTGTCAAGTGTTGCAGTAGCGTTGCTTTTGCCTGCAGGTAATTTTGTATCGTGTTTTAGAGTGTGTAAAGGGTCTGTTTCTTGCATGGATGTGTTTTTTCTGATTGTGTAAGGTCGTTCTATTCTAATTTTGTTCCTAATCCGGTATTCTTATCTAATGTCTTCTACAAATGTCTGGTATAATCGAGTTGATTAATTATTTTGGGTGCTACTGCATAATTTAGTCCTTTGCCGAGATATAATTTATGGGTGGCATTAGTGCCCTAGAATACAGATTGTCATTGTTTAGTGTATTTAATTTCTCTTCCATAATTAAATACTCTTAAAACGGTGGTGTTAATGTCACAATCTCGCTCTACTGTTCTGTATCGAGTCTAATATACACTTATGGATATTTGTTCAGCTGTGTGTTTTTCTGGTTTGAGATGTTACACTTTTTCTATGTATACAGTGTGGTCCATTAAGTGTGCAACAAATGGGACATTTTTTTATTAGTTGTAATACCGAAATTTAAATACCGCCAAAAGTTAGTGCATGTTCGATAACCATATCAGATGCCCTTAGAATGGCTTCAAGTCAAACAATATACAGGGCAGGACAAAAAATATGTAATTTGTTCAAGAATAAAGTTACCTTATTTCAAAAAATATAGCAATATTTTATTGAGAAAAGTTGTTTAGAATCAAAAGTTATGGTCAAATACAAAGTCACGGCCTCCTATTCGAATTTTGATTCTTTTTTTGTAAAATTTTGTATTATCCCCGTATGATACATATTTTTATTATTTTGATTTTATTAAGAGTTTTTCATATGTAAATTATTATTAGTAAAGCATTTGCCTTGTTAAAAAGAATATTTGCGAAATTCTAAAGTTCTGTTAAATATCGTTGCAACAAACATGAAGTGGACGCTTACCTAAAAAAATATAAATCCAAGTAAATTTTACAAATACGCTTCAAGTTGCTAAAAGTTATTTAAAAGGGATGTGGTTGTTGCTACTTTAAATACATATAAAATCAAAATAATAAAAATATGTATCATACGGGGGCAATACAAAATTTTCCAAAAAAGAATCAAAATTTGAATAGGAGGCCGTGACTTTGTATTTGAGCATAACTTTTAATTCTAAACAACTTTTTTCAATAAAATTTTGCTATATTTTTTGAAATAAGGTAACTTTGTTCTTGATCGAATTTCATATTTTTTGTCCTGCCCTGTATATTGTTTAAACTGAAGCCATTCTAAGGGCATCTGATATGGTTATCGCACATGCACTAACTTTTGGTAATAGTTAAATTTTGATTGTACAACTAATAAAAAAAATTCCCATTTGTTGCACACTTAATGGACCACACTGTATATGCGTTTTTATTCTGAACCAGATACCTACGGGTGCAACCTTATCTATTCCAATCTGATTGTCAGAAAATAATGGATTTTATTATGCAAATATAGTAAGAAACAGCAATGTAAGTAAAAGTGGAATATTCCTCTATACATCACGTTAATTTATGGCAAATGAATGTTAGAGGCGCAAGCCAGAGAAAAATTAAAGAGGGTGTAGCGGAAAAGGTACACAAAGAATTGAAGAGCTATGGTTTGCAAAATAAATAAAGATCAACCAAAATAGGTATAGGAATAGTTATGTACTATACAAGTAGTGTTCTGTGGATATCACCCACTAAAGAAAAAGGTTGGCACATGAGGCCGTAGGTCGTGGGGCTAATGTTCTCGTATGGGAAGTACGAGTTCAGTACAACACTTTATGCACACCTCTCAAAAAACTCAGAAGAAGCATCAAAACCAAAATTTTTGTTTAAAATTACAGTACCTGTTTGTTGTAACCTTTTCGGTTGCCAAGTGAAATTGGAACGCAGACGACATTAAACATTATTGCGTAAAAGAAAACTCACTAGTTGACTTATGGTAATCAAAAGGTCACTTTATGTAATATTACTATTGCGATAGTATAGAATAGGTGTGCATCGGCAGTGTATAAAATTCTAAATGCAATAAGCGTCTCAAACACGGCCAAAGGAAAACTATAGGTAAGTAATAGCCAGTAGTGGAATAGGGAAGTAAAGTGTGGGTTTTTTTAACAAAAGTGCAGCAAGGATAAAAAAAGGAATAAGGAGATGATACCAATGTATTTGCTGGAATAAAAGAAAGAGTAAAGGATATGAACAAACATGGAAATAAAAGAAATCTATTCAGAAGTAGATATAGTAACGAGCATGTCAGAGCAACGACTGAGATATAGTTGATATGTTAAGAATGGGAACCAACAACGAAACAATAATTGGCGGAAGAGATCAGCGGAAGCAAAGGAAAAGGAATGCCAAACAGAGGAAAGAAAATAAAATACGTGGAAATGGACCTGAAACTAACATAAAATAGCGGAGCGTCAAATAAAAGAAGGAAATAGAAAAGAGTGGAAAAAAATCGTGCGACAAGCCAAGGTCGTAGACGTAATGATTAATTTTGGGGGAAAATCTGTAATGGAAAAAAATGTAGGTCTAGGATTAAAAGAAGAAATTTAAATTTGACGGCACTGTTAAAGATTCGGTTATGTTTTTCCATAAGTAATAAAAGAAATGTCTACATAACCAGCAAAATAACTCAAATGGGTAAACACTACTCCTTGCTTAAACATCGATTGACAAACTGACGATATAAATGACACAAACTTTGGAAATCACAACCTTGCTCAGGTATTGTTGCCATATTCAGTATAAGGAAGTATTAAACTCTTCAACACAGTTTCAAAAACGAAATTTTCCCTTTTAACTTCATTAATTGTTGCTTTAATGTTTAAAAGACGTATACCTTAAGAAATCATATTATTTGCCTAATTTCCTGAACGAATTACTGTATTACAGAAATGGGGGGCTTAAATAGTCTCGTTTTGATTAGCACGAACAATTTCATTTGTATCAGCTTTATATATCCTTTCAAAATTTATAGTTTTGACAGTAAAGATGAGTAAAACTGTAGCTTTCTTATACCTTTAATTTCTACAATTATTAGACACTAACTAGCAAAAATATTATGATAGTTTCAAAATTTCACAATAATAATTGCTAAAATGTAACTTTGGCTGTTTGGCTTTTCAATGAATAATTTTGAATGCATACACACATACTACATACATAATTTGCATAAAAGATGTGCTTTCCAAAACTACGCCTAAGAATCTTGGAATATTACTTAAAGCTGAAAATTTTAAGCGAATACTACACTATTTTAAGAAAATGTTATTTGGTCAAAGAACAGCATATATTGTGATAAAACAGGGTCTATAAGCTCCACGTTTTGCGGGCCAATAAATGTTATGATTGCTCGTTTGTGAATTTTTAATAAATTCAATAAGTTAAATTGTGGCTGGTGAAAAGCGAAATGTAATAAATGATTGCACAAATAAATGGCTGTGTGCCCCTTTTATATTTTATCCAATCTGCAAAACTGATTTGGCTAACTACAAGGCAAGCATGTAATTCAAATCTCATTGGGTTGGGGTCATAAACGGACTTTATTTTATTCGTGAACTCAGTAGTTCGAATGCGCGGTTCTTGGTAGATCAAAAATATTCTTAATTTGACAAATGGCACAAAATGTCGCTAGCGGTGACAGCGTATTTGAATGTTTTAAAAGTGAAATTACTGTGAGAAAGGCGTCAGGTAATTATTCAAATTTTCGCGCTTGCAACAATTAGCACTGTTTGGTTTCAGTGATGACGTAGGAACACCTCGCCTTGCTTGTTCTGTGACGTACAAAGGACGCCAAAACGTGCATTTGTTTTTGTTCGCTTGGGTTCTCAGCCGAATTCGCACAATCCACAGACGTTACTCGATTTTTGGAAAAACCGAAGCAAATTTCAATCCGCTTCCGACACTCTACACTGAAATTTGTAGGCTTTATCCTACCTCATTTGCAGACTTCTAAGCTGCCCGTTGTGAATGCTGCTCGGATATTCTGCTGGAGACCGTCCCCTCGCTGCAGATGGTGTCCGTGACGTTCTTGCAGACCTCCCCGACGTAATTCAGTGCAGGCTATGGCTCTGGATTCTTAGTTTTGCCGGTAACGATTATCGGAAACCCCAGCTGAACGGCGGCCGATGTCCTCGGAGACACGATTGGAGAATTTTATATTTTAGTTCTGCGGAAACCTTCACAAACACTGTCACATGTACTCTAAGATGGGCACCATAAAAAACAATTTTTTTTTCTTGGTAATATGCTCGTTTAATAGTATAAAAATGTGTTTAAAAGTGGAGCACAAGTCCAAAAAACTTTACTTAAAAATTAATACAATTGATCTCCTTGTTTTTTCAACAAAACAGCATCAGGTTGCTAGGTTACTATGATCTTCTTACGTTAAAGGAAATTAATTTTAATAAAGAAAGGTTACAAATGGAAGTAAATTTGAGTACTTAGATTATATCTACAATTTTATTAAAACTAAATTATTGTCTTTAATCTTATAACTAAATCGTTCGGTAGCGCTGCGCACACAAACGTTTTTATTTTTATTTTGTCATTGCTATGCTTTGCACTATTACACTTTTTTTTAAATGCACTCATTTTTGAGTTCACCATGTTCGCGTCATTATATTTTCTCTTCTGTTGCCTTCTAGAATTGCTTTTTTGCAATATTTCTATTATATTATCCTGCTTAATTTACTTTTCTGCTTTGCTTACTAATTTCACTATCTCTTGCTTTTGACTTAACAAACTACGCTACTTTTATAATGCAGCCAACAACCTCTTGTGTCAAATACATTTTATAAATTGGTCTGGCTTTATATGTGCACAAACCTTATTCGAATTATATTAATTTAGTCGCAAGCCAATCTAAACCCTTTGAAATTTGCTTTGCCTTTGCGTACCTTTCTCTAACTAATTTAATCTTTCTCGTATCTCACTATCAATGCATTTACTGTTTTATTTTAGTTTTCAAAAATTTGCAATTCGATAAATCATCCCAACTCTGTATTTATTGAATCGGTCAATTATCTTGCACTGCAAACAGAGACAAGTCGTGGCCTCATACCATCTCAATATAAGCCTATCCTGCAATCATCTACATATTCTCATAAATCCAGAAGCAGTAATCACAAATACAGTCTGGACGTTTATCAGTAAGTTCCTGTGTCTGAACATTACTCTTTTTAAACAACCTTTACTGATACTACCAAGTAGGTAGATATAAAAGCATTCCAATGTCTACCTATTGGTGTTCGACTAAAAATAATTGATAACATTCATTATTATTTTTATCCTGCAAATCATGTCAAAGTCTAAAAGTAATCAACAAGTGTCAATAAAACATTATAGAAATCTTTCCTTTTATAGATATGCAATTTATTTGATTTATCCTTGCACCCACAAAATCAATACTTACACTTTTATTAAATAATTTTACTGTTTAATAATGGCGATGATGGTCAAGTAATAGTTGGAAGCTTTAAATAGGTGTTAATTTCGTTAAGTTCGTGGGTTAGCCACACTTGTTAACGTGTTTATACTTGTCTAATCTTATTTATATGTGCCGCTTCCCAAGCCAAGATTTATTGTTGCGAACGTGGGTTCTAACATTTTTAGAAGAATAGCACTTACCCACAATTTG
Organism: Agriotes lineatus; assembly: GCA_940337035.1. Classification (NCBI taxonomy): domain Eukaryota; kingdom Metazoa; phylum Arthropoda; class Insecta; order Coleoptera; family Elateridae; genus Agriotes; species Agriotes lineatus. The sequence continues at coordinate 111,223,105 of OW679200.1, read as the reverse complement.
AAGATTAATATTCATATCCGGAAGAAAGGTGAGAAGTGCGACTTATTTATGAAATTTAATTTAAAACTTAAATGATGCTTAAGGGGCGGTGGCTACTTGACTTCAAATTGACCTCAAAGGATATCTTTTCTAACCACCACATTTTTAGTAGCACGATATGTAACAAACATTGTAATTATACATAGAAAGAGTGCACGTAATTTTTATAGCAAAACGCAATGGCGTTCTAGATCAGCTTTTTGTGTGATATTAAAATATCCTAACAGGGCTCGGTAGTCCAGTGGTTAAGCATCCTGGCTACTGATCTAAGGGTCGAGAGTTCGATTCCCAGCCCTGATGCGGTTTTTAAAAATAAAAAAATGCAAATGAAAACCTCTACAGAGTGCCATCATTCGAAAGTGATGTAAAGTCGTGGGTGCCATGTTACTACGATGTGTAGCACATAAAAGATCCCTTGGTAGGGTTAGTACTCCTTAGTTTCGACAAAATTCTAGGTAGGACTTTGACCATATGACCAACGTAGTCGGAGTCTAAGATACCCGGTACTTCGCATCATAGTCCTTGTCCATAACAAACAAACAAACAAAATATCTCACTCGCGGTACCAAATGTGAAAATAAAAAACTGTTACACTTAACTGGCGACCTCTACACATAGATCTAATTTCACGCATATGTGGCGTTCAGAAATTTAATGAAACCATATCATGTCAAGTGTGAACTTGATCTGATTAGTATTAGTTTCATAGCTGTGATACTTCAAGTATCAACGTCACTGCTCACTGTTGGGTTAAAAAAAATAACTTTAACGTCTTTGTCGTGCAAAGAAATAATTTAACATTTTTAAAATATGTATGCTTTTAACATAACGCTAGAAGGAGTCATAGGCAAGTGGGGAAATAAAACGATAACACACATCTCTACACAACTAATTGAATACGCTGACGACCTAGCGGTTATAGCAAGAGACAAAAGGTAATGAAACTCATAAGAGAAGCCAAAATCAGAGGTTTAAAAATAAATGAAGAAAAAAGAAAATACATGGAAAGCACAAGAGGAAGAATAGGAAACTCTGCGGAAATAAACGTAGGAAGATATAGCTACCAAAGAGTAGAATACTCCAAATATTTGGGAATAATGGTAGAAGAAAACAACCAGAGAAGTCCAGAAAAAGCAGAAAGAATAAAAGCAGGAAACAAAGCATATTGGAAATATCAGAAGTTTGTGAAAGACAGAAAAGATGAAGAAAAGATGAGAATACTGGAGAGAAAAATTATAAGAAGGATATGTAGACCAGTGGAGATGCCGGATGGAGAATTCAGACAACTTATGAACTTTGAAGTGAGAAACCTACTGGAAGGAGAAGTCATAGTTATACTAAGGTGGTTCAGACACATTCAAAGAAGAGAACACGATGAACTAATAAGGAAAATACTAAACTGGAGATCTATAGCAAATCGACGAAAGCGAAAACCAAAAATCAGGTGGCAAGACCAAGTAACGAGAGATATACAAGACATGAGGATAACGAACTGAAGAGAATTAATAAAAAATAGAATGGAATGGAGCAAAATACGTCGGCTTTTATCAATGTCTGTAACCAATAGTCATTCTTCGTGATCCTAAACTCATAAAACAAATAACTGTAAAGGATTTTGATACTTTTCCTGACCATAGATGTATTCCATCTTCAGACGTCGAACCTCTGTTTAGTAAAAATCTCGATGCTTGAGTCGTAAGTGTTTCCACGTTTTTATATATTCCTAAATGAAGTAGTGTCGTTATAGCTATTATCATCTATATACTTTTGGTACGACACAATAACTTGATCGTCGTGTATAATAGAATATTTTTTTCTATAGCAAAAACTTTTAAGAATTTTAAAAGAAAATGACAGTCAATCACATTTCAAAATGTCAGCAGCTAGATTGGGTTGCTACGATAATATGAAGCTGTCATATTTAATTTAAACAAAAGTTAGAAAATTAAATTACTTTTCCGTCAATCGTTTATATATCGACTCATTAATGCATGATTTTGTCTAAAAAATCATGCATTAATAGACCCGTTTTCGCAATGATTTTATATAGGCAACCATACGTACTAAACGTCAAATGTATCTGAAATGTCAAAACTAAAGGTTAAATTATTCCGTGGATTTATTAATATAAATATTTACATTAGAAAACGCTCCGCTCAATATCTTTGTGGCAGTTTGTATTTTATACCTATCGAGTTCTCAATGTATCCTTCGGCAACAGAGGTGGATTTCCAACCGCCAAGTATTTTAATTGCCGCAACATTGCTCCGACATCGGCAACCATGCGTACTAAACATCAAATGTATCTGAAATGTCAAAAGTAATAAATATTTTTGATGGATTTTAATAAACGTACGATTGACGGAAAAGTCTTGTAACCAACTCTTATGTTAATCGGTGATTAATAATCTCGCTCATTAACGCGTTCGCTCGCTCCACTCGCTCACGCGTTAAAATCTCTCGATTATTAATCGCCTTTATTAACACACTTGTTGGTTAAATAACCATTTCCGTCAATCGTTTATATATCGACTCATTAATGCATGATTTTGTCTAAAAAATCATGCATTAATAGACCCGTTTTCGAAATGATTTTATATAGGCAACCATACGTACAAAACGTCAAATGTATCTGAAATGTCAAAACTAAAGGTTAAATTATTCGGTGGATTTATTAATATAAATATTTACGTTAGAAAACGCTTCGCTCAATATCTTTGTGGCAGTTTGTATTTTATACCTATCTAGTTCTCAATGTATCTTTCGGCAACAAAGGTGGATTTCAAACCGCCAAGTATTTTAATTGCCGCAAAGTTGCTCCGGCATCGGCAACCATAAGTACTAAACGTCAAATGTATCTGAAATGTCAAAACTAATAAATATTTTTGATGGATTTTAATAAACGTACGATTGACGGAAAAGTCTTGTAACCAACTCTTATGTTAATCGGTGATTAATAATCTCGCTCATTAACGCATTCGCTCGCTCCACTCGCTCACGCGTTAAAATCTCTCGATTATTAATCACCTTTATTAACACACTTGTTGGTTAAATAACCATTATCTATCCTTGATGTTAAAGTGCCACTTTATCTACCATTGCTGTTAAAGTAAAACTTGACCTTTTGTTTTGAGTTGATAAAAGCACACTTTAACATGTGCTATAGAAAAAACTAAATTTTTAAACAAATCCTACAGTACCGGCTATGTTACTATTGTTTGTAGTTTCAGTCTTGCTGAGAGTATATATGATGACACTTACTTTGTTGCTACAATCAGATAATCTTAACCTACATTACAATTTCTTAAAGTGTATGATGGTTGGCACGACATGAGATCCGCACTAAACATTATTTCACCAGCAGTAATCAAAACTATGTGCACTTTAATGCAACAGTGTTCCGAGCAATTCATAAACCATTTCAAAAACCAATCGAATAACATAACAACAGTTGAATTGAAGGACACTTTCACAAGATTTACAAATGATGTGATTGCAATAATCGCATTTCAGTAACCTGAAATTTCAAAATGTTTCTTTTCTTTTGCTTAGTCCGAATTAAAGTAGATGAGACTAGCACTTATTACAGTAGCAACCTTAAACCCATCATTTTAACTCTTAGACGTCAAACTGCTCAGTCAAGAGGCTAGTGCATTTTTCAGAGGTCTTATTACAGAAGCTTTGAGGATTCGCGAAGAAAAACAGATTGTTTGTCCTGACAGGATTCGCTTGTTGATGGAAGCTCGGATGGGACGCCTAAAAACATAATGATGATGATGGACGATACCGGATTTGTGGTGGCCGAAGAGTCACTAGCAGGTAAAGCTCAAAAGACCAAAGCCGAGTTTACTGATATTCTTTTTGGACGGATTTGCAACCGTTTTCACCTTATTGTCCTATATCGCTTATGAGCTAGCTATTCATACCGAGAAAAACTTTCTAGAGGAAATAAATGACGCAGTTCAGGAATGCAAGTAACTTACGAGGTCCTTTTGTGGATAAAATATCTGGATGGCGTTGTTCGAAATATTTAAATTAAACTAATTCCTAGACCAACTTTAATAAAAATTCAACCACCAGCATCTGTCGTTGACAGAAAGTCCGTAAAGCCATACACAATTAATTTCGAAAGAAACATGGAGAAATCTGTACATTTAGAATAGGGTACAGTTATATAGATATCTATTCACGCAATTCATATAGTCCCAAGCATCATCCAGATCCTAACAAGTTTGACCTTGACAGGTTTAACGATCAAGATAAACACAATATTAAACCCTACACCTACTATCCGTTTGGAGTTGGTCCACGAAATTGCATTGGTTAAACTATAGTATTATTCTTAGAGATATGTAGGTTGAAATGCAATACTGAAATATTATATTTATCACAACAATCTCGTATGGGGATTTGTCAGTTACCTCCATCTGGTGCGTCCCCATGGAAATTGGGGAAAGCTCACCGGCACTGTAATCCAGCAAAGTCGGAGGGTAGTAAGGAAATAAATTACTGGCGGTGAAAAAAAAACTGGCCTGGTCCTCCAAGTTGGAGGTTGGGGCAATGGTGCAGCAACCCGTCCTCCGGAAAACATCTTTTAGGAGATAATTAGCTAAAAACCCAGTCACGCTTCTCGGACGAAGGACGGAACAAAAAGACGACGTACATAGCAAAGAAAATGAACATTGACTATAGCGGAATGGAATATTCGAGGAATAAGGAAAAATAAATACTAATGAAACTCTTTAAAAGAAACATCGATATAATCGTTCTTCCAGAAACTAAAAAGAAAGGGAGTGGGGATGAAAAACTACAAGGATATATGTATCTTTACACCGGAGTAGAAAAAAATGAAAGGTCGGGGGCGGGAGTATCTATCATGATCAAAGAAAATTTTAATAAACACATAAGATCTTGATAGGCCATAAACGAAAGAATTATAAAGGTAGCCATGAAATTGAGAGAAACAGTGATTAAAATCCTACCCATATATGCACCAAGCGACAACGCTCCAGTTTCAACCAAAAACGAGTTTGAGAGATCATTTGAAAACCAAATCGATCAGGGAACAGATACTCAGGAATAAATAATTGATTCAGGAGTTTATAAGGCTAGAATCGGAAAACAAAACAACAGTAGAATGGTAGGTCCCCACGGGGAAGATCTAGTCAATGACAATGGGGAAAGACTGATCAGTCTATGCCTAGCCTATAACAGTTTTTTCGCCCATAAAGAGATACGCAAGTACACATGGTACCAACATACTAGAAATTTTTAATCAATTATAGACTACGTTATTACAAGACAGAAGTCAAATATAAATATACAAGATGTCAGGGAAAAAAGAGGAGCAGATTGTTGCTCAGATCACTGCCTAGTAGAGTAAAAAATATACATACCATATCGTAGGAGCCAACATACTCAAGAAAGCAGAACTCCAAACATGTTTGATCCACAAATTGTAAGATACAGTATACAAAGCTTAGATAGCACGATAGTACCAAATATTTATATCAAACGAGACTCAAACAGAAACTTACAACACAGCTAATACGGACAATAGAGAAAGAGTGCATCAAAGAAGCAGCAAAGGAAGCTTTACGAATAGAAGAAAAGAACAGAAAACCCTACTGGTGAGATAAAAGTATTGAAGAACTCATCAAGGAAAAGATCGTAATGCATTTAAGATTATTACAAAAAACAAATAACAGAGAAATAGAAGAAGAGTACCCAGTACTGAACAGAGAAGTCAAGAGATTGGTAATAAATAAGAAAAACGAAGCTTGGATGAAGAAATGTGAACACGTTGAACAATATATAGAAAGAGCAAGAAGCTCGGAATCATGGCGTACGATCAAGAACTTAAGAAAGTCGTCAAATGAACATCACCTAAATAGTATATCAGACAGTGGGAAGAACATTTTAAAGAACTACTTACACAAAAAAGAAGAAAATTAGTAGAAGAAGAGGAACTAGAAGAAGTAAGGGTACACGAAAGCATTACTATAGATACATTAGAGATAAAACAAACTGCAAAAACAATTAAACTTAAAAACTCACCAGGAATAGAAGGTATTAATACTGAATTAATAAAATACGGACCGGACGAACCATACATTAGGCTGATAAGGTTATTCTAACGGCTTGTGAATGGCGAAAAAGTGCCTGAAGGATTGAAGACAGCATATATTACCGCACTCTATAAAAAAGGAAGTAGGAATAATCCAAAAACTATGGCGGAATGGCAGTAATTTTCTCAATTGGACGAATGTACTCAAAGATAATAAAGATTTTGATAGAGAATAAAATAAAAGACAAACAGCTAAAAGAACATGAGGGTCTTAGAACAGGACGATCCACTATATTGCTATAATATTGGTACAAGGGTTTCATAAGATTAAAAGAATACAGTATTAAAAATTACAAAGATGAATTTAGATGTGAAATGAATATCAAAATTATTAAGATGTATTTAGAAAAGAAAGGAAATAGAATTTATAAGTTAATTAAATGAAGCTAATTGAGAAACGGTAGGATTTTAACTTAATTTAATATCTGAAATGAAATTGGAAGTTAATGACAAACACTTTTTCGAAATATACTATTTAACATAGTAGGTATTAGTCATATAAAAAAACTTTAACAGTGTATTGGACAGTAAAAAAAATAAGCTAGATCGCCAAGGGGATAGTTTATTGATTAGAATAAACAATTTCGATAACGAAAATAATGTAATACAATCAGTAACGTTTGAAATTAAGAAATAAACCCCTTTATAAAAGTTTTTAATTACATATTTGAAAAAATAAAAGAGTTTAAAATTGAAAATAAATTGGCCTGGTGAAGAAGAATAAAAACCAAATTTTAAAAGAAAAAGATTAGCAGACTAGATGGATGAAAATTAGAATGTGGTGAGAAAACAAATCTAATACAGTTATGATCTACAAAGGCAAATAAAAGTAGGGGAATGTGAATTGAGTTTATTGTGGAATTACATTGCATCGACTGAATTGGATAACAAGGAATGGTTTACAAAGAAAGTAGATTACATCGACATCGTTAGCAGAGTGGGCATATTTGTGGGGCTTGTCAAGTGACATCTTGTAACTTGCATCTGGAAAAAGGTTCGTGGTGCTGGGTTGTAGCAGGCTTCATACGTGTAATTTGGTTGAACATTAGAGTAGACACATCTACAGCTGAGGTCTATTTGGATGCATACTGTGATGGAGGTGTAGATGCTGATTTAAAATGGCGAGCTGATTTTTATGTGTTCCTGTTGCGAACTGGATTCCTGTGTTGATTTGGATCCAGATTCTGGACATCTTGGCAGTGGGTTGTCAGTTGAGGATTTCGCTGTGGCTTTGGAGCAGTTTTGTAGCGTGGTAAGTTGCAGAGCTGGATGTATTGGGTTGGCAGAGAAGAGTGTTAAGTCCAATAAAAGGTAACAGAATACAGGTATTTAAAATAAAAACTGAAATAAAATAAAGAGTGAAGTGAGTTAATTTTAATTAAGGGAGTATTTACCATTTGAGATTGACGAATTACAAATGTAACCAGAAAGTATTTGTAATTGATTTTTCAAAACTAGTACACCCAAACGTTGTTTGACGGCACACAGCTGATTAAATATATGGCAAGTCAAGTTCTCATTCGCTACTCCATGGAACGCGTACAATACCGAGTGAACCGCGTTATACAGATCTGTGTAATTGGTTGATTACCAGTAGCCACAAAGCTAAAGGTCTGGCTCAGCACGTACGACAGCTTGAAAACCGTTCAAGTTCACAACTAATATATAACAATTTCGAATGATCTATAAGTCATGTGACTAATGAATTATAATAATTAATTAAACAGCTTATAATGAATACTTTTGATTCATTAGTAGATTACCTTCCAAATTAATCGTACATCAAAGTGACGCTACACAACAAATTAAACATTTGAATATTTGGATTCAATGAATATACGACTAAGTTAGTTAGTATATTCGAAATAACCTTGCATCTAATTTTATGCTACAAGGCAATTTAATCATTTGAAATATTTGCACTCAAGGAGTACACAACCAATTAAATTAACCTTCCAAATGAATGGTACTTCTAATGGCAAGTTATGAAGCAAATGAAACATTATAAATAAAACACATCGGGAGGCAATTTTACTAGCAATCGAAGTTCACATTCAACGATATGTTTGGAGGTTTTCAAAAAGCATCACCTTCACAAGGCAAAATCAAAATGGATGCGGAAACGAATGTCTGCTTCTCGAAGAATCCGAAAAACGAAAGTTTCCAAACAACTGCACCAATACAAAACGGAATGTAGGTCAAAATGAACCAATGACAATTAAGCAACCGAATGCTGCAGGAAGTTACAATTAAAGTGCGAGCTCGGCCTAACGGCATCAAAATGGAGGACGAAAGGTGCACAATTGCGAGGATTGCAATTTTGAGAAAGCTCGGAACTTACGATTTTCTGGAGCTCGGGACTAGCTGCTAAAGAAAGAGAAGAACCTAAGATAGAATTATGGATGCTTTCGCTAAAACACGGAGCGAACAGCTTCGAAAGACTTACACCAGATTGAATTTGGACGCTTTTGATCTGCCAACTCGGTGTGAGAACTAACTCTCAAAACAACTGCCAGGGCTGCATCGTCCGAACATTCGACGAGGGCCAAAAACCAATAATCATAACTAAACGCTAAACCAAAGTCACCATCACGGCGTGGTATCCGAAAGGAAACAGATTCGCTTAGAATAAAAGCCACAAATCGAGTCACTGTCCGGCCGGAATTGAGAAAAGCTGGGAGCGCGCAAAAATACAAAATCTGCACCACGGAACTGTGAAACGGCGCAATCTAAACGTAACATTTCTACATCAGCCACACTCTTCTCTGCTACAAATCTGACATATCATTAAGACACTCTAAGGTAAACGACAAGAAATAAACCATTTAGCGAATTAAACTAGTTTATTTTTTACTAACCCTACTTAGCCCAGCACACTTGACCCATTGATGTTCAAGAGCGCTTATGCCATTTTTATAAAAGTCTGTATCGAGCTCTGCCATTTACAGTCTCGACAACTTTATTATCGCTTAAAACCAAGCCCTTTTTTCAAGATTGGAAATAGCTAACATGGGGCTAAATCTGGTGAGTAAGGTGGATATGACCACAATTCGAACCCCAACTCGTGAATGTTTGCCATATCAATCGTACTGGTGTGAGTTGGTGTGTTATCCTTATGGTGCCGTACTTTCTGTGGTTGCGGCTTACTATTCTTTTGCGTCACTTTTGAGGTTATTTTCTTATTTTAGATTACAAATTACAGACATGCTTTTATACTAATGACTCACTTTCGCTTTGGAACTCGAAATCAGGATGGTTCATGGTCATATTCAATTGAGTCATGCATCAAACAATTTACTGAGGCGTTTCCAGGTGTCCAAATCAATCGCAATGCTTTTGCTCACCATAAGCGGATTATTATTCACCGTTTCGAAGACACACTGCATCTGTAAATGCAAATCAACAAGAAGACCTACTGTTTTAACTGAAGAAAAGGTAGCTGGCATCAATGATCGAATGAAACTGAGCCCGCATAAGAATATCTCGCGAGACGTAAATTTTAAAAACTCAAAAGCGAAAAATACCTACTCGGACGCCACTGCCACGAAAACTAAAATGTTTACAGCAGTACCAACTCCTGTTAAATGAGTTGCCTACATACGTCCTTAATCAGCGTTCAGTCATTTACGAAGGCACCGTACTAGAAGTTAACCTTGCGCTGTACTTTATTGTGATTATACTCGTAGATCTCTTTAGTAATTTTAATAGATAGAATCTATTCTATTTGTAGTCTTCCGGAAAATATCGTTACTGAGCAATCTGAGCACTGCTTCTGATTAAAGTGTATTCTGCAAGTACGGTTGTCGCCAAAAAATGGGGTACACTATTTTTTCCCAATCTCAACTTTTAGAATAATACCTTACTGTTTGTTTGTTTGTTTGTTTGTTAATGGACAAAGTCTAGGCATGCAGAGTACCAGGTACCTTAGACACCGACTGCTTTGGTCATATGGTCAAAGTCCTACTTAGAATTTTGCCGAGACTAAGGAGTTCCAACCCTAGCAAGGGATCTTTTACATGCTACACATCGTAGTAACATGGGACCCACGGCTTTACATCACTTCCGAATGATGGCATTCTGTAGAAGCTTTCATCTGCATTTTTTATTTTTGAAAACCTCACCGGGACCGGGAATCGAACTCGCGACCCTTAGATCAGTAGGCAGGATGCTTACCACTGAGCTACCGACCCCGGCTAATACCTTACTACCCTGTGCATTTAAAGTAACTGTTACATTCGCTGTCATCGCTGTCATCGAACATCGAAAGTCAGTTATTTAAAAACATGCCTCGTTATTTGAACGATTTCGAAAAAGGAAGAATTGTCGATAGGCTAATGAGAGGAATACACTCAGTTTAATATAGGTAAAAATAGATAATTAATCGATAAAGTTGTACGCCACTTTAAACGAAAGATAAAGTACCATTGCTTATATCCATATATAGTTTATATTTACAAAGAGAAAATGTATAGATGACAAACTAATAACTGGATATTCACACATTCATATCTTGTTTACTATTGTTTTCCTTAATGCTTACTTCGTAGCCTTTCAACCTTTCGATGTAAGTCGCTTCCTTGAACTATTTTTTGTCAGTAACCTCTAATAGCAAGTAAATGGTATTGTAAATTCGGATTTGGGTTGGTCGACGGAAACACTGTATCAATATTGCTTGATTCATGGGAATCAAACATAATACCATTTTAAGAATAGTCTAGTCACTAAACACAAAATAAGTCACTCAAACTTATTCGATAGTTCTAATTGGCACTGATAACAGAACCAGCTTTCGAAAAATGAAATTAAATCAGGATGACAATTCCAAATAATACGGAGTTTATTTGGATATAGTTGAGAAGTTATTGATATGATTTGACTCATAAATGCAGAATGTAATTGCACCAAGGTTTTTGTGCGCTAATTATATATTGCTCAATTCATGTTCCCCAGTGATAGTTTGTACATAAAAGTTTTGCAATAGATGTCATCTATTTAGAAGTTTTGGGAACTTCAATTTTGCCTATCAACTGAGTTTACCAATGTTATTTTTAAGAAACTAGGTAAAGTGCACTACATCTTTGTATACAATCTTTACGTAATTTCTTAGTAATATTTCAGAAAGCACTCTTAATTGAACGACATAGTTGAATAGTTAAGATCTTTAATTATGAACATTTTGTTCCCTTTAAAAAATACGCAAAATGTGTTCTTGAATGATCTTCAGATCTATTGCTTTCTGAAATAGATTAACATTTAATATTGAAATTAGCAGCAATATGAGTCGCAAAAACCAGACATCTTGATATTGGGTGTCGTCCTCTAATTCCTAAATTGTGTCTAAAGACGTGATGAGAAAATTTATTTTATAAAAATGTTAAGATGTGATGAGTAAACAGGCTACCACAACACCATATTTTTGTAAGTTATTTCGTAGATTACTGTCACATCAAACAAAAACATGTTGCGACCGTAAAGTAAAAAATACATCTCTACGATATCGATATTGATTACTTTATCGAAAGTTCAAGTTCCTTTAAGATAACATATTAATTGGCCTTAAACTTAACTTCTCATGGAGATATACGAGCCCTAACCACTATATATTCGGCCATTCCAATAATTTTATTTCCTTCACGTAAAAACAGAGTTTTATGATTGAACAAAAAACAATTAAGGTACAACATTTTCTTTTCGTTAAAACATGATAAGAGATCTTCAAAATCCTTAATCCTTAATCCGCGAATGCGGTGCCTTAATTGTTCTCCGTCCACTCATAAAATCCTGTTTTACGTTAGTAGAGTAAAATTATTGAAATGGCCGAATATATAGTGGTTAGGGCTCGTAATAAACCGAAAGCAATGATGTAGCAAAAATTTACTACTGCTTGTAAATGTAGTAGTTTAATTTCAATGTTTGTTGTTGTCTACGGACTGCTATCTGAAAGAAATTGAAAGTCATTGGAAATTCCAATGGATCATATTTGTATACTGCTATATTCTTTATTATTGTCACAGATGATTATTTGTTGATTAGTTTACAGTCACTTTGTAATGGTGATATCTCTTCCAATTACAAATAGGGTCCCGAGTGGTATAGCTTGAACAAGCGTCCACGTTCGATCAGCAGAGTTAAGCAACGCTGTCTCTGGTCAGAACTTGGATGGGAGTTCCACGGCTGCATTTCTCGGCGCCTCGTGGTACGGCTATCACGGAAAAAAGTTGGTCCCGGCGGTCATACAACATCATGACAGTCGTTAGTGGGGTTGGAAGTCCTCATAACTGCACAGCGACGCCTATAATTGGCCTAACGGCTGTTGGCTGAGTGCGAATTAAATAAATAAAATAAAATAAAATAAATATAACTTAAAAGGATTGATAAACAATACAGAAGAAGGCATTATTTTATTTACATAAATAAATAGCTCTGTTCAGTAAACACAAAAACATTTACTTTTTTAAGTTGGCATATGCAAACAATTTTTGTACTAGGCATTCTGAATTTTTAATCAAATTAACAATTATTTCTGATTATGTGACAAAGTAGATATTTTTCCGTAGATTCTCCCCTGAAATTTATGACAGCTGATAAGTAAATGTCACACCTAGAATCTATTTGATTTAAAAACTTTTAGTAAGTACATTTCTAGACAAAGCTCAGTTTTGGAAGTGCACCCATGATATTTTAGAAATAAAAAACAACTTTATGCTTTTATATTTACTGAAAAATACTGTAGCTTAGCCGGTAGCTCAGTGGTTTTGCAAATCTGACTTCTGATCTAACGGTCGCGAGTTCTATTTCTGATTCTGGTAAGGTTTTAAAAATTACAAAATTCGGATGAAAACCTTGTCAACGCCACTTCTTGTTAACTATAGTTTCTCTAAATATTTTCAAATATCGCAACGCTACGAGAGTATATTTGAGAGCCGGCCAGTTAGACTTAGTGGACACGGTGTGCACTTCTTTAAATGATGTATTACCATACATAATGAGCTCCAATAAGTCTTTTAATTACAACAAATATACTCAAATATAGTTTCTTTTACAGTGCTTTAGGTACAAATAGCACTAACACAGATTATTACATCATACGCTACTTATCCGAGATAATCATGCTTCTGCAGGAGGTAAATCAAATACTATATGCCACCCCCTTTATATCATATTACCTCCGAGACAACAAGGTAACAGTTCTCAGACGTTAGCACAGAAAGGCCAATTTGTTTTTTCCTGAAATAGATAACCAGCTCGATAAATTCAATCATTCGGCCTTCCTGCGCTGGCGTCACGCCGAAGAGCTGAGACCCTGTGGTTTCGGAGGTAATGCCTAAATTTGTTCTTTTTGGTTAACTCCAACTGTAACTGCTGTTCGTTCAGTCTTAAATTTCCTTAAAATTGACGACCATTTTGAGAAGAAGAACGCAACTTTGAAACCTTCTTATAACATTAATCTTTACAGTTATTTGAAACGTTAAACCTACAAACGCCAATGCAAACTCTTGCAAAGTACAAATATTACCTGTTGAACTAACCAAGATCTATCTATCAACATATTCACACAAATGAAACCCTAGTATTCATCCATCACCAGCAATTTGGTGTGTCCAAACAGTCGCTTGTACGAATTGACATTACCCTTTAAGAAAATGTATATGCAACCTATACTAAAATTATGGATAAATATGCAATTTTGTTCGTATTGTTGTGTGAATAATTTGCATGCAAACAACAAGTCGAAACTATGCTGCTCTTTCATTTTCTAAACATATTCGAATGTCTATAGTGTTTGACTAAAAATCACTAAAGCCTATTGTTTTCTATAGAAATTTCTATCTTGAACAAATAATGATAAAATCTAAAATTAAACAAATAATAGTCAGCAGGTGATAAGGAGAAAATATTATTATAGTAATTTACGATACAAATGACTAAAGACGCTTTACGCATGTGTATCGTACAATATTTTATCTACGATATCATCTAGAAAACATGGTAAATATAAAAAAAAAATTAATGTAAATTAGGATTAGGGTCGTAATTTTGAGTGGTTAAAAATTTTAAAGCACGTTGCTACTGACGACGTAAACCAATAAAAACATTTTCAAAAAATATTCGAATGTCTATAGTGTTTGACTAAAATTCAATAAAATCTATTGTCTTCAATAGACATTTTTATCTTGAACAAGTAATCTAATAAAATATAAAATAAAACAAATAATAAATATTGAGCACGTAATATAGAAGAAGACTCTCTCTTTTTGTTTATATGTGCAATTAATTTGCTTTATCATTGTACCCAGATAAGAAGTACTTATAGTGATTACGAAAGTTTGCCATGACAATTATCATCAAATCTACTAAAGAGGTTTTGACATGTGGATGCTTTAAATAGAAACTGTTTTCTGAGCTACCTCATTCACTAAAGTTCGTTACTTAAAGACACGTGTCAATGTTTTTGCCTGATTTTATATATATTGACAATAGAAAGTAAAGTGATCGTTGAAAGTTTATTAGAATGTGGGTAATACTGCTCGGTTTGGTTTTGGTTGTGCTGGTGTATTTAAAACTGTCAAAGCATTACAAATATTGGGAAGAAAAGGGTGTGCGGTATCCCAAGCCATGGTTTATTTTAGGGAACCTACATTCTAACGTTCTTAGAAGGCAAGCACTTACCCACACTATGCAGGATATATATAATTCATATCCGGAAGAAAGGTGAGTATTACAACGAGAGTATTACATTTTCCAGGAATTTTAATTTGATAAAAAACAGTTTTTTCCCGAAAAGAACGGACAATACTAAATAATGCCTTTTTAAAGTATTTCTAAGCATCAACGTCTATTGACGAGTCGTTTACAAAAAATTTTTATTTGCTTTAGTGTGCAAAATTGTTGCTGTTTTTTATAAAATTCATTATTTCTATCGCTTTGAGAAAACAATACGAGTTTTTCCAATATTTTCAATTTTTTTGAGGCCTTATAACTTAGTGACGTAGGCTGCTTATGAAATTTAATTTAATAACTTAGTACCGCCTCTACGGATATCGTAATGAATAGGTAAAATTGTTATAAAATACTTAAAGCAAAATGACATACTAGCATTTATTAATGTATTTCGTAGATATAACAACCTACGTTTCATTGGTACTACAAAATTATTGTTTTACGTAATAATTAATTTGTTTGGTAACTCCCTTGCATAATCGCTGTTTTCTTGGCAACTTTGTACCAATGAATACTTGTGTATTACAGGAACAAACATATTTGCGAACTCCTGTCATTCTAGACCAGTGGTCGGCAGACCGCGGCTCGCGAGCCGCATGCGGCTCTTTACATAGAATTATACGGCTCTCCAACTCATGGCTGCCGAACAAACTCAAACAGTCCTATCACTCATACATAAATCATAAAGCAAACATTTTTTGTCCTTTGACTTTTTTGCAACGCCCCGCCATTTAGTAAAGCACCGGACTCGCGCCCCTCTCCTTCCCTCTCCACTCAAATTCTCGTCGGCGTTGGCACTGCCCCCGCCGCAATCCCTCATTTGGCATTTCGCCGCCGCCCGCTGTTCGTTCGGTTGTGATAAGGTTACTAAATACATGTAATCTGCTTCACTTGGCACTTTTAACACCTGGTAAATTATACCCAAAGATTCCCTGCACACTGATGAATAACTTTACATACAAATGGTATCAAAAACAGACTTTTCATTTATTTTTTTAGCTCAATCTCGCCCACACACAAATTTTACAAGCTTGTTTTGTCATTAATAATAAATGACAGTCAGGTCACTTAGCAACTAGATTTTCAATTTTTATAAAGAAAATTAGAATTGATAACATGTTTAACCTTATGGACTACAGTTTTGATGTCACGTCTTTACCTAACTACTAAAATTGCCCTTTTCTTGGAATAAAGCCACAACACTTTGCTCTGCTTTTATATCACTTTCGTTTATAATGCACTGATACACTTGAATTTCTTTAGCGTCTCACTAATTGTCTTTCGATCGGCTGTCTTCCATTTTTCATTGCTCTTTGCAATTATTATTTTGCTAGCACGGTTTTGTTTACCTTTCAGCTAGTTTGCCGTTTGCTGGCTTATACACTTTTAATACATAATGCTCATATACTTTCTGTATTTAACAAATAATTCTGTACCATTTTATTCACATTATGTTTGACGTAACTAAGCTCAAATCCGTCAGTTACAAATTAAATTGCATTGGCCCTTCAGAACATTTATCATATCTGAAACCCTAAACGCAACCCTTCTGAAACCTGCCTTATTTCATGCTAACTTTTATCCCTCAAATTATTAGTTACTGCTGCTCACATCAGGTGCACTTATTAATGTAAAGTAGATTATTTTGCAATAAATAAAATATTTAATTCTGTGCTCATTTTGACCTTATTTATTTAGGTAATTAGGCAATCAGAATTGCTATGGGCAGTAAACCATTACAATATATACAGAGAAAATACATGTTGCGGCTCTCTAAAAATTTCCAGAATCTGTTTACCTAACTTTTGGCTCATCTAATTCGAAAGTCTGCCGACCCCTGTTCTAGACGTATGAGTTGTATGAGAATAATCGAATGCATTTGTAATTGTTATAGGTAAAAACAATATATAGGCTTTCCACATAAGTATCTAGTCCTAGACAGCATTTTCTAAGCAAATCAAATTTAAACCTTTTTTACGGAGGCCAACGTGGTCTAAGACATATTATAGGTCTATCAAGTTTTTGTTATAAACGATAAAAACAATATAAATCCATTTGCATGTTTATAAACAGGGCGTGACTGTAGTTTGCTTTGTATATAACAAATAAATGCAATAGTGGACAACTGCAGTATTTATTAAAATGAGCAAATATTTAACAACCGCTAAATATGTATTTTCACAGCTAAACTGTCATCTTTAGTAGCCTTAAAGAGAGAGACTAACCCGCAAAGTTGGTCGAAGATATACTCTTCCCCAAGTCATCGGTAAAAGAAAGTATCGTTCTTCAAGAGTATTGACGATGACAGCTTAGCTGTCAAAATACGTATTTGGCGGTTGTTAAATATTTGTATGGTTAGGCGTTTTTAACTTATTGCGTTCCTTCTATTGAAATGCGAACGTTATTGTTCTGAATCAAAATACAATTACCCTCTATATATATGACTTAAACCCAAATTGGTTTCAGATACATCGGTTACTATCAAATGCTGCAACCTACATTAATGCTTCGTGATCCTGAACTCATAAAGCAAATAACTGTAAAAGATTTTGATACTTTTCCTGACCACAGAACTTTTGTATCTCCTGAAGCCGATCCCTTATGGAGCAAAAATTTAGCTTCTATGACTGGTAAGTGTCTATATTTTTAGATATTCCTTGATCGAATGCTGTTATCACTGCTGTCATCGATCTACCTTTGGTGACAATAAAAAGTAGAGAATGTACCTAGTTACCTTTTAAAGATTTATTCGGTAGTAAAGCTTAGCCTTTACGAGCATTTGCACGTTTTACTAATATTTCTATAGCCATGTTCGATAATTCAGATGTAAAAACTCATTTCGCAAGAATTTCATTTTTGAAGTCGCTAACAGCGTATGATGCGATGATAACAGTTTCTTTGTCGATACTACATAATATTATCAGAAGGTTGGCATTTCTCAAAGGTAACGAAGGTTGGCACGACATGCGGTCCACGTTGAGCCCTTCATTCACCAGCAGTAAAATGAAGACTATGTACACTTTAATGCAACAATGCGCCAATCAATTCGTAATCTATTTCAAAAACCAATCGAATGGTATAACAACAGTTGAATTAAAAGATGCTTTTACAAGATTTACGAATGATGTCATTGGAACCACCGCTTTTGGTGTGAGCTACGATTCTTTAAAAGACAGGGATAACCAGTTCTACTTGATGGGAAAAGACGCATCCGACTTTAGCGGACTAAAAGTTTTAATATTTTTTGGTTATTCGCTTAGTCCAGCTTTAATGAAGGTAGGTTAGACTACTAACTACGAGTATTGAGGCAACAAATTTAATTTCCTCATTTTAGCTCCTAAATGTCAAAATATTCAGTCGAGAGGTCAGTACATTTTTCAGAGGTCTTATTAAAGAGACATTGAGGGTTCGAGAAGAAAAACAGATTGTTCGTCCCGATATGATTCACTTGTTGATGGAAGCTCGTAAAGGGCGCCTAAAGCATGATAATAATAATGATGTTATCGATACGGGATTTGCGGTGGTGGAGGAATCAGAAGTAGGAAGAGCCCAAAAGAAGCAGAAAGCGGAGCTTACTGACGATGATATCACAGCACAAGCTCTCATATTCTTCTTGGCTGGATTTGATACCGCTTCCACCTTAATGTGTTATATTGCTTATGAACTTGCTATTCATTCGGATCTGCAGAAAACGTTATATCATGAAATAATGGAAGCAGCTGAGAAGTGCAAAGGAACAATGACATATGAAGCCATTTTAGGAATGAAATATCTGGATAACGTTGTTACAGGTAGTTAAGCTGAAACTAATTATTACATTTGTTTCAACGCAAATACTTTCAGAAACGCTTAGAATGCATCCACCGGCAGGTTTCACTGACAGAATTTCCATTAGACTATACACAATTAAATCGGAAAGAGAAGGTGAAAAATCGCTATTTTTAGAAAAGGGTACCAATCTAATATTACCTATTCACGCTATTCATATGGACCCCAAGAATTATCCAAATCCTAACAAGTTTGATCCCGATAGGTTTAGCGATGAAAATAAGCACAATATTAATCCCTATACGTTTATCCCGTTTGGAGTTGGACCACGAAATTGCATTGGTAACACTATAGCATTATTATTAATACAGCTTTTTATAAATCTTTGTTTTAGGATCACGATTTGCATTGCTGGAGACTAAACTGATAATAGTGGAATTACTGCGTAACTTCGAATTCGTACCTGTGGAAAAGACTCAAATTCCTATAAAACTGAGCAAGACAAATCCAAATCCCCTACCTGACGGAGGATTATGGGTGGGATTAAAGTCCAGATAAACTGTTTTTCAGTTCAATTTAAAGTATATATTTAGTAGCTTAATGTTTAATTACAACAGGAATTGAACAAGTGAATTGCATCGTTTGTAATTTGTAAATAAAACTTTGATTGTTATAACAATTTATTATGAAACAAACAAATAGTATTTATTGTAATACTATAAAAATATATTTAAAATAAACTTCTTCAATAGAGCTTAATCATATAACCAATATTTTTAATATTATATAAGTGTAGTAAATGTGTCGCCTGCTATCAGTGAAGGAATAATCGGGATTTCACCATATATTACAGGTATTTTTAACGCTCCAAGTGGTTTAGAGAAACTTTTAGACATAGGTACATACTGTCCAAAAACTTCTATCTGTAAAATCACATAATATCAAATTTGACTATACTTGATTCACCGTATCGTGTCAGTAAGATCAACAATCCAATTTACAAATATCAGCTATAACTAGCTCACAAATACGACCTGACGGAAAAATTTGACCAGAGAAACAGAACCTTTTTGCTGTCGTTATGAATGTCATAATCAATGCGTAATGTCTTTATATACATTAAGTAACATATTTTTTATCTTTGTCACATATTTTAAGTGGTGAATTTATTAGAAAAGTTTTTGAGCTGGACATCGCACAGTTCTACAGTTTCAATGTCTGCAAAGACAGTTGTCAAATTTGACCTTTATAACGGGTGTTTTTTTTAGAGGAGGAGAACTTTAAATTGAAATAAAACACAGAAAAATGTTTTTAATATCCATGAAATTGGCTTTATTTGAAAGATAATTTTATGGCATTTATGTTTGAATATGATTTCGGGCATGTGACCGCCGCGGCTGGCGTGTACAGGGTTATTCATTATAAATTACCCACCCCTTATCATCGTTATTATTGCCTATAGAAAAAAAAGTTTTAAATAAAAGTTATGTGGTTATAACTGAATTTTGTTAAAATGCTATCAAAAGTACAGTGGCGTGCATAATTAAGGGGATACAAAAAAGTAATATATTTTTTTAAATGGAACACCCTGTATATTATTAAATTTTTGGAATGATCTTTCTTTCCTGATTTCAAAAATATACCATATGTTACCCCTACCTTATACCGTTTTTGAGTTATTAAACGTCGAATATCATTAACATTATTAAAGTAAGCTATGAAAATGACACCTATTTTGTTTGATAAGTGACATTTCTTCAATGAAATAATCTAAATGAGTTATTTTTTATTTATATTTAAATTTCCTAAATAAAACTTTGTTATATTTAATAATGTTAACTACTTTAACTAAGATATTCGACGTTTAATAACTCAAAAACGGTATAAGGTAAGGGTAACATATGGTATATTTTTGAAATCAGGAAAGAAAGATCATTCCAAAAATTTAATAATATACAGGGTGTTCCATTTAAAAAAATATATTACTTTTTTGTATCCCCTTAATTATGCACGCCACTGTACTTTTGATAGCATTTTAACAAAATTCAGTTATAACCACATAACTTTTATTTAAAACTTTTTTTTTCTATAGGCAATAATAACGATGATAAGGGGTGGGTAATTTATAATGAATAACCCTGTACATGACGTAATCTGGAGGTCCAATTTTCACACACTCTTCGCAGTAAATCAGGCTGTATTTCGGCAATAACGCGTCGAATGTTGGCTTCCAAGTGCTCAATTGTTTCCGGTTTATCGACGTAGGCATGCGACTTTACATATCCTCAAAGAAAATAATCTAACGGCGTCAAATCGCACGAAAGAGGTGGCCAGTTAACAGTTCCACAAAATGGATCCACGAAATGGATCTGTTAACTGGCCACCTCTTTCGTGCTATTTGACGCCGTTAGATTATTTTCTTTGAGGATATGTAAAGTCGCATGTCTACGTCGATAAACCGGAAACAATTGAGCACTTGGAAGCCAACATTCGACGCGTTATAGCGATTTACTGCGAAGAGTGTGTGAAAATTGGACCTCCAGATTACGTCATGTATACGCCAGCCGCGGCGGTCACATGCCCGAAATCATAGTCAAACATAAATGTCATAAAATTTTCTTTCAAATAAAGCCAATTTCATGGATATTAAAAACATTTTTCTGTGTTTTATTTCAATTTGAAGTTCTCCTCCTCTAAAAAACAACCTATATAACCTTTATAGCATACATAGGTGCATCCTATGATCTAAATTTTAACACAATCATAGTAGTAATCAATTTACTGTTGATATTTGTAACT
Source organism: Agriotes lineatus (assembly GCA_940337035.1). Taxonomy (NCBI): domain Eukaryota; kingdom Metazoa; phylum Arthropoda; class Insecta; order Coleoptera; family Elateridae; genus Agriotes; species Agriotes lineatus. The sequence continues at coordinate 111,201,651 of OW679200.1, read as the reverse complement.
TGGGTTGCAGGATTTACTTACTCGATTCAGTGGATGAGCTATAGCAAGCCATGACACTGACTCTGTTGCCAAATTGTGTGCTATGCCATTTCAAAACACACTAAGTTTTGTTTGTTTGAAATATATTTGACATTCAAACTATTTTGACAAAGCAGTTCATATACGTTACAAAAATGTCTTTGAAGTGTTGTCTAATGAAACGGTGGCAAAAAATGTGAAGAAATTTTGCATTTAGAGAAGTGGCGGATTGGAAAGGCTAGTGTTTTGTGTAAAAAGCACTTTAAAAGAGCGAATATAAAGGGTAATAAAATGTAAAGACTTGGGTAACAGTTTACTTTAGCATGAAACGCTTAAAAACCGCGTTTTTTGGAATCCCTAGAAAAAGGCCATGCAGAACAAAAGCTAAGTACAGAGAAGTCGGCGAAAAGGCGTTTTTAAATACAAAAATTAGAAAAATCCATTAGAAATTTCGAAAAACACGAAAATCACCGGCGAAATGACATAAACACGTCATTTTATTTCGGTGCGCACGCAACGTAAACTGTAGCTCGAATATGTTACTAAAGCTCGAAAAACACCAGGGGCGGCACCCATTGATTTAAAATAAATAGATAGAATGAGGGAAAACTTCAGTATAGTAGACCACAACCTTTTAGTGGACACACATATTTTAAACTGCAGCTAACCTAAAATAGCTCCTGGGCATGAGACAGAAGTGGTCTACGATACTGCATTTTAGCCAAAGTATTTACTAGAGGCCTCTATACTTTTATACACGTTGGGGCTGCGCCACACTGTTTAGGGTATTTTAACGACATTTGGCAATTGTGTTAGTTCAAGTACATTTTAGTTTAGCATTTACTTGGCGAAAATATACATTTTTCGCCTCCTTCGACAACAGATTCGAGTACAACAGGGTAAATCATAGGCATAGTGCAAAACCGTTTCCATAAGTTGCAATTTAAGCGTTTCAAGCTAAAGTAAATAATTACCAAGACTTGTTTCGACTGAATATCACTAACTTATAGGCAAGTTATTTTGTAGAAATTACTGTTTTAGATAAAGTAAAAATTAGTAGCAATGGAGAAAAAGGTACATAACCATTAGAAATTGTTTTTAAATCGAATATTACCGAGAAGTGACGCACTATGGTGTAAATAGCAGTGATTTTATAAATTTTGTTTCAACTGGCATGCATCACAATGACAGAAACAATGCAGTGACAGATTGTTCATTTAGTGACCAATACTAGTAATTTTTTTGAATGGTTGGCTAAGCCATGTTGCCAGATTGGGGTAGGCCATTCCAAAGGCCACTTTATAGGCCCAGTGTCATGGCCTGGAACAATATAGACCGCCTTGGCTTCAGATAACTAGTTATTTTAACTATTATCTTATATGCTCCAGCTCAGCCACTAAACATTATTAATTGATATTTTTAGTTAATCAATTACTCACATTTCAACAGTCCTCGGTCCCCTGGGCTTACGCAAAACCGCCTGCAGCCAAACAAAGCTTTTCTGCCAGAGCCGACGCACCCGAAACAGTGTTTGACTGGAGAAAAAACTTTCGCCGCACCGATCGGACTTCGTCTTGCTCTGAAAGATAAGTCGCCGTCAGTCCGAAAGTTAAATCTACGAACCTGCCCAATACAACTCTTTGAACTCCAATCCTGAAACCGTTTTTTAATCCACCAGCTCCAGTACTGGGCAACAAACCTGAAACCAACCCTTAACGTATTCACTAGGGCGCCGGCTCCGGTACCAGTAAATCTCTCTTGGAACACCTCCACAGCGGTACGCTAGGTTTCCGGCCTCGATGCCACGAGTTCACTCACCCTCATCTGCATCTCGAGGGGAGGCCCTAACACTTTGCCACTAAAACAGCACTTTTAGGGCTACAGAGTGGTCTCCACAAATACGCAAACTGTCGCCTGAGAAAAGCGTTCTGGTCTACCTCCATAACTAATTGAAGGCACAACGTGTTACGAGACCACCTTGCTGATCACTGTCGAGGTTACCCCAAATTCATTGCCAGCAGCTGATCAACATTTTCGTGCACGCTCGGGAATTTCAAAGGTAATAGTTAGCCTATTATGTCGCTCACGTGCCTGTCCACGGAAACTCTAGCACCTGCACTACATTCTTTACACTCTGGGAGAGCCGGCTAAGCCTTATTTGCCCCAAACTAGCTGCACATGATCATCCACGGATGTAAACAAACAGATCGAAGCCGCCATTTCACATATTACTTACCGGAACTGCCGCTACAAGATACAGCGCCGCATCGATGGTATTTCGACCATGTCATTTGCTGTGTTTGGGTGCTGCATTATTAACGCACCTTCGAAAGCGTGCGACGTGTAACCAAAAATTGAATTTTTCTATTTATTATCTACATTGTAAATCCGTTTTCTTATCAAATTTAGTATTTATAAACATGACATGTACTATGACGACTGATATACATATACATATTCTACTTAGATTCTAAATCTTTTCACTCGAAGAAAGTAGCAAACCCTGGTTAAACTGAGCTACCAGTAATTGATGCACGAAATGCAAGAAGTGTTCAGGGTGGAGCTTGTAGTGGACTGTATGAATTTAATTTGGACAGTTGCAGGAATATCTTAGGGGTGCAGGAATTAAAAAGGGGTGCAAACCAACGGTCTCGTGCGGTCTCACACGAGATGATGTACCAAAAAAGACCTGGGGCCGTTGGTCAGCGTGACACAGTGAAACAAAACTTCAAACTGTATGTTTATTGACTAGAATATTTTTCTATTTATACATATAAAAATACTGACTTAGCTTACAAAGTTTAATATTTGCCCTAGTTTCAGCTCGCATATGCACTTGCGTATTCAATTTCATAACAAACAAACTTGCAGAGTGCAGAATTGCAGGCTATTCACCGGGTCATTCGAGCACTGATTACATTACTGCTGACGCTTTGTTAAGCATTTTCCGTATGCAATATATGTTTGTGAAATATACGCCTAATTAAATTAAAAGGATTAAAATTTATGTTTGGTTCCTAAACATTCTGCCGAGCGACAAAGGGCCGGGATGGTGTGGCTGGGGCTGTCTCTCCATCTTCTTCGTCAGGTGGCAGTTGTTGTAACCTGAAGCTCTCTAACGGGTCTGAATTTGGGCGTGGCTGCGGTTTCCTATTCTTTCTCCAGTACTTCCATAATGTCCAGATGATACAAACTGATACCAAGATACCGATTGTAGTACCAGTGTTCACCATGATGGTATGTTGATGGTGCCACAATGGATATTCCTGATGTAGCTGCAACTCGTCTTCTTCTTCTTGTAGGCGTTGAAAATGATCGGACGGTAGCAACACAGGTTCCTCCATTTGCAGTTGAGGGTGGGTGCTCGTATTCTGCAAAGTAGTGTTAATAATTACTTGCATTGGTTTGTTGAACCCAGCTACGACAGGAATAGTAGTGAATAGCTGAGTATGCAAGGTAGTCCGTTTGGTGTATATAGTACAATCTGGGGATATCTGGATTATGCCAACATCTTGAATCTTCACATCTTCTCGATTCCCGCTGCATTGTACTGCTGCTGTTGTGGGTTGATTGGGAATAAACAACCATGTATTCGCTGCGTACAGTTTCTTCCATACCAGTGTCTTAACTGTAAACTGATGGACCAAACATTTGATCTTGTTTAATCGTTGATAGATTTCGTCAATGATGCAATTAGGATTGTCTTCAATACTTCGAACGGCGGATGTCCTACATAGGTAAAGATGTTTTTCTATTGGTTCGATATCCTTTAACTTGTACTCTTGGATTTCAAAATAGGTTTGTTCGTTGTAGTTGATAGCTAAGAACTCCATTGGCAAGTTCAGTGATGCGTAGGTTCCATTTCCTTTCTTTACTGGAATAGGAGTTAGTTTTATCAAGTTGTATTCCCACTTCTCAGTTATGTGAAAATAACTGAAGATCTCGATTGATTCATTGTTGAAGCTAACTTCCATCTTGTGCGTTGGCGTAGTAAGAATCTCTAGGTTTGCTGGAAGTTTGACCATTGCATAAGTCATTATTCTGTCAAATTTGTGACGATGGAATAAATTGCATGATGTCTGCCTTTGGACTCCAGTGTACTCCCAAGGTTTTCCTTGTTTCTCCTTCGTCGATCTCGAGTAAATTCTTGTCCTGTAAGTTATCTGGCAATTCTTCAACAAGAGCTGGGCTGTTGCTTGCCCATTTTCTGAGGGTAAACCCTCCATTTTTTAACATATTGATTAGACTCACTTGGAGATGCCTTGCTTCTTCTACGGAGTCAGTTCCCGACATTAAATCATCCACGTAGAAGTCCTTGGTTGCTACTTCTGCAGCCATTGGGTATATTTGTCTTTCATCCTCGGCTAGCTGCAAAAGGGTACGGATTGCCAGGTATGGTGCTGCTGTTGTTCCATAAGTTACAGTGGTGAGTTTAAATTCTTGAATAGGTTCGTCTGGAGAAAACCGCCATACTATCCTTTGGAGGTCCTGATCTTCTTCGGCTATCTTAATCTGACGATACATCTTTTCAATATCTGCCGAAAAAACAAATTTGTGTTTTCTCCACCTCAGCAGGATATGCTTCAAATCTTGTTGTAGTCTTGGTCCAGCAGTCATTAGCTGGTTTAAGCTAAGTCCAGTAGTGGTTTTTGAGGAAGCATCATAGACTACCCTTAATTTCGTGGTTGTGCTGTCTTCCTTTACTACTGCTTGATGAGGGATGAAGTAGGTTTTTCGTAGATTGGTTCCTGGTTGAACGCGTTTCATATGTCCTAGTTCTAAGTATTCCTTCATAAAGGTTTTGTATTCTTTACCTAGAACTTTATCTTCTTCTAACCGTTTCTCCAGTTGAATGAACCGTGCGATTGCCTTTTTTCTTGAATCCCCAAGCTTTTCTATTGGTTCCTTGAACGGAATTTTCACTGTATATGTACCATCAGCATTTCTCTGGTGGTTGCAGTTGTAGAATTCTTTGCATTCCTTGTCTTCGTTGGACATCATTTTTTCTGGTACAACTTCTTCAATCTCCCAAAATTTTGTGAGTTGTTCATCTTCTGCAGCACATGCGACCATGCTAAGAATTTTCCTCTCTTCTGATGGTGCTGTTGCATTCCCCCTGATGATCCATCCAAGTTCCGTGTTTTGCGCTAACAGGCCTCCGTTGAATTTTCGTACTCCTTCCAAAATGATTTCCTTGTAGATGTCTGCTCCTAGGATAACGTCTATTGGTCCAGGTTTCTGAAATAGTGGATCAGCCAACACCATATTCTTACAGTCCTAAAGTTGATAGTTTTCGACTGGTTTTTCTGGAAGTGACTTGGTTAGCTGTGGCAGTATCAGCATCTCACATATGGTTGTGTAGTTGCTTGGAAATCGTGGACGTAGGTTTACAGTTAATCGTCCTCGGGCTGTCCCTGCTCCTTTCTTGCCTAATCCAGAAATGTGCACTCTCACCTTTTCTTCTGGTAGACCCAGCGTTTGAGCTGCATCTCCTGTGATGAATGATGCCTGTGATCCGGAGTCTATCTGGGCTCTGAGATACTCCAAACTCCCTGAAGATGACTGGACCTTAATTAGGGCAGTTGCCAGCAAAACGTTGCGATGCTGTCTTTCTACTAGGCTTGCAACAATGTTTTCGTTCTTATTGGTTGCTGTCGCACTGGAAATTGCCGTTGTGGTCTTGGGAGGCTGTTGTTTGCTAAAATCTTCGTGCAACAGCCAATAATGTCTTTTATTACATACCTTGCATTTCCCTGGGCAAAAGTGTCTGGAGTTATATTTTCCTGTAGGCTTGAAGCAGTTTGAACATAATTTTTTATTCTTTATGAAGTCCCAACGTTCGGATATATTTAGATTGCTGAATTTTGGGCAGAATTTAATGCTGTGTGATCCTCCGCAGTGGAAGCACGATATGTCAGCAGTGTGGTACGTCTTCACTGCCCACCGATACTGGTGACTTTCCCATGGTTTCCCAATTCCTTGTTTTCTGGGTTCGAGTTTGTTCCGTCTTTGTACAGCTTCCAGCGACTGAAATCTTGTTTCTAAGAAATTCAGTAGCTGCTCGAATTTTTGCACTTCTCTTGGTGCCGTTAGTGACTGCTCATACAGTCTGTTGGTTTCCTTGTCCAACTTCCGTGTCACTATATGACACTGTTACGGTATTAAAACAACTTTACGACACCCACCCAAGGTAAGCATCGCACCACGGAATCAGTCCTGGAAAACTGGCACACTTGCCCTGAGATTTGCTAGAAACAGGCTAAAGGGCCACGGCTGGAACGCTCAGGGAGTCGGGCGTGAGTCACACGATACGTTCTGGGCAAGCGTGTTGAGGCATATATATAGGGTACGTCAAAATTATGAGGGCGCCACCAAGCCTGTCTTAGTTCGAATAACCGGGCCTGGGCGGTTAAACGGGAGCGAAGTATTCAAGATACTCCGTCGATAAGAATTCTCATGAGCTGCAAGCTCAAATAACAATTTCGTACTGGAATGGTAATATTGGGACTCTTTGGCCGAGACTGCTCAATCACTGGACCTACCTGCACGCTCTGATCTCTCACGTCTCGCCGTACACCAATCTTTACACTGTAAAAGGCGCTATCTGAAACAAAGCATGCACAGGTCGAATAGGAATAATACGTCCCTTAACTACATATGCGTCTATTGATCGCTAATTACATCTGGGCAACAAATCGTGCCGCCAAGCTTATGTTACTGCTTACGTTAAGCACCAGCTGATGGACGCGCTATGCTAATGAACATATTAGAGTACAGTTTAGAAATACGCGCTCCGGCAAAAGGGCGCGTTAGTGCGCGATAACAGACGCCGACCTGCGGTTAACACCTAGGAAGCAAAGCACAAAGCCCTCGCAAACATAAACAAAGAAAAACTCGAACAGCTTAGGGCGCGCCAGGCCCAGCACGGTGAGGCGTTAATTCTATTTAGGTATTAATCGGTACAATATAGCGAAGCTCGCGCACCTAACGTTACTGAATTAAAGTTAGCACAAACGTAACACCAAATCATAAGCGCAGAGTTCTTTAGCTATTTAGGCGATGAAACGCGAAACTCGCGCACATGAACTTACTAGCAGGCTACCAAAGTAGCGTCTTGCAGCATGGTGGCCTCAAACCGGCATTAAAAGCCGCGACAAGCAAGCAAGGGGCATGCATCCGCCCACATAAAGTTGAGCACAAAGCACCAACGCTCGCACAAGTGACAGTTACTATGTTTAAATGGTTGCAATTACAAATACCTTAGTCCGCGGACGGTCCATGAGAGTGGCGTGCAGTCAGTTGGCAGAAGGCGGCAGTCTGTGGCAGCTCAATCGCCAAAACACGGCATTAGGGGTAAACGGGCTGGAATCCGCCAAGATGGCGGCGTTAGGACGCTCTCCTGAGAGCACACTACAGCGGCAAAGAGGCCTACTTCGTCCTGCCTAGAAAGATCCTCGAAACAGCGAGTTGCAAAGGGAAAGCCCCCTTTCTCACCAACGTAGAACTGGCCCCAAGAAGCCCTTCACACACCTACGCCTTGACGTAAAGACGTGCCACTCACACAACCACACGCGACCTCCTTCGATCAACGGCCAGAGCTGAACTCCTCAAGCCAGCCGTGTTATGGCCCCTGCAGTGGCGTGAGCCAAACGGCCTTGCCACGTGACTCTCGGCAGCCAATGGCGATGCGCTCCACAAAACAAATTAATTCCGGTATCAAAGACAGCCAATGGCGAAGCGCCTCAACGGAGTGATTTCTAGAAGTTTCGGAATTCTTGCGAGCGATAACACCCGGCTGCCAAAGTAGCAGCAAAGGGGTGCTCCAACTGACGAGAAATACTGCGTTTGGGGTCAAATATGTGCAAAATCATTATTGTAGAATTAGGCGATGGAGCCAAATAAGTAACTAAAAGGGTTTAGCATACGGGCACGCTGCCCTAAAGCCTAGGTGGCTACTTAAAATACCAAAATGACCTGACAACACATGATACCCCCATGTGGCCGTTTCAATTCCTAAGTTCTCAATTGCTCTTAGGCATTCTGCAGTCGTGTCATGGAGTTTCTTGATCCCTTCTGCAGATTCGTTCGACAGGGTTGCCTGGTTGAATATGTCATCCAAATACTTCGCAAGTAGCAGCCTGGTGTTTTCGTATCTGTTCTTTATAATGAACCATGCGTAATTGGCTTCAGTTGCCTCCAGGTGTTGCACTAACTTGCTGGCTTCCCCTCGTAATTGTGACTTTAAGTAATGCATTTTTTCCGCCTTACTTAGTCGTGAATTTTCATGAACAATTCTTCGGAAAATATCATGAAAGCTAGGCCATGCTTCGTAGGTCCCTTCAAAAAATAGAATTTTAAGAGTAGGCAACACTATATTCGCATGGCTGTGTTCCTTGACACTTTGAACCTCTCCATCCTGGATGTGTTGGTACAGGACTACAATTATTTCGTTGACCATCTTCTTGGTCTCACGGAACTCCTTGTCGTCGTAGCTACCGTGGGATAGTATCTCCTCGTTTAGAGCTCTGATGTCATCCCAATCCTCCTTAAAATTCTTAATGTTGTATTCACAATACCTTTTACTGCATTCCTCATTCAACCTATTCCAGACTTCCTGAATGTCGCTTTGGAGTGAATTCACCTTGATCTGTAGCCTTCTTATTCGAAACTGTCCCTCCTTGTCAGCACGTGCGGTCGTATCTTCTTTTGGTCCAGCTGGCTGCTGTGAACTTTCACCTAGTGTGGCTAGATTTTCTTCGCACTTGTCGAGCAGGGCAACCCCTTCATTGTAAACGTCTTTGGTTTGCTGAAAAAAATTGTTTTTAAAATAAGGGTGTTCTTCCTCGACTTCCTTCGCCAGGTCTGAATGGTTGGCCTCAAATTCTTCCCAAAGTTGTTTTAGGGTGGATCTGCGAGCGGTGATATATGCTGCATTTTTTCTTGATGGGCCATCCTTCCTCACGTTGATAATCTGCCTGCGAATGGATTCTGCTAAATCTTCTTGGGTTGTGAAAATCTCCCGTCGCTGCGCCATCGTAACGGTTTTGTTCGATGAGGGCTGGTACGTTTTAAGGGATCACTGGACCAAATGCTAGGGGCAGGAACGTTGAAAGGCTCGAAATATCAGATACTAGGGGCAGGAACGTTTTAATGGCTTGAAGGACCAAAATGTTCAGGGTGGAGCTTGTAGTGGACTGTATGAATTTAATTTGGACAGTTGCAGGAATATCTTAGGGGTGCAGGAATTAAAAAGGGGTGCAAACCAACGGTCTCGTGCGGTCTCACACGAGATGATGTACCAAAAAAGACCTGGGGCCGTTGGTCAGCGTGACACAGTGAAACAAAACTTCAAACTGTATGTTTATTGACTAGAATATTTTTCTATTTATACATATAAAACTACTGACTTAGCTTACAAAGTTTAATATTTGCCCTAGTTTCAGCTCGCATATGCACTTGCGTATTCAATTTCATAACAAACAAACTTGCAGAGTGCAGAATTGCAGGCTATTCACCGGGTCATTCGAGCACTGATTACATTACTGCTGACGCTTTGTTAAGCATTTTCCGTATGCAATATATGTTTGTGAAATATACGCCTAATTAAATTAAAAGGATTAAAATTTATGTTTGGTTCCTAAACATTCTGCCGAGCGACAAAGGGCCGGGATGGTGTGGCTGAGGCTGTCTCTCCATCTTCTTCGTCAGGTGGCAGTTGTTGTAACCTGAAGCTCTCTGACGGGTCTGAATTTGGGCGTGGCTGCGGTTTCCTATTCTTTCTCCAGTACTTCCATAATGTCCAGATGATACAAACTGATACCAAGATACCGATTGTAGTACCAGTGTTCACCATGATGGTATGTTGATGGTGCCACAATGGATATTCCTGATGTAGCTGCAACTCGTCTTCTTCTTCTTGTAGGCGTTGAAAATGATCGGACGGTAGCAACACAGGTTCCTCCATTTGCAGTTGAGGGTGGGTGCTCGTATTCTGCAAAGTAGTGTTAATAATTACTTGCATTGGTTTGTTGAACCCAGCTACGACAGGAATAGTAGTGAATAGCTGAGTATGCAAGGTAGTCCGTTTGGTGTATATAGTACAATCTGGGGATATCTGGATTATGCCAACATCTTGAATCTTCACATCTTCTCGATTCCCGCTGCATTGTACTGCTGCTGTTGTGGGTTGATTGGGAATAAACAACCATGTATTCGCTGCGTACAGTTTCTTCCATACCAGTGTCTCGTGCGGTCTCACACGAGATGATGTACCAAAAAAGACCTGGGGCCGTTGGTCAGCGTGACACAGTGAAACAAAACTTCAAACTGTATGTTTATTGACTAGAATATTTTTCTATTTATACATATAAAACTACTGACTTAGCTTACAAAGTTTAATATTTGCCCTAGTTTCAGCTCGCATATGCACTTGCGTATTCAATTTCATAACAAACAAACTTGCAGAGTGCAGAATTGCAGGCTATTCACCGGGTCATTCGAGCACTGATTACATTACTGCTGACGCTTTGTTAAGCATTTTCCGTATGCAATATATGTTTGTGAAATATACGCCTAATTAAATTAAAAGGATTAAAATTTATGTTTGGTTCCTAAACAAGAAGTAATTAATCAAATTTACTAGCCAGTAGCAAGCATTACATCTTAACTCGGAAACTCTGAAACAAACCTCCTATTTTAGCAAATGTTGGTGTCGTGTAGCCATATAAAGTTTAATTGTCCTTTAAACATATCAAATTGTAAACTTTAATATAATAATTTTCTCCATTACTTAATGGATCGCTTCAAAATTATTAGGCAACTTAAGAGTAAAAGACTTTGTTTATATTTGAAGTCAATTGAAATTTTGGTAGTAACGACCAATTGTACTTCGTCGACAAGGACGTAACTTACTTGCCTTATTCTTTTTGATTGTACATTCAATCGGTACCGATAAAATAGTTCTGACTAACAGTTTGGTTTATCCATCAAGCTTCAACTGCTAATGAACTCAAAAGTAACAAATATCAGTACAAAAGTTAAGATATTTATAAACAATGTTGTTAGCAACTCGAAAAGAGGGAATGATTCATTTGTTAATGGAGATCCGCAACAGTAATTACAAAATTAGAAATAAATTTCGATTTTTAAGTTAAACGTAAAAATTTGGTTACCATTTAAAGCCAAATGATAAATATGCGGATGAAATTTGGGAATTTTAATATAGATTAGGATACTATAAACGGAGGTAATATGACATAATGGGAGTGTTATGTCATATTACCTCCGAGACAACAAAAGGCCACAGTTCTCCTGCAAGACGTCAGCACAGGAAGAGGCGATAAATTCAATCATTCAATGATTCGGCCTTCCTGTGCTGACGTCACATCGAAGAACTGAGACCTTGTTGTTTTGGAGGTAATGCCTAAATTTGATCGTTTTGGTTAACACCAGCTGTAACTGCTGTTTGTTTAGTCTTAGATTTTCTTAAAAGTGACGACCATTTTGACAAGAAAAACTCAACATTGAAACCTTACAACTTTAATCTTTGCAGTTATTTGAAATGTTAAATCTCCCAACGCTAATGCCAATTCCTACATGGTACAAATATTACTAGCGGAACTAAGAAAGATCTATCGATCACCATATTCACAGATAAAACACTAGTAATCATCCTTTTTCAGCAATTGGTTGTGTCCAAACATTCGCTTGTACGAATAAACACTACTCTTTAAGAAAATATATAAACAACCTATGTTAAAATTGTGATTAAATAAGCAGTTTCTTCATATTTCTTCACACTGATAATTTGCATAAAAACAACAAGTCGTTTCTATCAGAGAAAAGTATGCTGCACTTTAATTTTCCAAAAATATTCGAATGTCTATAGTGTTTCACTAAAATTCAATTAAATCTATTGTTTTCAATAGAAATTTCAGTCTTGAACAAATCATGTAAAAATATAAAATAAAACAAATAATGAATAGTGAGGAAGTGATATGGAGAAAATGTTATAACGCTCTCTATTTGTTTACATGAACTGTTAATTTGCTTTATCATTGTGCCCAGATAAAGAATACTTATAGTTATTACGTAACTTTGTTTTACCGTCAAATTTACGAAAGAGGCCTTGACATGTGGATGCTTTAAATAGAGACTGTTTTCTAAGCTATCTCATTCACTAAAGTTAGTTGCCTAGGCGCACGTGTCAATATTATGTTTGCCTAATTTTGTATTTATTGGCAATAGAACGTAAAGTGATCGTTGACAGTCTGTTAGGATGTGGGTAATACTGCTCGGGTTGGTTTTGGTTGTGCTGGTGTATTTAAAACTATCAAAGAATTACAAATACTGGGAAGAAAAGGGTGTGCGGTATCCCAAGCCATGGTTTATTTTAGGAAACATACATTCTACAGTTCTTAGAAGAAAAGCATTTAACGACACTTTTCAGGATATATATAATTCATATCCGGAGGAAAGGTGAGCATTACGAGATTATTAAATTTTCCAGAAATTGTGACCTGTTAAATTTTTTTTTTGTAAATTTTTATAAAATACTAAATAATGCCTTTTTAAGTATTTCTAAGTATCGGTGTCTATTGACGATTTGTTTACAAAAATATCATTATTCTATTTGCTTTATTATGCAAAAATGTTACTGTTTTTTAATTAAATTCATTCTTTCTATCGCTCTGAGAAGTTTTTCCAAAATTTCCGATTCTCCTGAGGCTTTATAACTTAGTGATGTGAGTGCGAATGGAATTTAATTTAATAACTTAGTACCGTCATTCCGGATGTCGTAATGAATAGGTAAAATTAATATAAAGTACTTAGAGCAAAACGACATGCTAACATTTATTTGTACATCGGTACAGGAAAATTATTGTTTGCATAATATGTAATTAACTTGTTTGGTAACTCCATCGTATAATTGCTGATTTCTTAACAACTTTGTACGAATGAATACTTATATATTACAGGCACAAGCAAATCTGCAAACTCGTTTCATTCTAGATGTACAGTTATATGAGAATATCCGAATGCATTTGTGATTGTTATAGGTGGAAACAATATCTAGCAATATAACAGCAATAAGATAACATGAACAACAAAATAGAATGCATGAGTAAGAAAGGTCATGTCTTTCATACGATAAAATTATTTTAGTAGGCATGTTTAGTTGACTTATGTCATAATTAAAATAAGCGTATGCCTACTCGAATATTTACTACTATATTTATCTCTTTGTTACTCAAGCAATCGGTATATACGTACGTTCATCCACACAAGTATTTAGTTCTAGACAGTTTTCTAAGCAAATTCAATTTACACCCTTCCTGCGGAGGCCAACATGGTCTAAATCATAGTAAAAGTCCCTCATATTTCTATTATAAAAGATCAAATTAATATAAAGGCATTTACATGTTTTAAAACATGGCGTGACTGTAGTTTTTTTTTGTATATAGCAAATAAATGCAATAGTGGACAATTGTAGTATTTATTAAAATGAACAATCTGTATTTAGACTTTCATCAGTTAGAAAGTTAAGGAAATAAAAACTTAGTAATAAAATAAGTGCAAGCGAAACGTCTTTAGCAGTTGAAATTTGACAGACGTTTTTTATATTAACCTATAATACTATGAGTAGTCAAAGTTATGTCGAATATTTTTACTGTGGTATCACGAATGTCCATTGCGCTTAGGTTCGATTAGGACGAATGCGCCAGCACGAGACCTAAGCTTAAGCAAATATTTTTCCGCCCATCGTACTTAGAACTGTCACATTATTTACAAAATTTTGTTGAGCAAAGTCAAACATTCCATTACATCAGCCGTTGCTAGGTAATTTACAATAAAACTCTACAGGAATAGTATTCCCGGCCTAGTAGTCCAGTGCATTTATCCGAAAAATAGATGTAACCTCGGAAAAAATCCTAGAGAGCTGAAATTTGGTTTACACTTACCTTTCATCTTTCCAAATAAGGGTTGAGAAGTCCTCAACGATCCGTTGTACGCATAACTTTTTAGAGTGCTCAGAAGGTCGATTTTTCGGTTTTACAACTATATCTTCGTTCCTATCGACTTTACGACTACGAAGGTGCAATAACAAAAGAAGGGTAACAAAATTCTCTATCAAAAAGTTATGTATAGTTTTTACATACAAGCAACAGTTTTCATGGAAATTCGGTAGGAAGTCCATAAGTTTAGGAAATATTCTTGTTCTGCTCCTGAAGACGCAGCATCGCTATCTTTTGAAGACGTTGAACAGTCAAATAATGTTGGTGAGTTGAAAAATTTGACGACAAAATTTCTGAGTTACAAAATAAAAGTCCTATTGTGGGGACAATATTTCGTAATGATTACTGTTGCAAAGGTATTTGTAAGAGCAGAAAGAATGGGAAATTGGAAGATGCATTTAACTGCTGTAAAAATATGCTACCATATTTTCACACAGCAGGACATTTTCTTTATGCAAAATCGGCCATTTGTATATTCAGGACAAGGAGGTATTAGAAACTTCGATGAAAAATGAAGCTTTTAAAAAAGTCACTGGCAACTTTTAACTATGTCCATACAAATGTTGGTGAAAAGGCGGTGATTGTTTTTGATGGGTATAACAACAGCAGACACAATGCGAAAGCTATGGAATAACTTCGCCGATCTTCAAAAACGTCATCTTCAGACGTGTTTTTGACGACACAATGAATGTAACAGTCAGCCAGGAAACGTTTCTTTCTAAAAGCAACAACAAATGCAAATTGATTTCGATGCTGTCAGAGAAATTCGAAGCCACAAATTTCCTCGTCGAACAGGCTGAGGGTGATGCTGACGTTGTCATAATTGAAAGAGCACTGAAACATTCATTTACAAATACAACCGTTGTTGTTGGAGAAGATATTGATCTTTTGGTTATTTTAACGGCTCGAACACCTGTTGGGAAAGATTTCTTTTTCTCGACCTGGGCAAAGGAGCAGTCCAGCAAGAAACGTTCTCTTCCCGAAGTTTCAATCAACATGAAAAGAGCAAGGACCATATTTTATTTTTATATGCGTTCTGTGATTGTGATACAACATCTGCTATTTTCCATAAGGGAAAAAGAGGAGCTCTGGAATTATTGCAAAAAAGACAGGACTTACAGAATGCAGCTTAAGTTTTCAATAAAAGTGATGCTGTCCACAAATCAATTGCTCATAATGGATTACTATATTTTTTGGGTATACATGGTGCTCCAGTTAAAGCAGATTCCATAAACATCTATCGTTATTTGTGCTTCGCTAAATCCGTAGGTAAAGACAAATCTGCAAGGTTAAGCCTATTACCACTTAGAGCCAAAGCAGCTGAAGAGCATCTCTACCAAGTCTACTATCAAGTACAGACTTGGTGGGGTAATAAATTGAATCCAGAAGATTGGGGATGGATATTGAAGGACAACTTATTGCACGTAAAAAATCATCAGCACCTCCTGCTTCGGACTGTTTTCTAAAAATGATTATTTGTAATTGCACGAACGGCTGAGGACCACTATTGGGACTCGTCTGCACACCAATTTGCGGTCATTGTCACGGACAATCTTGTTTGAACGCTGCACCAATGGAGGATTCGCAGGTAACCCAAATCGAAAGCGACCAGAACATTGACAATCCAGACATCGATTCTATGTATGCATTTGAGCAAGGGTCTTTGCTCCCATCAACAATATTCAGGATGAATAATATTTCCTACCAAATTTCCGTGAAAACTGTTACTTGTATGTAAAAACTATAGATAACTTTTTTTGTAGAGAATTTTATTACCTTTCTTTTGTTATTGCACCTTCGTAGTCGTAAAGCCGATAGGAACGAAGATATAGTTGAAAAACCGAAAAATCGACCTTCTAAGCACTCTAAAAAGTTATGCGTACAACGGATTCTTGGGGACTTCTCAACCCTTATTTGAAACGATGAAAGGTAGGTGTAAACCAAATTTCAGCTCTCTAGGATTTTTTCCGAGGTCACACCCTAAATGCACTGGACTATAGCCAGGGAATATTCGAGTACTATTTCCTAATTTGTTTAATTATTCGTGTCGATCGGAGGAAAAATGGTATGTGTATCTTGGACAAAAAGCAACATTCCCAGACTCCTGTATAATATTCACAGTCGTCTGGGAATGTTACGCTTTTCGTCCTAGATACACAATGTACTATTTTTACGATCGTGTCAAAATGACAACTTTTCTCACAGTTTCTAGTATCAAAACTGACTTTTGTAGCACTCTTAATAACGGGTGTTCGTTAATTATTCCGGTCAACTCACCTATAACAAATTTTTTTTGTGTCACAGCATGTCTTAGATTAAATCACATAGGCATAACCTCACTTTAATGTAATTGTAAACGTAAAATAAAACACAGGCTAATATAACTTTTAGATAATTTATTATAAAAGATGCTGAAAATGGCCACCATCTTGTTGGTAACATTTTAATACACGATGCTTAACAGAATCTATCACATTTTCTAACATGCGTGGGGTGTTATTAATTTCATCAAATTTTTGTGAAATTCGTTGCCTAAGTTCCTCTAAATTATTGATTGGTATAGCATATATACAGATTTTAATGTGAGGTCATACAAAAAAGTCACAAGGTGTCAAGTCGAACGATCTCGTAGGCCATGGGATTTCTGTATTTCGACTGACAATTCGATCGCCAAAGAGTTGTCTTAAAATAGCCAATGTTTTATGTGTGCAGTGAGGTGTTGCACCATCCTCTTGAAAGTACCCTTCTTGCAGTTGATCATCATGTAATTCCTCTAAAAACGTCTGTAAAATTTCATGTCGATATCTTTGCGCGTTTATGTTGCCTATAAATTAGATACAATAACCAAAAAGTCCAATTTTAAGAACATTAAATAAATTACCTTAAAAAAATATAGGTCTAATCTACCACTGATGGCAGGCCAAACCCCAATCTTCTCAGGATGTAGACACGTTTCAATAATTGCATGATGATTTTCAGTGCTCCACTTTCTAAAATTTTGTGAATTAACAAATCCCGTTCTGCAAAACCATGCTTCGTCAGTGAAAAAGCATTTTCTTAGTGTGTCACCATTGTTATTAAGGGTGTTGATAAACCATTCAGAGAGGTTAACTTGTTGTGGAAAATTGCGAATGGAAGTTCTAGGGGTATTTTCCATTACTTCTGTAGCTACAACTATAGCCTCGGCACTACGCTTCAAGCTTCAAGCTTGTCTTGAAATAGTTTAAATTTAAATTGCCGAAATCACTAGATTCTAATATTGTATTAACCATTTTAAAATCTTCAGTGTATATTCTTCGTAATCATTTGTTTAATGTTAGCTTTTAATTATTGTGTTCTTATTTGTTGAAATTTTATTACTGTGTTATGTTGGCAAACTGAATGTCAGTCAGTGTATTCTTTGTTGAATAAATATATATATATATATATCGACAACCTCGCCGGGAAGCTTGGTACGATACTCTTCAAAGCAATTCTGTACTGAATATTTCCAAACGTCATTGACCTTCACTCCATTACGAAAATAACTTTCCACCATAAACGTTTTATGTTCTAATGTGAACACCATTTTATAAACGTAAAAAATAACAATGATATAACACGTAAGTTATGAAAAGAACTGACTTTTCAACGAAAACTGCAGAGGAAAACGTATTTCTAACAATTTTTTGAGACGAAATGACAGCTGAGCTGACGTATTCGCGATTCGCGCCGGCGCGGTATATCACGAGTTACAACTTCAAATTAATTTATTTTGTCAGAGCACGCTGGACCGGGATAATTTATGAACACCCGTTATTAATGACCAAATTACGTCTTTTTTGCACGTTGCCCTTGGTGGCGTATTTTAATACTATATTAAAACACGCTCTGCCGTTAATTTGAACGTCATCATAACCTAAAATGTCTAATACAATGTGGCGGAAAAAGTGTCACCGAACTAAGTTTTTATATTTCTGTAATACGATCGTAGAAAAATAGCGTATGATACACGTGTACAAGTGCCATTAAAGCACTAGCGACGTTAAAAGTACTCTGGTTTGCGTCGTGCTCTTAAACTCGTCGCACGTGCTTTAAAGGCGTACTTATACACCAGTATCATAATATAGTCTAAATATTCACACCGAAATAAAAGCTAACGATCTCGCAAATTATCTTTCTGACGCGATCAAAATTTATACTTATTTTTTGAATCGGTACAACAATTATCTAAAAGTCCTGATCAAAACTTGGTAGATTATTCTAAGGCAAACAAAACAGTTGATTCGGAAACCACTATTATATTCTCTAAAGTTACAGACGACATTATTCTAAAAATAATTGATAGTATTAAGACTAATTCTACCAGTTTTGACAATATTAATATCAAAATGATTAAGTTATGCTGTCTATTTTTATTGCCGCACTTAACACATGTCATCAATAACTGTTTAGATCGTTTTCCGACTTCATGGAAAGAGGCTAAAGTTCTGCAGCTACCTAAAATTACTTTTCCGCTCGAACTTATAAACTTGAGACCCATATCTATTCTACCAGTGCTCTCAAAAATTTATGAAAAGGTTGTGGATTTTCCAATAAGGTTGTTCCTGGAAAGTAATCAAATTTTACCAGAACTCCAGTCTGGTTTTCGACCAGGCCATGGATGCTCGTCGGCTATGTTGACCAAACTGCATTTTTATAATTTCAGTCAATCTTCTATCAATTTTATTAATGATTATATACAGTCAAAATACACAAAAAATTTCGTAACCGGTCAGATATTAGATTCCCCATGTGTAGCAACAGGCGTACCTCAAGACTCTATTCTTAGTCCTCTGTTTTATATTATTTACACGTCAGATTTTGCAAATCAAATTTCAAACTGCAATTTTCACCTATATGCTGACGACACTGAACTATACTATTCTTTCCCACAGCATATTACAATGCCGGCTAATGACATGTTCAATGCAGAGATTGATAAGATTGTTGATTTTGCTAATAATCATTTTTTAATTATTAATTCCACCAAATCAACATTACTTTTATTTGGTTCGGAAAAATAGAGCTGAGGTTATCAACGAACTGAATTTGAGAGTTGTTAATAATAAGCTTCCTATTGCGGAGTGTGGTCATGATCTCAGTTTACTAATGTATTACAAACTAAGCTTTAACGAACATATAAATAAGATTATTCAAAAAGCGTATTGTGTTTTAAAACAGCTTTATTACAACAGGCATCTCATGACCCATGATACCAATGTTCTATTATCTGAATTCTGCGTGCTCTCTCATTTTAATATTAAAAATTTCGTATATACTCTTGTATAGGTAGTAGAGCCTGTAACTGAATACAATTACTTCAACATAGTTTCATTTACAGCATTCGCAAATTTGATAGAATTTCTCATAAATTAAGTGATACTGATTGGCTTAATATGAAAAGTAGACGCTATTTACATATCGCCTGCATCTTTCATAAACTTATAAAAACAAAAAGTCCGCCTCATTTGTATAATAATATCAGATTCAGAACTGACATTCATAACATCAATGCCAAATTTAAAAATGTGATTACTCCTTCTCATAAAACTACTTTTCTTGAACCCACTTTTTCGTTTAATATCTCTAAAATTTATAATTCTCTGTCTCATAATCTTAAACAACCTTCTTTATTAAAATTTAAAGCACACCTTACTTCCTCCTTAAAAATATCACAACGAGCACAATAATTGTCAATCTTTCCTATGATGTAAATATTTATATTATGATTACTTATATTATGTTTATTTTTTTCTCTTTGTTTCTTTAAATTACTTGCTAGTATATATGTGCAGGATTTAGGTGTTACAGCAGAAGTGGTCTTGCCATTATACTGAACCTAGCCCTGAGTTTGACTGAAATTTTGTTATACTGTTATGTTATTGTTTTGTATTTTACTTACCTGGTTGTTATTTCAGGTGGTATCTTTCATATGTAATTAGTCATGTTTCAGTCAATAACATCACTATTATTATTATTAAACCCAAATTGGTTTCAGATACGTTGGTTACTATCAAATGCTGCAACCTATATTAATGCTTCGTGATCCTGAACTTATAAAGCAAATAACTGTAAAAGATTTTGATACTTTTCCTGACCACAGAACTTTTGTATCTTCTGACGCCGATCCATTATGGAGCAAAAATTTATTTTCTATGACTAGTAAGTGTCTCTATATTTTTAGATATTCCTTGATCGAATGCTGTTATCACTGCGGTTATTAATCTACTTTTGGTGACAATAAAACGTAAAGAACGTACCTAGTTAACGCTTAATGATTTATTCGATAGTAAGGCTTAGTCATTACGAGTCTTTGCACTTTTTTCTATTGTTTCTATGGTCATGTTTGATAATTCAGCTGTGAAAACCGATATCATTTCGCAAGAGTTCCATTCTTAATGTCGCTAATAGTGTACGATGCGATGATGACAGTTTCTTTGTCGATACAACTACATAATCTTATCGGAAGGTTGTAATTTCCAAAGGTAACCAAGGTTGGCACGACATGCGCGCCACGCTGAGTCCTTCATTCACCAGCAGTAAAATGAAGACTATGTACACTTTAATGCAACAATGCGCTGATCAATTCGTAATCTATTTCAAAAACCAATCGAATTATATAACAACAGTTGAAGTAAAAGATGCTTTTACAAGATTTACGAATGACGTCATTGGAACCACAGCATTTGGTGTGCGATACGATTCCTTAAAAGACAGGGATAACCAGTTCTACTTGATGGGAAAAGACGCATCCAACTTTAGCGGACTACGAATGTTAAAATTTATTGGTTATTCGCTTAGTCCAACTTTAATGAAGGTAGGTTAAACTACTAACTACGAGTATTCCGACAACAAATTTAATTTCCTCATTTTAGCTCTTCAATGTCAAAATATTCAGTCGACAGGTCAGTACATTTTTCAGAGGTATTATTAAAGAAACATTGAGGGTTCGCGAAGAAAAACAGATTGTTCGTCCCGATATGATTCACTTGTTAATGGAAGCTCGCAAAGGGCGCCTCAAGCATGATAATAGTAATGATGTTATCGATACAGGATTTGCGGTAGTTGAAGAATCAGAAATAGGAAGAGCCCAAAAGAAGCAGAAGGCAGAGCTTACTGACGATGATATCACAGCACAAGCTCTCATATTCTTCTTGGCTGGATTTGATACCGCTTCCACCTTAATGTGTTATATTGCTTATGAACTTGCTATTCATTCGGATCTGCAGAAAACGTTGCATGATGAAATAACGGAAGCAGCTGAGAAATGTAAAGGAACAATGACATATGAAGTGATTTTAGGAATGAAATATCTGGATAACGTTGTTACAGGTAGTTAAGCTGAAGATAATTACTAAATATATTTTAACGCAAATACTTTCAGAAACGCTTAGAATGCATCCTCCGGCAGCTTTCACTGACAGAAAGTCTATTAGACCATATACAATTCATTCCGAGAGAGAAGGGGAGAAATCGCTATTTTTAGAAAAGGGTACCAATCTATTATTACCTATTCAGGCTATTCAAATGGACTCCAAGAATTATCCAAATCCTAACAAGTTTGATCCCGATAGGTTTAGCGATGAAAATAAGCACAATATTAAGCCCTATACGTTTATTCCGTTTGGAGTTGGACCACGAAATTGCATTGGTAACACTATAGCATTATTATTAATACAGCTTTTTATAAATCTTTCTTTTAGGATCACGATTTGCATTGCTAGAGACTAAGCTGATAATAGTAGAGTTACTGCGTAACTTCGAATTCGTACCTGTGGAAAAGACTCAAATTCCTATAAAACTGAGCAAGACAAATCCAAATCCCCTACCTGACGGAGGATTATGGCTGGGATTGAAGTCTAGATAAACTTAGTTTAATATATTTACCTTTGTACTCTTTTTCAGTACAATTTAAGGTAGGTAAACATTTAGTGGTTTAATGTTTAATTACAACAGGAATTGCACACGTGAATTGTATCGTCTGTAATTTGTAAATAAACTTTGATTGTTATAACAATTTATTATGAAACAAACAAATTGTATTTATTGTAATACTAAGAAAATATATTTAAAATAAACATCTTCAATAGAGTTTGACCATATAACCAATATTTTTAATATTATACATATAAGTGTAGTAAATGTGCCACCTGCTGTCAGTGAAGAAATAATCGGGATTTCACCATATATTACAGGTATTTTTAAAGCTCTAAGGGCCGGTTGCAAAAAGCAATGTTAAATCTGGTGTTAGCTAACGCGACGTCAAAGTGAACAAAAACCAATCAAATCTCAAATGCTTATGGTAACTAATACATTAGTAAACAAAATTTGATGCGATTTTGTTCACTTTGACGCGACGTTAGCTAACACCAGACTTAACATTGCTTTCTGCAACCGGCCCTAAGTGGTTTAGAGAAACTTTTAGACATAGGTACATACTGTACAAAAGCTTCTATCTGTCTCAAAGTCTCAAAATATCAAATTTGACTATACTTGCTTAATTCACCGAATCAGTAAGTCAGTAAGATCAGCTAACCAGTTTACAAAATTTTGATCACAGAAACATAACCTTTCTGCTGTCGTTATGGATGTCATAATCAACGTGTCATGTCTTTATATACATTGAGTAACATATTTTTGATCTTTGTCATATTTTTCTACTTCCCTCGTCTGAAAGACGAAGGAAGTATTGTGATCATGAAAAAATCATCTTCTGAGATTTCTTCAGATCTTCACATTTCAGGGTCCTTAGATGACAAACAGCAGGTTTTCTCAATTGCACCTGCCTGTCTGTCTGTTGGCGGTATAACTCAAAAGCTATTTGTCGGAGGAAGATGATATTTTGCAAACACATACCTGGCATGAAACTAGTACAATTTCAGACAAATATATACAGGGTGAGCATTTAAAAAAAATAAAATGTTGTTTATTTTTGGATTAATTTTGAAATAGAAGGAAGTAGTAATTTTCAGATAGGTCATGCTTTACACTTGTCGAAAAAAGGGCTCAACAGATACAGGATAATGTCACAACAATGTCGAAACGTTTCAACAATAAGACCGTTCTGTTCAAGAAAGGCGCGCGCCGCACTCTTTTCAATGTCTCGATGGCTCAGAAGAAAAGCCGACGTGGTTACAATCTGCTTCGCGGATGCGGCGGAGTTCAAATTCCCCCAGCGGGCTACATTTTTTATTTGAAAATGTATTTAATGTATTAAACACGTGAAGATATTTGTACTTCTAACTTAATTTGATTTTTAAAATTATGAAGTGTCACAATGTCCACGATGTAAGTTTTGGGTAAAGCCTTTTACAATTTTTAAGAGGTGAATTTATTAGCAAAGTTTTTTAGCTAGACATAGCACAGTTCTACAGTTCCAAGAAGTGCAGGAAAAGTTGTAAAATTTGACCTTTATTACATGCGTTCTTTTTAAAACTATACATAGGGGATACTAGAGTGCTTTATTAACCAGGCAAGCTTATCCCACTAGATTTTGTGTCACAGGGATTTTAGTGCCAAGCTGTTGGCAGAGCTGACCGGTAACCGTGCGTTCTGTCGTCTGTCAACCAAGCAAGACTAGAAACCGTTGGAGTACCTACTGCTCGATCCAGACGAACAATGCATGCCGATTAAATCTTGGTGCATTCTATTACGATGCTAATTATAATTACAGTCTTCATCCAAGTGTGGTTATTTAAATCTATACAGTGTGTAGGTGTTGTTCTGTGCTGCCAACTGTATGTGTCAGTTCTATTGAGTTCTGTCACTCGTCACTGTTGTTTGAACTAAGGTACTATTAAAGTTCTCTAGTTTGAACTATATGCGTGTTAGTTAACAGTGTTTTCGTTTCGATTTTGTCTGCTTTCTTTTTATTTGTTTAAAAACCAATTTTTTTCAAGACGGATTAAATTAAATGACATGATCGTTGTTTTCCCGACTTACCGTATGCTATTTGGAAAGTAACAAGAATTTGAATTTGCCGCCACTTTCAGTAACTCAAAATGGCGGATGAGCTTGCTCGTATAAATATAGTATCTTAAAGGATACTACATGTATACTAAAAGGAAAAATTCCCCTATTTTTGGCACAGCATGCTATTTGTTTTAAATTAAAATTCTTAAAATTGAATTTTGCTGTATAACTGGTTCCCTACATATAGTGTAAAACAATAAAAAATACGGGAATTTTTCTTTTAAGTATTCAAATGATTATCCCCTATGTATACTATTAAAAAGAACGGATGGTATAACCTCTATAGCGTACATAGGTGCATCATATGATCTAAACTTTACCAAATCAGTAGTAATCAGTTTACTGTTGATATTTGTAACTTGGGTTGCAGACTTTACGAGGATGTGATGAAAAGTTCCTGGCTTTACATAGAAAGAAACGTGCTGGCGAAATCTAAAACACATGTTATTCAACGTACGTCCCCCTCAAGCTAACACATTTAGCACAATGCTTCTCCAGTTTTCTTAACCCCTCCAAATAGAAGTGAAACGGTTCGACAGTTGCCCGTCCAGAAACGCTTCCGTAGCTGCGATGACTTCCGCATTAAGGCCAAACTTGGTACCCTTCAGGTGTTTCTTTAGCTGTGGAATGAGGTGGTAGTCCGAGCGGGCTAGATCTGTGGAGTAGGGCGGGTGGTTCAACAATTCGAAGTCAATTTGGTCGATTTTCGTCAGGGTGTGGTGAGCGGTATGGGCAGATGCATTCACCGCCACGTCTGTTTTGTTAATGCGTGGTATGAAAACTCTCGCACATACCATTCTGTTACTGTGCGTGCGCGCTACTGAATAGTTAAACATGCTTCAGTATGGTTTACATTGGCCTAACTTACTGGATTAGCACCAAAGCCAGGCACTTTTCAGCACAACCTCGCACTTACTCGGTTCAGTGAATGAGGTATAGATAACTAACATGTGAGCAAACGAAAAGTGAAATCAAGCTTGGCTTTGAAATGTTTGTTGTATGAATAATATGTTGGTGGCACTGTAAAACTATGTCAAATTCGATGTTACCATGTTAGGTTTTGGATCATTCTGTATCAAAACTGACGGAAAACCTAACCTCATAACCTCAAACTTGACATAGACTTACAGTGCCACCAACATATTATTCATACAACAAATATTTCAAAGCCAAACTAGATTTTGTTTAAATTTGTTCACATGTTAGTTATTTTAACTATTATGTTATGATATGTCCCAGCTTAGCTCCTTGTCTCCTTGCTCTGAAAGATGAGTCGCCGCCAGTCCGAGAGTTAGGTCTACGAACCTGCCCAAGAAACCCTTTGAACTCCAACCCTGAAACCGTTTTTTAATCCACCAGCTCCAGTACTGGGGAGCAAACCTGAGACCAACCCTTAACGTATTCACTAGGGCGCCGGCTTCGGTACCAGTAAATCTCTCTTGGAGCACGTCCCCAGCGGTACTCTAGGTTTCCGGTCCGGTGGCACGGTTACACCCACCCTCATCTGCATCTCAACGGGAGGCCCACATTGCCACTAAAACAGCACTTTTATGGCTACAGAGGGGTCTTCACAAATACGCAGACTGTCGCCTGAGAAATGCGTTCTGCCCCGGTCTACCTCCATAACTAATTAAAGGCACAACGTGTTACCAGACCACCTTGCTGATCACCGTCAAAGTTCTACAGCGCCACCAAACGAAAATTATAACTCCCACCGAGAGGCTGCAGGTACCGCAAATTCATTTCTAGCAGCTGATCAGCATTTTCGTGCACGCCCGAGAATTGCAAAGGTAATATTTAGCCTATTATGTCGCTCACGTGCCTATCCACGGACACTCTAGCACCTGCACTACATTCGTTACACTCGGGGAGAGCCGACAAAACCTTATTTTCCCCAAACTAGCTGCACATGATCATCCACGGATGTAAACAAGCCGATCGGAGCCGCCATTTGACATTTTATTTACCGGAACTGCCGCTACAAGATACTGCACCTCGTCAATGGTTTTCCGACCATGCCATTTGCTGTGTTTGGCTGCTGCATTGTTAGCGTACCTCCGAAAGCGTGTAACCAACAACTCGAATTTTTCTATTTATTACCTACATTGTAAATCCGTTTTGTAATCAAATTTAACTTATAAACATGACATGTACTATGACGACTGATATACATATTCTACTTGGATTCTAAATATTTCCACTCGAAGAAAATAACAAACTTTGGTTAAACTGAGCGAAATGCCAAAAGTAATTAATCAAATTTACTAGCCAGTAGCATGCATTACATCTTAACTCGGAAATTCAGAAACAAACTTCCTATTTTAGCAAATGTTGCTGTCGTGTAGCGATATAAAATTTAATTGTTCTTTAAACATACTAAATTGTGAACGTTAATATAGTCATTTCTCCATTACTTAATGGATTGCTTCAAAATTATTAGGCAACTTGAGAGTAAAACTAAAGGCTTTGTTTATATTTGAAGTCTATTGTAATTTGGGTAGTAACGACCAATTCTACTTCGTCGACAAAGACGCAACTTATTTCCTCTATTCTTTTAGTTTGTACATTCAATCGGCACCGATAAAAATATTTTCGACTAACAATTTGGTTTATCTGTCATCTTATCAAACTTCAACTGCTAATGAACTCAAAGGTCAAAAATATCAGTGCAAAAGTAAACTCGAAAAGAGGGGATGATTCATTTGTTAATGGAGATCCGCAACGGTAATTACCGATTATTAAGTTAAACGTAAAGATGTGGTTACCATTTAAAGCCAAATGATAAATATGCGGTTGAAATTTGGAACATTTTAATATAGACTGGGATACTATAAACCATCCCCTTTATGTCATTACATCCGAGACAACAAGGCCACAGTTCTCCTGCAAGACGTCAGCACAGAAAGACTAGATAAATTCAATCATTCAATGATTCGGCCTTCCTGTGCTGACGGCACATCGAAGAACTCAGACCTTGTTGTTTCGGAGGTAATGTCTAAATTCGATCGTTTTGGTTAACACCAGCTGTAACTGCTGTTCGTTGAGTCTTAGATGTGACGACCATTTTGACAAGAAAAACGCAACATTGAAACCTTATAACTTTAATCTTTACAGTTATTTGAAATGTTAAATCTCCCAATACTAATGCGAATTCCTACATGGTACGAATATTACTAGCGGAACTAAGAAAGATCTATCGATCAACATATTCACAGATGAAACGCTAGTATTCATCCTTTTTCAGCAATTTTTTGTGTCCAAACATTCGATTGTACGAATAAACACTACTCTTTAAGAAAATATATAAGCAACATATGCTAAAATTGTTGATACAAAGGCAGTTTGATCATATTTCTTCGCATTGATAATTTGCATGAATGCAGCAAGTCGTTTTTATCAGAGAAAATTATGCTGCTCTTTAATTTTCCAAAAATTTTCAAATTTCTATAGGGTTTGACTAAAATTCAATTAAATCTATTGTTTTCAATAGAAATTTCAGTCTTGAACAAATAATGTAAAAATATAAAATAAAACAAATAATAAATAGTGAGCAAGTGATATGGAGAAAATGTTATAACACTCTCTATTTGTTTACATGAACGGTTAATTTGCTTCATCATTCTGCCAGAATAAGGATACTTATAGTTATTACGTAACTTTGTTTTACCGTCATAACAATTATTGTCAAATCTACGAAAGAGGCCTTGATATGTGGATGCTTTAAATAGAGACTGTGTTCTAAGCTATCTCATTCACTAAAGTTCGTTGCCTAGGCGCACGTGTCAATATGTTTGCATAATTTTATATTTATTGGCAATAGAACGTAAAGTGATCGTTGACAGTCAGTTAGGATGTGGGTAATACTGCTCGGGTTGGTTTTGGTTTTTTTTTTTTTTTATTTGAATAAAATCAGCTCAGCATTTATATATGCTATACATGATTACGTTACATGAATCTAATAATGTCTTTGGTGTAGCATGTTGAGGTTAGTGTTAATCTCCTCTTAAGTTACATAGTTAAATGAATAAAGAATAGTTGCCTAGTTTAAGTCGATCAGGTCTTGAGGGAGTTTTCTTTTTAGTCTATGATGGATGTTCTTTTGTCCAAGGTTGTAGTACACTGCACTTTTACACTTTTTAATATTTTCAAAAAACTTAGTACACTGTTTATTTATAAATTCTGATATAGTTGGCATTTTTAATTCTTTATGTATTTGTTCGTTACGTACAAACCACGGGGCGTTCACTGCAATACGACAAATTTTATTCTGGACGACTTGGATCTTCCTTAAGTGTGTTTCTGATGCATTACTCCATACTGGACAAGCGTAGGTTAAAACAGGCCTTAGAATTGATTTGTAAATTAGCAACGCGCACTCTGTTTTGAGGTGTGATTTCTTGTTTATTAGGGGGTACAAGATTGCTTGTCTGGCGTAACACTCGTTCAACTTTTTATTTATGTGGATACCCCATCCTAGTCGGGTGTCCAGATATACCCCTAAATATTTGACTGCCGAGTCTCTATCATTCCACTTAATTACGGTTTGTCTTAATTGGACGTTTGGAAGATTTTTAATTTGCTTTAGAGTAAATACTTTCACTTGACTTTTTGTTGTATTTATCTTAATTTGCCAATTATCGTACCATTTACACATCTCATTTAGTGAGTTTTGGAGGTGTTCGACTGCTATTATAAGATTTTCATTTTGCACTATCACAGCAGTGTCATCGGCAAACATTCCTAGGGTTGTGTTATTTGTCGTTTGTAAATCATGAACGTATAAGTTAAATAGCGTTGGTCCCAGTATGCTTCCCTGAGGGACTCCTGCTTTGATTTTTCTTGTATGGGACAATGTTGCGTTTACCCGTACTGCGTATGTTCTATCGCTAATAAATGAGGTAATGATATTAATAAGATAGTCGGGTATTCCAAGTTTAATAATCTTATATCGTAGTCCAGCTATCCAGATTTTATCAAATGCAT
The DNA here is from genome assembly GCA_940337035.1 of Agriotes lineatus. Lineage (NCBI taxonomy): Eukaryota > Metazoa > Arthropoda > Insecta > Coleoptera > Elateridae > Agriotes > Agriotes lineatus. Next base: position 111,172,642 of record OW679200.1, on the reverse strand, counting down.
TTTGTAAGTCTATGAACGCTACCACGGTATATTGTTTGCTCTCAAAACCCTTTTCAATAATTTCAGTGATCCTCATCAGTTGGTGTGTTGTAGAATGCTCTTTTTTGAAGCCAAATTGGTGTTTAGGTATAATATTTAGCTCATCTAACACTGTTTGGAGCCGCGTGTATATTACTTTTTCGAGTAATTTTGAGATCGTGGAAAGTAGACTTATGGGACGATAGCTTTCTACATTATGTTTATTTTTTCCGGTTTTGTGAAATGGAAGTATATATGCGTGTTTCCATTTTTTCGGAAAATAGCCCAATCGAAGACATGCATTAAAGATAGTAGCCAAAAATGCTAATGATTTTTTGGTGAGATGTTTTAGTATAACATTGGTTACTAAATCTGGACCCGGAGATTTTTTGTCGTGTAAACTTATGATGTATTGCTTAATTTCTGTCGGCGAAGTGGGTACAAATTCAATCGATTCTTGAGCTATGAAATTATTATTTATGTCTCTTACCTCTTGCAAGTGCTCTGTGGAACAGGTCGTGTCCTCCGGGGCAAAGACTGTCTGTAGGTGTGAGGCTAGCACGTTTGCTTTTTACTTCCTTTTACTATAAAGGAAGTATTGGATTCACCCCAAAAATTCGAAATTGAGTTTTCAACAGATCTTCACGTTTTAGAGTCCCCTGATCCCAAAAAACATATTTTTTTTCATTGGTCTGTGTGTCTGTGTGTCTGTGTGTCTGTCTGTCTGTCTGTCTGTCTGTGAACAGAATATCTCAAAAACGAAAAGAGGTATGGCGTTGAAACTTCATATATAAGTTTTGTGTACTATGTAGATAAGACAGCAAGCTTTTGAAGAAAATCGCATAACCGGAAGTAGGTGTTTACTCTTGTGATTTTTCAGTTTTTTTCGATTTTTTCAAAAACGGCTCTAACGATTTTTTTCAAACTTCACATTTTTATTACATTTTTAATGTGCATTGACGTGAGATAGGTGATTTTCCAGTTGAATACTTCTAAAGTGGGTTTCTTTTGTTTTTTTTCTATTTTTTTTTATTAACTCCTATTTTAAATAGAACACCCGGTATATTATTACATTTTTGAATTCTGCTTAAGATTTTAGAGAAAATTTGTCTCTTCAACTAACGCTCTATTTTGTACCGTTTTTGTAGAATTCGTAATTTTTGAAAATTTTTGACAAATGCTTAAAAATTAAAAATTAAATTTTTGACTAATTATAAGATCACTGTAAAAGGAAGTTGTGTGAGTGTATCACACCAGATTTTTCTTCATCGGTTACATATGTGTTGTTGGTGACTGTCAGAGGGTGTATAATATTAGGTTGTCTAATTAATCTTCTAGTAGCCTGCCACATTGTGGCGTCACGAGGTTGAAGTTCTTCAATGTATTTGTTGTATTGACTAAACCTATAGTTATCTAATTTTTCTCTAACTTTATGTGTCAGTTGCTTTAGCAGGTTTTTAAAATGGGGTAGGCGTGTTCTTTGCCATTGACGTCTAGTTCGGTTCTTTAATTTAATTAAATTTAGTATTTCTATTGGCGTTGCTGGTTTATTACGCTTTTTTTGCTTCCATGGTGTTACTGCTGGGGAGATGCTAGTTTTTATTGCATCTGTATATTGTTGCACTGCATCATCTAGATTTTCGGTTGATGACATTGGACCTGGGTTTTTCAAATTGATGTCTAGCTCATTATTAAAGATTTCCCAATCTATATTTCCTTCAATCAATTTTGGTATTACAGGAATTCTCTGAGGTTCACTGTAAAATGAAATTATTACAGGTAAATGATCTGAGTCAAGCTCATTTAAAACTGTTTGGAAAATAGGTTTGCTGAAATTTTTATGTAAGATGACATCTAATATATCAGGCTTGTGGTCTGGTCTGTATGGATAGTAAGTCCAATCCCCGGGTGCTGAGATTTGTATGCCATGAGTAGTCATATGATTATTTAGTCTAGCTCCATTCGGGTTGCTGACTCGACATCCCCAATCTGTGAGCTTGCAGTTCAGATCACCTACCACTAGGGTAGATTCATTGCTGTGAAATATTTTGGCAATATCTTCTTCCAAAATTCTTTTATTTGGCTGTTTGTATGCAGCATAAAGTGAGACGTTAGTGTTGTTATCTAGTATGAGTTTTACTGCCACAGATTCCTGGTTTTCTAGGTTGGGGTCAATTAGCGAATGATGCGCTAATCGTCGTTTAATTAAAATCGCTACTCCTCCTGACGCTATTTGGGCATCTCTGTCCTTTCTGTAAACTACGTAGCCTGGAACTTTAAATGTTTCTGTCTGGATTAGGTGTGTCTCAGATATACATGCTACATCCACATTATGTCTTGCCATAAATTCTAATAAGATAGCACGCTGGCGCTTTACGCCATCAGCATTCCAATTTAGGACTGTTATGTTATGAATTATGTGATTCTTATTTGGATCCATGATTAGATAATAATGGAATTATTGTTGCAAGATATGGCATTATTTTATCGATGTGTGGAATGATCAACTCTACTATCTTTGTAATAATCGTAGTTATTAAGTCTGTGGTTTCTTGGTGGTTTGTAGCGCTGGTTCTGTTATAGTTGGTCGGGAGTCTCGGGAATTCTCTGTTATAATTTTGTATTAACTGCTGGTTCTGTTGATTACTCGTGGTAGCTTCTGTCGTGATTGGTGTTGTCCATGCTTGTGGTCTAGTTTGTATATTTACATGTGTCTGCTGGCTAACTTTTTTGTAATAAGTACATCCTTTATAGTTAGCAGGGTGGAGTTCCCCGCAGTTAACACACTGTGGCGGTACTTCGGGTCTTTTTGGACAGTTAGTGTACTCATGGCTTCCTGTGCACTTAATACATCTTGGTTCCGACTGGCAATAGTTTCGAGTGTGCCCATAACGCTGACACCTTTTACATTGCGGAGTATCTTTAGATTTTCGTCTAGGCTCTACTTCTATTATGCTGTATTGAATTTTTGTTAATTTAAAAATATCTTTAGCAACATCAGAATTATTAAGATCAACGGCACACAGTGGTATTGGCTTTTTGTCTTTATTATAGAGCCTTACTACTTTTAATACCGGGTATTTTAGTTTTGTTAGCTCCTCCCGCAATTCTTCTTCAGTGATAGATACTGGAAGATTTCGAATGATAACCGATAAGTTATTTATTTCCGGATCTTTAAAAGTGTGGTAGTTGATTTTATTTTCGTTATAAAATTTTGTCATTTTTCGGTAATCTTCAATTGTATTTAAATTAACTCGTATCTTGTCTCCTCTTTGTATCGTCTCAAATTCCCCTTTTGCTTGTTCTTTAAGGTCTTTTATTATTTCTTGGTATTTCAGTGACGAAGCATAATGTAAGAAAATAGGTGGAATTTTTATTTTATTTTCTTTAGCTGAGCTGGAAGTTGCAACGTTTGATTGTTCAGTTGTGTCCATCTGAGTGATAGCTGCGGCGTGGGTACCCTGATTAACTACTTCTTGTGCGGTTAGTATGTTTTCGTTTGTTAAGAAAAATTTATTGGCTGTAAGTAATTTGTCCGGTTCAAAGTAATATTTTTTGTTGTTAATTATCGGTGGCGTAAGTTGATTTCCGCTTCGTTTCAAGCTCATTTTGTATAATACGAAGTCCCCCCTGGGGGGACCGCCTGGTTGTTACGATTCACTAGTTTAATTGAAAGTTTGGGTAGTGTGATTGTTAGATTAAGCAAAACAATGTTCCACTATTCCGCTATAACAACGCTTTATCGAATAACAACACTCCGACGACACATGCACGCTCGACGAAGGTCTCGATAGAACTCGGGTTTTGGTTGTGCTGGTGTATTTAAAACTGTCAAAGAATTACAACTATTGGGAAGAAAAGGGTGTGCGGTATCCCAAGCCATGGTTTATTTTAGGGAACATACATTCTACCGTTCTTAGAAGAAAAGCATTTAACGACACTTTTCAGGATATATATAATTCATATCCGGAGGAAAGGTGAGCATTACGAGATTATTACATTTTCCAGAAATTTTGATCTGTTAATTTTTTTTCGTAAATAATTGGAAAATACTAAATAATCCCGTTTAAGTATTTCTAAGTATCGGTGTCTATTGACGATTTGTTTACAAAAATATAATTATTCTATTTGCTTTATTATGCGAAAATGTTACTGTTTTTTTTTATAAAATGTATTCTTTCTATTGCTCTGAATTGTTTTTCCAAAATTTCCGATCCTTCTGAGGCTTTATAACTTAGTGATGTAAGTGTGAATGGAATTTAATTTAATAACTTAGTACCGCCCCTACGGATATCGTGATGAATAGGTAAAATTGATATAAAGTACTTAGAGCAAAGCGACATGTTAACATTTATTTGTACATCGGTACAGGAAAATTATTTTTTGCGTAATAATTAACTTGTGTGGCAACTCCATCGTATAATTGCTGGTTTCTTAATAACTTTGTATTAATGAATACTTATATATTACAGGCATAAGCAAATCTGCGAACTCCTTTCATTCTAGATGTAGAGTTATATGAGAATATTCGAATGCATTTGTGATTGTTATAGGTGAAAAGAATATACAGTCAGACCTCGCCGTTCGCGGCTTTGCGGTTCGCTGATTTGATTTTACGCGGGGCACCTTTGTGCTTCCTTTTCTTTGCCGTTCGCGGATATTTTCTTTGCCGTTCGTGGATGGAATTGACAACGTTAACTGTTTCAACTTTCACACACTAGCGGCCGGTCTTATGAAGGCCACTAATCTGACGTTAACTTTAATTCGCTGTTAAAATAAACAAAAGCGCATAAAAATGTTTACTAATGAATAATATGTCATAAGCGCCAACGTTTTGATGAGCTTTTGTTTATTTTAACAAGGATTTAAATTTAATGTCAGGTTAGTGACTTTCATAAGATCGGCCGGCCGTACGTAAATACAGCAGACGTATGCGGTTTATGTCATGAACACCTAAATAACATTATTTATCACAAACTAGTAAACACACTTATAGAGCCTATTCCTTTGAATCTCGTATTACCAAATGGGACGTGAAATAAATTGTAAAATTATAACTTGAATAAACAAATGGGCATTCGAGCTCTAGATTCAAGTGGCAGACGTTTGTAATTTTAGTTCAAACTTTACTGTCTCCTCGAGCGCTTCTGCTGAAAATTCAATTGAGTTTAATTTTTAAAACACGGAAAACCATGTCGTCAAAGCGTCAAGTTTCTGCTTCAGATTTGTCAGAAAAAAAACGCAGAAAATTTTTGAATTGTTTAAAGTTGCATAGTATAAGTAAATCTAGTTTATGGAACTTAACCCCGTTTTTATCATGTATGTGTTTACTTGCGCATCGCGGCATTCTTTTGGAACGTAACCCCCACGAACGGCGAGGTTTGACTATGTATACGTTCATCCACACAAGAATTTAGTCCTAGACAATTTTCTAAGCAAATCCAATTTACACCCTTCCGGCGGAGGCCAACATGGTCTAAAACATAGTAAAGGTCCGTCATATTTCTATTATAAAAGATAAAATTAATATAAAGCCATTTACATGTTGTGAAAACATTGCGTGACTGTAGTTTTTTTTTGTATATAGCAAATAAATGCAATAGTGGACAATTGTATAGTATTTATTAAAATGAACAATCTGTATTTAGACTTCCATCAGTTAGAAAATTAAGAAAATAAGAACTTAGTAATAAAATAAGTGTAGGCGAAACGTCTTGAGCAGTTGAAATTTGACAGACGTTTTTTATATTCACTTATAATACCATGAGTAGTCATAGTTATGTCGAATATTTTTGCTGTGGTATCACGAATGTCCATTGCGCTTAGGTTCGATTAGGACGAATGTGCCACCACTAGTCCTAATCTTAAGCAAATATTTTTTCCTCCAATCGTACTAGAACTAACACATTATTGACAAAATTTTGTTGTGCAAAGTCAAACATTCCATTACATCAGCCGTTGCTAGGTAATTTACAATAAAACTGTACAGGAATAATTCAAACATTCCATTACATCAGCCGTTGCTAGGTAATTTACAAAAAAAACTGTACAGGAATAATATTCCCGGCCTAAGCAGAAAATATTCGAGTACTATTTCCTAATTTTTTTAATTACTCGTATCGATCGGCGAAAAAATAGTATGTGTATCTTGGACAAAAAGCAACATTCCCAGACTCCTGTATTGTTTAGCTCGACATTCGCCTCGCCCAATAATATTCATAGTCGTCTGGGAATGTTACGCTTTTCGTCCTAGATACACAATGTACTATTTCTACGATCTTGTCAAAATGACAACTTTTTTCACAGTTTCTAGTGTCAAATGTGACTTTTGTAGCACTCTTAATATTAACGCCCGAATTACGTCTTTTTTGCACCTTGCCCTTGGTGGCGTAGTTTAATACTATATTAAAACACGCTCTGCCGTAAATTTGAATGCCAACATAACCTAAAATGTCTAACACAATGTGGCGGAAAAAGTGTCACCGAACTAAGTTTTTATATTTCTGTTATACGATCGTAGAAAAAATAGCCTATGATACACGTGTACAAGTGCCATTAAACCACTAGCGACGTTAAAAGCACTCTGCTTTGCGTCGTGCTCTTAAACTCGTCGCACGTGCTTTAAAGGCGTACTTATACACTAGTATCATAATATGCTATTAATATTCACACCAAAACAAAAGCTAACGATCTGTCAAATCATCTTTCTGACGCGATCAAAATTAATATTTATTTTATTGAATCGGTACAACAATTATCTAAAAGTCCTGATCAAAACTTGGTAGATTATTCTAAGGCAAACAAAAAAGTTTATTCGGAAACCACTTTTATATTCTCTAAAGTTACAGACGACATTATCCTAAAAATAATTGATAGTATGTATGTATGTATAATCTTTAACCTCATTTTACCTTGCGGTGTAGAGGCTGGTGCCTTATGCGCTGGCATCTGGCGGTACAATGATCAACTTGCCCCGGATTCAGGATAGAGAGTTGGAGCGCGCCTTTGGTGCTTGCGCAGCAACCATTGTGTGAGGTGTGTGTCTTGGTGATGTGTTAGCCTTGTTACTCTATCTCTTAGGTCTGTGGTTCTGAGTAGAGCACAGTTAATTTAGTGCCCAACTGTGAATGGTCTCACCGAGCCAGATCCCAATCACCAAGGCTACGGAAAAATTCCGACCCCCGCGGGATTCGAACCGAGGACTTGTTTAATGCAAGCCTGGCTGATAGTATTAAAACTAATTCTACTAGTTTGGACAATATTAATATCAAAATTATTAAGTTATGCTGTCCATTTTTATTGCCACACTTAACTCATGTCATCAATAACTGTTTAGATCGTTTTCCGGCTTCATGGAAAGAGGCTAAGGTTCTGCAGCTACCTAAAGTTACTTCTCCGCTCGAATTTAAAGACTTGAGACCCATATCTATTCTACCAGTGCTCTAAAAAATTCATGAAAAGTTTGTGGATTTTAAAATAAGGTTGTTCCTGGAAAGTAATAAAATTTTACCGGAACTCCAGTCTGGTTTTCGACCAGGCCAGGCTCGTCGGTTATATTGTACATAGTGGATAATATTTGTACCGCAGTTGATAAGAAGCAATTCACAACTCTGACCTTATTGGATTTTTCGAAGGCGTTGGAAACAATTAATCATGAATGGCTTTTGACCAAATTGAATTTTTATAATTTCAGTCAATCTTCTATCAATTTTATTAATGATTATTTAGAGTCAAGGTACACAACAAGTTTTCGTAAACGGTCAGATATCAGCTTCCCAATGTGTAGCAACAGGCGTACCTCAAGGCTCTATTCTTGGTCCTCTGTTGTATATTATTTACACGTCAGATTTTGCAAATCAAATTTCAAACTGCAATTTTCACCTATATGCTGAGGACATTCAACTATACTATTCTTTCCCGCAGCATAATACAATGCCGGTTAATGACATGCTCAATGCAGAGATTAATAAGGTTGTTGAGTTTGCTAATAAACATTCTTTAATTATTAATTGCACCAAATCAACATTACTTTTATTTGGTTCGGAAAAAAATAAAGCTGAGGTTATCGAAGAACTGGATTTGAGAGTTGTTAATAGTAAGCTTCCTGTTGCGGAGTGTGGTCGTGATCTCGGTTTACTAATGGATTACAAACTAAGATTTAACGAACATATAAATAAGATTATTCAAAAAGCGTATTGTGTTTTAACACAGCTTTATTACAACAGGCATCTCATGATCCATGATACCAATATTCTATTATCTGAAGTCTGGGTGCTCTCTCATTTTAATTTTAAGGATTTGGTATATACTCGTGTATAGGTAGTAGAGCCTGTAACTGAATACAATTAGTTCAATATAGTTGTCTAGGTTTCGTTTACGGCATTCACAAATTTGATAGAATTTCTCATAAATTAAGTGATACTGATTGGCTTAATATGAAAAGTAGACGTTATTTACATACCGTCTGCTTCTTTCATAAACTTATAAATACAAAAAGTCAGCCTTATTTGTATAATAATATGAGATTCAGAACTGACATTCATAACATCAATATTAGATTTAAAAATGTGATTACTCCTCCTCATAAAACTACTTTACTTGAACCCTCTTTTTCGTTTAATATCTCTAAAATTTATAATTCTCTGTCTGATAATCTTAAACAACGTTCTTTATTAAAATTTAAAGCACACCTTACTTTCTCCTTAAAAATATCACAACGAGCAAAATAATTGTCAACCTTTCCTATGATGTAAATATTTATATTATGATTACTTATATTGTGTTTATTTTTTCTCTTCGTTTTTTTTTTAAATTACCTGCTAGTATATATGTGCACGGTTTAGGTGTTACAGCAGACAGTGGTCTTGCTGTTATTGTGAACCTCGCCCTGAGTTATATAACATAATATAATTTTGTTATACTGTTATGTTAGTGTTTTGTATTTTACTTACCTGGTTGTTATTTCCTGTGGTATCTTTCATAAGTAATTAGTCATGTTTCAGTCAATAACTATTATTATTTTTACTATCATTATTATTATTATTAAACCCAAATTGGTTTCAGATACATCGGTTACTATCAAATGCTGCAACCGGCCTTAATGCTTCGTGATCCTGAACTCATAAAGCAAATAACTGTAAAAGATTTTGATACTTTTCCTGACCACAGAGCTTTTGTATCTTCTGACGCCGATCCCTTATGGAGCAAAAATCTGTTTTCTATGACTAGTAAGTGTCTCTATATTTTTAGATATTTCTTGATCGAATGCTGTTATCACTGCTGTCATCAATCTACTTTTGGTGATAATAAAACGTAATGAACGTACCTAGTTAACGCTTAAAGATTTATTCTATAGTAAGGCTTAGCCATTACGAGTATTTGCACGTTTTGCTTTTTTTTCTATAACCATGTTTAACAATTCGGCTGTGAAAACCGATATCATTTCGCAAGAGTTCAATTTTTAATGTCGCTAATAGTGTATGATGCGATGATAACAGTTTCTTTGTCGATACAACTGCATAATCTTATCGGAAGGTTGTAATTTCACAAAGGTAACCAAGGTTGGCACGACATGCGCGCCACCCTGAGTCCTTCATTCACCAGCAGTAAAATGAAGACCATGTTCACTTTAATGCAACAATGCGCCGATCAATTCGTAATTTATTTCAAAAATCAATCGAGTAATATAACAACAGTTGAAGTAAAAGATGCTTTTACAAGATTTACGAATGACGTTATTGGAACCACCGCATTTGGTGTGCGATACGATTCCTTAAAAGACAGGGATAACGAGTTCTACTTGATGGGAAAAGACGCATCCAACTTTAGCGGACTAAGAATTTTAAAAGTTATTGGTTATTCGCTTAGTCCAGCATTAATGAAGGTAGGTTAAACTACTAACTACGAGTATTGAGGCAACAAATCTAATTTCCTCATTTTAGCTCCTAAATGTCAAAATATTCAGTCGAGAGGTCAGTACATTTTTCAGAGGTCTTATTAAAGAAACATTGAGGGTTCGCGAAGAAAAACAGATTGTTCGTCCCGATATGATTCACTTGTTGATGGAAGCTCGCAAAGGGCGCCTCAAGCATGATAATAATAATGATGTTATCGATACGGGATTTGCGGTAGTTGAAGAATCAGAAATAGGAAAAGCTCAAAAGAAGCAGAAAGCAAAGCTTACTGACGATGATATCACAGCACAAGCTCTCATATTCTTCTTGGCTGGATTTGAAACCGCTTCCACCTTAATGTGTTATATTGCTTATGAACTTGCTATTCATTCGGATCTGCAGAAAACGTTGCATGATGAAATAACGGAGGCAGCTGAGAAGTGCAAAGGAGCAATGACATATGAAGCGATTTTAGGAATGAAATATCTGGATAACGTTGTTACAGGTAGTTAAGCTGAAGATAATTACTAAATATATTTTAACAGTGGCGTAACTTCAAATTTTGGGCCCGGGGGCCGTGATCTTCACCGGGCCCCTTAATTGCCAAGTGTAAGTCCTATTTTTACCAAAGCATTTTTGGTTATCATTTTTCAATTATTTTTTTTAAATTCATAAACAGAAACATCAAAGCAAAATGAACAATAGCCAGTGTTTTTTCCGGACTCATTGAAACTTTATACGAGACCGAGTTTGGACCTGCCGGGCTTTAAACTTCAGGAGGCCCGTTGGGCCCCCTGAAGTTCAGGACCCGGGGCCGCTGCCCCCTTTGCCCCCTCGGTAGTTACGCCACTGTATTTTAACGCAAATACTTTCAGAAACGCTTAGAATGCATTCTCCGGCAGCTTTCACTGACAGAAAGTCTATTAGACCATATACAATTCATTCCGAGAGAGAAGGGGAAAAATCACTATTTTTAGAAAAGGGTACCAATCTATTACTACCTATTCAGGCTATTCATATGGACTCCAAGAATTATCCAAATCCTAACAAGTTTGATCCCGATAGGTTTAGCGATGAAAATAAGCACAATATTAATCCCTATACGTTCATCCCGTTTGGAGTTGGACCACGAAATTGCATTGGTAAACTATAGCATTAGTATTAATACAGCTTTCTAGAAATATTACTTTTAGGATCACGATTTGCATTGCTAGAGACTAAGCTGATAATAGTGGAATTGCTGCGTAACTTCGAATTCGTACCTGTGGAAAAGACTCAAATTCCTATAAAACTGAGCAAGACAAATCCAAATCCCCTACCTGACGGAGGATTATGGCTGGGATTAAAGTCTAGATAAACTTAGTTTAATATATTTACCTTTGTTCTCTTTTTCAGTACAATTTAAGGTAGGTAAACATTTAGTGGTTTAATGTTTAATTACAACAGGAATTGCACACGTGAATTGTATCGTTTGTAATTTGTAAATAAACTTTGATTGTTATAACAATTTATTATGAAACAAACAAATTGTATTTATTGTAATACTATAAAAATATATTTAAAATAAACGTCTTCCATAGAGCTTGATCATATAACCAATATTTTTGATATTATCCATATAACTGTAGTAAATGTGTCACCTGCTGTCAGTGAAGGAATAATCGAGATTTCACCATATATTCCAGGTATTTTTAATGCTCCAAGTGGTTTAGAGAAACTTTTAGACATAGGTACATACTGTCCAAAACTTCTATGTTAAATCACAAAATATCAAATTTGACTATACTTGCTTCACCGAATCGTGTTGTAAGATCAGCAACGCAATTTACAAATCTCAACTATAACTAGCTCACAAATACGACCTGACAGAAAATTTTGATCAGAGAAACAGAACCTTTTTGCTGTCGTTATGAATGTCATAATCAACGTGTCATGTCTTTATATACATTAAGTAACATATTTTTGATCTTTGTTATATTTTTACTTCCCTCGTCTGAAAGACGAAGGAAGTATTGTAATCACGATAAATTCATCTTTCGAGATCTTTTCAAATCTTCACGTTTCAGGGTTCCTAGATGACGAAAAACAGGTTTTGTCAATTGCGTCTGTCTGTCTGCCTGTTGGCGGTATAACTCAAAAGCTATTTGTCGGAGAAAGATGATATTTTGCACATGCATTATATATATATATATATATATATATATATATATAGTTGCGGTATAGATTGGCATCCGCCCATGTAAAAATTGCGGTAAAACTGGCATCCGGGGTACATTGGCTTCCGATATACGGATGCCAATTTGCAATCGCCTCAAATTTTGCTAGAAACACCTTCAGGCTCCCTCTATTAGTAATATGTGAAAACCAGAGGGAGTTCAAATTTAACGGCATTTGTATATTTCTAAACACCTTAGTGCCGAGATATATAAACAAGGTGGCGCTTCCGTCGATTCCGTGTATACAGTCCTTAGATGATAGTATATATTTGACGGTGATAATGGCATCCTTAGATTTGGCAACGTTCCTCGCCATTCATTAAAGCACGGGATTTGTTTTTGCTGCCTCTTATCTGAACGTGTGTGCAATAGGCATTAAATTACACGATAGTTCTAACCAATTAAAGAATTTATTCGTAATTTCTGGTTTATCGCAATGCCGTCTTAGGATTTTGTGCATGATGATTGATTTGAATATCACATAAAAATATTTAGATAATGGCTATTAAATGTTTTCCTAAAACCTGATCCATGTAAATAAAAAGTCGCATTCTTACAGCATATTTAAAACATCCACGTTGTTTTAATAAAAATGTCCTCTTATCCCATTTCGTAATCGAATTTTGAAGCTCGACAAGTTCAAATAAATATAGGTATAAACTACGAAGGTATGACTGTCGTGAAAAAAATGTACACGGGTAAGAATTTGTTTAGACTAGGTCATGTGCGAATGTGATAACAAAATTGCAGTTCTGCAGAAGCATCGTGTAAATTAGTAGCCATTCGGTTTTGATATAAACGCGTTTCTTTCCGGATGCTATTTTGTGTTACGCAGATATAATCTTACGTATTTTGTGAAAAATGTTTTCAAGTAGATCAAAACGCATACTAACGTTAGCATTAAATGCAAAAGGTAAGTACCTACAAACACAATTATATAAACATGTTATTGGTGATTATTAAGCAGGTAATTAATAATATTTGAGAAAGTAGTGCGTATCAGATTAAATTTTTAAATAAAATCAGTTTTAGTACAAAATTAAGGCGAAATATTTTAAATGTTATAAGAGATTCAAATTAATAGGAAGAAAAAATTATAGGACATACGTTAGAAGATTTGATTTAGAAGAGACAGAGTTGTGAAATGAAATTTTCCAAACAATAGTTTTCGGTTGCGTTCTTTCAATAAAAAATAATACAAGACTTCTTACTGTTTGTGTTCTCTATTTTTGTGAATAAGTATTTATTTATGACAACTTTCATTGGTTTTTAACGCACAGTGCAATGAAACTGAAACAATTTTGATTGCTATTTAAAATTAACAAGATATTGTTTCGATAAAAAATTTTGCATCGTTTTCTGAACATAGTGTATTTTGTTTTTTTGTTTGTTTGTTTGAATACCACGTTTGTTCCATCATAATTTCTAGAATAGCTAGCTTAAATGTAAAATTTTCACATGCATATATTTTTGAGAAATTGAATCTAATAACTTGCAGGTGCTAATGTTTTTGTAGACATTTGAATAGTTCGAAAACATCTAACATTATACCCAAGATTTAATAGACCAACTAGTCTCAAAATTGTTTTGGGATATCAGATCAATAATAAAAATTAGAGCATTCTATTTAAAATATGAAAATTCATACTCAATTCGGTGTAATTGGGACACGAAAGAATCTTAGATTACTTTATATGGAAGGAACGTAAAAATTTCAAATCGCAAATTTTTCTACAGTTTGTCCCGTAAAAATACCGACAAACAAGGCATGGTAGAAGCCATCAAAATAAACATTTGTTGCTTATAAACATATGTCCGAAAACGCTTCGTTTCCTAGATACAGGGTGTTTAAAACACTCGATCTTTAATCAATAACGTTGACAAACGTTTTGGGCGATTTCTATGAAACTTAGAGTTTCTTGATATCTTAATGAGATATCTTTCTGGCCTATTAGCATGTATTCAAAACTGCCACGGGGCAAGTCAATATTTTGCGCAAAATGAGTAAGGATTCTAGATTTTTTGAAATAAGTTTTAATTCTTTTATTTAGTTTTTTGATAAAGCACTAAAAAGACAACTTTTTATCTCTGGAGTTTTATTTGCATTTTGCTGCATTTTCGGGAAACAATTTAGTGTTTAATTTTTGTTGCCAAAGTATGCAGTTTATTTATTTATTTTTTTCCTCAAAAACCAAGCGAAATTCGCATAAAACTCAAGAGTCAAAAAATTTAAATCAGAAAATGTCTGTAAGAATTTTATTTTTTTTATCTTTATGAAACTTTCATTTTTTAGGCAATACCTGTGAGAATTCAGACACCGAAGTATATGAATCTTCTGGTTCTGAATATTATCCATCTGAAGATGAAAATAGTGGTAGTAGTAGAGACATATGCTTTGATCAGTCTTCCGCATCTAATTGTAAAACCACAAGTTCACCGCCTTCACCCGAAATTCCAATAGCGGAACCAATAATTCACAATTTTTCGGAATGTATCTAAATCAAAAAAACAACGACGTATACGAAGAAAACATCATTGTCTTTTTTGTGATCTAAATGTGGGTAATTTTGCCCGACATTTAGAACGAAATCATGGTGATGAAACAGCTGTTCAGAAGTACATGTCTATCAATAAAAATTCTTTAGAAAGAAAAAAACTAATAGATAAACTGCGTCGTGAAGGTGATTTTTGCACGTCAAATATTATTCCAGTAATGTCAATACAACAGACATCTGAAGACAATTATATTGTCTGTAAATTTTGTTTGGGCTATTATTCAAAACGAAGCTTACGCCGACATATAAAGAAATGTTATTTTAACCCCGATCCCTCCAAACCCTTCAAGGCTCAGATCGAGGGTCAGACTACCATGAGCGGTCATTTTGGCCCTAATGATATTTTGAGGACTTCCGGAGTTTTAAGCATGATGAGAGCGGACGATGTTTCCATAACGACAAAAAAAGATAAAATTATTTGTGAAGTAGGAAGGAGATACATAAGGAGCCATAAAGAAAAACATCTGCTTTTGGTTGCAAAACGCTATATGCGACGATTAGCTCGACTACTGCTTTCTGCAAGAAAATTGGAGAAAAATAATAATCTCAGGATGACTGACATTCTCAGCCCAAAGAGATATAAATTACTGATCACAGCAACTCAGCAAATCTCGGAGTATGACGAGAAGAGTAGAATATTTAAGTCGCCTTCTCTCGCACTACAAATGGGTACTTTATTAAAAGCTGCCATTAATGCTACGTTTTCAATGGAGATACAAACTGAAACATCGAATTCAAAGCGTTTAGAAGAATTAAAAGCTTTAACGACTTTAATTGAAACTGACTGGGCTCACGAAATTTCCAGCGAGGCTGGTCAAAATCTTGCAATTAATAAATTTAACAAACCAACCCTAATACCGTTAGCCGAAGACGTAGCGGTGAGTTTTCAATTTAATAATACACACGGTCTTTCTTGAGTAATGTAACATATTTTGTGGATTACGTATAGTTTGTTTTGCTATAAAATCCGTACAGGACGTTCGAAATTGACTTACACATGATTCTTTTGCCAAATAACTGGGCATATTTATAAACTATTATCTTATGGAGGTTAATTTCAGCACTGTGTTTATTATTTTTATTTACGATTTTGCTGTTATTAGAGCTACTAGTGCATAATTTGGCGTAAATCATATTATTCTATGTTCAGTAGTTATCCAGAAATCTAGGAACCGTATCAGAACACCCTTTGCATGTGTGCACTATTTATTTGATATTTAAAAAAATTAAGACACAGTGGTCGGTGCATTTATGTTTCTTTCTTTATTTTACATTGTTCTAAAAATGTTTTAATGTGTTGCAGAAATTCGGGAAGTATTTAAAAGAGTTAATCTTGAGAAGCAAATCTGCACTTGTTGAAAATTCCAAGAATGTGAAGAGCTATAGAGAATTACAAGAGGGTATATTTTGTAGTATCTTAATTTTTAATAAACGTCGAGTAGGTGAACTGCAAAGAATGTTATTATCTGCGTATCTAAAATACAGCGACGCGCCTCCGCCGTCATCAGAATTTGAGAAAGCTTTAACCGAATCTGAAAAAATATTGTACAAAACTTTAAAGCGAGTTGTAATCAGGGGAAAAAGAGGTAGAGGTGTTCCCGTACTGCTCCAGCGGCAAATAGTTGAATCCTTAGATTTCGCAGTCACACTAAGAATTAACTCCAATTTAGAAGAGAACCCTTACCTTTTTGGGTTACCTGGAACAGAAAATCCAATTACAGGTAATGCCATTATGAGAAAGCATGCAAAAATTGCACTAAAGTGTTCAAGTAAGGCATCGTTACTAACGTCAACAAAACTAAGGAAGCATTTAGCAACCATAGTGCAAATTCTTAATATGGATAAAAACGAACTAAAACAATTAGCAACGTTTATGGGGCATACCGAAAAGACCCATTCAGAATTTTATCGTCTTCCTGCCGATATATATCAGACTGCGAAAGTGAGTAAACTTCTACTACTTGCACAAAGCAGTTCTATAGAACATTTCAAAGGAAAATCATTGACAGATATTGAAGTGAATGATGTAGTAGAAGAAGACAGAGCAGATTCAGATGACGGTATTGAGATAGAAAATAATTTGACACTTCCAGAAAGAGAGGACAAGATGGAAACAGAACAGGAGGATAACGTAGAGAATATAAAAATAAAACGAGGTCCAAGACGTACGTTAGTATCTTGGACTCCAGAACAGAAGAAATTGACTAAAGAATTTTTTAAAAAACACATTAAAAATAAAAAACCACCTAAAAAAGATGAAGTATTAGCTTTAATTCAGAAACATCCAGGAGTATTTCATAATAAACCTTGGAAAGTGATTAAAGTATACGTTCACAATAAATACAGCAAAAAATAAATTTTCTCTTTCAGTACTTACTGTTTACTTCTATTTACTGATTTTCCAACATCAATTAGTGATAAGTTAGTCACTCTTATGATGGTTATATTACAAATGCATAAGTACTGTTATTTAACTTAGTTTTTAAGGTGACTTGTATGTTATATAAGTGAGTTACAAATATTTTAATCCAATGATTTTCCAATATCAATTAGTGATAAGTTAGTTATTTTTATTATGCTTATAAAATAAATGTATACTTAATACTTACTGTTCAGAAGTAAATTAATAAAACTAAATAATTATTATTTCGTTATAAAGAGTAAAGATGAAGTCTGCTACGTTCAAAATGATTAAAAGCTAATTTATATTAAAATTTATTACCAACTTGTACTAAAAAGTAGTTTTCCATATAACTTTATTTTACTCCATTGTGGCTTGCATGTCTTATTTGTTATTTTGAATTTATCTTTAGCCTTCAAATTTGGTTTCTTTTTAAAAATCCCCAAAAATTTAATGTTTTTCTTATTTTTTTCTTTCTTCTGCAAGAAAATTCATTCTTCTTGTAGCCATAATGAGAAAATCCAAGTTAGAATTTTGTTAAGAAATATTAGTTATTTTCCGGATTTATCTAACTCTGGATATTTATTAGAAGCTACAAAAAGTAGAAGATTCATTTGGGATAATATTGATCTAATTAGTGTCCAGTTTATCTGAAGCCATAACTTTTAATATCCACGTGTATGGGATTTTGTTCTCAAGACACCATTCGGGCTTTTCCATCTTAATCGATAGCAGGTATATTTTATATTCCCTAAAATAAATAAATATCTAATTCGTTTTTTTTTGTTAGCTCTTTTCTTTTTTAGGATCTTATTTTGGCTCTTTTTTGAGCATACCTGCTATTTTGTGTTGGAGTCATTGTTCGTGTTGTGTGTATAGAAGCTGTCGAGAAGGGGAGGTTCTACCTGTTTCAATTTCATGTTTTTGGTATTGAGAAGGATTGGTTTATTTAAAAGAAATTATATTTCCTCACTTGAAATCCTCACAGTTCTATAAGCTATTACAAGAAGTATACTCACTCAGCATCCGTCAGGTTAGGATAAAATATCTGATTGTATTTATAAACTATAATTCAGTGCTTTCGTAGAGTAGAGAATAAATTCCACAAGACATTTTAGAACGGTTTTCACAGAAAATCCTCAAATCATCAATGAAGCCCTGGAAACAAAAGACGGTTTTGATATAGTTACTGAAAATGTTCTTTACTACTGTTAGGATATCAGCGGTGTACAGCTTGACTAGTTAATTTAGATTTTTTTTGTTTTCTTTTGTTTTTTTAATACTTATTTAATATTTTTGAAAATGTGCTGAATCCAAATCCGTGAACAACAATATGGGGTACCATTTAAAGAAATTGTCAATGACGTCATAGTGCGAGAACAAAAGGCAATCGTAAAATTAAAAACTTCAAGAAAGATGCAGTTTTAAAAAATAAAAATAGGATTTTCTGTGAAGACCCTTCTAAAATGTCTTATGGAATTTATTCTTTGCTTTACGAAAGCACTGCGTATGTACGAAAAGTATAATAAAATTCTTATCAATTGCTGATTTCAAATAGATTGTTTGTGTTTAAATAAACGTTAACGGGATTCTTAAGGCTTTGTAAGAAAATAATTCAATTTTATATTGGTTTGTTAATTATACAGAATTGCAGCTTAGTAATAGATAAACTTACGGATTTGATATACTTAAAAAACAAATAATGATAATCTAGGTCCGCAAACTATATCATTCTCTAAGATTGATTTATTTATTGTGTGCATAATCTATTCAATTTACATTCTTTTTACAGGTTCATACATAACAATTTTAGTAAATATTAATTATAAAAAATTAAGTACATTAATCACAAATGAGCTCACGTCGTAAGTAAGCGCTTACACCCTCGGAACTTAGATTCTCTTGAAAATTCTTACGGTCCTAAATTCAAGAATTATTCAATCTTGTTTTAGCTCTAATTAAAAGAAAAGAAATACAATAGTAGAAGTGTGAAAAATAGAATTAAATACATACTTACTTTTAAGACCTACCTTATTAATAATTGTTACAAAGTTATTGATTATTATATTAAAAAATTATGATATTTTATTCTTGTAATCCTTTACAGTACACCAAATAAAAAAAATTAATTTAGGAAATGCTTTAGTGGGACCATTACTTTTGGAAAGTCCGCCCAAAAGATTTCACTGTTTAAGTTAGGACCTGGAGCCCTTATTAAAATACTTTGTTTTTTTTCTTAGATACCCACGATCCATGTGACGAGCATCTGGATTTTGCTACCCCCACAATAGCAAAACAAAATTTTGTAGCAAGTGATTATGAAAATCAGATGTAAACGGAATATAACTTTGCATACATAAAATACTTATTGTCACACTGTCGCTTCTATTTTTAGGAAAAGGGAAATGTCCATGCAGTAGTCCTAAAACAAGCTCTTATTTAAAGAATAAGAAAATTCACAAACTTCGTCAGTAATTCAAGTTCAATCCAAATCTAAAAAGGCTCCGATTTCAAAAATAACAGTTTTTATATTAGCTCAAGTAGCCTAGTAATAAATATATTGTTATCGACTCCCCGAAAAAACTAATTTAGAAAAGAAAATAAATTATTTAGGAAGTATAAAGTAACATTGTAATAGAAAAATCAAACTGATCTTTTTCTATCAAAATAGAATCAAAGAAAGGAACAGCTGCTACTGCTTTTGTTATCTACAAGGTTGAAAATATTAAAACGCAATTATTAAAGACATAATATTTCACACTTATTTCCCAGGTTAATCATGCAATGAGGTCATTCATGCTTGAAACTGATACTTGCTATTAATGATAACAAGAACAAAAATGTAGAATAATATAGGCAACAGCGCAGTGGATGTCAATTTATACCAAAAATCGTATATACGGAGGCCAGAGTGCTAGAAAAATCATTTTATATACTTCAGGATGCCATCCTTCGCGTTATCTATACCGGATGCTAAACTACACGGTATATATATTCACTATATACTCAGAGTATATAGGCGGATGCCAAAGACTACCATTTTAGAACGGACGCCATGTGGTACTGCAGCTATATATATATATATATATATATATATATATATATATATAACGCTTTCCTACCATCCTGAACCAAATGTATGTTTCCGAGCGGTAAATCCTGAACCAGCCGGACAATTCTGAGCCACATATATGGTTCAGGATTGCAAACCCGTGTAAAATGGTTTCCCGCCACTTGCAGAGTGTATAGAAAAATTTTTAAAATGGCTCAGTTTTGTATGAATCTTCAAACTTGAGTTCCGGCTTCGCCCGATTGTGGCGCCACTGTCGTTCAATTTGTATATCTGTATAACTGCAATCCTGAACCACAAGAATAAATATAATAACCAGAAGCATAAATATCTTCTACACAACCGCTTTGATGTCGATGCCGACAACGGGTGACCTCGAACCATTGTATTCCATTCCAGCCTCTACCTACACTGACTGCACTGGCCGTTTCAGTTTAGAAACGTCCCAAGGCTATGAGGCGCCGGCGGTCAGGTAATACGAGATATCCTTCTGGTTATTATATTTATTCTTGTGCCTGAAGCATGCGATGTGTCATCGAGGTCACGCGAATAACCGGGTATTCCCCGTGTTGATTTAATTTTGTTCGCTTAGTTTATGCGAAGCAGTTTTGTATGGAATTCGTTATTAGTGCGTGTATATTGCAATTATGAACAGGGGACGTTGGATAGTTTCTCTAGCCAAATTGAAACTAGAAAGTAAGTACAACCTTTTATTACCTTAATTATCTTCATGGTTCCGTAAATAAATGTTTACAAGTATATTATAACCCCCACCCGTTTAAATTTAAAAAAGTCTATCTCTACTGTACGGGGTTGTTTAGGGATGATTTTCTGAAATATCTCGATTCTTGCAAAATTACGGTTAATAAACTCCATCGGTTTTAGTATGGTATTCGCCACTTTTCTGAAATTTTGATGTAAATTTTCGGACTCTCCTAATTGTTACTTTGTTATTAGTATAGTTGTATACAGGGTGGATAACAAGATCTGCCTTGAGCTATACCTAGAGCTTTTAATTAAGATCATATTGCGACGGTCGATATGTCAATCGCATTTATGTAATTCGATTGATTAAAATTTCCAGAGATTCTTAAAAGGTAAAGGAAAAAATCTAATTTCATGTGCGTGTTGCGAAATACCTCCAAACATATTACTTAATACTTAATGCTGCAATGGGTTTTAGGTGAAGGGCTATAATGTGCATTGAAAATAATGGAGGTCCATTTGAATATTTAAGAAATAATTAAATTTGGCAGTATAGTTTCAACGTGTTAATATACTTATTGGTTTTCTTCTGTTTCTTGATTTTTTAATTTCAATTAAAATGTCCTTTTCTTGTTGTGTTAAACCTGTTTTTCTTGTGTATTTTGAGGTTAAACAGTGACTATGGAGTGCTACCGATCATACTGTGCGTTGACAGCTATCAATTGTTTTTAGTCAAAGCCCACTATTGAAAACTAATTTCGAAATTGGTAGTCCATAGTATAATTTTAAACATTTTCTTTTACCATTTCTTGGTGATGGTAAGTTTACTTATTATACATCATTAAACTCAGAAAAAAAACCTTATTCAGAATTACCAAAAATATACATAGCCGTCCATTTAAAAATCAAAACGTGACTATAGCTGTTAAAATCTAGTAGGCCCTAAAAATGTTCTAACTACACCAAAAAGTAGTATTTAATTGCCAATTTCGATTGGCAATTAAAAGCTCTATAACTCGGGGCGGATTTTGTCATCCACTCTATATGCGTTACAGTTTTTAAGAGTAGGGGGTGGCATCTCAAAATAGTGCCTAGGGTAGCAAGAATGAAAAATCGCGCTGGAACATGGGTCCGATAGTGCTTCGATAGGGAGTTCAGCCTTAAAGTAAAACTTTGCGTATCAATTTTGGAAATAATATCTTTTTGATTTGTTTTTGTCCCATTGTTTATTATCCATAGAACTTTTCAGCTTTCCTAAATAGTAATACCAATAGTCTGCAACGCTTTCAAACAAGGCCAAAACAGATAGGGTTGTAATTCGTAGTTGAAGTGGTGTTTATTGTATTTAATATGGAAATTCTGAAGCAACTTATCAAATTTATTTGCCAATAGGTACCTGTTTGTCCGAACATGCAAGTGAGGATTTTAGTAAAGAGAATCGAATCGAAAAGTCAAAATCCTCCCAAATTCAAGTTGATAAATACTCAAATGAATGTACTACAGAGGCCATTCAAGTTTCTGCAGAAGACGTTTCTTGCTATATAAAAAAAAGAGGGTACAAGACTGGGTGGATACCATTCCAGTGCTAGAATCGGCGTCTACAAATAATGAAAATAAAAAAATAAAAATTGTCTCAAATGTTATAGTAAAGAAAGCCACCTCAATAAACCAAGATAATTACAATAGTTTGGGTATAGAATTAAAAGCGAAAGCGAAGAAGGAAAAGGCATCTCCTGATGAAAACAGAGAATCGACAGAATCCGTAATTAATTCGACAATTTCCGAGAATGCATTAGATAAAGTTCCCTCCGTAGATGACTCAGTTGCGGATCCTGATTATACACCATCCTCAGATGAAGAAAAGGTATGCTTTTCTGTGTCTGCTCTCTGGGGTGTTTGCGAATTGCATGTATGTGTAGGGTGTACTAGACAAAAATATCGGTGTTGCTGCATGACGTCAAAGTTTCACTTCGGTAGGAACAATAGTTTTAATAGTAAATGTAAAAAATACAACAGTTTGTAACGTTTCTCAACAACTGCTTCGAAATGATGTTCAAAAGTACTTGGCTAATAATATTCAGAGATAGTGAAACTAAAGTAAGCATATTTTTTACATTTACTCGGCTAAAAATTAGCAGAGAGGGTGCCACTCTATGTATCTAACAAAGTATGTACTTATTTTAGAGTTTTGAGATTTTGCAAGAAGGAGTAATATGTTACAACGAAGACCCAACATCAAATCATGACACGTGTTTCAAGCCCTCTTCCTTTCCGATTTTACCTAGCACAAGTAGAAACAATAGAGACTCTTATGGACCCTCAGAGGAGCAGCCTACTGAGGGAGTCCCAGTTCCAAACTCAGTCAAGGTAAAAAATGCTTTATATGTTTTATATTTCATATTAACAGATAATGACTGAAGGTTATAATTTAATTTTAATAACTAATTTTTTCGTGGCTTTTCCCCCTGTTAATTAACACGTAGTAGTTATTAAATTTTTTTTATCTACTCCTACAGCACAATGGCCATGAATTATGATTCATAATTCACGGTTTGCAGCCAATCATAAAATTCGATTTTCATTATTCAATAGTTTGCAAATTGCAACCAATCAGAAAATTCTATTTTCATTATTCAATAGGTTGTAGCCAATCACAAAATTCATTCTTATTATTAAATGACTTTTGAAGTTAACAGCTGTCACAAATGTCATAATTCTGAAATATGAACACAAGGCTCCTATTGCATAGGAGTAGATAAAATATCGTATTATATTCGCGATTATTGCCATTATTCACTCAGATGACTTGCGCCACGCGCCTTCGGCTTGTGGCGCAAATGTCATCTTCGTGAATAATGGCTGTCATAACCGCTCATATAATAATATACTATTAAAGTTATCCGACGGTGAGATTCGAACCCACGACCTTTTGCTAACATGGCAAATGCTCTTCCACTGAACTAAGTAGGACCGCAAAGCTCGAATCGTTTATTGGTATTTTTGAACGTAAGAAAGTCATATTTTTCAGCCAATGACTGTATAATATTTCAATTTTTATATTTTCGTTAGAGTGCATTTTCAATAATTATTAAATTTTTTCGTGGCGTTTTCCCCTGTTATTTAACAAGTAGTAATTATTTAATTTTTTAAAAAGTGATAGTACGGCGATATTCAAACCCAAGATCTTTTGCTAACATGGCAAATGCTCTTCCACTGAGCTACGTAGGACCGTAAGACTCGAATCGTTTGTTGGTATTATTGGTACCAAGATACGTAGCTACTACTTGTTAATTAATAGGGGGAAAAGCCACGAACAAATTTAATGATTATTAAAAACTTGACTTTTGAAGTTAACATCTGTCACAAATGTCATAATTGGGAAATATGAACACAAGACTCCTATTGCATAGGAGTAGATAAAATATCGTATTATATTCGCGATTATGGCCATTATTCACTCAGATGACTTGCGCCACGCGCCTTCGGCTTGTGGCGCAAATGTCATCTTCGTGAATAATGGCTGTCATAATCGCTCATATAATAATATACTATAATTTTAATTTCAGGGGACAGTTGAAAACGTTGAGAAACCAAATTATAAAGACCGTAGAGATTTCTGTATATTTTGCGAAAAAGATGTTTCGCATTTTGCGAGACATATCAGCTCATGGCATTCCTCCGAAATAGACGTAGCACGTCTACTATCTGTAAAAGATCCAAAAGAAAAAAGAATGCAGCTTTCATACTTGCGGAAAAGGGGAAATTTTATTCGGAATCGAACAAACGTTAGGCTACGGCCTGTTAAAAGACTCAAGTCCGGAACAGCCACATCCACAAATGAGGACTTCCTACCTTGCAAACACTGTTTAGGGTTTTATAAAAAAAAGAGTCTATACAGACACACAAAAAGATGCCCTCAGAACGCTACACTAAACCTACAAAAAAGACAAACTTCTCAAAGTGATGGTCAAACGACTTTATTACTAGGAACTTTACTTACACATGACCAATTATTAAACATAGAACTATTTCCACGTATGCGAGCAGATAACATCTCACTGATTGCAAAGAAAGATCCTCTTATTTGTCAGTATGCTTACTCATATCTAAAGGGTCGCAGAAGTAAAGGGAATCTTGATCTTGTTAGACAGAATGTTAGGCGATTGGCAAAATTGTTGAAATATGCACAACAGCGGGACTGTAATATCAAACTACTTATTGATGTACTGCGTCCATATCATTTTAAGATGATAATCGAGGCAGTCAATGAAATGGCTCAGTATAATCATGATACTGAAAAATATGATTCTCCCACATTAGCTCTGAATTTCGGGACATTACTTAAAAAATGTTGTGATTTGGCTTTTGTTGAATTACTTCAAAAACCCAACACCAATAAACAACGAGAAGATGTAAAAATACTAAAAAGTCTTATAGTATCGCAATGGGCAGACGAAGTTTCGGCTCAAGCGGGCACTAATTTAAATGAAAATAAATGGAATAAAGCAGAGCTCCTTCCTTTGACAACTGACCTAAAAAAATTGAACAATTATCTATTTAGTTCTGCTGAAGAAAATTATAATAAACTAAAAGACAACAATGATGCCAATGCATATTATCTACTAAAAGATATTCTCTACACCCAAATTTTACTTCTTAACAGACGTCGTCCTGCTGAAGTGGCACAATTGAAGCTACAGACCTACCAAACGATTAATTTAAACACTTCTGAGCAAGATTCAGAATTCACAAGCTGTCTAACAGAAACTGAAAAAATTTTACTAAATACGTTCAGCCGTTTCATCATTAGAGGAAAGCGTGGTCGTGGAGTACCAGTTTTATTGTCCCCTACTATGAAACAACACTTTGAGTTGTTGGTGAGCGTAAGAGACAAGTTTGTGAAAGACAACGATTATATTTTTCACACTAAAGGTAAAGGATTCATAGATGGCACGAAAACTTTGCAAAAATTTGTAGCAAAATGTGGTGTAACCCGTGCAAAAAGTATAACGGCCACACTCCTACGTAAACATTTAGCTACAATCACACAACTCTTACAGTTTTCCAACAACGACATGGAGCAGTTGTCTAAGTTTATGGGACACACGCTGAGAACACATTGTAATGTGTACAGGATGTCGGACAACATCTATCAAACCGCCAAAGTATCAAAGCTTCTGTTATTAATGATGGAAGGTGGTGCTGAAAATTTCAAGGGAAAACAATTAGACGATATCGATATACAACTGACGCCTATTGAGGATAATCAAGATGTTTTTGAAGAACTCGTCCAAGACCCTCCACAATCTATGGAGGAAGTGCAAAATATAGATTTAGAAGGTAATGCTCTCCCCGCTGAAGAAGAAGATAAAAAGGTTAACAATCATAAAATAATACAAAGGCAATCTTGGACAGTTCAACAGAAACGAATAATTTCTAAACACTTTGCGGGACATATTAAAAGAAAAGAACCCCCGAAACAATTCGAAGTACAGAAATTTGTAGATTTACATCCGATATTATTTGAAAAAAGAAAATGGACATCCATCAAGGCAGTAGTTTACAATATTTACACCGGCAAATTAAAAATTAAATAGGACCGCAATTCAGTTTTGTTTTATGTTCATGTTTCATTTAATGATTGTTTATTTGTTTATTAATCTTAGAATAATTTCTTGTACAACTTTTATAATGTTACTGTTGACAATTTTAAATAAAGAAAATGCTGTACTTTGATATAGACGTATTTTTATGCATATTATGATTAAAGCGTTGTAGGATTTTGAGAATTATCTATTACACCTGAAAATAACAAAAATCTGACAGGACGGCTACTTGATATGTTATCTAAAAATTAAATAAAAAAGACGATTTTTAGACAAAGGCTTGGCTTTAGCGACTTCATACAAGAGTACCCGATTTCGCGAACTAAAGTACCTTTTAATGTTTGCCTGTACCTAATTTTCATCTTGTCATATCAAAGTGATATGCATATTATTATTAGGTCCATATTTAAGCTAGTCTCTTAATTAGAAACAAGTTGTTTTAATGATATTTCTGTCTGAAGTTAAAAATAAAGCTAATAAAAAATATTCTTCTCACTCCGATGTTTTACCGAAGAGTATCTATTATTTAGCTGTAAGTAACACTCATAAGTATGTGGGATATTGTATTCATATTACGTATTTAGGCGGATCTTTTAATGAGAAACAACTTTTTCTTATTACATATCTGTCTAAAGTTAAAAATAAAGCAACCAATGATTTACTAAAGAGGATTATTTAGCTATAAAAATCGTAAGTATGCGGGATATTGTTTCCAAATTACGTATTTAGGTTACCCTCTTAATTAAAAACAATTTTTTCTACTGTCATTCCTGAGTAGGTTAAAAATAAAGATCAGTATTGCAGTATGGTATGTATCAAACTTGTAAGTATTATAAATATGCTAGAAAGAAAGCGAATCCGAACTGCGTAGGTGCATGAGTATGTAAATAAACATTCTAAAAATAACTTGGATCAGGATTGTATGGCGTGTATCAAAAGTGTGTATACATATGGTTCAGGACAGTACACAATCATTTGGCTCAGGAATGTATCTTCTATTTTGTATAAAAGTTCGATTTAGTTCATTGTCTTTTATGTGTATACTTCTTACAATTGAGAAACAAGGATGGCAACAAACATGTATACGCATCAAATACGCCTATAACTATTAATTTTACTGGTGGTTCAGAATTGTTAGCAATTACAATTGGTTCAGGAAGGATACAGGGATCTATATATATATATACCTTGCATGAAACCGGTACAATTTCAGACAAATATATACCGAGTGAGCACCTTCAAAAAGTAAAATTTTGTTTATTTCTGGGTTAATTTTGAAATAAAAGGAAGTAATAATTTTTACATAGGGCAGGCTTTACACTTGCCGAAAATAGGGCTCAACAGACACAGGATAATGTCACAAAAGCGTCGAAACATTTCAACAATAAGACCGTTCTGTTCAAGAGAGACGCGCGTCGCACTCGCTCCAATGTCTCGATGGCGCAGACGAAAAGTCGATGTGGTTACAATCTGCTCCGCAGATGCGGCAGAGTTTAAATCCCCCCAGCGAGCTACATTTTTATATTTGAAAATGTATAATTAATGTATTAGAAACGTGACGATATTTTTACTCGTAACTTAATTTGATTTTTAAATTTATTAAGTGTCACAATGTCCACTAGGGAAGTTTTCGGTAAAACCTTTTACCTTTTTTTAAGAGGTGAATTTATTAGCAAAGTTTTTAAGCTAGACATGGCACAGTTCTACAGTTCTAAGGTTTGCAGGAACAGTTGTTAAATTTGACCTTTATACCATGCGTTCTGTTTAAAAGTATACATAGGGGATACTACATGTATAATAAAAGCAAAATTACCTTATTTTTGGCACAGCATGCTATTTGTTTTAAGTTAAAATTCTTAAAATTGAAGTTTTCTGTATAACTGGTTGCCTACATATAGGGTAAAACAATAAAAAATAAGGGAATTTTTCTTTTTAGTATACAAACGATTATCCCCTATGTATACTTTTAAACAGAACGCATGGTATAAAGGTCAAATTTAACAACTGTTCCTGCAAACCTTAGAACTGTAGAACTGTGCCATGTCTAGCTTAAAACTTTGCTAATAAATTCACCTCTTAAAAAATGTAAAAGGTTTTACCGAAAACTTCCCTAGTGGACATTGTGACACTTAATAATTTTAAAAATCAAATTAAGTTACGAGTAAAAATATCGTCACGTTCCCTCATCTGCATCTCGACGGAAGGCCCTAACACGAATCCACGAATACGCAGATTATCGCCTGAGAAGAGCGTTCTGCGCCGGTCTACCTCCATAACTAATTGAAGGCACAACGTGTTGCGAAAGCACCTTGCTGACCATCGTCGAGGTTCTACAGCACCGAAAAATAAAAATTACATCGCCCGCG
This sequence comes from Agriotes lineatus, assembly GCA_940337035.1. Taxonomy (NCBI): domain Eukaryota; kingdom Metazoa; phylum Arthropoda; class Insecta; order Coleoptera; family Elateridae; genus Agriotes; species Agriotes lineatus. The sequence goes on along the minus strand of OW679200.1, from coordinate 111,143,812 downwards.
TAGAGCCTGGAGGGTACCCCAAATTCATTGCCCGCATCTGGTCAACATTTTCGTGCACTCCCGGGAACTTCAAAGGTAAAATTTAGCTTATTATGTCGTTTATGGGCATGCCCAAAGTTACTCCAAGGACACTCTAGCACCTGCACTACATTCTTTACACTCAGGAAGAGCCCGCTAAGCCCTAATTACCCCAATCTAGTTGCACATAGTCAGCCACAGATGTAAACAAACCGATCGAAGCTGCCATTTGACATTTTACTTACCGCAACTGCCGCTACAAGGTACAGCGCCGCATCGATGGTATTTCGACCATGCCATTTGCTGTGTTTGGGTGATGCATTGGTAAAGGACCTCGGAAAGCGTTCGACGTGTAACCAACAACTCGATTTTTTCCATTTATTATCTACATTGTATATCCGTTTTGTAATAAAATTTAATTTATAAACATGACATGTAATATGACGACCAATATACTATTCTACTTAGATTATAAATCTTTTCATTCGAAGAAAATAACAAACTCTGGTTAAACTGAGCTACTAGTAATTGCACGAAATGCGAAAAGCAATTAATCAAATTTACTAGCCAGTAGCAAGCATTACATCTTAACTCGGAAACTCCGAAAGAAACCTCCTATTTTAGCAAATGTTCGTTTGTTGCGATATAAAGTTTTAGTTATCCTTTAAACATACTAAATTGTGAAAGTTGATATAATAATTTCTCCATTACTTAATGGATCGTTTCAAAATTATTAGGCAACTTGAGAGTAAAACTAAAGGCTTTGTTTATATTTGAAGTCTATTGTAATTTTGGTAGTAACGACCAATTGTACTTCGTCGAATTCAATCGGTACCGACAAAAGTATTGTTGACTAACAATTTGATTTATCTGTCATCTTATCAAACTTCAACTGTTAATGAACTCAAAAGTTAAAAGTATCAGTACAAAAGTTAGGATATTAGTAACAATGTTGCTAGCAACTCAAAAAGAGGGGATTATTAATTTGTTAAAGAACCGCAAGAGACGTCATTCATACAGACTGTAGTTGCCAAATTGCAAATAAAATTAAGTTGAACGTAAACATTTGGTTGCCATTTAAAATGAAATGATAAATATAAAGTTGAATTTTTTAACAGCATAAATTAAATTGGAATACTATAAACCATTCCCTTTATGTCATATTACCTCCGAGACAACAAAGCCACAGTTCTCCTGCAAGACATCAGCACAGGAAGACTCGATAAGTTTAATCATTCAATGATTCGGCCTTCCTGCGCTGACGTCACGCCGAAAAGCTGAGACTTTGTTGTTTCGGAGGTAATGCCTAAATTCTGTCGTTTTGGTTAACACCAACTGTAACTGCTGTTCGTTCAACCTTAGGTTTCCTAAAAGTGACAACCAGGGCCGTTCCTAGCTTCTTGGCCGCCTGCGTGAAAAATAAAATAGCCGCCCCCCCCCCTCCAAGCAATTAAAAAATATATTTACGTTAAAAAAATTATTAATAACAATTTTATAAAATAAAATAAAAAAAATACTCCTATAAAATAAAATTGTACAAATACAAAAAAAAAACAAATACAAAGTTTAATATCTTAGAATTTAGCTTTTCTAGCTTTGACAGACGCAAAAGTGGTCACAAGGTTCTTGACATCAATTGCTTCTGCCAAGTCTCTCTCTATAGATATAATAGAAAGATCTGATAATCTTTCTTGCTTCATGGCCGAGCGTAAAAAGTTTTTAATTATTTTTAATTTTGAAAAAGACCTTTCTGCTGACGCAACTGAGACAGGTAAAGTCAGCAGAAGTCTTAAGGCAATTGCTGTATTTGGGAAAGTCGCAAGTAAATTATTTGTAACAATGTAGTTGAGAATTTTAGATGGTGTTTCAACAGATTGGAAATGTAATTTTAAATTTTTTAATTCATCACTTAATTCTACGGCGTTTACATCAGCCTCTTTTCTGACAGTGTCTTCTAATTTTAAGGATAAATCTGTACAGTGTTTTTCATTGAATTATCGTCCATAATAGAAAATTCATAAATCACTTTGAAATTGTCACTGTAACGTTGTAATTGTTCACAACGTTCCTGTATAGATACTTTGGCGGTATCCAAAATAGTAAAATAAAAATTAATCTTACAATTAAACTTTGGGTCAAGTATAGGCTCATCAGGGGTTTCATAATCAAATTGTCTTTTTTTTTCGACGTGGACGAATTATATTAGTTGGGGGAAATTCCGTTGCTATATCAAGTTCTTCTGTAGCAAGTATTTTCGCCTCTTCTATAAACGCATCAAAACTGTGGTCATTTCTTTTCTGTTCCAAATAATCTACTAAATTTTTTAACGCATTTGAACAATCTTTTAGATTTGTATTCACACCTTGAAGCATCTTACTGACGGAATTAATTTTAGACAGAACATCATGTCAAATAATTACACGAATTTAAAACTATTAATTTTTAAGGCCAATGCATGGGCTTGTTGTTTGGTGTTAATGTCGCTTGATTTGTCATTTACAAGTTCTTCTAGACTATCATAAATTTTCCATAATTGATATCGCAGAGGTGTAATAGCTTTAATTCTACTTTCCCACCTAGTTGAGCTAACAGCTTTTAATGTGAAATTTGGTACATTAGTTTTAAGTACATTCCATCTATATGGCGAAGAAGAAAAATATGTATATAATTCTTGTATAAGATTAAAGAACTCCGATGTTTGCAAGGTAACATTGGCAGAATCATTAACCACTAGATTTAGGGTATGAGCAGCACAAGGTACAAAGATTGCTCGAGGATTGATATTTAAAATTCGGCGTTGCAATCCTACATGTTTTCCGCGCATATTTGCACCATTATCATAACCCTGATGTCCACGCATATTGTAGATATCCATATTAAAATCTTTCAAAAGTTTTATTACAAAATCGTATAAACCCTCACCAGTCACATCAATAATAGGAAAAAATCCGAGAAAATGTTCACAAATTTTAATTTGTTTATTATCATCTATTATAACAAATCGAACAACGAATGAAATTTGTTCGGTATGACTTGAGTCTGGGGTTGAATCTAGAATAATTGAATAATATTTTGCTTTTGACAATAACTCCCTAATTTGTTCTCTGATTTTATTTGCTGTAAGTGAGATCAATTCATTTTGTAATCTATTTCCTAAATAATGAGGCATGCGTTTATGTGAAATTTTACTGATTTGAATATTTTTTAGATGTTCCGAAAGAACTGCATCAAATTTTGCAAATGTGTCAACCGTCTTCAAAAAGTTTCCATTGTTTGATTCGAATAATTTATTGGATGACCCACGAAATGCTAAACACTGTCCTGCCAATAATAATATAATTGCAACAATACGTTCTAAAACATTACACCAATATTGTTGTTTCAAATTAAAAATACGTTGTTCTTGGTGATCGATTGTTGTGTAAGTACTCAATCTTTTTTCTAATTCAGTCCATAATTTATAATTTTGAATATGATCAGTTGATCGTTCGTGTCTGGATAAATTATTAGAAAGATGTTTCCAATCTGAAAAACCAGCATCAGTTAACTGAATATTTTTGGTCCCAAAAATTTTGCAACAAAAGCAAAAAACGCAATTTAACTTAATGGAATAAATTAGCCACATACGAGGTATTTTTTCACCATTTGCTAATGTTCGTGTATAATAATGAACCGAAAAGCGCCCTTGTTCCGTTAAAGGAAATGAAAAATTTTTTACTTGTGTAGGTCCCATTTTTACTAATACTTCAATTGTTGAATTATCAAGTGACTTAGGCCATGAAGCTGGATCTTCTAAACTCCCACTTTCAATGTCCTCTGGTTCTTCTGGAGTACAAGACTCTGCCGAAGTCGATGGAATCTGTGGCTCTATGGGGACGACTTGCTGACTGTCAGGCGTTGAAACAAAAGGATCTCCAGCCGTGCTTCCACTTTCTTCCTCTGCTCCAGGAGTTTTCAAAAATTGTTCTATAGAGCCCCGCAACTTCTCTTTTTCAGTTTCTTTAGACAGTTGTCTTTTTCGGTAAGCAGCTCCAGAGAGTCTTTTAGTTCGTCGTCGTTCCGAGCTTGACATCTGAATAAATTTAAAAAAGTTTTGTTTTAATTTACTTCTAGATTACAGTCTTAATAGACTATCAAAGCAGCTATTACGTGAAAATCATATAAATTAAAAAAACCTATATCAATAGCTTACTTTTAATAACCAAGCTCTACAACACACGTTTTATTATGATGAAGTATGATAGAAGTAACTGAGTAATATAGATCTTTAATCAGTACCACAATATTTTATTTCCATATAGGGGCACAAAAATAACAATGGGTCTCAGTATTTTACACCTACATATTGCTTCCACCATTCACAAATGAACGCATTTTTTCTAGTGATAGGAACGAATGAATGAAAACTATCGAATAGTTCGATAGTAACCGATTATTTGAATTATTCGATAGGTAAAACGAATGAATGGTTTTATTCATTCGTCGTAATGAATGGTTTTATTCATTCGTCATTTACGCTATCGGGAAGCAACTGAAATGGCAAGCCGAATGGAACAAATGAATTATTCATTCGGTTTTCGCCGGTTGCTACCTATCGAATTGCGATGTACAGCACTTTTGCAGTAAACTATAGGTTATTTGGTGGCCAAAAGAAAGACCCAAAATATTAAATGAATCGACGGCCATCCATTCATGCCCCATTGTCTATTCTAAAACAGATGGAGCGCACCGCGAATTAGATATCACTTAAACTAACCTATTGTACAGGAACTCTAAAGCAAATTAGACATTGGATCTACAATTTCACACATCGCAACTAGTATTATCAATTATTATCTTATTATTCTATTATTATACGCCTTTAAAGATATTCTGAATTGTAAAGCGAATATGATATTCGAGTAAATGCATTGAATAGTTAGGAGCATTCATTTGATAGGTATTCTTAAGCAAATGGCGCATATAGGGAAAGCGAATAAAAATATTCGAATATATTCATTCGATAGTTGGTACTAGTTATTTAGTAAGTATTCGATAGTAGAAATCATTCGATAGTGCCCATCACTAATTTTTTCGTCGGGCGATATTTATAACCTCGGTAAAATACGTCACCCGGGGATTTACTTGAATTAGTACGAACCAATTCGGGACTTCACAAGAAAGATTTGATATGATTTTACAGATTCCTATCTTAGTTTTTTGTCGTATTTTGGACATTGGTTGATAGAGGGTGCTAATTATTTGAAAGGGAAAAATGAAAACACAAATTATTGGTAATAGTTTCAAATTTATTATTGATTTTGTGTTAAAATATCTGTAATAAACGCAAAAAAAACAAAAATTGGGATTTCGACTAACAATAAAGTGGTGTTTGTTTTTTGTTCGTGGTTTGCATTTTTCAGAGATGTTTTATTCTCAAATTACTTATTTTTTTTAAATTTAAATTTGTGTAAAATCGGTTTCGAGCGGCTGCCCCTTGCAATCGGCCGCCTGCGTGAGGGACACACAACACCCCACCGGTAGGAACGGCCCTGCCCTGGTGACAACCATTTTGACAAGAAGAACGCAACATTGAAACCTTATTATAACTTTAATACAATTAAAGTTAGTTGAAATAATAAACCTCCCAACGTTAATGCCAACTCTTGCCTAGTACAAATATTACTAGTGGAACTAAGCAAGATCTATCGATTAACATATTCACAAATGAAACTCTAGTAATCATCCTTTTTCAGCAATTTGGTGTGTTCAAACGTTTGCTTGTACGAACAAACACTACTCCTAAAAAATGTATAACCAACCTATGCTAACATTGTGGATAACGAAGCAGTTTTTTTTAAAATATTCTTTCGTATTTTTTTACGAATAATTTGCTAGAAAACAACAGGGCGATTTTAATAAAGGAAAGTATGCTGTTCTTTCATTTTCCAAAAATATTCGAATGTCTATAGTGTTTGACCAAAAACATTAAAATCCATTGTTTACAATCGAAATTTGTATCTTGAACAAAAAATCTGAAATAAAACAAATAATCAATAGTCAGCAAGTGATAACGAAAAATTGTTATGAAACTCTTTATTTGTTTACATGTGCGATTAATTTGATTTATTATTATACCCAGATACGGAATACTTATAGTTATTACTTAGGTTTGTTGTATAGTCATCACAATTATCCCCAAATCTAAGATAGAAGCCTTGAAATGTGGATGCTTTAAATAGAGGCTGTTTTCTGAGCTATTTCATTCACTAAAGTTCATTGCCCAGGCACATGTATTTTTGCCTGATTTTATATTTATTGGCAATAGAACGTAGTGATCGTTGAAAGTTTAGTAGGATGTGGGTAATACTGCTCGGGTTGGTTTTGGTTGTGCTGGTGTATTTAAAACTCTCAAAAAATTACAAATATTGGGAAGAAAAGGGTGTGCGGTATCCCAAGCCATGGTTTATTTTAGGGAACATATATTCTAACGTTCTTAGAAGAAAAGCACTTACCCACACTATGCAGGATATATATAATTCATATCCGGACGAAAGGTGAGTATTACAACGAGAGTATTAAATTTTCCAGAAATTTTAATCTGACTATTTCCCGTATCTCTTATTATTTAATCAAATGCCATGATTTTTCAAAATTCAGCCTTTCACGCGTTTTTATAGTGGCAAAAAATTTCCCTTGGAATTTTATCAGTTGCTTTTACAACATATATCCATGGCAACTACAAAATATGTTGTTTTAATCAAGGTGGTATTTCAAAAACGTCATTTAAACTGTCATTGTGCATCAGTATAAATGTCAAAATGAACTGATATTTGGGAAATAGTCCACAAAATGTATTTCGGGCTCATGATTTTGCTCAGAAAATGTTTTACTCAAGATTTGTTGTTTTTTTTTTGGCAATACTCCTCGACAAACTTACTTTGACAAATTTGATCAAGTTAGGTTTTCTTGTTATATTGCCAAAACAAAATACTTTCGTAAAACAGTTTTACTGGCAAAATCATTTGCCCATAATACATTATTACTGGAAAAACCAGTTTTTTTCTCGGAAAATATTAGATAATGCCTTTTTAAGTATTTATAAGCATCGATGTCTATTGACGATTTGTTTACAAAAATATTATTATTCTATTAGATTTATTATGCAAGAATGTTGCTGTTTTTTTATTATTCTTTCTATCGCTCTGAGAAGTTTTTCCAAAATTTCTGATTTTTATGAGGCTTTATAACTTAGCGATGTAAGCGTGAATGAAATTTAATTTAATAACTTAGTACCGCCCCTCCGGATATCGTAATGAATAAATAAAATCGTTATAAAGTACTTAGAGCAAAACGACATATTAGGATTTATTTGTACATTGATATAGGAAAATTATTGTTTGCGTAATAATGAACTTGTTTGGTAACCCTGTCGAATAATTGCTGTCCTCTTAACAACTTTGTACGAATGAATACTTATGGATTACAGGGACTAGCAAATCTGCTAACTCATTTTATTCTAGATGTACAGTTGTAAGAGAATATTCGAATGCATTTGTGATTGTTATAGGTGAAAACAATATATAGGCTTTCCACACAAGTATTTAGTCCTAGACAGTTCTCTAATCAAATCCAATTTACACCCTTCCTACGGAGGCCAACATGGTCTAAAACATAGTAAATGTTCATCATATTTCTATTATAAAAGATAAAACTAATATAAAGCCATTTACATTTTGAAAAACACGGCGTGACTGTAGTTCCTTTGAATATAGCAATAGTGGACCATTGTAGTATTTATTAAAATGAACAATCTGTATTTAGCCTTCCATCAGTTAGAAAGTTAAGGAAATAAAAACTTAGTAATAAAATAAGTGCAGGCGAAACGTCTTTAGTAGTTTTTTGACATACGTTTTTCATATTCAGTTATATATTTTGCAACTCAGCTACTGCAATTTTAATTGAAACATAATTCACCAGATTAATTCTCTTGACTAAAACACTGCTGGAGCCTGCTAAGTTGACGTCTTCCGTAGCATTGAAGATAGAGACTAACCCGACAAAGTTGGCCGAAGATATAATCTTCACTAAATCACCAGTGAAGGAAAGTCTCTCTCTTCAATGCTACCGACGATGACAGCTCAGCTGTCGAAATACGTATTTAGCGGTTGTTATATATTGGTGTAGTTAGGGGTTTCTAACGAATTGCGTGCCTTCTCTTGAAGTGCGAACATTATTGTTCTGAATTAAACTATAACTACCTTAGCATCCTTGTGATACAATTTGGAGTGAATTATATTTAAATCCCTATGCTAAAAATAAGAGGATCTACATATGACTATACGAGGGATTTTAATTTAAAGTTGCTAAAACTCAATCACACCTATGGATTTACTAACCATTCTATAATTTTTTGTTCGATTAATGTTGAATCCATTCAAAAAGGTAACCCAACTACACGACTATCATAATTTAAAAACTTTGATATCGATTTATTTAATTTACATTTAGCTAATGCTCCTTGAGAAATACTATATGAACTTAACAATATTGACGAAAAAGTGAACTTTTTATCGTGTCATGCGCCTTATAAGTTGGTTAAACTATCAAAACCTCCCGCGCCTTGGCTTACCGATAATGTGAAATTAATGATTTCACTTCGAAACAAAGCCTTTAGAAAATTTGAGAAAACAAAAAACCCTACGCATTGGAATTACTACAACACACTTCCTAACTATACGACTAGTGCTATTCGCAGCGAAAAGAAGGCTTTCTTAAATTACACCTTTCAAGAAAGTAAGAATAAACAAATGTTAAGGAAAAATTCAAACATTTAAATATTCACATCAAAACAAAAGCTAACGATCTCCCAAATCATCTTTCTGACACGATCAAAATTAATACTTATTTTATTGAATCGGTACAACAATTACCTGATCAAAACTTGGTAGATTATTATACGGCAAACAAAAACGCCAATTCGGAAACAACTTTTATATTCTCTCAAGTTACAAAGGACATTCTTCTAAAAATAATTGTAGTATTAAGACTAACTTTACCGGTTTTGGCAATATTAATGTAAAAATGATTACGTTACGCACATAACTCATATCATCATTAACTGTTTAGATCGTAGTCGTTTCTCGTCTTCTACCTAAAATTACTTCTCCGCTCGAATTTAAAGACTTGAGACTCATACCTATTCTACCAGCGCTCTCAAAAATTCTTGAAAAGGTTGTGGATTTTCAAATAAGGTCGTTCCTGGAAAGTAATAAAATATTACCGGAACTCCAGTCTAGTTTTCGACCAGGCCATGGATACTCGTCGGCTATGTTGCACATAGTGGATGATATTTGCACCGCAGTTGATAAAAAGCAATTTACAGCTCTGATTTTATTGGATTTTTCGAAGACGTTCGAAACAATTAATCATGAATTGATTTTGACCAAATTGCATTTTTATAATTTCAGTCAATCTTGGTATATGGTTCGTGTGTAAGTAGTAGAATGTAACTGAATACAATTAGTTCAAAATAGTTATCTACCTTTCATTTACGGCATTCGCAAATTTTATAGAATTTCTCATAAATTAAGTGATACTAATTGGCTTAATATGAAAAATAGACGTTATTTACATACCGCCTGCTTCTTTCACAAACTTATAAATACAAAAAGTCCACCTTATTTGTATAATAATATCTGTTTCAGAACTGGAATTCATAACATCAATATTAGATTTAAAAATGTGATTACTCCTTCTCATAAAACTACATTTTTTTAACGCTCTTTTTCGTTTAATATTTCTAAAATTTATAATTCCCTGTCTGATAATCTTAAATAACTTTCTTTATTAAAATTTAAAGCACACCTTACTTCTTTTTTAAAAATATTGTAAAGGGCACAATAATTGTAAACCTTTCATATGGTGTAAATATTTATTTTATGGTTGCTTATATTATGCTTATTTTTCTCTTGTTTTCTTTAAATTACTTTTCGTACTTGCTAGTATATATGTGCAGGGTTTAGGTGTTAGAGCCGAAACTGGTCTTGCCATTATTCTGAACCTCACCCTAAGTTTGACTGAAATGTTGTTATACTGTTATATTATTGTTTTGTATTTTACTTACCTGGCTGTTATTTCCTGTAATATCTTTGATATGCAATTAATTATGTTTCAGTCAATAAAATCACTGTTATTATTATTATTATTATTAAACCCAAATTGGTTTCAGATACGTCGGTTACTATCAAATGCTGCAACCTATATTAATGCTTCGTGATCCTGAACTCATAAAGCAAATCACTGTAAAAGATTTTGATACTTTTCCTGACCACAGACCTTTTGCATCTTCTGACGCCGATCCCTTATGGAGCAAAAATCTGTTTTCTATGACTGGTAAGTGTCTCCATATTTTTAGATATTCCTTGATCGAATGCTGCTATCACTGCTGTCATCAATCTACTTTTCGTGACAATAAAACGTAGAAAACGCACCTAGTTAAAGCTTAAAGATTTATTCGATAGTAAGGATTGGCCATTACACGTATTTGTACGTTTTGCTATTGTTTCTATAGCCATGTTTGATAATTCAGCTGTGAGAGCCGATATCATTTCGCAAGAGTTCAATTTTTAATGTCGCTAATAGTGTATGATGCAATGATGACAGTTTCTTTGTCCATACTACATAATCTTATCAGAAAGTTGTAATTTCTCAAAGGTAACCAAGGTTGGCACGACATGCGCTCCACGCTGAGTCCTTCATTCACCAGCAGTAAAATGAAGACCATGTACACTTTAATGCAACAATGCGCCGATCAATTCGTAATCTATTTCAAAAACCAATCGAATGGTATAACAGCAGTTGAATTAAAAGATGCTTTTACAAGATTTACGAATGACGTCATTGGAACCACCGCATTTGGTGTGCGATACGATTCCTTAAAAGACAGGAAAAACCAGTTCTACTTGATGGGAAAAGACGCATCCAACTTTAGCGGACTAAGAATTCTAAAATTTTTTGGTTATTCGCTTAGTCCAGCTTTAATGAAGGTACGTTACACTACTAACTACGAGTATTATGGCAACAAATTTAATTTCCTCATTTTAGCTCTTCAATGTCAAAATATTCAGTCGAGAGGTCAGTACATTTTTCAGAGGTCTTATTAAAGAAACATTAAAAGTTCGCGAAGAAAAACAGATTGTTCGTCCCGATATGATTCACTTGTTGATGGAAGCTCGTAAAGGGCGCCTGAAGCATGATAATAATAATGATGTTATCGATACGGGATTTGCGGTAGTTGAAGAATCAGAAATAGGAAGAGCCCAAAAGAAGCAGAAAGCAGAGCTTACTGACGATGATATCACAGCACAAGCTCTCATATTCTTCTTGGCTGGATTTGAAACCTCTTCCACCTTAATGTGTTATATTGCCTATGAACTTGCTATTCATTCGGATCTGCAAAAAACGTTGCATGATGAAATAATGGAAGCAGCTGAAAAGTGCAAAGGAACAATGACATATGAAGTCATTTTAGGAATGAAATATCTAGATAACGTTGTTACAGGTACTTAAGCTGATGCTAATTACTAAATTTATGTTAACGCAAATACTTTCAGAAACGCTTAGAATGCATCCACCGGCAGGTTTCACTGATAGAAAGTCCATTAAACCATACACAATCAATTCCGAAAGAGAAGGGGGGAAATCGCTATTTTTAGAAAAGGATACCAATCTATTACTACCTATTCAGGCTATTCATATGGACTCCAAGAATTATCCAAATCCTAACAAGTTTGATCCCGATAGATTTAGCGATGAAAATAAGCACAATATTAATCCCTATACGTTCATCCCATTTGGAGTTGGACCACGAAATTGCATTGGTAACACTATAGCATTATTATTAATACAGCTTTTCAGAAATATTACTTTTAGGATCACGATTTGCATTGCTAGAAACTAAGTTGATAATAGTAGAGTTACTGCGTAACTTCGAATTCGTACCTGTGGAAAAGACTCAAATTCCTATAAAACTGAGCAAGACCAATCCAAATCCTCTACCTGATGGAGGATTATGGCTGGGATTGAAGTCTAGATAAACTTAGTTTAAATATTTGCCTTTTTACTCCATTTCAGTACAATATAAGGTACACATTTAATTATTTGATGTTTAATTACAACAGGAATTGCACACGTGAATTGTATTGTTTGTAATTTGTAAATAAACTTTGATTGTTATAACAATTTATTATGAAAGAAACAAATTGTATTTATTGTAATACTATAAAAATATATTTAAAATAAACTTCCTCAATAGCGCTTGATCCTATAAACAATATTTTTAACATTATATAGGTGTAGTAAATGTATCACCTGCTGTCAGTGAAGAAATAATCGGGATTTCACCATAGGTTATAGGTATTTTTAACGCTCCAAGTGGTTTAGAAAAACCCTTAGATATAGGTACATTCCATCTAAAGCTTCCATCTGTAAAAATCATAAAATATCAAATTTGACTATACTTGATTTACCGAATCGAATCAGCAACCCAATTTACAAATAACTATAACTAGCTCAAAACCACGACTTGACAGAAAATTTTTATCAGAGAAACAGGACCTTTTTGCTGTCATTATGAATGTGTCATGGCTTTATTTACATTAAATAACATATTTTTTATCTTTGTCACATTTTTTAAGAGATGAATTTTCTATCAAAACTCTTGAACGAGACATCGCACAATTTTACAGTTCCAAGCTTTGCAGGAACAGTCTATCTACTACTCTACTACTGTCTCTATAATTTATAATACTACGGGTTTTCTAATGCAGCTACGGATTTCTTCAAAACGTTTTATTAAATCTGTAATATACTTCCATCTAGTTGGTGATAAAGAACGAAAGCTCTTCAGATTCTCTTGAATAACAACTCATATTGGTTTTAATTCGGTTTAATTAATGACACACCTGATACAGAATTTCCAACTTAAACTATCGTACTGGATAAACTTGTGACAGACATGATCCGTCACACGTGACCCTAGATCTGTCAAACTTCGGAGTATTTTAAGAGCGAAACCTGTCGTAAATAGACTACACACAAGTATATTATAGAATTGTAACGTAAGACTAGCATGGTTACAAATAATGCAAGAGTTGCATTGTCCCACATTGGACTTGGAAACTGTGTCAAATAACCATGAGGAAATGCAATGAATACCAGTTAGTTGGGAAAGGCTTTAGCCTAATTTCAATATCCACTACAAAGCATCAGCAAGCAGTTGTACATAATAATCATACGTCAAGAAATATTGATCTTACTTCTGGTGTCCCTCAGGGTTCTTCTTTTAGTCCCACACTTTTCTTTATCTATACATCCAATTTCAAACCGAGCATCAATATGTTAATGCCCACTTTTACACCGATGACACCTTAGTAGGTATATTTATCATTCCTGTGGACAGTTGCAGAAAATTCTTACAAAAAACTAAACCATGATTTACATCTACTGCTGAATATCATATCAAGGTGCTGTTTAAAACGAAATCAAAGCCCTGTAAAACTGTACCCTCTACATCTATGAATCAGTCGTAGGAGACATTGATGAATTGTTATTTGCGGTTAATATATGGAGTACCGCAAATCGAAAATAAGTCCACTAGGCGTTATCTACATATTGTTATCTTTCATTGCAAAATTCTAATTTCAAAAAGTCTACAATACTTATTTAATCAAATTAATGTTCGAACAGACTTTCATTCCTTAAATTTACGTTTCCTAGAACTTACAGGTATTCTACCATGAGATCAAAAAAGAAATGATTCTGAGCAGGCCTTGATATGTTTTATACGTTTGGCAGTACTGAAGTGTATTGTCAGTTTATGTCAAATTCGAGATTTGCAGGTTAAGTTTTACGTCAGTCTGTGTCAAACAACAAACAAAACCTAACCTTTTAATCTCGAGTTTGACATAGACTGACAATACACTTCAGTACTGCCAAACGTATAACACATATCAAGGCCTGCTCAGAATCATTTTTTTTATCTCACGGTACATGAAAAAACAAACATGTACATCATATAGTAGGGACTGAGTAGGTTTATACCGACAAGTGATACCATCGTAATTAGCGCTGTTTTCTCAGTAGAAAAACTCATGTTGTCGCTTTCTTAGCCTGTGGAGTGAGGAGCTATGACGTCACAAAGGTAGTAGAATGGTAGGTTTCAACAGTTTTTTGCAAATATCTCGTTACCTGTGAAGTTTACTGTGAACTTTACCTTATACAAAATTAATCTACATTTAATTTACAATAAAAATTGTCTTATGCATTTTTGCAGTCCAGTAAAGGATTAATGAAATATGGAGGGGGTAAAAATGTAACTTTTTCTGTTTGGCAAAAATTCAAAATTTACGCTTATGAACTAGCAATATTCGCTCCAAGTGTATTTTATAAACGGTTCAAGGAAGTAGGGAGGCGAGATGGTTATGGTGAAGCACCCAGCACCAAAGACAACATACTCGTACATTTGCGCAGATCATCCACTACTACACATGTTGAAGTGAAAGTGAAAGATGGAGTTAATGTCACTCTTGGACAAGCAAAATTTCTAACTAATACTAAAAACAAGATGCAACTGATTGCTCTAATCACTGTACACAACAGCAAGCTGCCTGCAAAGTGATTCAGGCAGAAGGTGGTGCTGACATCAAGATCATTTTTACAGCAATTGACGAATCAAAGAATGAAACAGAGGCTATCGTAATTGGCAATGACACGGATTTATTGGTCTTGTTGGTTGTTCATGCTCCAGCCAACAAACAGTTGAAGATTATTGTACCGAAGAAAGGTAACCAAGAAGAAAAAGTTTACTGCATTGGATACATTCAGCGTGATATAGGGCAAATGAAGGATGTTCTCTTGACAGTTTACACTTTCGTCGGATGTGATACCGTTTCTTCATTTTATACAAATGGAAAAATAACGCCTTCTGAAAAAGTGCAAAGTGACAAGGCGCTTTACACAAAGCTGTTGACTTTTAACAACCCAAATGAAGACCCAGATGCAGTAGCTGATGCTGGAACCATTTCTTCCTTTCGATATTTGCATCAACAAATGCAGATAATTTGGATACTCTACACCATCAATGTTACTTGCAGACCATCGCAAAGGAGCCTGTACACACAAATTTAAGGTTGGCTGTACTTTCCCCCACTTTAGCAGCTGGACAACAACACTCTTATAGAGTTTACCATCAAGTGCAGCAATGGCTCAATGTCAATAAAGATTCACTAAAATGGGGTTGGAAAAGGATTGGTGGTTATTTGCGTCCAGTTGCAACCACAAAGGCAGCTGATCCTGAAAATTTGCTCTCCCTCATTGTTTGCACTTGTAATACGGGGTGTGTCAGAAACTGTGAGCGTCGTCAGAGTGGCTAGAAATGCTCAAATATGTGCAAGAATTGCTCCGGACATAGGTGCACCAACAGAGATGCACTAATTATTGACGACGGCATCGATGAAGATAATCTTCAACATGAAAAAGAGCTTAATGATTTTTAGGTTACTGATTGCTGTCATTCATTATTATGTAACTACCATGTACGTTGTACATACCACTTTCCATTGAAGAACATTGAATTTACTGAAAAGCATGTATTGTGAAGAAAAAAAATTCCATTATTTTTTGTATTAAAGCTTATTAGATAAAGTTTGTAGTCAACCTTGTTTCAATGCTATCCACATGATTTTATATTTTTAGGAAAATATGACAAAAGATGGAGGTAATTTAAGTAGCTTTAATTATAAAAGCTCAAATGGGAAAGAGGAAAACGATATGATGAATTATCTAAAAGGAAAAATAGGCAAAATGAAGATAAAAACGACAAAGGAGAGGAGCAATGTAGAAATATTGTTAGATTCATACACATAGGCGTACATACATACATACACACATACAAATGTTCCTATGTTAATGATGCGTTACTAAGTACATTTTATAACGAAACATACTCTTTATAAAGAAACATACTCATTTTCAAGAGATTACGATGAATCCCAAGCTAACTAGAAAATGATGACATCATTGCCCCCTCAATATCTCCGTAACTCTTGTCTAGAAGTCAAAAATGCATAAGACCATTTTTATTGCAAATTAAATATAGATTGGTTTTGTATAAGATAAAGTTTGCGCTAAACCTCATAGTTAACGAGATATTCGCGAAAAACTGTTGAAACCTACCGTTTTACGACCTTTCTAGCTTTCCACCCCCCTCCCGCCTAAACTAGGTCTGTGCATTTGTATCGATAATTCGAATAATATATCGAATAATTCGATATATCGAATAACGATATTAAAATAAAAGTTATTCGAATTATCGAATAAATAATTATTCGAATAAATTTATTAGAATTACCGAATAAATAATTATTCGGATAAAAATTTATTCGAATAAAAGTTTATCCCGTTAAATATTTATTGGATAATTCGGAAAAGTTTATTGTTAATAAATTTATGCGAATATCGAATAAAGAATTATTGGAATAAATACTTATTTATGCAAGTAAAACTTATTAGAATACAAAGCCACATTACAAATATCAACCTGTAAACATTTCAATTACTTAAAATTAAAACGGTCAGAGCAATTTCATTTTTTATAAAGCTGGCTATGACATATATTAGGGTTCCTAGATGTGCGTGATTATTTATTTTGTTTATTATCATTGCTTGGAAAGTTTTTTAGATGATCTTATCAGTTATCATTAATCATTGTTAGTCTTTTTTAATTTCCTTACAATAATACCAAAACAAATGCCTGCCTAATGTAAATACTATTTATATTTAGCAAATGGCCATTAATCATCATAAGTCAGAAAACTTGTATGAGATAACAGATAGAATGGGTTAAACAGAAGATTACTATTTCTAGAAAATTGTTAATTGATTTTTAACAACTTATTCTAGTAATGATACATATTGCCTATTGGTCGGAATCGTAAACCGGGGATGTGGGGAAGTGGGGATACCCCTTTAGTGATAATTTAAAATATCGTATAAATCAATGCCCAATTCTGTTCTAAAATTACAGTTTACGTTTGTGTTCGAAGGTGAACAGTAAACTATTTTCTGTATTTGTACTTTCTCAAAGGAGAAAAATACGGTTTAGTGCTGTTAACATTTGTTGTGCTTCAAAGTTACTCACATTTTTCAGTGTTCAGAATCAGAAAAGATAAGCACTGCTACTGTTATACATATTACATGGTTGACCCGATTTAAATCATGATTAAATATACGTTAAAAAAATCCAAATATACCATGGACCTTTATTATTTTAACATTGTCCTACTTTTAAATATCACTTACTTTTTATTGCTCACAATTTTTTTTTCGGTCGTTTTGTTCATTAGCTTTGCGAATGTTCAATAATTTATTTAAAACTAAAATCCAATAAAATGGGATGTAGAGCAATAGTTTATAACTTTCGAATAATTGAATAATTATTCCAATAGATTAGTTATTCGAATTAGTTAGTTATTCGAATAAACTGGTTATTCGAATAAGTTATTGCAATAAATTATTCGAATATATTAGTTATCCGAATAAGCTATTCGAATAAATTAGTTATTCGAAACTAATTTATTCGAATAATTCGATAGTTATTCGAATTTCGATATATCGAATAATATTCGATATTTATTTTTATTCGTTATTCGATACTTTGTTTGTGATATCGAACACCCCTAGCCTAAACCCGGTTTGCTGAAAGTTCGTTCCCCACATTTCGTTCCCCACATTTCGTACCCCACATTTCGTTCCGGGGATATTTCGTCTCCCCACATCTCGTACCCGGAAACTTCGTTCCCAAGCGAGCTCAATTTGTCTCCTAGATTACATGGTGTTGACAAACGAGTACAGCGATCGGAATGCAGTTGGAAAACTTAAAGATATTTTAATTAATTTATTTATCATAATAAACTGATAAGAACTATATACAGTATGTCCCCGGATTGAGTTTACAAGAGGGAACTAAATTTTATTTTTAGTTTTACCAAAGAGCATATGCTCTTTGGTTTTACATAAAAATGTTATAGGAATTATAATTCCTGCTTGGTTTGTAGAGAATTTTAAGAAAATTTTCAGTTTTTCAAAAACAAGACAGTTAAGCAAAAAAAATTTTTTTAAGTAAACTACCCTTTTTGTTCATGATACGGCAAAATATTACTAAGAAAAGTTGTTCAGAATGAGAAATTATGGCCCTATAAATAATATTAGGAAGACACGTACCTAGATTTAACCGTCATTTTTAATAAATACAATTTATTTTGTTCTTATCATAAATCCTTTTCTAACTGTATTCGGATCGCTGCACTCGTTTTTCAACGCCCTGTAATCTAGGAGACAAATTGAGTTCGCTCGGGAACGAAGTTTCCGGGTACGAGATGTGGGGAGACGAAATATCCCCGGAACGAAATGTGGGGTACGAAATGTGGGAACGAAATGTGGGGAACGAACTTTCCGTATCCCCCTAAACCCGACGCGCAATGTTGTGCAACTTTGTACCACTTACTAAGAGGAGGGTACTAAACAGTTTGCTGCTGGGTAGAACTTTCTTTTTGGATGTTTCGGTTAAACCCTGGTTTTCTGTACTAAAACCTGGAACCAAGAATGGTCATCTTTGTGACGTCATAGCTCCTCACTCCACAGGCTGAGAAAGTGACAACATGATTTTTCATATTCAGGAAACACCACCGAATAAGAAGATACCACTTGTCGGTATAAACCTACTCAGTCCCACGAAAATCGTTATTTGACGAGTTAATTTAGTTTGGCCTCTCTACTAATATAAACCATAATGCTTTCTTTCAAATTGACAGTTTATGTGCTGCTTTAATTTAAGTTTAACTGTTTAATTACCTTGTTTCAGTAAGTTTTTAAAGAGATTAAGTGGTAGAGCAGCTTGAGTATATAACTGAAGCCTCATCTAAATCTAGCTATAAGGAAATGTGTTTTATTGGGGAAATAAGGACCATTATTATTATCATTATTATCTTCTAATGAAGCTGGCAGTATAATCAGCGAAACGCCAAATGCATTTTATTTGCAACAAATACCGATGTCGTTATACGACGATCGGTAAAGCTTTTACACTCGAGTATTCCTGGAGCATTACGCACATAATGCGATTACATCGAATCGGAACAAATATTAGAGCCGGGCTAGGTAACTCAGTGGTTAAGTATTCTGGCTGCTGATCTTAGGCCCTGAACACACGGGATTCCGTTTCCCAGATTCGGTATGCGGGATACAGAATCTGAGTCTGTTCAGACACGGCGACTGAATCTCAGACGCGGGCCTTCAGTCACTTGCAGTGCCGTGCTGTCAAAGATAATATATACATAGATCTCTAAACACAATGGGCGTGAAGTTACGGTGAAAGTACTTTTGTACGCGCGTGACAGATGGCGTAAGTCATTGCTTTACTTTAGAAATGTAGCTGACCAAACATTGGTTCGTAGCAGATGTATTGGCTGCATGTTTGGACCAGCGTATTTGCAAACCGCACAGATAAACGCAGATACTAATCTAGGAAAGGGATTATTCTCAGCGTGTTATTTGTAAACAGAGTTCAAGTTTAATAGCACACTTTTATAAAATAATACATTGCAAGGATATTGCACACAATAAAACAAGTGTGATGTGAAAAATACTGTAAATAACTTAAAAAGTTGAAAAAATATGACTATTGTAGGTCATGTTTTTTCGTTAGAAGATTTTGCAGCTAATTTTGTTGTTAATATCAATCTTTACTAATGGTTGTAAGTGAAATCATTAGTTGTGTCAAAGCAATGTTAGTTATTTTTCATTAAAAATCATTTTAAAAGTAACGTTTCGCTATTTAATATAGCTTCTTCAGACTTGATACAATTTGTTTATAACAATTTAAAAAATTTTTGGGACACACACATTTAAAAGGCACAAAAGTTTTGTATCTAGAAATAAGAAACATTTTATAAGTTAGATTTGTGAAACGATAAATTCCTCTGTTTTTTATTTTTTGGTTTGTTTTTTCTTTTTTATATTTATATTTGTTCCAAGTCATAAAGTGGTTATAGTTTTATACTATTAATTTCAGTTTTAAAATGGTTTAAGAATAGTGTAAAATTGGATTTAACCATTTGTTATTTTAAGAACGTTTTGCCCATCCCATTTTCAAAGAATAATAACAAGCTATAAACAAATACAAACAAGAACAGCAACATTCTTAAAACAAAAAGTCATTTACCACTTTAAGAAAAATCTCAATAAACACAATGCAAAAGTTTTCAATTGAAAAATGTCATAAACAAAACTGATAAGTTCTACAGCAAATTCTTAAAAAGTAAATTAACCGAGTGGCGATTTTGCTCGATTAAAAAACCAAAAGGTTAGTATATTACTAAGCATAATTATTCTAAAAAAAAAACCAAAAGATTAAAACCTTCCAACTAATCATAGTATTATCATCTTCCAGTGATCCCGAAATAGATGGTTCAATAAAAAAAAACAAGAAACATTAAAAAAAACAACAAACCAAGTGAAAATAATACAAAAAAAAGGACTCCCTTGTATCTATAATACTTATATAGAAATTAAAACAACTTAAAAAAACCTCAAAACCACGGTGGAAGAACACCAACGTAAATGAGAAAAAAGTAAAATACTAAAGAAAAATTTACAAATAACAGCAATTTGAAAATCAAAATAAAAATTCGAAATCAACCATTTTAACTTAAAGAAGGTAATAAACTTGGTTAAATTAACAATGATAAAACCATGATTAAAATTAAAAATGAACTAATTATATAATGAAAAACACCAATCTCCTTTTTTATTAACCTACACTATTAAATTTTACAGAAATACCAAATTAATAACCCCAGAAATAATTTATAACATAAATCAAACCTTCCTTACCTATTAAACATCTATAACAGGTCTAAGAAAGAGGAAAAAGAGAGGAAATTAAAAAAAGGAAATAATTTCAAACAACTAACCAAGTAAGATAATCTATTAATTAAGTATCTTAAATAATTTTAATAGAAAATAATGTTTCTTTTTTAGATAACCACAAACTACTTAAAATAACAAATGGTGAAATCCAATTTTACACTATTCTTAAACTATTTTAAAACTGAAATTAATAGTATAAAACTATAACCACTTTATGACTTGGAACAAATATAAATATAAAAAGAAAAACAAAACAAAAGGTAAAAAACAGAGGAATTTATTGTTTCACAAATCTAACTTATAAAATGTTTCTTATTTCTAGATACAAAACTTTTGTGTCTTTTAAATGTGTGTCCCAAAATTTTTTTAAATTGTTATAAACAAATTGTATCAAGTCTAAAGAAGCTATATTAAATAGCGAAACGTTACTTTTAAAATGATTTTTAATGAAAAATAACTAACATTGCTTTGACACAACTAATGATTTCACTTACAACCATTAGTAAAGATTGATATTAACAACAAAATTAGCTGCAAAATCTTCTAACGAAAAAACATGACCTACAATAGTCATATTTTTTCAACTTTTTAATTTTATTAAATAATACAGCTGTAACAAACAATTAATAGAAACTGTAAATAACGTGTTTGGAGAGCTAAAATAGTAGCAGATTTAATCTACATACACAATAAAAAAGAGTGACAAGTAAAATAAAAACTTAATTTTCAAAACAGTTTGTATGTAAGTAACGTATTTAGGCAGATAAAATATTATAAATAAAAACACTCCATTCAACAATAATCCGGGATTGTAAAAATTGTCATTAAATTTTAAAATTACGTAAAAATACAGTTGCTTTAAATTAACACAGTCAAACAAGTATAACGTCGAAAATACTATAAATAACTTATTAATAAGAAATTAAAATACTAATTTAACATAAGTATAGTAGGCAGTGCGCCTTTATCAAACAGTTTAAAGGAAAATTTAAATCTGTATAAAAATTGATTTACATTAAATTGCACACAGTAAAACAAGTGTGACATATAATATCAAAATATCTTTGTTATAGGTTGTAATTAACGATAAGTATAATTGCTGGGTCAAAAATCAGTTAAGTTACGTAAGTAATGAATGTCCAACTTGGCTCTTAATTTGTTATACTTATAGAATAATAATTTTACATTTCAAAATAAATGTAATTTTAAAAATGTAAAAGAACTCTTTCATTTACATACACTCGTTTACAATATATTATTTATTCAAATATTGTATAATACGAAATAGCATTAAACTATCAATATGTAATTCTATAAATGGAATAATAATTATTAATTAATACACAACATAATCGATCGCTGCATATTAATCGCTTCACCCTGTATAAAAATATAAAAATCTTATTAGAGCACGTGTTACGAAAATGCTTTTGTCACTTGTTTGGCAAGCATAATATAAACCTTCTAGGGTATTTCAATAATATTCAATAAATATTTGCATAACATTAAAATGCAGTTAAGTATCCATTAGCAGTTTATCTACAAAACCATCTCTTCCGAAAACAAAGAATACCCGTTCTGCAAGTGGCAGGTAAATATGAATTAAGAAAGGACATACGTAGATATAAGCATTTCGCTCATTTCAGCCAGTTAGTTAGTTTGGCGCTACGTAATGGGATTCTTACTTCAAAATTTGTAGCTATCGAAGCGCCGTCTGCATGCAGCGTCCAGAACTAACCCTTTTATTGTGACCATTCACTAGAGATCTATGTATACATTATCTTTGGTGCTGTTATGGACCTAGCATTGCTGTTCTTTGTTTCTGTCGAATTAGTCTAGAATTGCTCTATTTAAAGTCAGGGATTGGGCTCTACAAAGCTAATAAACTTTTCATTGTCAAATAATGTACGCTCTATGATCGTTGTATAGTAAGGAACGCCTTGCTTATTCGATTTAAAAAGAAGTTGCAGAAAATCTGCTACGCCTATGATATGAAATCATATGTTCTGGCTGGAAAAAGTAGGCGAGTCCAGGCCGTAGTACACGTGGACTCATATCCTCTATATGCTCCAATGGTAAATCGGTATCCGAGATACAGAATTTGTCGCCGGCGGCCGAAATGGAGAGATAAGCTTTTGTGGTTTTGGTCATTAAAAAAGGTCGCTGGCTCCCGGACTATTAAACTCTTATTAAGTGAATGCTATAAATAGGTTTTGTTTTTGCAGCCAACTCATTTATCAGCATCAGTCTAGTGTGCTGGCTTCTTAGTATTCTTGCTTATATTTCTTAAGTATATTAGAACAGTAAATTCAGTGTGTTCTTTAAGACTATCACGATGTGGGTAATAGTAGTCGGTTTAGTTTTGGCTATTGTGCTGTACACTAAACTTTGGAAAATTTATAAATATTGGGATGAAAGAGGAGTGCGACATCCCAAGCCATGGTATCTAGTAGGGAATATGGGCTCTAGCGTTTTCCGAAGAAAAGCACTTTCGTACATGCTCGAAGATATGTATAAATCGTATCCAGAAGATAGGTAAGGTTTATGGTCTCTTTATTGGTTCGTTTTTTATAAAATAATCATTTAAGTAAAGGGCTTAAAACAGGCATTCTTGTACCTCGGCGTGAATGTGATACAACACGACAAGCTCAAAAAACGCTGGTTACCCCTGAAGCGCATACAAAACTTTATGTACTATCAAAATTTTATTTAAAAAGAAAGATTCAAATTATATAAATCGTTGCCAATAAGAACAGGGTAATTCTTACAGTTATTATAGCTAACTTACCTCGGTAACTATGGTTTTCTTAAATACGTGTTTAGCTCAAATGGCGTCAGTGAACTAAAACGACTTTTATTCGCAACCATATATGTAAGAAGATTATTACTGACTTTTAAAAAGTTGGAAAATGAGCTATTCCAACTTGTAACTTTCCAACCGGTCGGAAAAGTGATTCCCGTCGCAAGGGTTGGAAATGAATCCATTCCCGACCGCTGTGTAGGTAGAGACACTGGGAATCTCGTTCATCCATTCATGCGCGTCACAACCTGTCGTATCATAATATAATAATTTTTCCAATTATTGTTTAGAATAAAGTGGTTGCGAATAAAATAGTATACATACCACGGTGAAAAGTTTCATTCCTGTCTCGAGATTAAGTTGGCCTCGACGCTACGCGTCTCGGTTAACTACTTAATCTCTCGACAGAAATGAAACACTTTCCACCTCGGTATGTAATATACTATTTTGCACTTCTGGGACTAAAGTTGATACTTTAGTCCCCGTAAACCGGGACTAAAGTAGCTCATTTAATACCTAGGGACTAAAGTAAAAATGATACCGTAACTATGGTAAATTTATGTACACACGAGGTTAGTAGGTTAGGTTTTGTTTGTCATTTGACACACACTGACGCAAAACTTGCAAATCTCGAATTTGACCTATACTGACAATACACTTTAGTACTGCCAACTGATTCAGGCTATCCAGGACCTGCTGCAATTCAGTTTTTAATAAATTGTAATTGTCAGTTTCCAAATTGACAGATACCAAATTATGGAAATGTTTGATGATAATGTTCCCAAAAGTGCAAAAAATAGCGTATATACCTCAGGACTAAACTGCCTAAATCCCTTGAGTGGTTGTTGCCTCGAGGGCCAAGCCCCTCCACTCGCGGGATTAAATGGTGCACTTTAGTCCCTCATGATATAATATACTACTATTTTCCACTGATCTAATATTTTTTGCTTATATCGGTGATGCGAAACATATAAAGCAGTTCATAGCGCACTAGGGCAAACTTTTAGAAAAAGTACGTATGCTATAAGGAAATAATAATATTGTTATTCAAAGCAATAGTACAAAAGAAAGGTTCATCTATAAACGAAAGTATTGTTTTTATCTTCAGGAAAGAATATTTTACTCAATAGATAAAAACTTGGTATTTCTCATAATAGGTCCTCCATGTTTACATAGAAAAACAAATCATGGGGGCGCTTTTTAAATTTTAATTGAAGAATCTACCTTTCATGCTTTACTACAAATTATAGGTTAAGTGCCTTGATGTACACTCTGCAGGGTATATCATTCTCTCAATGAATTTAAATAAATTCTAGTAAATCCACAATTGAACAGGGAAGATAAAAGGTAAATTCACCTTCTCTTCTGATGATAGTATATCAATAATATTTTAGCATCATTTAACCACCCTGGATAGTACTCCTCTTCAAGAATCTCTTATTCGAAAATGTAGGCAGCCAAACGTCTCTACGCCTTAATTACATTGTAACTGACTGATAGTGCCCTTTTACATTGCTTGGAAAATCTGAAAAATTTCAGCAACATTTTACTATGGAAAGTATTAGTCCAGTCTGTAGAGACAAAAAAAGGCATTTGCCTTACAAAAAATGGAG
Source organism: Agriotes lineatus (assembly GCA_940337035.1). Taxonomy (NCBI): domain Eukaryota; kingdom Metazoa; phylum Arthropoda; class Insecta; order Coleoptera; family Elateridae; genus Agriotes; species Agriotes lineatus. The sequence continues at coordinate 111,118,414 of OW679200.1, read as the reverse complement.
TATGAACGGTTTTTATATATGTTGTTCAGGTCGGGATCCTGATGAAAAATCCAAGTTTTCGACCTTGGAGGGGCGCCGCGCGAGCAGCCATCTTGGATTAAAGGTGCTAAAAACTGGTGTTATCCAAATAGCTCCGCAACGGTTGATCAAACGTCAAAAAAGTTCAATATAAAGTTAAAGGAGACAAGCTTGTTGACATTTTTTGTATATTAATTTTTGTTGTAAGTGTAATATGTATCGAGTTACAGCAGCTGAAAGTTGAACATTTCACCAAAATATCGTTAAACTTTATTTTTGTTGATACATTTTGTAAGAACAACTTACACTATATTGTTTGTAATATTTTTCTACATCGGAATAACGTTCTATAGAGAAATACAAAGTATGATCAAAAATTATTTTCATCTAGTATAGCTATGGAATAATTCTTAATATATAAACGCAACTATAAGTCACTTATATTCTCGCACATGCAGTCGTTGTTTTTGATGGATATTTGTTTGATGGCGATAAAAAAATACCAAGACTGCAGAAAGGCTTCTCCGATCGAAAAAGCAGATATCTGCGGATGTTATTTTGGATGAAACAACTCCGGTTCTAGTTTCCCAAGAACGATTTCTAGCAAACGAAAAGAATAAAGTCCGTCTGATTTCGATGCTGTAAAAACATGCGAACATTACTGTATTACTGCAAATAGTTTCAAATTAAAAAAGCAGCTGAGAACATTTTGTTTCTCCATGCGTTTAGTGGATGGGACACAACGTCGTCCGTCTACAACCAAGGAAAAAGTTTGTTTTTGCCTGTCCAGAAAAGCACAAGACTTAATGACATTATAGGCATATTCAAAGATCACAATGCCAAACCAGATGATATCGCAGATGCTGAAGCACGCTAATTCGTTACTTTGGTGGCTACATGGAAGAAAATACCTTGGAAGAAGTCCGTTACCAACAAAATCAAGTGCAAGAAACACATTTAATTTTGCTTCTTTGCCACCAACGAAGGACGCTGCACGGTATCACGCATTTAGGACCAGGTCCAACAGTGGTATGGAATTGAAAAAAATGCACAAGACTAGGGCTGGAAAGTTGGCACGAATGGGCTCACTCCAGTAACAAAGACAGAGAATCCATCACCCGAGACTTTATTAAAATTAATTTCATGCCATTGTAAAAAAGGACGCGGAGAAGCATGTGGCTGCAGGAAAAGTGGGATGAAGTGCTCTATTCTGTCTAGATTCTATAATGGCCAATCATGGCGAAAATGCACCAGAAGTTTACACCGAGAGTGGGGACGAAGATGAGGACATTTCATCAATGGAGGTCTCAAGTCTCAGGAGCAATGACTTCGAAGATAACATTGAGAATAAAGAATCTTATGGAGACGTCAACATCTACCGACCGGGGCCTTCAAAAATAAAAAAAAAACTAAATAATATAATCGCGAACATGAAACATCACAAAACTGGAGCATATATGGATTAGGCCTACTGGGGATACCACAATAAAAAATCTGGCGTGATACACGCACACAACTTCCTTTTACAGTGATCTTATAATTAGCCAAAAATTTGATTTTCAATTTTTAAGCATTTGTCAAAAAAATTCAAAAATTACAAATTCTGCAAAAACGGTACAAAATAGAGCGTTAGGTGAAGAGACAAATTTTCTTTAGAATTTCAAGCTGAATTCAGAAATGTAATAATATACCGGGTGTTGTATTTAAAATAGGAGTTAATAAAAAAATTTAAAAAAAAACAAAAGAAACCCATTTTAGAAGTATTGAACTGGAAAATCACCTATCTCACTTCAATACACATTAAAAATGTAATAAAAATGTGAAGTTTGAAAAAATCGTTAGAGCCGTTTTTGAAAAAAATCGAAAAAAACTGAAAAATCACAAGAGTAAACATCTACTTCCGGTTATGCGATTTTCTTCAAAAGCTTGCTGTCAGATCTACATAGTACACAAAACTTATATATAAAGTTTCAACGCCATACCTCTTTTCGTTTTTGAGATATTCTGTTCGCAGACAGACACACAGACAGACAGACAGACAGACAGACAGACAGACAGACAGACAGACAGACAGACAGACAGACCAATGAAAAAAATATGTTTTTTGGGTTCAGGGGACTCTAAAACGTGAAGATCTGTTGAAAACTCAATTTCGAATTTTTGGGGTGAATCCAAAACTTCCTTTATTGTAAAAGGAAGTAAAAAAGCGCCATTAACTCTACCTCATGGTGGTGTGGAAATGAGTTTACTATACGTTTATCAAATTATTATAACTACATAACGAATAGCCAGAAATAATACAAGAGAAATTTTAAAAATGAGAAATTACACTATTTTTTTAGAGAAATGTTCATCTTTCCATCGCTGTAACTCCTTTCATATTAGACTTACAAAAAAATAGTTATATACAAAAAATGTCAAGAATGTTGTCTTCTTTAACTTTGAATAAGACTTTCTTAGCGTAGGGTTAACCGTTGCGGAGTCATCTGGAAAAATCCAGTTTTTAGCACCTTTAATCCAAGATGGCTGCTCGCGCGGCGCCCCTCCAAGGTCGAAAACTTGGATTTTTCATCAGGATTCCGACCTGAACAACATGTATAAAAACCGTTCATACTCCATTTTTTGTAAGGCAAAAACCCCTACTGACTGGACTAATAGTATGTTAGGGCAATTTAACGATTTGGTTACTTTTTGAATTTTTACTTTTATATTGGAATATCTACGTTTTCTCGCTCGTTTGAGTACATTTTGGGCAACGTTTTATGAAAACTCAAGTAACTAGCCACATCTGTTGCTATTGGTTTGCGAGATTGCAGTTTTCCATCAAAGTGCGCTTTGTTCTACTATCTTGCACAGATCCCTAACTTTTACCGTTTCGTTTCGTACCGGTTCCTTTAAGTACTTTGCTGCTTTTCAATGTTTACCTATTTTATGAATGACATCATATCTCAACGACCAGTCTGCCGACGTGTTGTCGTGTTTTTAACTACAATTTTCGACATGTCGATTGCAGCGAACCGCTCTAGGCGCGGAATTCTTACGCAACATTGTGCAACAACGACGTTTCCATATGAGTAAAACAAAGCAGACAAACGATGCACTCTTGCATCCCCTTTTTCCCTTGACCGCATTCCGGGGCACTAATCATCTGAAGCGGCTACCTATAAGTGGCAAAAGTTAATTGCTGGTGAATTTTATTAAATTCGGAGATGAATTACCCACTGATGGATAGTGTTTAAACGCCAACCAAAAGCTTCTACAGCGTACCAATGCATTTTGTAAACAACGCTCCAGGCGAATTTCTGACAAGAAAGGTTTTAAATGCTAATAACAAGGAGTGTGCTTTTTTATTTCGGATTTCTACAAAAGGCAGGTCAGTTATCTGATTAGCAAAATTTGTGGCGCCTATTGCCCCTCTGTTGTGTTGGTTACAACGAACAACTATTATAACAGCATCTCGCCCTAAGATACGTTGTATCGATTTGAACCCTCCTTCCACTGAGTTTTAGCTAGTCATTTTCCTGTTACAGGACTGTTGAGGCGTAATTAAGGTGAGCTTTGCCTCTTGGTTATTGCAGTGTCTTAACGACCAATTCAAACGGTAACAAGTTGTCCACTAGATTTTATAATCTGCATATTACAATAAGTATATTGAAACGGTATTCATATTGCTCTTGTTTCCAATATAGTGTTCTTCTTTATGGTCGGGTACCTTATATTTTGTGTTTAGCTTGAATTAACATTTGTTTCGATATAATAGCAAATGCGAAAAACTATTAATAATAATAACGTTATGTTGACATATAATTAAACTCGTTCCAGATACTTCGGTTTCTATCAATTCTTGGAACCAACCCTGATACTTCGAGATCCTGAATTGATAAAACAAATAACTGTAAAAGATTTTGATGCTTTTCCTGATCATAGAGCTTTTGTGTCTTCAGAGGCTGATCCCTTATTTAGTAGAAATCTTTTTTCTATGACAAGTAAGTAACCTTTTAAGCATTTTTATTAATTATTATATAAGGGAAATATTCGATTTGAATTCAAAAGTATATATGCAGTAGTGCTGTTGATACCAATCTAATCCAGAAGTTGTAATTTCTTAAAGTTAACGACGGTTGGCATGATATGAGGTCTACGCTAAGTCCTTCATTCACCAGCAGTAAAATGAAGACCATGTATAGCTTAATGGAACTATGTGCCAAGCAGTTCATCGATTATTTAAAAATACAGTCAGATGATACAATAACAATTGAATTCAAAGACGCTTTCACAAGGTTTACAAACGATGTTATTGGAACAACTGCATTTGGTGTGACCTGTAATTCTTTGAAAGATAGAAATAACCAGTTCTACTTAATGGGAAAAGATGCATCTAACTTCACCGGGCTGAGAGCTTTAAAATTCTTTGGTTATACTTTCAGTCCATTCTTAATGAAAGTAAGTTTAGTTAACATCTATTATTGCAGCGAGACTATTTTTTTTCATTGCAGATCCTCAATGTCAAGATAATCAGTAATGAAGTTAGCACATTTTTCAGAAATCTCATTAAAGAAACATTGAGAATCCGCGAGGAAAAAGAGATTGTCCGTCCTGACATGATTCACTTATTGATGGAAGCTCGTAAGGGACGTTTAAAATACGATGACAATAATAAGGTGATCGATACCGGATTTGCTGTTGTTGAAGAATCGGATATAGGAAAAGTTCAAAAGAAAAAAAAAGCTGAAATTACTGACGACGACATTACTGCTCAAGCTCTGATATTTTTCTTGGCCGGATTCGATACAGCTTCTACGTTTATGTGCTATGTTGCTTATGAGTTAGCCGTTAATCCTGACATGCAGAAAAGGCTGCGATGTGAAATAAATGAAGCAGTTGAAAAGTCTAAAGGACGAATAACATACGAGGTTCTTTTGGGTATGACGTATCTGGATAACATTCTTACAGGTATTTAAAGTAATAGCATGGTATATGATTGATTCTAAGATTTATGGTATTAGAAACGCTTAGATTGCATCCACCTGCACCTTTCACTGACCGGAAGTCTATAAGGCCATATACCATCAATTCTACACGACCAGATGAAAAACCATTGCATTTAGAAAAGGGTGCAGGCGTCTGGGTACCCGTCTATGCTATCCACATGGACCCCCAATACTATCCAAACCCAAAAAAGTTTAACCCTGATAGGTTTAGCGATGAAAATAAACACAATATTAATCCCTACACGTTCATGCCGTTTGGAGTTGGACCACGAAATTGCATTGGTATGAGTATAGCTCTAATATTATTTGGATTAAAGGACTTTTATAAAATAATGTTCTAGGATCACGATTTGCATTGCTGGAGACTAAATTGATAATAGCAGAGTTGTTGCGCAGCTTTCAAATTGTACCTGTCGAAAAAACCCAGATCCCTATAATACTATCTGCGAGCAATATAAATCCGGTACCTGATGGAGGATTTTGGCTAGGGCTTAAACCGATATAGACTTATATTAAGATTTCTATGGTTTTTACTGTGTATTAACATAACATGTACAGGCTCTTGTTACATGATAAAAAATCAGCCTGTATATGATACTACTTGTTATTGTATTCTTTTAATGATGTGAGTTGTCCTCTCCTTGAAATATTTCAATAGATAACTTAATTGCTAATTAATACTTTTCTTAGTATAGGTAACTTTGGGACACTTTCATAATGACGCTATTGTTTCATATTAAAAATTAAAAATACAAAATTATGAATGTTTCGGAAAAAATCTGTTCATGTTTTTTACGAAACTAAAAGAAATATATTAAAGATACCAAGTACAACTGGGATCTTACTGGAGCTTTGCTAAGTAATATTTACGCAATTTCTGTAATTTGCATCGATTATAAATAGATTCTTTAGCTAAAACCTTTGTGCTATGTTAATATATGTTGTGGTTGTTGTTTCAGGCATGTTCTGTAATTTTCAGTCTGATACACTTTAATAACATTTTTGTGTTCCTAATTTCTAAAGGCCTAAATGTTGCACCGATATAATATTTTCTGCAGTCACATTCACATACTACATAAAATTCTTTAAATGTTGTTATGTCTTCAACGACCTAGTCTTTGTAAGCATAGATCGCTAGGTATTCATCATTTTGAATACGTTTTACAGGGGAATTAGCTCAGTAAGGAGGGATGGGTCGTAGGCTGAAGTAAAAGGCTCGCTAGCGATGGTCGAAACAAATTGCACCTGGAGACTGTACGAGGACAAATTCGCGTTATTTTGGTGGAACGAGAGAATCTTACCAGAAGGTTTTTCTATAAGCGACTGAAAGTGTGTACTCAGTTCCAAGATATGATCCACTTTGAGCTATAATTCCTCTAAAAAGCTTATCTTACTTCAAGAATACGCCTCACTGGATTTCTCTTTACAAGTGAAATGACGTAATATGTAATGTAATAAATCATTTCTAAGGGGAAGATAGAAGGAAGGAGAGCTCCCGGCAGAAGACGGACATCCTGGCTGGAGAACCTGAGTCAGTGGTTTGGCAAGAGCACAACTTTCCTCTTCAGAGCAGCAGCCTCCAAAGTCGAAATTGCTATGATGATCGCCAATCTTCGATAGAAGTGGCACCAGAAGAAGAAGAAGAAGCTACTTGCGAATGTGTTAAATACTTTCAAAACTTAGGTCTGCTGAGGCGGTCATTTATTAAATATTTTATCGTATACACTATTTAGCTTAGTTTATCATATGCAAAATTAAAGGTAAACCACATGCATTGCTGAACTAATGAAACAGGTTCAACGTAGGTAGATGCAGTTTGAGGCGAGTCGACCACCGAGTTGAACAAAGAATAAGCGCTCAACGTTAGGATTTAGCTCGACCCCAGGCTCGTCTCGCTGTGGTAAATAGAAGGCAGTGGCTTGAACAAAAAACAAGAATGAGCAGCTGAAGCTCAATACGCTAAGAAAGTGACTGTTAAGGCCAGCGTAAACGTCGATCATTGCTTTACTTTTACAGAATATGCGGGAAACGATTTATTGTTCGAAATACTTTTCCACTGCACAATAACAAATCGGAAACGGAACCTCAAATTCATAGGCTATGCAATTTATGCTTGTAGATCCGAAAACGTCGAAATTGCCTCTTGAACAGTCAATGCTTCCGACACGGCTACACGACACTATAAAAACGCCTACGCCCTGTTCACTTGACAGTATAGTTGCCCTTCTGCCTTGCGCTCTAATTTTTAGAGTGCTTGTCATTGTTTCGTGTATTGAAAATATTCCGAATAAAAGAGTATCGAGTTAGCCATTTATAAGAGTAAATTATTTCTCTCTTTTGAACATTTTATTATTAGAGCAAACAACTTTGACTCTGTGGCGAAGGCATTTGACAACACATGTCTTTATGTTACTGTGATGGTTAGAGTTACAAGTATTTGTTATTCGTGTGAAGTGACGGTGATTGTTACTTACTTCATGGGTATGGGTAGTAAAAAATTCGTTTTCCTTATTATAACTATGACAGATGCCACAAGTCTACGTTACTATATCAGCCAGTCTTATAAAGGCAACTAATCTGACGTTAACTTTAATTCGCTGTTAAAATAAACAAAAACGCATCAAAACGTTAGTGCTTATGACATTTTATTCATTAGTAAACAAATTTTGATGCGCTTTTGTTTATTTTAACAGCGAATTAAAGTTAACGTCAGACTAGTTGCCTTTATAAGACTGGCTGTATATACCGTGTGTCCCCAGGAGGACGCACCATAGGGATAACCAAATAGAATAGAAAGATCGGTTAATGCCGTGATCGCCGGCACGCTAAAACGTTGTTTTCTGGCTTCTGACTCGCCACTGTATGAAACAATATTGTTGTAAATGGTACAAGAAAAGGGACGGTGGTCATAGCACTGGTTGATATTTATGTTCTATTAGCATTATCTTATCTTTATGGTGCGTACTTCTGTGGACACACGGTATAATGCAATATGCAATATATTTACCGAAAAAGTTTTGCAGGCGGTTCTGAATAAATGTCTTTGTTCCAAACAAAGTTGTGAAATCACAGTTCAAAGAATAGGGGTGTTTTTATCGGGAAAAGTTGCTTAAAAAATTTGATTAATTTTAATGATACTCACTATTTTTTTCTAGCTGATGAATGTGGTAATTAGTTGCATATTATTGTGTTCATTATATTTTCGACTAAAATGTTGACATTTTGCTGGTGTTCAATAGTGTTTTCTCTTCTTTTCAGGATATAGTCCTATCGTTTAACAAAGACGTTGTGAACAAAATCTGAAAAAAAAACTTTATCTCGTCAGTCTTGCTTAAATGTAACACCCGATATAAATGACGTCAATACTTGCGACTTCACTAAAGATGTAGATCCATCACGTTGCCTGACTGAATCTATGGAAATAGAGAAGACAGCAGAAGAACAAGAAGAAGAAGAAGAAGATGATGAAGAGGAAAGTATACCGATTGAAATAGACTCTAAAGATGAATATTAATAACTCCTGTTTTGAATCCAAAATTGATTAATGAACAAGTTCATAATAATTTTGTAATGATGTCCCTTGAGCTTTTATGACAACGGAGGGGAACTTTTCGGAGCACATGCCTTCTCTATCTAGACTACAGTGTACTATATATGTGTTTCTTTCTATTTTTATGGGCTTTGAAACAAGGAAATTCTGGAATATTTCAAGCCGCAACTCCAATGAGATTATCTCCAAAACGGTTACTTTTACGAATAAGTCGTGACATCTTTATTGTTAGAAATTTCATAAGCTACAAATTTGATAGTCAATATTTTTTACTTTCCCATACCCATAGGTATAGGGAAGTATTGGAATCATGAAAATTTTGGAAATCGAGATTTTCACAGAAATATCCGTTTTGGGACTCTAGGAACCCAAAAAAGTGGTTTTTAAAAAATGTCTGTCTGTGTGTGGGTGTGTGTGTGGGTGTGTGTGTGGGTGTGTGTGTGTGTGGGTGGGTGACGCTCCTACAGCCGAAAGTATTGCTCCGATTTTTATGCGCTTTGGAATGCGGGGGTGTATCGAAAATTCATCGACAAAATAAGCTTTTCAAAAAAATCTGAAACCGGAAGCGGAAGTTACGCATGTTTTTTTGGTATCACTGTTTTCGTGATTAAAATTTTGAAAATTTTATCGCGGATAACGATAGAGGGTCATAAGACAAATCTGTTAGTTTTTTTCCGAACTCGTTAGGTTTAAAATGAAGGGCGCTAGGATTTTTTGAAAATTTTGAGTTTAACGCCCTATTACTCAAAAACGGATGAATCGATTCAATTGATTTTTGTTTTCTGAATAGTATATGAAGGCTAACATGAGGTGATATAAAAAGTGTTTTGAAAAATATTAAGGGGCCTAAATTACAAATTTTCAAAATTTTGGAAATTTTCTAAAACTCATTTCTCAAAAACTGCCCACAGGAATTTGTTTAAACTTCATACACTGATAGACCCCGAAAAGGGCTATCGATCTGTTTTTTAAAGAATCTCATGAATTATCTGTGGCGCCCTCTACGAAGCTTTGAAGTTTGAAAATTTAAACCCCTTTAATTAATAAACAAAACAAGATAGGTAGCTGGGGTTTTCACTGGATTGTTCAGTGCATAATGGAGCATATGAATATGCAAAAAAATATTACACTCGTGGATATATGTAAGCGCACCGGCCCCCTCCCCCCTCTATTTTTGAAAAATAATTTTTTTATTCTAACGGTTGTTATATTTTTGCGTCAAAGAATCTTTTTCCGCGAAAATAAAAAAATCGATTTTGTATGCCCTAGAAAATATAATTTCCAGGTACTTAGAAAATTTCACCTCGGTGCTACAGCCGTTTTGAATAAAATAACACATAAATAGCACAGTGGCGGCTTGTCCACTTGGCGCCATCTACAGAAGCTCGGTGGTCACGTTTTGAACTACACATCTTATAACATAAAATCGTAGCTTTCTTTGTTTGCGTGTAACTATGTTTGTTCGCTATCTCCTCCGAAGATACTGGACCGATTAAGTTGTACGATGGCTTAAAAGTTTGCTAATTTTCAGACTTATTTAATTAACTTCTCTAGGCAGCAGTATAATTTAATTAACTTCTCTAGGCAGCAGAGCGGAGCGCCTATAGCTGTCTAGTATTAGCTCGGGTGCGCGCATTATTCAAACAGGAGAGTGTGGTTGTGCGGTAAGCGTGCTGGCCTATCACGCGGGAGCCCCGAGTTCGATCCCGTCGATGCATCTTTTTTTTTAATTTATATTAATGAATCTCTCTTAATTTTGCGAACCGAAACGTAGTTCGGGTGACTCACTAGTTCTTTTATATTTACCCGCAATTTACGTGAAAGTGTAAACGCTTATCACGGTGAAGACGTGAGTCATGGAGTTGAAATTTTGATATGTTGTAAAGACTGTTGAATAAAGACGATATGAACAGTTTCCAGTATGGGAAAGTCCAGGGAGGTAGTCACGTCCACTTTTTTTGTAAAAGTGACCGTTAACGAGATATTAGGGAGTTTTTGCATAACGTTCCGATAAAATGACGTACCGTTAAAGCTTATGTTACCTAGCGACGTCAACGTTACAGCCAATCCAAATTAAATTTTTCGAGTTTAACGTAACGTTATTTTAACGTGACGTGGTGCAAAATCTCCCTAATTACAAAATACCGTTTTTGGTGACCTTTGCCTCCCCCCCCTTAAAATTTTTAGCGGCAATCGGATCGATGAGGACTTTTGACATTTTGTTTAGAACCACAATATCAAGGCTCATACCAAAATCCAGCTTTCCGGGAATTTTTCCGAAGTTTTGCTTTTATTTTGGCTAATTTCTCTGGACTATAGGGCACTCGTCCTAATCGTACCGATTTGCCATAGACATTCATGATACCACCGCAAAAATAGTCGACATTAACTTTGACTACTCATGGTACTACAAGTGAATATATTTAAAAAATAAATAGCATTATTGATTAAATATAAATGCCAGCACATAAATATAACAATATTTTATCGGTTGCAGGATATTAATCCCTTGTTTACATATACAAAAGTAGGCTGGTAACTAAATCATAACTGATCTGTACGGTAATAGTCCATTACCGTACATGGCAACCATAACCATACAGCAACCGATAAACTATTGAACAAATCATGGATGCTATGAATCATAACAGCCTCAGATGTTTTAAAATCCTCGCTCTGGGAGCTCGGATTTCAATACAACATCTGCGGCAGTTATGATACTCATAACATTCCTAGATATGTTAATAGCTATTAAATTTGAACCTGCTTTTGAATAAAAAAGAACAGGGATGCTATTTTTTTAATTCAAAGTTGAAAAAATGTAAAAATACAAGTTTCTATAACGATATTGTATGATCCATGCACTGCATAGCTAGCTAAATCGGTTCTAACATTATAAAAATATGACTGATAGTATTTTTTCACCACAATGGCCGGTGAATAGGATCAGAGAACAATCACTTGGCAGAACAAAGAATCAGTATCGGAAATGAATATCCCAGGTGTAGACTGATATATTATGTATATTAAATTTCAGCGTATAATACTTAGGGCAGAAGTGATCCTGTTCACCCCATTCTATGGTATGTTTAAAATATGGAAAAGTATATGAACAATAGAATATTAAAAATTTGTTACTAAACAAAACGTTTATGTGCAAAATCTTTTAAATAAATTTCAACCCTACAATTAAATTATTACAATAATATTAATAACAAATAATAACCGTAGTTGTAGGGCTGAAGTCGTATTTTATGTAGGTTAACTCATAGATAATTGGCCTAAGGCCAATAGCCTCTCTACAGCTGCATTGATGTCTCCAAAGGTTGCTATTAAAGCTTGAAGGTTTGCTTCTCGATTGACAAAGCCCATTGCTGCTAATTGTTCCAACTGATCTTGGTAACGCTGCTCTGGTGGCAAAGTAGCATCTTGTTGAACGGCTAATCCAGATACCATGCATGCCATGAACTCAGAAAAACTATCGTTTGTTGGATTAGGCTGGGTTGGTGCAGTAGTAGTTACGCTACCAGTTCCTCCTGATAGAGTAGTAGAATCCCCAGTTGTCTGTGCTGGTGGAGAAAATCCGGGAACCTGTCTAGGCACCGTCTGTCGCAATGTTTCCATTTGTTGTTGAATTTGCATTAGAGCATTTAAAGCCTGGGGGTTAGTAATCAAATTCCGAATTTCAGGATTCTGTAGCTGCTGTAGAAATTGAGGCATCATCGAAGTTATTTGTTGCTGCAAAACCGGATTCCCAGCTAGTAATGGATTTTGCATCATAGTAGCATTGACCATATTAGGATCAACAGCTAACGCTTCTAACATATTTTGCATATGCGGTTCCGATAGCATATTCTGTACAAGGTGAGGATTTTCTGACATTTGCTGTAATAAACTGGACATAGTTGGGTTGGCGAGACCTGCAGTACTTGGTCGGGGAATAGCAGAATGTTGGTCCGATCCTCGGGTCTGACCATTTGACCACGGATTAGGCAAGGGATCACGATTCTCAGTTCCTTGTTGAGGGTTATCACTACCCCCATTGGCGCTATTCACAACTAACCCCGCGAACGGATTACGACCAAATTGTTCTGACGCAGCATTGAGCATGGGTTCCTGAATATCACGATACATTCGTTGCAGAGCATTATAGCCACCAGGAATACTTTCGAGATTGCTGATGGCACGATCGTGATTACGCATTACCTCTTGTGTCATGGATGGATTGCTAGCCAGCTCCATAGTTTGGCGCAACAATTCTGGGTTATTTAACATGTGGTTTATTTCAGGATTACGTTCTATAAGTTCTTGCATTTGCGGATTACTCGTAATCAGTGTACGCATGTTTTCCGGATCATTTATTAAACGTTGCATTAAGGGATTATCTAGCACTTGCCTAAGAAGGTCTGGATTTCCAAGCAATTCTGTTTGCATGCGGTTTTGTAGTTCCATGAAATCCGATCCCATGCCCAGTGACTCTAACCCTACTAATCCACCTAAACCTCCAAAATTAATGGGTGTAGCACTTACATCAACTGGCGGCAAACGTGATGGTCCTAAATCTTCAGGGCGAGGAGCAGGCTTGATAACTAAATGTACAGTCAAACCATCTTTAATATTATGAGTCTGCAATGTATCTTGATCCTTTATTATTTTTCCGGCAAAGATTAAACAGAGTTTGTCGACTTCAGTGTTAAACTTTGATGCCACAAGCCCTTTAAATGCTTTTATGGTGGCATCTGCTTCCACCTCAATATTTTCTTTTTCCTTGGATGTCTTTACGATCACGATAATTTTCCTTTTTGGAGTTTTTTCTTCCAAGTTCTGATTCTGTCGAATTGGCAAACCCTCCTGTTGGTCCACCATTTTTCCATGTGATGACTGATCGTTTCTTAAAACTGAAAATATAGTGGGATCAAAAAATCTTTGAAATGCGGTTGCTGTAGAATTTCAAAGTCATGTATGAAATATTTACTTTTATTTTTATGTCATTGACATCTATCAAATTTGTAATTTTCAGTGAAAACACAACAATTTAATAACCAAATAACATTGAATTGAAACAACAACAAACCAAGATTCATAGATAACAAATTAAAAAGATCAAGGGCATCACCATTCATGTTGTCAATAGACAGTACCATACTCGCTTCTCATAATCCGGTGATAGCAACTCTTGGTACATCTAAATTTTACAAGGAAACATATTTAAGTCACTTGTAACAATGGTTTGAAACGCTCTATAACTTGTTTATTTCCTGTGATATTCTACCCAGAGATAGAGTATCCTTCATTCGTTGCCTAACCCGGTCAACAGTATCATCATTTGAAACTGATTTCTTCTTTATCTACCTTTATCATTTAAATAGCACATTTGTTCAAACTTACTCACAATCCATTAAAGTTGCCAAAAAATTCTGCTCGATTATCATAAAGTTAGAAATTTTTCACGAAATTAATTTAAACATAAACGGTGAATAACCCACTAAGCGTTTTCACTACGATTTTAATTCCGGTAATATGATTTGATCACATAAATTGTATGTTCTTTTTGAAACATTTTAATTACAATCTGCTCACTTTTGCAAGATGTCAAATAAATGTCAATGACAGAAGTAAATAATTTCATAGATGACTTAAATTCCACAGCAAGCACGATCCAAAGACGTTTTGATTATTGTTTGTTTGTAATGGCAAGGTCTAGGCATGCGGAGTGCAAGGTAACTAACTTAGACATCAACTGCTGTGGTCATATGGTCAAATAGTCCAGTAGGAGGGTACAAAAAAGAGATATTTCCCTGCAAAAAGTCGGATTGTTGCAGTTTTTGGCTATGTTTGAGAGTTCACTTGAAAAAATTGCGCCCAAAACCGGTTTTTCCAATCTAGGATAAAAATAGTTGTAATCAATTATAGAAGACATAATTTCCTACAACTTTTTTGAACCCATTTTTTTGTAAGTAAAATAAATACCGATCTGTAAAGTGGTGGGGATTAATAAACATTTCAACAATGCTTCGTTTTGAGCTGATTTTGTCAAGATTGTTTATTAATTACTTATTGCTCGTTACTATTTCGCGTTTACTTATTTTCACACCAAGAGAAGGTTTCATAATGTATGAAGAGTCAAATATATTAGTCACAGAGGCTGCAGAAGATGCTGATGTGTTAATCGTTAACATTGCATTTTCATTTCCACGGCAGTTGATGCCATTGTAATTATCGGAAAAGACATCCATCTCCTGATTTAAGTGACGTTATTAGCACCATTCAATGCTAATATCTACCTCGGGAAACCAAGGAGAGGTGAAACTACAGCAAGACTGTACTCTGCAAAATCACTGAAGTATGAAAAAGCAGCCGGGAACGTTCTATTTTTAATAGTAATTTATTATACAAGACGATAAAGTTAAATTTTATCCACGAGTGAATCGTTTAACGTCGAGACGAAGTCGAGACGTTAATGATTCAAGAGTGGATAGAAATAACTTTATCGTCGTGTATAATACAATATTTTTTTCTATAGCAAGAACTTTAACAATTTCAAAAGAAAATAATGACAGTCAATCACATTTCAAAATGTCAGCAGCTAGATTGGGTTGCTACGATAATACGAAGCTGTCATATTTAATTTAAACAAAAGTTAGAAAATTAAATTACTTTATCTATCCTTGATGTTAAAGTGCTACTTTATCTACCCTTGCTGTTAAAGTAAAACTTGACCTTTTGTTTTGAGTTGATAAAAGCACACTTTAACATGTGCTATAGAAAAATAGTAATTTATTATACAAGACGATAAAGTTAAATTTTATCCACGAGTGAATCGTTTAACGTCGAGACGAAGTCGAGACGTTAATGATTCAAGAGTGGATAGAAATAACTTTATCGTCGTGTATAATACAATATTTTTTTCTATAGCAAGAACTTTAACAATTTCAAAAGAAAATAATGACAGTCAATCACATTTCAAAATGTCAGCAGCTAGATTGGGTTGCTACGATAATACGAAGCTGTCATATTTAATTTAAACAAAAGTTAGAAAATTAAATTACTTTATCTATCCTTGATGTTAAAGTGCTACTTTATCTACCCTTGCTGTTAAAGTAAAACTTGACCTTTTGTTTTGAGTTGATAAAAGCACACTTTAACATGTGCTATAGAAAAATAGTAATTTATTATACAAGACGATAAAGTTAAATTTTATCCACGAGTGAATCGTTTAACGTCGAGACGAAGTCGAGACGTTAATGATTCAAGAGTGGATAGAAATAACTTTATCGTCGTGTATAATACAATATTTTTTTCTATAGCAAGAACTTCAACAATTTTAAAAGAAAATAATGACAGTTAATCACATTTCAAAATGTCAGTAGCTAGATTGGGTTGCTACGATAATACGAAGCTGTCATATTTAATTTAAACAAAAGTTAGAAAATTAAATTACTTTATCTATCCTTGATGTTAAAGTGCTACTTTATCTACCCTTGCTGTTAAAGTAAAACTTGACCTTTTGTTTTGAGTTGATAAAAGCACACTTTAACATGTGCTATAGAAAAAATGTAATTAGTGGCTGCCATACAACATCTGCTTTTGTCAATCAAGAAAAACTAAAATTTATTAACATCGTCCAGAATTACACGCATCTAAACCAACTTGCTCGCTTCGTTCGTCGTATCCTAAACTCGTGCGTGCTACAAAATGCTTCTTATAAAACTCGTATCATAATATACTATTATGGATTGCGAATGCATACAACCTCACTTTGACAACTGACAACTCATGTGGTTGAGCTAAGGTCACATCACGTTAGCTTCGCTAACACATGTAAGGAAACTCCGTGTTCTGTATGTTAACCTAAACTGGGTTTTTCAGTGACGTACACAATCAGTTTAAATTGCGGATAAAAACGATCATCTGCCTAACACAACCTAAAAAGGATTATGCCCTCACATTCGGAAGGGTAATAGTAGTTTGTACAAGGTGAGTGGATATGATGTTCATATCGCACTAGGATAAAGTTTGAGCACGACGCCGTAGGCGGAATGCTCAATTATCAGAGGGCGATATAGACATTCCACTCGAGTTGTACAGTAAATTTTTTCTACGACCTATCGATGGAAAAAAATGTAAAATTAAAAAAAGATCAACGTTAATTAATAAGATATCTTACAACAAAATCACGTTTGCCACACACAATTCAGCAGGGCGTGCACATAACAAAACAAACAAGAAATGAAAGTTGCCTATGTAATCACGACTAACGTGGTTTGTGATTGGTGTATTTCATATCCGTTATCCCATATTCGTTCAGTTAACTACAATTGCCTACTGCCGGTACAAGTCCAACAGATCGCCGGACGACGCGCAGTAAAGTCCGGGGAGTCTTACCCCTCCCGAAAACGCATTTTTTGTGCAAATGAAATATACTATTTTTTCTCCAACTACTCATAAATTCGGTAATATGACTTATTATTTAAATTAAACATAGTAGGCGACATTGTAGAACATTCATGGCGCAAATAAACAATCACCATACGGGGAAAATAAACAACGACGGCGACTCCCGAATATTGACGAAGCGTTTGTTTTTTATTTAAAATTTGCCATGTACAACCCTATCTTACTTCCATTTTTGTACTAGTGCACATATAATCTAGCGGTGGTAGGGTAGAGCAGGGATTCCTAGATTTTTCTAGGAATCATCTGATTACCATCGCATTCCCTTAATAATGTTTTTTTTAATGTAGTATTTATTTTTATGTATTATTTTTTTCTGGGAATAAACCTTATTATTATTATTATTATTATTATGAAAAGTGTGAAAAGTGTACAGTTGCCAAGGTAATTGGTGAACACCCCGAAATGACTTACATTTTATCAAAATTATTCGACAATATGGCGTCTTATTTGTGTGGTTGAAGAAAAACCGGATATTTACATGCGGGAGTAGAAAGACTAATAATATAGATATTTCAAAATAAGAAATGACATTTATAATTTTAAAGTTATTAATGTGGAGAAAATTAATGTCAAAAAGAATTTGAAATTATGTGAAATTTCAAGAATGCATGATTTTAATTATTTTTTGAAGAATAAAAAATCACAATTCGTAAACATGTTTATTAATAAGTTAAAAGTTTAAAACACAAAACGTTTCGCAATTTTAGGCTGCTTCATCAGTTGTACAAATTAGAAAATATTGAGAATACTGGAATACTTTTATAAAATTATATTGTAGGGTAGTACTTAGAAGAGTTTGTTGAAGGTATTATATTATTGTAATACATTATTTGTAAAACACTTTAAAACTCATAAAACATTGTATAGTTACGCTGGTGACGAAGACAAATTTACAAATTAAAAAATTAATTAAAAACGGTAGCACATGTAGATCAAAAACAGCCCCTTGTAGGGGTTAATACTGTTATATGGAAATATTAAGCTATTCATTTCGCTTGGTATGAGAGTGCAGGAATGCGACAAAATGAGGAGAAATGTGGAGAAAATTAATGTCAAAAAGAATTTGAAATTATGTGAAATTTCAAGAATGCATGATTTTAATTATTTTTTGAAGAATAAAAAATCACAAGTCGTAAACATGTTTATTAATAAGTTAAAAGTTTAAAACACAAAACGTTTCGCAATTTTACGTTGCTTCATCAGTTGTACAAATTAGAAAATATTGAGAATACGGGAATACATTTATAAAATTATATTGTAGGGTAGTACTTAGAAGAGTTTGTCGCATTCCTGCACTCTCATGCCAAGCGAAAGGAATAGCTTAATATTTTCATATGACAGTATTAACCCCTACAGGGGGCTGTTTTTGATCTACATGTGCTACCGTTTTTAATTAATTTTTTAATTTGTAAATTTGTTTTCCTCACCAGCGTAACTAAACAATGTTTTATGAGTTTTAAAGTGTTTTACAAATAATTTATTACAATAATATAATACCTTCAACAAACTCTTCTAAGTACTACCCTACAATATAATTTTATAAATGTATTCCAGTATTCTCAATATTACCTAATTTTTACAACTGATGAAGCAACCTAAAATTGCGAAACGTTTTGTGTTTTAAACTTTTAACTTATTAATAAACATGTTTACGACTTGTGATTTTTTATTCTTCAAAAAATAATTAAAATCATGCATTCTTAGAATTTCACATAATTTCAAATTCTTTTTGACATTAATTTTCTCCACATTAATAAATATAGATATTTATGCATTAAGTGAAATATGAATAATGAATATGTTTTTTCCCTGAGGTTGACATATCAACCGAACGGAAAGAACATGAATATCTCCCGTGGTGCATACAATATTTTATTTACTAGCACATTAGTAAGAATAGTTTGAAATTTCAAAATGTTACAATAACATTTAAAATTAGAATCTGTAAGTAACATCAAGGATTGACTCATTGTATAGTTGCTAAGACGTTATTTGTAGTTGCATGGTTACCATGAGTTTGAAGGAGAAATAATTTGACAAGTCCTTTAGAAGTTATGAGTAGCTTTTCATAGTTTGTTTCTATGACGAAAATGTACAATATCATGATGCTAGTAAATAGAAAACTGTTTTTTACGTCTGGCACAAAAACACGGTTTTTACGATACCAAAATCGTGACAGAAATAATGTATTATTCCTTAGAGGAGAGAAATTTACCTAGGGAGTTTTCATTATGACTGACACAACAATTATGTCAAATTCGAGGTTAGCAGGTTAGGTTTTGCGCCAGTCTGTGTCAAAACTGACGCAAAACATAACCTGCTAACCTCGAATTTGACATAGACTTACAGTGCCACCAATTTTAAAATTTAAAAACGTCAATAAATTACGTTTAAAAAAACAGGTTTGTAGTTTTAAATCTTCCTGCAACGTGACAAAAATAGTATATGCAATTCGGAGAGACTATTATTTTGCTTCAATACTATGTGACTCTTGGGCGTCGCCCTCGAGTCACAAATTGCACCTCAGCAAAATAGCGCATTTCTCTCCCTCATTGCATAATCTACTATTATTTGCGCACTTACTAGTAGCGCCTATGATAAATTTGACACTGACAAACTCGTTTTTTGAACCTGTCAAATTGCGTTTACCTACCTGTGCTAGCGAAGCTAACGTGATTTAGTGACCTTAAATCGAGCACGTTGGCTGGTGGGTAGAGCGATGTAATAATCAAGGGTAATACCACAAGCAGTGGATATATTTTTGACAAATATTTTGTCGTTTCCATGTAAATTATTGCGTTTAAATTTCACGATACAAAATCATATCAAAAATGTCACGAGCCGAAGGCGAGTGACATTTAAATGTGATTTTGTTGAGTGAAATTTGCAGTAATTTCTATGGAAATGGCAAAATATTTAAAAAAAATATATCCACTTCTAGTGGATTAACTTTATTGGAAAATAATCCAACAATTAATATAATTATTCATTCTCAATTAAATTCAGCGGAATACTTCCAAACCACAGCATTTTAAAATTTAACAAGCCACACAGTTTGTTGAGGTTTAGTGTTACGTAACCTAGCGATATCACTAAGGACAGAACATCGTTGCTAAGCGATATTTCGCAACAAAGCTATTTAGTTTTTGAGTACGTACATTGTTTTGTGAATATTTTGCATGGTGTCCAATATTCAGTGTTATACTGCTGCTATTGGTTGAAAAAAGCAAATGCTTGCAATGTGATTGGCTTATATGTTATAGTGTTGAATAGTCAGCGATATGTAGTCGTAAGAAAAAATCTAGTTCAAAGCCCTCTCGATAACGTTTTTAACGCACGTTACGAACCAACCGGGACCACGGACGTTTTGATAATAGGGAGTTTTTGCAATTTCGTTACGCAAAAATAGAGGCCCGCTAAAGCTTATGTTACCTAGCGGGGGCAACCAACGATGCAGCCAATCAAAATCAAATATTTCAATTTTAACGTAACGCTATTTTAACATGACCTGATGCAAAAACTCCCTAATGTCAAAAGCTTTGAGCTGTAGTGACCAGTGAATAATCAAAACTGAACATTAAATTTTTCTTGTACTATTAATAATAATATGCATTACGTCTGTTATAGGAAATCCAGTGTTGCCTATTGCTCAGACTCATAATTTCCTGAATGGTAAATTATATTTATCTTCATCAGTGTTGTTATAGACTCTTAACCAAATTAGTTTTAGTATCGTTAAGAGCTTCATTACCGCACTCTTTTTGTATACAGAAATACATTGAACCAGAATTTATTGATGAAGATAAAATATTGAACAATACACGTTTGCTTATGGCACTTAACGAGACTCGTTTGATTGCCGCAAAACTCGGCTCACCGCCTCGTTTTTGGCAATCAAACTCGTATCGTTAAGATGCTCATAATCAAACTTGTATCGTTAATATCTATTATTATCACCATAAAAAATTACAAGCAGGTAGAAGTTGATATGAATCGTATGCTCCAAATTCGAGGTTAGCAGGTTAGGTTTTGTGTCAGTTTATGTCTAAACTGACGCAAAACCAATGACATGTAACCAGAAAGTTGGGGTGATACACCTGCGAGAAACATAAAAGCAAAAAATTGCTAGGTTTAATTCAAAATTTCCCGCTGTTTCCTCACTCTTTAATGCTCACTCTGTACAAGCTGCCTTCAGCAGAAGTGGGACAGGCTACGTCTCTCTGGAGCGGTACAGGGGTATTTATGAATAAGTAGTAACCAAGTACCAAGTACACATTAAAACGCAACTAAATTTGCAGTCGCTTGTAAATTAAAGATCTGGGTACCAGCAAACGCGACATAGTGCAAGTAGTGTCCAAAAAAAGTAAACTTTTTTCAACCGAAATATTGACCTCCGGATCTTGGCACCTCAACCCCGCTGCCGCAGCGCCGTTTTGCGCTGAGAAAACACCACCTACGGCCGCAGGACCTTCTCGGCCGAGAGCTAGAAAACTGACTTCTGTTTTCTCCAAAACTTAACCCCAGGAGCTTTTGTGGCTAAGTAGCTTGCTAAGCTGCTTTATTTTAACGTGTTGTAAATTGCTGTTTGTGTCAGAAAACTGTGAGTATTAATTAGATTAGAGCGATCCTGCAACTTCGATTTATGCTATTTGTGTGTTAACGATTGTAAACTTGTAATGTGATATTTACACGAAATTAAATGATCTTTACTGCCAGTATACAGGGCGAGTTAACTACAGTTGATTGCAGTTATTTGGAGCTATCTTTCAGGAAGTGTGATGTAGCCTGGGCATTGAGTTTACAATTTCTCGTTAGATCACCAGGGTGCATTCGCCGTTATTTCAAAACTTTTTGGCGCTCTGGGCATTCAGTTAATTATAGTTCTACCGTTTTATTTTCGTTCTTAAGAACTACACGCCTCCAAAACGCTGAGCTGGCGGTCGGCATTTGCACCTAAGTGTAACTAATTTTTGTTTCCTTGGAAGATCGCCCAGAATTTAATTTAAAAGTGCCTAACATCGTACTTTACTCTGTAATGTATATTTACCGCAGACATATTTTTTGCTTATTACACAATAATTATTAGCAAGCTACAATACTACATCCTGCACAGCCTACACTACACAAAACACAACACATGCATCAAATATCTGTTTGCTCGTGCAGAAAACTAGCTGTTATCCCACTAGTACTAGTCATAAAAACTCATAAATTTTGCATATATTGCTCCAGGAATGCCCTAGTGCTATTTGCTTAACATGGAACTTAATCAGGCCTTATCTAAGTTTTGCGCTCTGGAGATTTAATAGAGAAATCGAGGTCAGTAATTTAGTAATTAAATTATCAGAGAGTAATTCAATTACCGCGAGTAATTTCAATTACCGCAAGTAATTCAAATACTTGTAAAGTGATTTAAATACTACTTTATTTGTTCCTCACTTGTAAACATCAATTTATCAAGCCACTGTATTAATCAAGAAAGTTTATTTTAACAAGTTACTAACTTGTAAATTCTTTACAAGTTAACTGTCAGTTTTACAAGCGTGCTCATAGATAAATGATAGCGTGCAAAGCCAGAGTTATCTTCCTTAGTATGTGTCATATTGATGAATTTAGTTGCTTGTCAGTTTGACATTTTGAATAATAAATGGTAAATTTCTAGTTATTTAGAAGTGAGAAACCAATTAAATATTCAACAATACACGCAAGGTAACAGATTTTACTGGCTCAAGAACATATCCTTCTATTCGCCAGTAAAAACCCTCTTACCAAGCTAGTAATGTTAAATACTATTACTGCCGGTCTTATAAAGGCCACTAATCTGACGTTAACTTTAATTCGCTGTTAAAATAAACAAAAGCGCATCAAAACGTCAGTGCTTATGACATTTTATTCATTAGTAAACAAATTTTGATAAGCTTTTGTTTATTTTAACAGCGAATTAAAGTTAACGTCAGATTAGTGGCCTTTATAAGACCGGCAGTTAGAGTAATTTAATGACTCAGAAGTAATTGAGTAACTGACTGCAGTAATTAATTACTTTCAAAAAATTATTTTCAAGTACTTTTTAATCTAAATGACAATTATCAATTATAATTACCGTATTTTGAAATTTAATTTAATTCTAAAACAAATCAACAAAAAAGAATTTGATTAGTAATTTTATTACAAGTAATTAATTACTGCCCAGCTCTAGTTGTATTACTTATTCTCAAAATACCCGCTGTTTTTCATTTACCCCACTGACATAAAATATTACCGTCAAATGGCCAATTTCCTGCAGCAGCAGCGCTGATTATAAATTAAAGGAAGCGCAACGAGCAGAATGCTGATTAGCCACATCTGCGTTTAGTGAGTCACGTCGAGTTTGTTGTTACAAAACATTTCGAATCTGTTGTGACATTGAAATTATGTATGTTGATTGTTGACATGACGCTGCAGTCTTCTACACGTTACGGTTAAGTGTGGTGGTGTCTCGAAATAGGTATTGGAACACACACTCCGTTAATGTGTATGTGAAATGTAATTGATATAAAAAATCATAAAATTGCGTTTGTTTGATAAGTCCCAGATAATAAGGAATGACGTGATATGTGGATATTATATAACGAATAGATAAGTATATAAAAATAAATGCAAACTGTACGGCACACTTTTAACAGAAGTTCCGTCCTTTCATTTCGTCGCCGTGTTAAATTGGACCAATTTAATCTACTAGTTCAAGGTAACATTCATCACATCTCGTGGCGCAATTAATATTATCAAACTACTATTATTTTTAACGATTTTTTACAGTACGTTGAAGAATTTGTTGTCTGCTTATGGTCCATACTACCAGAAATCAAGAATTCTACAGCTGTATTTAAAATAAAACGATGTGGTTAATACTTGGGATAATAACGTCAGTTTTGGCTGTGTTGCTTCATCAACTATGGATTAAACCTAGGAAATATTGGGCAGATAGGGGCATCCCATATATAACTCCTTTGCCACTTGTGGGAAATTTCGGGAGCAATCTGATCGGAAAAGCTGCGCTTCCATTACTTCTGAACGACCTTTATTCGACTTATCCTGACAAAAGGTAATATTTTCGTTATGTTTATCTAACTAATTTAAGTTGGGGTGGGGGGGGGGGGGGGGTTACAACTTTTGTATATTATTTTTTAATTTAATTTACCATTGCCAATGAATTTTAACAAATTAAATTATTTTGTTAATACCTGCTTTCAGGAAAACCTTTACAATTAACTTGAATTTGTAGGTAGTTTGGTGTGCTGCCTATATACACGTGCGTTTCGGACAATTTATAACCAGAAAATTAGTTTAGGGAAACACGCATCAGTCTTCTAGTACTGAGCTAGCTGAGGTAAAGCTTATTTTTATTTGAAGGCATAATCAATACTTAATAGCAATACTTCAATCATAGTATAAAACGTAATTCCATAAACGGATCTAAAGCTTTTTATATAGAGAGAGATAATTATCCGCAATATTCAGAAACAATTTCTATCTCTGTCTATATGCGGCAATCATATAAAAATAGAAGTCCTTGTTCATACTTTAATTTTTAAAGAAACGCTGTATTCTATTATTTAAAGAAATTGAGTGAATGCCATTTAAACTCCGGTTTACTATTAACCTCCGAGCTGAATTTCTAAACACTAATTACAAGTCAACTAAAAAACAAGAGAAAAGTAAATCCAGCTATTAATACTGGAACTTTAGTGAGCCAATTTTTAAATTTTCGTTTAATGTTAGTATCTCCTTCATATTATTTGTTTTAAATAATAAATTTCGTTGACAAAAAAAGCAAGAATTTAATACTGCGTAGTCTCCAAAAATAGAAAATGAAACTCCATGCTTTTTAACACTATTTGATTTGAGAGTAATTTTTAAGTAAAGGTTTTGCACGCTACAGAGTAAAATAGAAATGCATTAGATATAAAAATCAGGTAGTGACTTTATTACCTCTACATTTGCAACAAAATTTCTATGTCGCTCGCGATCGCGGTTTCTACAATTGATTAATTAAAATTACATGTTTTAGGTACGTAGGAATACATCAAGCTACCATTCCAGTTCTTCTAATTCGAGAACCAGAGCTAATTAAACAGATAACAGTCAAAGAGTTCAACCATTTTCCTCAGCACAACCCGTTTATAGAAGAGAATGCTGACCCGTTATGGGCAAATGGTCTTTTTGCCATGAAAGGTAGGCCTGGTACTGGTAGCCTGCATCTATATTAATAAGTATTTCGTAGGAGGAGAGAGATGGCGCGGAATACGATCAACACTCAGCCCATCATTTACCAGCAGCAAATTGAAGATAATGTTTGGACTTATGAAAGAATGCGCTCAGCAGTTTACTAAGCATTTAGAAAAACAAGGCGGTACGCTAACAGTGGAAATGAAAGATGCATTCACAAGGGTTACTAACGATGTAATTGCTACCACCGCTTTTGGAATTAATACATGTGATTCTTTCAATAATCCAGAAAATGAGTTTTATTTAATGGGGAAGCACATCACCAATTTTTCTGGCATAAGAGGCCTTAAAATGCTTCTTGGTGCTGTAAGTCCCATCCTGGGAAAGGTATGAATCTTAGTATACGTCTTCGTTTAATGTTGATATGAGTTGAGCTTTTCAAGAATTCGACTCAAGCAGAAGTTCTAATTAAAAAAAACTTTTAAAGTGACATTTGTTTTGTTTTACATAAAAATATGGATTCGAAAAAATAGTGCCACGAGTTTTCTAAATGCGAACATTAACAGTTGTTTCAGGCATGTATATTCCCTTCCGATGCCGTCATATTCTTAAGAGGACTAATAAAAGACTCTATACGAGTCCGAGAAGAAAATGGGGTTGTCCGACCTGATATGATTCACCTACTAATGGAAGCAAAAAGAGGTCGTCTAAAAAAAGACGAACATGAAGTAGCTGATTCAGGGTTTGCTGTCGTTCAAGAAATGGAAACACATTTTTCTCAAACAAAGCAAAAGCCACAGATAACTGACGACGATATTGTATCCCAGGCTGCAATTTTCTTTGTTGCTGGATTTGATACAGTGTCTATTTTAATGTGCTTCTCTTCTTATGAGCTTGCTCTGAATCCTGACATACAGGAAAAACTGTTTCAAGAAATCAGTAAAACGATAGAAGATAATAAAGGTGAAATACCATACGAGGCTCTTCTTGGTATGAAATATCTTGATATGGTTGTTACGGGTATGTTTTTTTCAGTGTAATATAAAGTCATTTAATCTTAATAACATTTACAGAAACTCTACGTAAATGGCCACCTACCATGATAACTGACAGAATGTGCGTGAAAGAATTTGTCATTGCCCCAGAACCAGGAGAAAATGAAGTGAAATTTGAAGTAGGAATGGGTTGTTTGATTCCCATTTACTCACTTCATAGGGATTCCAAGTATTATCCAGATCCCGACAAATTTGATCCAGAACGCTTTAGTGAAGCAAACAAGCACACCATCAAACCCTACACCTTCTTACCATTTGGAGCGGGCCCTAAAAGTTGCATAGGTAATTCACGTTTACTTTGGAAAAGTTAATAGAATATTCAATATTGGTGTATTTCAGGATCGCGATTGGCTTTATTGGAGTGTAAATTAGTGTTAGCAGAACTTCTGAACAAATTTCAAATTATAACAGTTCCAAAAACTGAGATTCCTCTCAAATTGAGCAGTACAAGTGCAGTGCCTAGTACTGATGCCGGTTTTTGGTTGGGACTAAAACCACGACAGTGATATATTTGATGTGTACTTTTTATAATAAGATTAATTGCTGTGGATTTTGTGTTATTTTAATGCAACTAATATACCTTAAGGAAGATATTTTGTGGATATTAAATATTGCCTTACTTTGGAATACATATTCAGATAATCGAAAAGGTGTTCAATATAATTAGAAACGTACCATATTAGGAGGCTGTAATTAATTTCTAATTAAACTTTGATTCTGTATAATTTCTAATAAATATAAGTGTAATAAAAATGATTGACGCAAAACTTAACCTACAAATTTCGAATTTGACGTAGCTTGACAGTGCTACCAATAATGCAGTAGTAAGTGACATGGTTTTATCCCACTAGTGGAATAAAGTAATTTCATTATTCCACTAGTGGATAAAGTGGTACTTTAGACGGTTCATAAGTGAGAATAAAACTTCAATTATAAGGTGATTGTGGATAAATTACATTTTGTGTATACTTATATTTATCTTGACCTGGATAATTTAATTTAAGCGTTTTCGCCTATTTCTTTTATGACTTCGTAAGGTCCTTCATATAACAAGAAAAACTTTTTTATTGTTCTTTCTAATGTTGATGATTGAACATGATTCCTAACTAGTACCAAATCTCCTTTTTGAAGTTTGATTGGACGTTTTATAGTTTGATCATGTCTACGTTTTCGTCTTTGACCCTTTGCTAAAAATCTTTCTTGTGCTAATCTTATTTTTATTTCTAAATTCAAATCAGTTATTTCAGGAAACTTTACTAATTTCTTATTATTGCTAAAATGTTGTATATTATTAATCGATATCTGTTCCTTTAATGTATAACATAATTCTTTTGGTGATTGAAATGGTTCCCTTACTTCATCATCTTCTAATAAAATCGTTTATATCAAATCGTTTGATATTTTGTATATCCCAGTTTAAAAGTTCGATTAATTTTAATTCGTTTGAGACTAATTTATTACCACTTACATTCTTTTTAAAAAAAACTTGATATCTTTGGTCTCGATCTATAAATTCCATCTTTTTAGTATGAAAATTTAGATTAGTTTTAACTTTGTACATCCAATCCGTACCTAGTATTGACGTGGTATTTAATTGGCCTACAATCAAAAATACTATCTGGTGCTTTGAATATCCCATATCTACCAAAAGTAACACTTGTTTTTTAACCTTAAGTATTCCCCTAGTGACACCTTGAATTGTTAGATTTATTGCTGGTAAAATAGGTATTTTGTTATTATTAGTTAAAATTCCTTCCAACATTTCTTCGGACATAACACTGACAGTACTACCCGTATCTATTAATAATTTTTGTTGTATACCCTCAATTTTAATATTTAAATACGGCAATTCTTGAATAACTAATTCTTTTTCTGTTCCTAACTCTTCAGTTTCCAAATCAATTACATTATTAACCTTTCTAACTGTTTTTGAATTTTTTCATTGCTTAAAATAATTTTGTACAAAATTTATATGATGTAATTGCTCCTTTGTAACCCTACTTTTAACAATTGGAGCCTGTTGTCTAGGGTCATTTAGTTTTCCTGGCCTTGATCATTACTAGGTGAAATACTCCTAGTTTGTATTAGAATGTTTGAATTATTACTGGTTTGTACAGTAAAAGTATTAGCATTCCTATCTCTACCTCGACCATAATTTTCAAGCCTGGCATTTCTATTATTATTGTTATTTTGACCATAAGAATTGTCGTTAAATCTATTTCTTGTACCAAAGTTGCTTGTATTTCTGTTAGCAAAGTTCGTTGTATTATTTCTTGTATCTACAATTTAATTATTTTGGTTATTTCCATTTGACATTCTTTCTCTTGTGTCAAATTTGTTATTAAATTGTTTATCTTATAAACCTTTCAATACCTTTAACATATTTTCCACATTTCTGACTTGAGACGCTACTAATGCAGTTTGAATGTCAATAGGGAAATGTTTACTTAACGCCATTGGCGTAACTAGCGGGGGGGCCAGGGGGGCCAGGCCATCCCCAGACTGCCGTTTGGCCCACCCCAGAAAAATAGAAGTTAAATACATTTAAAAATTTCCTTTTTATTAACCTATTTAAACTAAGGGGGTTGTTATTATTGACCCTCACACGTTTTTAAATTCTTTGGTTTTATTACCTTTTTTGGCTTAAAAAACATAGTATGAATGCCATATGTTGGACGAATAGCTCTAGTCAATAATAATATGAAAGAGAAAACATTATTAGTGCACAAATGCAGTTGAGTTTTGCTAATACTTAACGTTGAAAGGACTGTTTTCGTCTGAATATTTGTTTTTAGTTTCTCTTATGTTTTCTATAAATAAAGAGTCAATTTATGTGCATAGAAAAAGACAATTGCAATTATTTCATTTGCGGGTAAGTACAATGAGCTGGAAACTTGAGTGCATCACCAACTATTCCCTGTGCACATATAGCTACCTATTATAGGCTCATCCAGTTCAGACTTACCGTGACTTGCTACTTGGATATTTGCCTTGCCTAAAGAGTTTAGTTTATCGCTTTGAAGAGTACGATCCAGAATTTTATGTTTAATAGTGTTTCATGTAGTAAAAATAATTTTGGGTGCTTGAATTTTCACAGTTTCCAGCCCAAGATAGAACAAAGAGAAATGGCAATAACAATTAAGAGGATATTGATGTTTTCAAGAAAGTATTTGCCTTGACCATACGGATAATAAAATGAAAATTATGTAAATGGAAACCAAGTGATGTTTTCCAATAAAATCTGCTTCTCATGGATTAGTATTTTTTACCGTTAACCTCATTGATTTGCAAGAGGTAATCTATACGTTTTTATGTTGTTGATGAACCGAGAAATAATTTATTGATATGCTACTTAAAAATATAGTATTACGAGGGTAGTACCCATAATTTCTGCAAACCAATCGATCAAGTACACCATGGAAATCAAAATTGCCATGAAACAAATGTTTGTTGGTTTTTAGATTAACAGTTCAAATTTAGTTTTCATAATTGCACCAGTTATTATACAGTTAATTTTGAAATTAGTGTTGTGCAGCAAAAATGAATTTAACGAGAGAAAATTTTTGAGCCATTATTTACCATACCTTTATAAATC
This sequence comes from Agriotes lineatus, assembly GCA_940337035.1. NCBI lineage: Eukaryota > Metazoa > Arthropoda > Insecta > Coleoptera > Elateridae > Agriotes > Agriotes lineatus. The sequence goes on along the minus strand of OW679200.1, from coordinate 111,088,543 downwards.
CCATCTCCTAACAAAAGCTTTACATGATTTCGTGTTACTTTTGGTGACCAAGCGCCTTCGCATTGCTGGTTTAATGAATTTAAATTTTAACGATTTTTAGTTAGCGATGATTTTCGCGAAGGAGGACCAATTTCAGTTCGTTAAATTAACATAGAGGCTGTGCGAAGAATGATTCAGGAGGACAATCGTGTCACATATAGAATTATTAAAAACATCTTGGACATTGGCATGACTGCAATAAACAAGATTTTACATAATCATTTGGGTGTAATAAGAGTATGTTGTGGGTGGATACCACACAGTTTAACAGAAACACAACAACAGCATGTGGAATGGTATAAGAAATATGATGAAGGTAGATCTAACGCACAACTGGTGACAAAAGCTGGATATATGCATTTGAACCCGAATCTAAGCGGCAGTCTGCACAATGAGTGTTTCCAACAGATCCTAACCTAGTTTTAGTGAAGCTATCTCGAAGAGTTGGTAAAAAAATGATTACTTGCTTCCTTTCATAGGACCTATCACAACTGTTGTGCTTGAAAATAAAAGTACGGTTACCGCAGAATGGCACACAACAGTATGACTGCCAGACGTTATTCAAAAAGCTGGGTTAGGGTACTAAAAAGTGAGATCTTGCTGCACCATGACAATGCTTCTAGTAATACCGCACATCAAACAAAATAATGTTTATTAGAGACTTCCGGGTCAATATTGCTAAGTTATTTTCATACAGTCCCGACCTAGCACCTTCCGATTACTTTCTATTTCCTCAATTACAGGATAAAATGCGTGGTGTGCGATTTGGAACTCTCAAAAATGCCGTGGAAAGCTTCAAAAACTTTGTTTCTCAAGTGACTCAAGAAGAGTGGAATTTGTTTTGAAAATTGATGTTACAGAATGCGTACATGTTTCGAGTTTAAGGGCAAAAATTTTGTGAAACAATAATAAAAACAAATGTTGACTACACATCTTTGTTTTATTAGATTGCAGAAATTTATGGGGTTATCTTCGTATAACAGCGTCAAAAAACAAGCAAATAAATTTATCCGAAAAAGTTATATATGTACGTAAATTCATGTCTTCATAGGTATAGACGATGGTTGATTGGGGGGCCTGGCCCTCCCCAGCCAAAAATCCTAGTTACGCCAATGCTTAACGCTTCAACTAGGATTCTCTCAGGTATTTTGGGTTCTAAGTATTGTACTCTTCCTATCCAGTACCATACATGTTTAGTTAAACTGCCAAACTTGCGGTTATATACCCTAGGTATATAAATTTATAAATTTCGGCTCTAGCTTTCTCTTGAATATATTGTGACAATTCGAAACGCTTCATAATTTGCCCATTCGTTAATATGACTTTCCGCTCAAATGTTGATTTCATTTACTAAACACTCTACTGAGATATTTAATCTTTGTCTTCCTGTAATTCTCATAGTAGTAAAATAATTTTCAAGTTTTTTCACAAATTTGATGGAATGTAATAATAATAATAATAATAATAATAATAATAATAATAATAATAATAATAATAATAATAATAAATTTATTGGTCCTCTCGATCAGACAATGATATAAAACAAGTCACAAAAAAGACTTAAAATTACAAAAATTATGAAATATATACATGTAACAGTTAAAACAACGTAGAAATACATAAGCTAACAGTAAAAGTTCTCTAAGGAATTAAATAAAACGTATATTAGTCGAGTCAATAAAGCCTAAAAATCAACCAAACTTCTTAATTCTCAGCAACAGCTCCGATTTTGATCAATTTTTTTTTAAAATGTGTGTTTTTTAATATTATTCAAAATCAGAAACATCCCAATTTCAGGAAATAATTTTTTATATTGTTTAAACAATAAAAACTGAATTTATGGGAAAAAAATTTTTAATTTGTTTTTCGCAGTATTTGTGAAAATATTAATTGTTTTTATCGAAAATTCATTATCACAAATGTCTCCCGCACTCGGGGTTAACATATATTTATATTGTTTAAACAATAATAGCAACATTTACGTAAAAAATTGATTTTTTAAATGTTTTTTCGTAATATTTACAAGAAAGTGAAGAGTTTTTATTGAAAATTTAGTATAAATAATATTTTAGACAATTAAAAATAATAATTATTTATATTGTTTAAACAATGATAACAACATTTATATAATTTGTTTTTAATATTATGGCTGGAAGTGGTTTAAAAGAAGTACTTTCAACTGTATATGCACATAAAACTTGTGATCAAATACTATCAGGACATAATTATTCAAGAGCAGTGCGTGCTCACAGTTTAGTGCAACTAGCACTTTCAAAAATTATATTTGATGATCTTAAAAGTGATGAAGAATTTGCCGAATTTGAAAGAAATTTTAAAGATTCTGCGATATTTTACAATTTTAATTACACTGAAATGGAAAATAATGAAATATTTACCAAATTAGTGAATTTCTTTGAAAAAAAAAAAGATTCTCCTTGAAGAAAGAGGTAACACTTGTAAACTTTGGATTACCTATTTTCGTATGATATCTCTTGTCAAGGATTTTATAGCTGCTGAGAGAATGGGAGACTGGAATTTTCATTTGAGAACTGTCGAGTTAATGATTCCATTTTTTCACGCTGCAAGGCATTTTCCTTATGCAAAATCAAGTGAAATTTTGTTTTCAAAAAATGCGTCAATTAGAAGACCAATTAGATGCGGTCAATTTTGAAAAATTTAAACAAAATCACAGCGCCAGAAGGTCATATGTTTATTTCTCAAAAATATCGACAGATCAGACACTAATGAAATCCATGAAGGTGGATGGGGGACCGTTTAGACGTGGAGCAACTCCAAGTGTGGTTTTCAAATGGATCAAATCAGCTATATTTTCAACGGCTGTAGTCGAAGAAATGGAAGAATTTTGTGAAGTGTCATTTACATCATCATTTCAACATGTTGACGCCAACGATAGTAGGATAAATGAAGATTGTACAGCTGTACATAAAATTATAGAATTTTTTACAAATCACAATCCATTTCCCGATGTACAACAAGTTATGGGAATTTCTACAGGAATTGTAGGTGATGATACCATAGATTGTTATAAAGCGTTTGAAGTTGGAGTAAAACTAAGAAATAAAACAAACGGCTTCAACTTTAAAGACATAAAAATGACAATAAAGGACACCGTCAAATCTTTATTAAACATGAACAGTAAAGTTAAAGTGAATAATAATGAAATTGCCGTCGATCCAAATTTAATCTTTCGACGAATATGTTTAAAAAAAAAGATAATGACGAACTTAGACATTATTTTGACTACGAGTTGGCCCCTTATCCTCTTTCCCTGTTTAATAATGCCGGAATGAGAAAAACTACAAAATCATCGTTATACGATATTTTTCAACAATCTAAAACGAATGTTAATGATGTTAATACATTTTTTATATTATTGATGGCGGTATGTTACTACACAGATTGAATTGGGACCAAAATCAAAAATTTTCTTTCATTTGTCAAAACTACATCAAATATTAACGTAACAACTATGGCACTAATGTTAAAGTTGTATTTGATGGGTATAATACTGATGGCACTAAAGCGTCAGAATGGAATCGCAGATATGTCGGTAATGCCTCGATTGATTATTTATTTGATGATGATATGTCTTTACAAACAACTAAGGAAAAATTTTTAGCTAACAGCAGGAATAAAAATAGATTTATTAATCTTCTTTATAAGAAGCTCATTGAAAATAATTTTGAATGCACTCAAGCAGAAGGTGATGCCGATCGTTTAATTGTTCAAACAGCTCTAGATTGCCTTTCTCCTCATGTCGTTGTTGTAGCTGAAGACATTGATGTATTGGTATTATTAATGGCGTTATCGCCAGATAATAAGGAATTATTTTTTTTAGACCACCGAAAAACAATATATTACCAAGGGTTTACTCATCAAAGACAGGCTTAAATGATTTTCCAAATATTAAAAAGGAGCATCTTCTGTTTATTCACCCTTTTACAGGATGTGATACAACATCAGCTTTTTATAGAAGAGGTAAAAATCATTTTGTAAAAATTTTCAATAATAATGTAAAGTTACGTGCCGCAGCTGAAGTATTTATGCTTGAAAATCAACGTGAAAAAGTACTTTTTAACGAAGGTATATTTTCTATTCTCGCACTGTATGGTGCAAAAACTTCAAACAACTTAAACGAATGGAGGCATAAACGCTTCAAAGACGAAAAGCGTTCAAATTGCATCATTCCTCCAACAGAAGATGCAGCTTAGCAGCATATTAAAAGGGCTTATTTGTAAATACAGCAGTGGAAAAATAATTCACTAATACCTCCCGAAAAATGGGGTTGGAAAAAAGAAAATTATTTAATACCAGTGCAAATGACGCAACCAGCAGCACCGGACAACATTTTAAAAATTATTTTTTGCTCATGCAAAACCGGATGTGGGGCAGCATGTGGATGCAGAAAAAGTTGTTTGCATTGCTCCCCTGCATGCATTGTTTGTAGTGGCAATGATTGCAATAATCATCCACCAATTGAAGAGGAGCGAGAAATCGAAACTGAAGATTTAGACGCCGATTAGATTTTTATTCGTCTACTGTATTATAAAACAATATAATATTCATTAATAAAGTTTTCATGTAAATATTTTTAAATAATGACACTTTTATAAATAACATAAATAAATAAAAAACATTAAAAATAAATTATGTATACTATTCATTTGTGTACTAGATTTGCAATAAAAACAATTTGCTTTTTTATAAATATCGCCAGAAAAAATTTAAAAAAAAAATTTCATATACAATACCGCGAGCGGTCGACGAATTGCCGAAAATTTTTGTCAAAGTGTATGAGTGTTTATTGCTTCGATATAAATTGGTCGAGTGCGACAGCACGAGACCAATTTTGAAGCAATAAACACGAATAAACACTTTGACAAAAATTCATGCAATTCGTCGGCTGCAAGCGGCATTCAACGAACAAAATTGAAATTTCTTAGTAATTAATCAATTTTATCACGTCCTCTTTGAAAATAAAAATCTGTTGACGTAAAATAAATTGTTTGTCAAATTTGACATTTCTAATATCATATTTGATTAATTTTACAGGAAGTTAAATAAATGTCACAGGAAGAGAAAAAAATTGTCATTAAAACTCCGCTAGCGGAATTGTTGCACAATTTTACGCTGATTGGTGGCAAATGACATAAATACTAAATTATGATTGGTGAATAGTTAACTTGAAGGGGGTAAGTTGAATAGTCATTAAAATTTCATTGTTATCGTTATTTAAAAAATATAAATAATTACTAACTCTGATTTAAATAAATATACCTTTCCGTAAGATGTCGAAAAATTTTTTTATATAAATGTTATGATTGTTTAAACAATATAAATAATTATTATTTTAAATTGTCTAAAATATTATATATACTAAATTTTCAATAAAAACTCTTTACTTTCTTGTAAATATTACAAAAAAACATTTAAAAAATCAAATTTTTCCGTAAATGTTGCTATTATTGTTTAAACAATATAAATACATGTTAACCACAAGTGCGGGAGACATTGTTGATAATAAATTTTCAATAAAAACAATTAATATTTTCACAAATATTGCGAAAAAAAATTAAAATTAATTTTTCCCATAAATTCAGTTTTTATTGTTTAAACAATATAAAAAATTATTTCCTGAAATTGGGATGTTTCTGATTTTGAATAATATTTAAAAACACACATTTTAAAACAAAAATGATCAAAATCGGAGCTGTTGCTGAGAATTAAGAAGTTAAAACCTTCATAGACTCGACTATATATAAAATGCTTAAAATTAAAACAGTGTACAACTACCTAAATTTATCACAGGCTAACTACGAAAACTACATTATCTTTATTGCACTTCAATTTATTTTAAAATTTAAAAGTTAAAAACTCATCTAACGTATAAAAGGCGTTGATTTTGAGAATTAAAGTCAAATCTTTTTTAAATGTCTTGCTACTACATGTTTTAAGACTAACAGGTAGTATATTATAGAGGACCGTACCCATATACCAAGGACTGGATTTATATAATTGAAGGCGATGATTTTGATGCTCTAAGTTAAGACGACCGTAACGAGTGCTATATTGATGGTGCTCGTTTAAAAATTTGAATTTACTAATGTTAGACTTAACATACAGTAAAATGTCCAGTATGTAGATACTAATAAGAGTTAAAATACTGTAATTGATGAAAATGGTTTTGCACGACTCCCGTCTCTGTAAATTAAATATATTGCGAATGGCTCTCTTTTGTATGACAAACTCCCGATTTAGATTGGAAGCATTACCCCAAAAAATGATACCGTATCTAAGAACTGATTCAAAGTTTTGCAAGTCTCGATATCACCAAAATGAGTAATTCTATCACGAGCAAAGCAAGTGCTTGATAGTTTTTTACAGATAGCATTTATATGATCATTGCATTTTAAAGAGAAATCCAGATTTATGCCCAATCATTTAAAAACTTTAACATTTGTAATCGTTTTATTTGATACTTCTAATGTAAGATCATGATTAGATTTGAAATTTTTTGTGAAAAATTGCATCATCATAGTTTTATCTAGATTGACCGTTAGCTCATTAGTTTTTAGGAAGTTTAATAAATTTCTAAGTTCAAAATCAGCTCTATCTACCAGATTTTCATCAGAATTTTCCGATATTGATAATTTTATGTCATCAGCAAAACAGGTAAATTTACAGGTTAAGGCGGAATCGATGTCATTAATATATAGAAGAAATAGCAGTGGACCGAGAACGCTTCCCTGCGGAACCCCTACTTTAAGTACAAGTTTTCCAGATTTCACCCCAGAAAAACTAACTTATTGATCCCTATTCGACAAGTAAGATTTTAATAAATTATTTATTTTACCACCCAGGCCAAAATTTTTTATCTTATCTAAAAGGATATCATGCTTTACGCAATCAAACGCTTTAGAGAGATCCACAAAAACTGCAATTACACGCCTGCCATTGTCTAGATTATCATAAATGTTTTCTAGTAAATTTATAAGGGCAGTCTCAGTAGAGTGCCCTTCCCTAAAGCCATGTTGATTTTTAGAAAGTACACGATGTTTTTGCAGAAAATGAAATATACGAGATGCTATAATTTTTTCAATTATTTTAGAGAACGAAGATAACAATGCTATCGGTCGATAATTGGACAAATCACCGGGATCTCCTTTCTTATAAAGTGGAATGACATTTGCAGTTTTTAGTACATCTGGAAAACAATTTTGATTAAATCATTCATTAACTAAATGGCATAAAGGAGTTTTTATAAGCATTGCACATTTCTTAATGAGAACCATAGAAATACCATCAATACCACAAGTTGCTTTTGAGTTTAGTGATGAAATAGTTGAGATTAGTTCACTCTCATCTACGTCGTGCAAAAACAGCGTTTTGTTTAAGTACGATTTATTTGCTACAAAAGATTTTGGATCGCTGTTTAGATCTAATTCTGATTTCAACTTCGCCGGTATACTAATAAAGTATTTATTAAACTCCCTAATATCGAGATTATTTACCTTAATGCTAATTTCAGATTTTTGGGGGATGTTTCGACCTAAATTTTCATTTATAATTTTATTTATTTATTTATTTATTTATTTATTAAGAAACAAACAAAACAGGCATTTCGCCTAATTACATTGTTTGTAGAAACTAAACTCCTATGTACTTCAAACAATAATTTAAATATCTTAAATGTAACTATAAAATAAATAATTGTGATTAAACTAATTAAATTAATTCAATTAATTAGGTACTACCCCAAGACAAACGACCGGCACGACCGCATCTCCTTATATAAATTTGAATCTCTACTGTTTTAATACAGTGAAGTTTTAAAATGCGGTCTACTTTATAATACAGCCGTACCACTCATGTGTCTCGCAGCAGCACCCACCCACCTGAAAGAAAAAACACAGAAAAAATAAAATAAAAACTGTAACCTAATTATTTACGTATAGGCATAGACTTCAGGATCATCCATAACAGTGTTAGTCACTAGTTTTTTAAATTCATTCTTACTGTTATTAAAAATGTCAAGAGATTGATTCAACAGCGATATTTTGTTATAATATGCACACATTTTTGTTAAAGGTGAGTATTTTCTAATATTGGTTCGATAAAATATGTGAAATAATGTTTTCTGCCTTGATCTGTAAAATGATATATAAAATAATATTTTTGTTCTTAATCTCATAGAATCCCATAACTCATTTAATAATTTATATAAGAATACTAATGATATGATAGCGCGACGTTGGATTAATTTAACTACCCCGAATTCATGTCTCAATCCCCGGTACGAATCAAAATTAGGCTGTATCCCGTATTTCTTGAAATGCAAATATTTTAAGAATTTATTTTGTACAGTTTCAAGAGATTGCGAATGCTTGACACCACCAGGGTCCCACACAACAACAGCATACTCCAATTTTGATCGCACCAACGAATTGAACAAAACAATCAAAGTATTTATGTTCCGAAAATCTTTACATGTTCTAATAATAAAACCCAAGCTCTGCATACTTTTTTTAATTATCTTTCCTACGTGAGTTTCAAATCTTAAATTGTGATTAAAATAAATGCCCAGATCCTTTATTGATTCAACCCTTTCCAGCGCCATATTATTCATCATATAATTAATAATGATAGGATCTTTACTAAGAGTGTAACTCATAACTTTACATTTTTCTAAGTTAAAATATAGTTTATTGGCGTCGCTCCACTTCATAATTTCATTAATATCATTTTGTAATTTGTCAGTATCAGATGGATCCTTGAGATCAATAAACAATTTAAAATCATCCACAAATAATAAACAGTTACTATATTTAACATGCTTAGTAATATCATTGATAAAGATCAGAAATAAAAGCGGTCCGAGGTTACTTCCTTGGGGTACTCCAGATGGCATTCCAAAAGGATCTGACTTGGCACCATGCATATAAACAAATTGCGTTCTGCCTTTTAGGTAACTTGCTATTAAACTAAGACTACCATTGGATAAATTAAACGCAGCTAATTTCCGAAGCAACTCATCATGATCAACACGATCAAATGCTTTAGCAAAATCCGTATACACCACATCCACCTGATAACCCTGGTCTAGCGATTCTGATACAAAATCAACGAAAACAGATAAGTTGGTCTGCACAGACCTCGCCCGCACAAAACCGTGTTGATCAGTACAAATTTCCGGTTGTACGTGATTATGTAATACATTATGTAGTATATATTCAAAAACTTTCGCAGATGAAGATAGAATAGAAATGGGTCTAAAATTCTTTATATTACGCGTGTCTCCGCTTTTATGTACGGGAGTTATTTTCGCTACCTTCCATTCACTAGGGAACGTATTAGTTTCAATAGCAATATTGAATATTTGTTGCAATGGATAGGCCAAGACATCCGCACAAGCTTTTATAATGTAAGGAGGAATTCCATCTGGCCCAGCTGATCTTTTTGGCTTTAATTTTCTACAGGCAGCTTTTACCTCATCCAATCCTACTTCACGAAAGTTCAAAACATCCAAACCATTGTCCATATCCAACTGCGGATATTGCAAAACGTATGAAGATTCAGGCCCATATACTGATTGAAAGTAAACTGAGAATTCCTGAGCTGCATCTCCTTTTCTAATAGTTTTATTATCATGTTTGTATTCATATGTTGTGACATTATTATTTCTCTTATTATTTACAAAATTCCAAAAAGCTTTTACATCTAAGTTTATATTATTTTGAATATTGTCCACATAATTTTGATATTCTAACCTTATTCTATATTTTGTCTCCCTACGCAACCTTTTATATTCAGTTAAATGAAAGTTACATTGATGTTTCCTTAACCTATGGAACTCCTTGTTCTTTAACGACATTATTAGCTCTTGAGAAAACCATGTAGGGTATTTGTAATCTTTCATTTTCACCTTTGGTACAGTAACATCAATAATTTTGTTAAGTATTTTATAATATTGTTTAACACAATCATTTACATCTTGAAAATGCCCTAGAATGTCCCAGTCACTATCTCTCAGCATCTGATACATTTGTAAAAAATTTGCCTTTGCAAAATTATATCTATATAATAATTGGTTCCCACATGTACGTTTTTTATAGGTATCAACAGTTAGACACAATTGCAATGGTGGATGATGATGATCTATTGAAACAAGTGGTAACTCCTCTTGTTCTACATGTATTTGGGTACTGGAAAGGACCAAATCAAGAGTTCTATTATTTATGTTTTTAATATTATTAAAAGATTTTAATCTGAACATTTGCATGAATAAATTCAACTGTTTTGTATATCTGTTACCTTGTTCTAAGTTAAAACTAGAATCAGTAATTGCAGGAATGTTCAAATCGCCGACTATGATCAATTCACCATTACATATCTCTTCAATGTTTTCTAAACTATTAAAAAAATCTATATAAGTATTAAGACTCATAGCTGGTTCAATATAAAGTACATTAATTGAATAAGTAATTTGCTCTTTTTTAAATAATATTGTAATTGAATCAACATTTTCAACTCTAATTGTTTTCATCAATTTAGCATTATAACACTTTAGCACAGCTATTAAAACACCCCCGCCCCTACGTTTTCCTGTAGCAACTCTATCACGATCACATCGAAAAACCTGGTAACGCTCATCAAACAATTCATAATTACCAATATCCTCACTCAACCAGGTTTCGGTTAACGCTATCATATCATAGTGCTCAGTTAAAAGATTCTTTGAAAATTCGCTCGTTTTCGTTCTAAGACCTCTGACATTTTGGTAGTATTTTCCAAGTCGTTTTAGTTTTGTTAGAGGATTTTTTTATTCTATCAGCAAAGTGTTTCCTTTTCGCAAAGCTTAAAACCCTTCTGTAAGTTTTTTTATAATTGTTATAAAATTCTGTGGTTATTAAACCAATGTTTTTAAGTTTAAATAATTTTTTTAAACTTGCAGCAGAAATTTTCAACCCTTTTGTAACCCATGGTTTAGTAGGTGTTTTATTGCTTTTTAAAGAGGTCGTAAAAGATATATTAAAGTTATAAGTAATAATGTTTAAGAAATGTGAAAATTTTGAATGAATATCCCTTAACTCGTACAATTGTTTCCAATCTTCTTTTTCAAGAAGCATAAGAAAATTTGCTGTGTTTTTTGCGAAAAACAAACACCCTTACAAATAACGGAATTTGCTGTACAATGTTCTATTGGAAAACCAATTTTTTGAGCAGTGGTCGGAAAGTCCATTAGAAATTACTCTTTTGTCGGAAAGATTATCAAAATTTATGAAAATGTAATCTATTCCCGATCTGCTGTTTCTAGTTATTCGAGTTTCTTCCTGGAAAACAGATCTTAAACCAAAAGAATTCATTAAATCTAATAATGAACTTCGATTTTTTGACATTAATAAATTGTCAATGTTGAAATCACCACATATGACAATTTTATCCTTTTTATGTTTACAGATCGCGCTTAATAATTCTTCTAATTTCCTAGGAAAAGTAATAGTATCGCTATCAGGAGATTTATATACACACACAATAAGTAGGTTTACTTTGAAGAGTTTAATTTTAACAGAGGCAAATTCAAAAACTTTTTCTTCTCTCATATTATAAATTTTACTGTAATCGTTAGCAGAGTACTTGGGTTTAGCATAAATTAAAATACCGCCGCATTTATAATTTGTTCTACAAAAATAGCTAGTAAGACTGTATCCAGGTATAGCAGAGAACTGAGTTTCATAATCTTTTAAGAAACTTTCCGACACACACATCACATCTGCATCCTGAGTTAATAACATCATTTCAACTTGTTCAAATTTATTCCTAATACTCTGCATATTTTGATGAATAACTGTAAATGTAAATTCGTTCGAACTTGATAGACTACTAGCAGTATTTAAGCGGATAATGTTTTTGTTATCTACAATTTGTTACCTGTTGTGTTTTTCAGGAAATATAAGTTTATTCGTTGGATTAGGACCTATAAAAAGCTACTGCACAAATTTGAGGAAACTTCTTCAGCCACCGGTGCACTGGTTAAATCAGGATACAAACTCCCCGAAATATTTGAATTTTTAATAAAAGGTTTTGCTGATAAACCTCAGTGCGTAAACTGTGGTAAGGAACACCCGGCCAATTACAAAGGCTGTGAATATTACCTTGGCCAAAAAGACAAACGTAAACAACCTCTACAAACGGCAACAACCAATCAAGTATATCAAACACCCAACATAACTAATTCCCAGTTTCCTCCAAATAGCCCGAGAACGTATGCGAATCCTAACCCATCGCAACATAGAGTAAACCACCAAGCACCAAATGCAACCCCCTCCTCCTCAAACTCCACTATCAACTCCCTAATGCAGGTTATTGTTAATATCATCACTCCATATATGGCACAAATCAAATCATTCTTATCTCAACTAATAACATCAATTTTTACCCATGGCGCCTAATACTCTTATGCGTATCAATCAATTATCAATGGCAAATTGGAATGCCAATGGCGTACTCAACCAAAGAAGTGTCATTATTGATTTTATATCAAGACACAAAATAGACATTATGTGCATTAGTGAAACACATCTGTTACCGCAAATTAAGTTTTCGATTCCAGGATACTGTATTTACCGCTGCGATAGAATAGGGCAAATTGCTTCTGGTGGAGCAGCTGTTTTGATCAAAAATACTCTAAAACACCACGAATTCCTTCTCCCAGATCTACAACACCTAGAGGCTTCTGCAATCAAGCTAACATTAAACAACAACAGCGACTTAGTAATAGTTGCTGCTTATCAACCTCCTAATCGACGATTAATAATGCACGATATGCAACTAATACTCGGTAGTGACTTACCAAATCTTGTATTGGGGGACCTCAACAGCAAACACACATCATGGGGCTGTCGAAGAACGAATCCAAATGGCACTCGACTTTATTCTATTGCTGCTGACTATCCTATCCAAGTTCTAGCTCCTGATGAACCAACCTATTTTCCATACAGGTTTGATCATCAACCCGATGTTTTAGATATATGCTTGCAGCATCGAGTTTCTACACCCTTATATCAAAGGGTAGTGGCAGAATTAGATTCCGACCACTTACCCGTAATTCTCCACTTTAGTGGACAACCATCATTAATTCACAGTTCATCAAGATTAATCAATGGACCAGTAGACTGGGAAAAGTTTAAGTGCCAACTAAATAATAATCTCATAGCGTTTCACAACCTATACACAGTGGAAGGTATAGACCATGCTGTTGACCATATTACTTCAGCCATTCAAACAGCGGCGCGAATAGCCAGCAGTACTAGTACTAAAAGAGTGGTACATCAAACACTACCTGTATCTGTGCAAAAGTTAATACGACAGAAGCATCAAGCTAGAAGACTATGGCAACGAACACGCCAACCTAATCATAAATCAGCCCTTGCTCAGCTAACCCGGCAAGTCAAATGGGAAATCGACAATTACAGGATCTTGTCCTACAGACGTTATATTGGCGAGTTAGAAACAGGAGATCCAACCATGTGGAGGGCGGTTAAACGTATTACCAATCAAAAGCGTACCATACCCATTTTAAAGCACAACAATTGTATATACGCTAGCGACACTGAAAAGTGCGAGGTATTAAGCAATCATCTAGAGGAGGTGCTAACTAGGGATGGGCGCGTGACGTGAAAACAGTCGTGTCACGTCGTGTCACGGCGTGTCACGTCGTGAACGTGACTAATATTTGAAAATCGTGACGTGAACGTGAGTGAACGTGAGTGAAAATTTCGAAGGCGTGATTCACGTTTCACGTTAATTTCACGTTAAATATTTAGTAACGAATAAAAAACTGCAGGGTGCAGCAACTTTTAAATTCATTGAATCACAAATTGTGCCAAACAAGTTACATTATGTGCCTTTATTTTTGGACCCTAATTATAAATCCTTAAAGTTCATACCTTCATATAAAAGAGAAGATTATAATGCAAATAAAACTATAGATGATAATGTTGAAATACATAGCAAACGACTCAAAACTGGCACATCAGCATCAGATTCTTATCTTTCTACACTTAGAGATAGCTCTGACGATGACACGTGTAATTAGGATGCTGTCGAAACAAAACTAAATTATAGTATGTTAAATTAAAATTCGGAAATGTAGATGACATTTTAGGATTTTGGAAAAACAGTGTAAATACGCCACTGTTAAAAAAACTTGAGAAATTTAAACATACCGGCAAGTTCCGCTACAAGCGAAAGAGTATTTTCTACAGCTGGGCGAATTTTAGAAGAGCGCAGAATTTGACTTAACGCTGAAAATGTTGATTGCATATTATTTTTAAATCAACATTTTAATCTGTAGATGTATTATTCTAATAAAAGTAATGGTTTGTTTTTTATACTCGGCTAACGCTGAAACTGTTAATTACGATATTATTAAACCAAAAATGTATTGTGTAGATGTGTAGATGATATTTTTAAACCAATTTATTGTGTACTTGTGTAGATGAACTTATTATTCTAATAAAAGTAATGTTTTTTTTGTATACTCGCTTTAACGCTGAAAATGTTGATCCTTGTAGTCAAAATTATACCCATTCGGAGTCACGTGACTTTTGTCTGTCTCTGTTCATCTTTAGTAAAATAGATGAAATGGAAGAAATTTGAAAAAAAGGCATGTCGATTCATAAAAGTAATTTTAAAAATTTGACGTTTCTAATCTGTCAGATTATATTTTTCGTGTAAGTTATTGAGATAAGGGTAATAAAACCTAAAATTGTTGAGCCGAAAACTGGAAATTAAAAGAAACCATCGAACATGCGGTATAACGAGCAGTCACAACAATTAATTTGAATATTATGCGTTTTTTTTATGAAGAGTACAATATTAATAATAGTAAATCAACAGTTTCACCCTCCAACGCTGTTCGCCTTGCTTCTCTTGCGTTAAATATCTCGGAGAGCACAATTTACCGAAAATATGAGCTAGAAAGTGAAGAATGCAAAAACGGAAGTCGACGAAGCAGTCAAGACACTATATATAAAATGTATGTAGCTAAAGAATTTGTAACCATAAAAAATCTAAAAGATGGTTGGTTGAAGAATCTGGAGGAGATTTTTCACATTCAGTTTCTTCCCTAAATAGATTGTGCAAGGAAATAGGCTTCAAATGGCAATGTTCTATAACAGAATATGCATGCACAGAAATTGACTTAAAATTTGCTATACGCAGCAGGTTTTTAATGTAGCAGCTGACGTATCTTTATTATATTTACATTTTACGACATGTTATGTTTTCTTTAACCTGTAAATTCAGTTTGATTTCATATAAGAGAATAAACCCGTAGCAATCTTGTTTTAGAAATTGGCATATGTCAGGATAACCTACAAAACGGAATGTCATTTATTTCCCTAAAATTGCATTTTTAAGAATCGACATACGTAAAATTACTAGATTATCACGTGACTCCGAATGGGTATAAATTTGACATACGTAAAAGTACTTTCAAACCTACGAATTAAAAGTGTTGTCTAGCAACATATACCTTCTGTACTCATACCAATAAGGGAAACGTCAATTCCAATGACAGCTTTTAGTATTAAAAGTAATGTCTTTGAAGACAGCTGCAAGAAATATATTTGCGAGAAATCAGTATTTATCCCTTGTCGAAGTTATTGTAGTCAATTTTCATTTTTTTCTTTTTATGTCAACTATTCTGATTGCAACATATCAAGTAAATTTGTCAGGTGCAAAACATATTTTTAGTTCTCTTTAGGGTTTTTTCATTGGTTTTAAATTTGAACATTCTGTTCTATCTGAATTTAAATCTTGAAATAAAAGCTGCGTGTCACGTCGTGAGTGGCGTGTCACGCCGTGAACGTGAGTGAACGTGAGCGTGAACGTGCGTGAACGTGACTGTTTAAAGCAAGCGTGAAACGTGCGTGACGTGAGCGAAAATTCACTCACGCGCCCATCTCTAGTGCTAACAGTAGAAGTCAACGACAACAATGTTGATTTTACCAACTCAATCGAACAAAGTGTTGATCAGAATCTCCCTCTGACCGCAACCAATATTGCCACAACAACGCCAGACGAAATCACTTCGTTTATTCGCCTTCTGCCCAACAGAAAAGCCCCTGGTCCAGACATGATTACGAACGCGATTCTCAAAAATCTTACACCAAAATGCCTATCTTATTTTGCTTCCCTCTCCAATGCTTGTCTTTCTATAGGGTATTTCCCCAAGGCATGGAAACATGCCAATATTATGTTCTTCGACAAACCTGGAAAACCAAAACAACTTCCAACATCTTATCGCCCCATAAGTCTTCTTTGTAGTTTATCAAAACTTCTCGAGAAAATAATTTATGCACGCCTCAACAGTTATTTATCTCAACATTTGATGCTTCCAGCATTTCAATTTGGCTTCCGAGCCAAATACTCAGCAACACACCAGCTTCTTAGAATCAGCGAAATTATAACTAAAGGTTTTGAAGAGAAGCAATATACCACAGCAATTTTCTTGGACGTTGCCCAGGCCTTTGACAAGGTCTGGCACAAAGGTCTTCTGCATAAAATGATTCAGTTAGAAATTCCGAACTATATCATTAATATAATTTCCTCCTTCCTGTCTGAAAGATCATTTGCAAGCAAGGTCAATGCAACCCTGTCACAATCCAAGAAAATAAAAGCAGGGGTTCCCCAAGGATCTGTACTTGGGCCTCTGCTATTTAATATATTCATGCACGACATTCCCGAACCTCCAAACTGTTCGCTGGCTATGTTCACCGACGACACGGCAATCATATCTCAAAGTCATGATCTAAATACGGCTATTTCAATTCTTCAAAGTGCCACAGATGAGATACACACATGGTTCAATCGTTGGAACATCGCTTTAAACCCAACGAAAAGCATGACCAAAGTTTTTACACTTAAAAGGTATAATAATCCACACCCCATCTCAATTGGTGGAAACGCAATACCATGGAACGCTAAGGACAGTGCCGTGAAATATCTAGGAGTATATTTGGATCAGAGACTGACCTGGGGAACTCATATAAACAACAAGATAAATGACTGCCACAACAAAATGCGACTCCTCTACCCAATTCTGAATAGAAATTCACCATTAAAAATAGAATGTGCTAAACTAATCTACACGTCAGTCTTGCGCTCAGCCCTCATGTATGGATGCACAGTGTGGGGCACCACTTCGAAAACTCACTTACATAAATTGCAAGTTTTGCAAAACAAAGTCCTTAGACTGGCAACAAATGCACCGTGGTTTATTCGTAACGAGCAGATTCATCGTGAGCTGAACATGACGTCCATCGAGGATTTTATAAAAACCACCGCCAAGAAGTTCTTCGGCAACTTAAGGAATTGCCCGGCCACCAACCACTACATGCTTGGACAGCGATCCGTTAACCTTCGGTTAAAACCAAGGCTTCCACAGGATGTGCTTTTAAGTGACAGTGACTAATAGTGAACCACTTAGCCCAAATTTACGCCAATTATTATTTTATTAACACTATAACAATAATCAATTATGTATGCCCTATTAATTTACTTTTATGTATGTAGTAACAAATATTTAATTTAAAACCTACTGTGTATGGCCTCAGTGT